>JBANDB010000010.1:0-1200000 GCA_037576215.1 Armillaria gallica
TACAGGGTACAGACACGGTACAGACACAAAAGTTAAGTCCAAACGCATAATGAGCACAGGAGCCTAGATACTAACTGTGAAAAGGAATTTTGAGGAAAACGGCTACATAGACAACGGTCTAATAACAGTGACGAGGAGCTTCGCGTATCAGAATAGAGGGGGAAAATGTCCACGGTACACATTCACAGAGATAGATCTGACATCTACCCTTAATTACATTAGAAGTAGATGGCAGATGATGGGATCTATACCGTATCAATGAACTGTCATGATGAGTTGTCGCCCTTCTTGGCCAGCATGTCGATCTCTGCATCTGATAGCCCAACTAGGCGTTGCAGAAGATAATCAACCTGTGAACAAATTAGAACCGGGTATGTTCCACAGATAACAGACAGATTTACCTCGACCTCTTTCGTCAGCGGGATAATAAAACTCTCGTA
The DNA here is from genome assembly GCA_037576215.1 of Armillaria gallica. Taxonomy (NCBI): domain Eukaryota; kingdom Fungi; phylum Basidiomycota; class Agaricomycetes; order Agaricales; family Physalacriaceae; genus Armillaria; species Armillaria gallica. The sequence goes on from JBANDB010000010.1 coordinate 441, forward strand.
AAGTTCCACCACACCAGCAACGTCAATTTTGGATGCCCCGTTCACGGAGCCGTTGGCCAATTGAGCAGTGCCATCGGAGGCGAAGTCCTGAGCGTACGTCTCTGCCTTCTTCTGCAGCCGGACCAACAGCTTGCGCTCGACTTCTGGTTTTGTTATGAGTGCTTCCAATGCCGGGCGGTCGGGTTTCAGGATGTGCGGGATGAACGCAGCAGGATCCTGGATGAACTTGGATTCGGAGACGAATTTGCCTAATCGGAGGTGTCAGGACGAAAGGTGGCTACTAGCATAGAGCGGTACCGTAGTGAACCCTTTTGCTGATTGCCTGCAAAATTTCGATATCGATTGTTGCAGCGCTTCCATAATTGCCGTCATCTTCATACTCTTCGTCTCCGACGATTCCCTTGGCCCGTTTTGAGGCCGCAAGGAGTAAGGTAGCGTGCCGAGTTATCCGGGGGACGATGGTGCGCGTGTAGAATGAAAGGATGGATGGATTAACGTTGATTTTATTCGGGTATAGGATTTGTGGGAAGGATAGGGGTGGTATAATGGGTTCTGGCAGGTCGCTTGAGAAGGGGTATTCGTCTGGGCTGAGAAAGAGAAATGGGTATATGGAATGATAAGAACAAGGGGATACGGACCTAGTATACCTTCTTGCTTTAGCTGATAGATTGATGATGATAAGCGACTGGAACCCCTTTTGGTAACACAGGTGCTCACCATGGAACGTCTCGGTCTCCTTGAGGAACCACTCTAGCCAGCTACCGTTGAAACCGATATCCTGTAGTTCCTTGAATGCACCACGCTGATACATGCGAGCATTGTGAACAAACTGGGCCCGTTCGATAAGGGAGAAGATGATGGTATCCTCTAGTCTGACCAGGACCGAACGAATGTGGTCCAACGACAATGGATTGCCGACGGTGAGGTTCGACTGCATTTTCGTGGAACTACAGAGCTCATCAACTGACTGATCGTGAAATAATAGTGACTTACAGTTCGAAATAGCAAAGTCGAGGTGGCTTTGCACTCCAGTAATCCAAGGTATCGGAACGATGTAGTTAAATAATCAGTTGGAGCCGAAATTACCGTGAGCGCTGAAGGAGTTGAGAGCGGTGTTTCGGCCGCGGCTCTATCGGCCGTCACCGATCAGAGACCGCGATCGAGAAAAGTACTTTGAATGTAACGGATGTGCCTATGGAGGACAGAAATCAGCGCCCACGCTACCAAACAATGCTCTCGCGATAGAACTCTGGCTGACTTTGAATACGCCGGAGTCTGTGATTCGGGATTCACGGTTGAGTTACTTACGGTATCGCCTTTCAATCGGGTACAAGGTAATATTGCGAGAATCGAAACCTCCTCTCAAATGTTCGCTCTTTGTGATCGATTCACCCAGGCCGTAAGCTTGTTATGGGACTTTCTCAGCAATCAGGTCAAGTATATTGTTACGGTTTCTTCTGGGCGATCATAGAGAAATTTCGACACAACAAACTAATTTATAATGTTTCTTCGTAGAATTAGTCTTCCCAAGTCTGCTCGCATTTATGATGTGAAGGTACCGTGCCGTGTAATGATGAGATGAGATGACGGAATTTGTCCAATTCGATTCCTGAGGGTTTCATGCGACAGTTACGGTGACAAGCGCGGTCAAAGCGTGTTGGCGAGGCGTACAGCGGAGTTCGGTCCGATTTTCTGTGTTTGCCTATGTATAGCAGCGACCTCCCTTTCATGTCAACCGCCAGCAACAATTCACTGTCTTTTATCATCGTCGCGTGTTTTGCCACCAAGAATCGCCCTTCCTTGTACATTTATCTCATTTAGAAACATAATGAGGCGATCCCAAAGTGTACGAAACCAACCACGCCCATCTCTAGCCCTAATATCCGATGATCTTGGTGTTCTCAGAGAAGGCGACGAGTCGAATGAGGACGTCCTCCGAAAGCAACTGATTGAGAAAGACAGAGAGTGTGATCGGGTTAGTTGCCTTTCTGTCACCGTACAATTTGTCAGCTTATTTGCATTGTCCAGTTACAGACCCAAGTTCAGCAACTCCAGGCTCAGCTTGCTCAAAGGCCGTCATTAGAAACAATCCAGGAGCTGCAAAAAGATCATAAGAACTTGGAACTACTTCTTCAAGGGACGCAGAGAGAGAATGAACGTTGCATGGCTGACATCGACAGGTACGTTTGCACGCAAGGCGCATCGTCCTCGCTGACACGGCTCACAGAGGAAAGACGCGTGAAAAAATGCTGGAACGCGAACTTGCCCGGCTGGCGGGGGACAATTGGCAGGTAAGGGATCTTTATTTTTTGCATATAAAATGTCCCCAATGGCTCATCTTTCTGCAGGCAGCACTAGACATCACGCCGAGTTCATCGTTCCAGCCGCGTGCCACTCTTCACGGGCATCGTCATTCGCCTGCTCCTGCCGCATCCGATGCCAATGGTGACGTAAACAATGCGGCGCTGTTAGCGCGTCTTGATCAGATCCGTTTGACCGTTTTGGGAATGGAGCAGAGGACCTCGCTGAGAGAGGAGAAGCTCAACAAGAATATCGAAATGGCGGAAGCAGAAGCTCGAAAGTATGAAGATATATCCAAGTCTTTGGCTGCGTAGGAAGGTCTGTTGGTCACGATTCATCAACGATACTACACGATACTGTTACACTATCATTTCAGACCACAGTCTATTTGTATCATAGCACCCGCAACGTTGGATCTAACGACAATCTGTATATAAGAGCCTGTATATTACTTATGTTTGTTCGAGTGACCGAAGGGTAGTGAGATCAGATTTCTGGCGTTTCCTGGCCTGTCGTGCCCATAAAAAGGTCTTGGGTAGTCTTGGGTGCGTGTCAAACGTTTTCAAATTATCCTTCATCGAGTTCTGATTGAAAGGCCAATACCAGGATCTGGATTATGACAATCCTATGAGTCATTGGATGATTGCTTGAAATATAATCCCGCCTTTGGTAATGTCTCAATGGAATTTATTGGGGTCCTTCCTATGGCACTCCGATACTCCACCGACGTGGGAACCGTATTTGTGTTTTGCCCCGGGAAATTCCTTTGACTGCCTATATAACCCCGGGATACTTCTTGGAAAGATCTCTCACCATGGCTCCCGCACCTCTTCTTCAAACCAGTGCCCCCGCACCTCCCTCTTTCCCACAGAAGGCTTTCATGAATGTGGCAGAGGACTATGATGGAGAGTATCGATTTGCTCCCATCCAGGAGTCCCAAGTCTCGAGGGCCATGATCAAGCGGTAGGATGGCGCCCCTTCTAGTAGATCTTCCACCAAAATTGAAATTATGGTTTTCCACAGGTACTTTGAGACGATGTACGACAGGGCGGTTTCTGACGTCGTTATCGTCGGTGCTGGAAGTGCAGGTCTCACTTGTGCTTATCATCTGGCATCTACTCGCCCCGACCTTAAGGTCACTATCATCGAAGCCAATGTCGCGCCTGGAGGTGGAGCGTGGCTTGGTGGGCAGCTCATGTCTCCAATGGTAAGTTAGACCGTCAATATCGCTTTCTGGGGTGAATGGCTTAGTCCAAATCTTATCCAGATAATCCGTAAGCCAGCCGATGCATTCCTTAGGGAGATCGACGTTCCCTATGAGGATGAAGGTCCTTTCGTCGTAGTAAAACACGCAGCGTTGTTCACCTCTACCCTGCTTTCCGCCGTCCTCAGGCTTCCTAACGTCGTTTTGATGAACGCTACAGCTGTAGAGGATCTCATCATTCACGAAGACTTTGCAGGAAAACAACGCGTAGCCGGCGTGGTCACCAACTGGACTCTTGTGGCTTTGAACCATGATACTCAATCGTGCATGGATCCCAACACCATCACCGCGCCGATCATTGTGTCTGCTACTGGACATGACGGACCCATGGGCGCATTCTCCGCCAAGAGACTCGTCAGCGCGGGTCTGTTGAAGGAGCTGGGAAACATGCGAGGCTTGGATATGAACCGTGCCGAGCCAGCCATTGTGAACAACACCCGCCAGGTAGCTCCGGGTCTCATCATGACTGGTAAAGGAATAATACTGCACCCGCACTGATTTTCTCTGATTGGCGTTCACAGGCATGGAGCTCTCGGAGCACGACGGATCCAACCGAATGGGTCCCACTTTTGGGGCTATGATTGGTAGTGGAATCAAAGCGGCCAAGGAAGCTATTCGTGCATACGATGCTGCGAAAATTGTAGATGGAAAGGTTGTTGGATAAGCGGAATGAATATATAACTGTAAATTGCACCTGTACTGTACCAAGAGAATTCTTTCAAACACGTTCGATCATCATCACACGCGATCGTAATCGATGACGCGTTCAACCCTTACCTAACTTGATACAGACGACCATGGGTATGGAATTACCTTCGCCCGACAGCCCTAGGGAGCAAGTCCGTGTCCTGATGGGCCGGAAATCCGACATCGAGGCGGAACTGGAGACCCAGTTGTCTATTCTGAAGGCAAACTCGTCGACGCTGCATTCCCCTCTGGTCGACTCAGACGGGTTCCCTCGAGCCGACATCGACATATACGCGGTACGGGGCGCACGGATACGAATCATCGAGCTGAGGAATGATCTAGAAGCATTGATGAACGAGATTGGGAAGAAGTTGGAGAGCGTATATGACCCGAGCCTGGTCACTCAAGATTTGGAATCGTCTGCTGACACTCCTTTTGCAAGAGTTGATGGAGTGGCTCCAGGAAGCCCGGCGGCGGATGCAGTGCGCGCGTTCTCTCTGTTCGAGTGTGATGCCTTGTTAATTGTTGTATTCCACTAGGGTTTGAAGCGCGAAGATCTCATCGTGAAATTTGGTTCACTCACGAGTCCAACATCTCTACAAGCTGTAGCGGAAGTCGTAGGAGCCAATGAAAACGTCGGCTCTGATTCTAGTTCTGCCCTTATATTGTCTGATGCCTATATAGCGGAGTATTTCAATCAGAGCTCTTCGAGATGGTCAGCCGGTTTTCTTCAGCCTAACACCGAGAAAAGGCTGGGGTGGACGAGGGATGCTCGGGTATGTTGTCACGTTCTTTACGTTTCTTCATTCAATAGCTGTTCCTTCAGTTGCCACATTGTGCCATACACAGCGTCATGATATTATTCAAGTTGTCCAGTAATGATTGTACCACCAATATATCAAATGAAAGTCGATCAATTCCCCAGAGTTGCCCTATGGCCAGACTGAGGACTACCAAAAAGTTTCGCGTAGGCGCCAGATTCACAGTAAGTGCCGTTTGGTTTTACTGCTCACACCGGGACACATGAACAAGGAGGTTTCATACGATTGGAGATACTAATATATATGAACTTTCATAGTAATTGCTAGTAACCCTTCGTTGAGTTTAGTTCATGCACTGGCTGCACTTGCACTCGCCCGCCTCGCCAACGCATCTATACCTGATCGTCAGCGTGAATTTCTTTAGCCCGTATAAAATATTACTCACGCATTGCAATTGCTATTGGCTTTAGAGCACTGGCATTGTCCGACCTCGCAAGGGCAGCTGTTTCGATGGGAAGATACTCGTTGACATGCATTGGTAAGGTGTAAAGTGTATATTACTCACGCATTGCAGGCACACCGGGTGCAGCTAAGGTCCAATGAGCATGTAGTCCGTGCAATAATAAACAAAAGATACTCACGCAGAGCAGCTGCACGATGCGGCTGCACAAGCCCGAGTAACTGGAACTTGGGTGTTCTGGAAAACGCTGGCAGTGAGGTCAAGGCAGAAGACATAGATCGAAGAGGACGCACGGTGTACATAAGTATTGTGGTTAATGGTTGAGTTTCGACGGTGAATGTTAGTGGTACTTTCTGGGACAACTTGCAAGTCGAGGGGCCTTATATATGGTTTTTGGGACAATAGTAATCAATACATCCACTAAATCGCGCATGCATGACTGCATCCATAAAATCACGCAGTTACCAATCAAGTGACGCGCGTTGACTCGAGCCTCTTGGTATTACTAACACAACAGTCCAATAAATCGCGCATGTCACTTGTATTCACAAAAAGCGCCTACGTGGGTAATTCAATCCAGCAAAGTTCAGAGTCAACTCCAAATGTGTTTAGGGACGAGACGCTACATTTTGGCTCTAGACTTCCCAAATACAATTGCAGCATTTGCAGCCTCTCTTTCAGCGGTTGCGGCCTGGATGATCTTAACATCGTGTACCGCGGTCAACAATCCGCCCTCCAGTACCCATCTTGTGAAAACCTCTGAGTCCGTCTGTGCTTCGTCCTGATTAGTCGTGTGTGACCATATCGCGTGTTCCAGAAGGAACAGACTGGATGCTACGTTCCCGAGTAGAATCAAAGCGTGTTTAGGCATGAGAGTCGGGATTGGAGGCTTGTAGGCTGAAACTGCGCAATCTATAGAGCGCCGCAACGTATCCAAGGCATCTAGGATACGAACTCTAAGATCATCTGGGCAAGAAATCATCACCGACTGCGCCCACTATTGGACGCTAAGCAATTCTGCTTGTCTACGAGTCTGTTGTGGCTTACCGCTGTGAAGGCTGAGAGTACCAGAGGGTCTCTGACCGCTCGTACAACATCCAAGGACAGCACTGTCGGAGTCCCTTCCCATATCCTAGTATAACAGACATGAGCAACGCGTGTATGCAAGTTGGCGGCATTGTATGACTGACTTTTCCACTAGGCCATCTCTGATAAGCCTCCCTATCTGGTTCTCTTCCATATAGCCTGCACCGCCAAGGGCAGTCATGGCTTCTTCCATCGCCCCACATGCCCTTTCCGCATTGAAGGCCTTTACCGTCGGCGTCAACATCCTCAGCATCCTCTCTTCTTCCGGCGTAGCCACTTGGCATTCGGCTTTACCCAATAGTCGAATAACACCAAAGGTGAAATGCGTGAGGGCTCTGTACGTCAAGCTGATAGTCACTAGCTGCGCTACATGCAACGGCGTATCTCGCAAGAGCATTGTCCCGCTTTGAATTCGACGTACGTCCGCGTAAGACGTAGCGATAGCAAGACATCGTCGCAGACCACTAAGAGACCCTATGGAAGACCATACACGGGTGATGTTTAGGACAGGAGTTATGTTTTTGACGCCTTGGTTGAGTTCACCGATAAGATACGCCTCTGAGCCTTCGAGCGAGAGTTCGGCAGTGGGTAAGGCATGCGTGCCAATTTTTTCCTTCAAACGATGCAGGTATACCTTATTACTGGTTGCGTCAGGACGATGACCTGAAGGATGGCGGAGAAACGGTACACGCAGGGGAACGAGAAACAGAGAAAGACCCCGTGATCCATCTTCGGGTTTACCGGTTCTCGCAAGTGCCACGGCAAAGTCGCTTTCCGTAGCACTAGAGAACCACTTAAAGCCGTTTAGGGAATACTGTGACCCGAGTATATGCTCCGTCCCAGTAGAAGACGCCGCAGTTTCTGTTTGAGAAACATCCGAGCCCCCCGGTCGCTGAGAATGCCGCCGCTACGTTAGTCGAAAGACGGAAGCGGACTGAAATTCGGGCTTACCTCAGTCATCCATTGACCAGATACATATGCTAAGGAAGGGTCCCGGCTAATGAGACGCGGAAACACATGCTTCTGCATGCCCTTTGTACCCATCAGTTCAATGACTCTGGCTGCACCATCGGTCATACTCAATGGACAAAAGACCTTTCCAAAAAGTTAATCGTGCTCAATGTCAGAGAGATTGTATACCATGTGTCCATCTCCGCCCATCACCGTGGCTTTTGCAAAGCCATAAATCCGACTGTATTCACCATACGTGCGTTCGTAGAAGATGCCAGGAAGTCCCTCGCGCTGGGCGATAGCTGTGAGTTTGCGGAATCCCTCGCTAGTTCGAAGCTCGTTAACACGGCGACCCCATTGATCATATTGGACGAGCTGGGGGTTGAATACACGAGGACCCCATGCTCTTATATCTATGAAATCTTGTAACATAGCATAAACGATGTTAACAAGTCAACGTACTGGTAACCACTTCTTCACCGAAGCGAACAAGATCAGGCTGAACATCCTTCTGTACACTGGACACCCATGAGCAACGATAAGACCGGAACTTACGGCTCAAAATCTGTACTCACTCTGCCGGAAGAATCCTCTTCAAAAGAGAGGGCAATACCGGATCCGTAAGGAAAGCATTTCCTTCAACATAAGGAGGCTGGAAAGATGAAGTGAACTAAGATCGAGGAAACTGCACAAATTCTACAGGCCTGCTGGAATCCTTCTTCGATACGCATGATGTGAGTCCGGTAACAAGATCAGATATCGAACATATACTAGTATATGGGCGCTTGTAGGGTTTCCGTGGGAGTCAACATATAAATCAACGGCCAAACATAGGCCCTTTAACATATGACAACGCCTGGCGAGGTCTTCCCATGGTCATGGGCTCGTCAAGGGCCCCGGCAAGGACAAACGACGAGACAATGACGTCACTGTATACAGCTTTTTCTTGCAGCCTAGTGCAGCTTCAAGCAAGGCTAACTCCTCCAGGAAATTGCACACTTATCAGCGATGAATGGGTGTGTGACGGTCTGGCGTCGACATGAGGCGGGGGGAAAAAAGGGGCCCAGCTTAGTAGGCAGTCGACAGGGTTGAGAAGAAAGAAATGATGCCAAGCCGAAGGTTCTATTTTTGTCAAGAGAATTTACGAACACATCCTGATAATTTATCTACATCTTGTGCGACTATGAGTCGAAAATGGCCCCAAAGGCGAGTATACCCCGACTCCGGAGGCCATAAATAACCTTCTCTGTCAGTTTCTGGTTTGAGATAACGCACACACACTCCGGCTTATAATCATCCACCATACGATTCGTGAGCTTGACGATATCAGGCTTCCCATGCTTCCTCGTGTCTTGAACAATCCAGTCAGATCCGTTCTACGATTAAGAAAACATTGCACATACCGTACACGACTGCACCAGGACTCGCTGCTAATATATCATCCACCAATGGGTCCCCAAATGTTGCACGCGTATTGGGTGCCATCCAAAAGAGCCTATGCTCAATCTTACCACTCAGTATATGAGGCGTAAACGGCGCGATACCGCTACCAGTTGCGACGAAAAGGACCCGTCGGAATAGAGGCACAATCCGAAGTGCACCACACGTCGGGATACCCCTCACCCAGATCTCCTTCGGTGGATTCGTGATCATCTCTGTGGTCCAGTCACCTGCCTGGGATATAATGATCGAGTATCCTGTCACCCCCGGAGCAGCAATGGCTGCAAAACTGTGCCACTCGTTGAGCGGATCAGTAGAGAAACGCTGGAAAGAGCCAGGAACAGGATGTGGACCTAAGTGAAACAGAGTCAGAGATTTCCGAGGGATGGGATAAGAAAGACTGACCATAGTCGACAAAGAGGCGGACAGCGTGGTTGGAGAGGACGACGCTTCGGACAGGAACCTTTTGCAACTTCGTCCAGGGAAGGATCAGGGACCAGCTCAAGACCATCATGAGCCAGAATGGAGCAGAGTGCACCAAGGCGTGTCCGAGGGATTTGTCGCCCTTATAATCGTTCGTGAGGACAACGACCTGAAACCAATTCGTCACAACGAACGTAGATGGGTGAGTGAAGGAAAAACGCACCTGCGACCAAACTAATGCAGTTGCAGTCCACCCCATGAACCGATGCATACGCTCAAACGCGTCATGGTGTTTGATCCGGAATGTGGGGTAAGCAAACACGACGATCCCAACCAAGAAAGCAAGGACAATATATGTCAGCGACACGGTGGCCACTGAAGTCTGTGAATAAACAGGACATTCATAATCAGGTGAACAATTACTTGAACGACAGACGTACCCCTTTGCCTTGAACAAATTCTCTAGTCGCTTGGACCGCCAGAAGGATGAGCCAAACTGTACCCGACACAGCTGCACCAGAATGGACACCTCCATTGTGATACACTCTCGCAGCCGTCTTACGAATGAAGAACGGCCATCTGAGAAAACCCATCAGCAAGCCTGCAAGGACTGTTGGGAAACGAGAACTCACGACTGAGGAACAGAACAAGCAACGGCGAAAAGCACGTTTATAACGTGTTCCTGCCTCATGAGAATAGCAATGAAGATATTCGCAACCGCAACCAGTGCGATCTTCTGAGAATGATATCCGCGTATTGCGTAGGAGATGAAGATACCTATGTTCGTTAGGAACACGATCGAGAATAGTCGGCGGTAGATAGAGAAGGCCTGCAGCCGTAGATTGCGCACCAGGCGCGGCTGCTTCTTTTCGGGCATTTCATCCTCTTCGTAGCCATCCCATGGATTGACCTGTTTCTCAGCGTCGAGGACGTTGACCGTTCCCGTGGACTTTTCGGAAGAATGATGAACGACGGTCTCGGTGGGTGTGTTTGGGAGAGAGGAGGTACTGGTGGAAGCGGAGTGGGTAAGCTCGACTGTATGTGTGTTGGGATCCATCGTGAACGGACTGAGGAAACATTGGAGAGAAATGGCATGCTTTTAAAGAGACAGTATTCCGAGTCGGTGACGACTGTTGAGTATTAAGTGGTGTACAAAAGAGGCGAACTTCGGGAGATCATCAGTAAAGTCTATTGTTGTGATATTCCGGTGATACGGCATGTCTCGGCATGCCTAATAAGTCAGAATCCAGAGGAAATGGGTAGAAAGAGAATATATTAGGAAGTAAATAGTATAAATACAGTGCATAGGCAGAGAATGCTCCTCGTGAGTTTGTCTACCTAGTGACTAACAGCCTAACAGCTGGAGTGCATAGTATTCAATCACAATACAAACTCACCCACTTGCACTCATGGTAGAATAAATAGCCAGGGCCAAGTGTACAGCCTGATGAAGTCCATCATGTCAGGCAATGGGAAATTATTGGAGCAATGGCTAGAATGGATATTGACTATCATTGTATCTATAGATAGTACCAATTCAGGGAGAGAGAGATGGGACCTCTTTTCCGATGACCCGAGAAGCGTAGATAATAGTCGCGCGAGGGAAGTGCCCAAATTAGATCGGGTATAGTCCGATCATGATCAGGAAGTTGATGGCGGTTAAGTCCGAGCCGATGAGCCGTACCTCTGAACGAACCGAAAGACTCACAAGGGGGAGTACATATTTTGGATCTAGAAGGATCATACAGAAGCCAAAACATCGCCAAAACCTGGGCCATACGATCCCAGTCAGACCCATACAATCATCCGTGATGGAGTCTCTCTGATCCGATCTGGGCCATCTGAGCAGATCTTGCTAGTCGATGACAGGTGATGCGGACCTTTGACCTCCATGTCCGCGGTTCTGAGGGTGATCAGCACAAGATCAGGGATACTCTATAGAGTTCCCGTTGTTCTCTCATGATCTCTTCCGCCATTACAAGCAGTCTTCGATTGAGTTAGGTAGACCGGTTCTGAGATTGTACTTGGTAGATACAAAGCAATGAAACCTGTTCCCAGTTATTCCCTTGCAGTTGATGCGCTGTATTTGACAAAGCATATTACAATTTATTATAAACCATTACATAGTAGCAACACCATGAGAGCAGAGAAATAAGCAGACAAGTAAGCAGTGACCCAGAGTGAGAGAGCAAGAAGCAGCAAATACTGTACTATTTTGACCATAGCTTCATGGGCTGTTATGCATTATGGTATATGGTCAATTGACTAGAGGTTCAGAATTGAGTGTTACATGTTACATTGAGGAAATTAGCTTCACAAGACCCAAGCAAGTGCCACCATTACATCAGATAAGATTACAAAAATAATTTCACTAAGGTTGTACAATTGCAATTTGCATTGCAGGGGAAACACCCTGCTAGACTCAGCCGACATTCACCAGCAATGAGCATCTATAATGCTTCAGACTGGATCTCCCAAGGAAAATTGTGGAAGGATAGTCACCACCTGTGGTTCATAGAGCTGCCAAACATGACCGAAAAGTATTTTGGAGGGGCAAAAATTGCATTTTTCATACCTGTAGGCTACTAGCTTCATTGTCCATTGTTACGCATTACGATATACTGAGAGATTCACTTCACAAGCCACTATTATGCATTATGTGAATTACTGGTTGAAATAGTACAGTAAGTCATACAATAGTCCATCCCAAGCCAAAGAAACCAGGTCAAGTGGAAACACAGCCCAGTTGAAGCTACTAAGTAGCACCATCTATTAGCACGAAATTATAGTTGACTTGAAAACCCTTACCCTTCTAGGCCATCAAGAAGTTCTATCTTCATCATCAAGTTGTTGATCAGCAGCAGCAGTGGCAGCTTGTTCTTATTCTTTGATATGTGCTTCACAGTTTTGATTTATTATTGATTCATTGTTGTTGATTTGTTCTTCATCAGCAAAATGGTCACTTTGTCTTTGGGGTATTTCAGTACTTTCTAAAGTCATAAAAGCTTTGAAAGATACAAAATACAAAATCTTTCCACAAGAAGAAAATGTATTTCACAAGACATGTACCTTGTCTTGTCAAGCAGATCGAAACTTTGAAAGACTGGCACATTGTCTTTTATATGGCAACATCTTTTATATATTTTTAGTTTGCTTATTGCTTTGGAACATCATGAACAATGAAAGAGCATAGAAAGCATAGTGGTAATTGGCATAATCATACTACATGGGCATACAGCAAGCAGGAATGTTTAAATGGTAAGTAACACTAGTATGAGAAAGCTTGATTACATGGGGAAAGGATGTCTGTGCTCCAGTGAGGACCTAGTAGCTAGTTACTGGAGTAGTGCTCTGCAGTCTCTCTGGCCCATCTATGTCCTATCCCATTTGTACTGGGGTCATTCAGATCAAATTAGACAGTGTTTGAATCCAACTCCCACACTTAAAAACAAGTATGAGCCTTGAAGGTACCTGCAGTGAGCAACCATAATCTCCTGGACTTAGTGTATAGCCTGGGTAGCCTGGGTCATGCTGGGTTGTTGAGTTGGGTCACAATCTAGTGACCCATGACCTGCCCAGCCCACCTGTCTCACCTGTCTGCTGCTTGTCATGTTTAGTCCTGCTTGCAGCACTATTATTTACTTCCATTGCAGTTTTGGAAACCTACTTTATTGAGTGTGCAACTGTACAGTTATATTAAGTAAGTCTGTCGGTGAAAACACTGATGTGCTTGGTAATGGGCAGCATGCAAATGCAACAAGTGTCTAGATTGTCAATCTAGATACTAAATCACACACACACACACACAATCACCAATGTTAAGTTCGAGGGTGAGTATGGTAGAAGCACTTGTGGTGAACTTAGATATCGATAATCAATTGGGTTTGTTTCAAAACAACTTTGATTCAAGTCTAGAAGTGTTTATGCAAGATACACTAGTTGCAATAGTGAGATATATGGATGTGGGGGTTTTGTAAAGTATAATTTGAGTGGCTTAAACTCACAATGACTTCATCTAGGCGAGCTGGTAAGGCTTTAACTAGACAAGCTTTAATAATTGAACAATCAAAGACCTAGAGGTCTACAAAGAGCATAATTTGCTCTGGAGTACATGGACTCGATTACAACACAAGCACATGCACTTGCAACAAAGAACTCACAGGTCTTGGCTTCAAGTACAAGACTTGCAAAGAGTACACAGACTCTAGAGTACACTGACTCGTTAACTGTTTGAACTTAAAGCATTCTAGGGCTTATTTCACTTCAACTAGGCAATGTCTTTGGTCTGTGGTTGACTTAGTACATCTAGATCACTTTAGGTGGTGAGAGAGCATGAGGCCTTTATATGCAGAGCAGTTCAATTAACTAGCAAGGTGAAAATGTGGGGACAACTCTTTTTCTTACTTAGTTCTTTTAGATTACTTATAGCTGCCCTTTTGGGGTTGACTTCGTAAACTTAATTCACTTCAGTCAAGGATATGCAATTAAATTAAAACCAGTGATTGATTAGGTAGCTATAAGGCTACTAGCACAAATGCAGGAAATGCTTTCCTGCCATTATGCATCTAGTTGCTGCTAATTTATATGATTTCTAGCTTAGGTATATGAGCTTGTATCTAAAAGTAATTATGGTATGAGCTTTAGGTATCAATACAAATGATGAGTAATTAATTTACAAGGATTGTGCCATTCTGAGGTTTCTATTCAGTTGGATGGAATGACTAGTGGTCATTCTATTGCCAAGGAGTGCCCTAATGGTCTGGGGGAACTCCTTGCTTCTCCTTCATGCCTTGCCACATGGATTCCTACTCAATACTACAGATTGTGTGGTATCTCAAGAGTGTAACTACCAATCATGATTAATTGTTGGTCCAAGTTTGTAGTACTTTGATCACTGCATGATCTTTTTAGCTATCTCAGTGCCAAGCATTGGTTATTCAGTTATTCCAGGTTTATTTGTGTTCTAGGCTAAGTTTATTTCATGTTGTAAATTGTTGTGGACTTAGCAATTCTTTTCTAGGTTCATTCAAGTCGTTGAGATGATGAGTAATCTAGTCCTTTTGTGTTCTGCTTTAGGTTTGTAACCCATCTTGATGTGTTCCTTGGTTTGACTGTAATTAGTTTTTTGTTTTAGGCAGGGAATAGCATTCAGTATTGAAAGCTTATAGAGTTGACTCATTTAGATGTCGCTTCTAAGTCCATTCTTATGCTGCATTGCTCACTATTTTATGTAGTATTCTAGCTATCAGTGTAAAGCCTTTACTATAGCTTTCTGTACTGCTTGTAGACTGCTTTATTTGATATAAAATTGCAAAATCTATGGGTAGCCTGACACCAAGTGTATCAATGGTCTGGCATGAGCAGACTGAAGTCTTGTCTCACTAAACATGGCTCCAACCCAATCCTTTTATTCTTTCTAGAAAATACATGCACAAAGAGTCTGAGCAACAGTGTCTCAGTGTGCAGTAGGCAGCTGAGGAATCCTCATTCTTAGTTTTATCAATCTCTTCCTCCATTTAGTGTGCTAGCAAAAAAGTGAAAATGATGGTCATGAAGGCAGGGACAATGTTATCCAAGACTGGTAAAGCTGTCAAGAAGCTCACTAAATGTAAGGCATCAGACTAATCTAATAACATAGCAGGTGAACATTGCTTACCATCACATGTGATGATGTTCTGTACTGATATATTCTTTAGCCAGTACAAATCAGGCCCCCTCAAGTGCAGTCTCACAGATTGATACTGACCACAGTAGTCTTTCTCCACTCAAAGAATATGGAGAAGAGGATGATGACAAAGATGGACATGAGGATGCCAACCATCAAGACAATAATGATAACAATGTTGATCCATCTGTTGAGATGCCTAAAGTCACAGAAGAAGCTCAGCTTGGTAGCATCCTTGCAATAGTATCAGTTGTAGCATGCTAATATTTTTAATAGATAAACTTGCCTAACTCTGAAAGGCTGCTGTCTATATATTTTTCTCCCCCCTTTCTGAGATTAAATATGATGCTCAGAGATTTATCTTCCACTCATTCAGGTGCTTGAACTGTACTCACAAGGTGATCTGATACCCTGACACTACCGATGCTGGTTCCATGGGTGGCTTATGATGTCATATCCACAAATGTTGGGGTGAGGATGTTCTTGCTGCTGCAGATGGTGCCAAGAATTTGGCAAGGTCATGTGAGGTCATTGAGAAGGAGCTTGCCAAGAATAAGCCAAAAAATAGATCTATTGTTTCAATGCTGAAAAGGTTTGAATCCAAAGTCATGTCTTACTCTTGTCCACACACGATGATGAGCCTCCAGGCTCTGTATGCTTAGAATTCATGGATTTTACCTGCTAATTAACATTACTGTCTCTTTGACAGCCTTTCAGCAAACCAATAATTGCACACACACTGATATCACTTTCATTCTATGGCAACCACTCCTCACACACCTTGTTATCCATCCCATCTTGCCACATATTATAATTGTTGTACTTCATCATGGTAAGGCACCTTTGATTGACAATCACCCCAATACAGAATTGATGTATCACTCAGAAGCACCCAGTTGACATGCCCATTGATCACTTAATGAAAATGACATGATTGACATGAGTGCCCTCCCAGCTATGACAATTACAGCTACAGCAACTACAGACCATGTTTATTAAGGCTGTTACTTTGCTGGGGCCTCAAGAAAACATTGCCCCATGTGTACTCCTCAGTATGATGATTATCACTCAGTAATCCACAGCTAAACAGCATCTAATAATCTGTGCATTGCTCAATGACCCCATACAGTTTTCATCCATATATGGCAATGTCAACAAGTTGCTGTTACTTTAGATGACAAAGAACCATATGTTCCCTATATGATATTTACTAAGCCAAGGCCTTACAGCCTTACTAAGTCTCGTATATTTACTCTATTTATAAATTCATACTTGTAGTATAAAAACTAGCTAGAAAACATAGTTAAAAGTTAGTTCATTTCCAGTTGACCACAGTCTATGTCAATTACCATCACATTCTAGTCTATCACCATTAAACCACATTTATTCACTGTTCTATGGCAATATACCATTTACCCCAGCATATACTCGATTGCATGTCAACTCTTGGACTTACCAAAGTTATTCCACAGTTCTTAACTGTGAAGAGTCTTGATATTCACTCTTTGCTCTTAATACTATTGGTACATAGTTGTATTGTGCCATATGTTGTCCTCATTATCTTTTATAAGTTGTTATCATTTCACTTTCATACTATTGGAGTTTTTACAGTTTCTCTTTTGTCATCATTATCGTCACTCACTTGGGTAGTCTCAGAGCAGACTTAGAATCAGTTTCAGCAAGTTTTTGTATAATATCAGTCCCTTGAGTGGACTTGAAGGTTAGTTTGACACAGAATAAGATTATTTCAGTATAAGACCAGTTTCAACATTGACTCAGCACCATTGCACCATATAGGACTAGTATCATTGCCAATTTTTGTAGTTTCACATTTTCTCTTGCCATTTTACTCTCAGCACCTCATTCTATGTTTTTTATTGCTGCACTCAGTCTCACCTCCCCTCCCCTCCCCCCTGGTTTTCTCATTGTCTTGCTCACTCTTAGACTATTGCTGACCAATTAGTCTATTTTCTACTGTTCACCCTGCTCAGATTACCATCTACACTGCATGATGGTCTTAATAATTAAGTTTTAAATATTAAATCTGAATAATATTTATTTTCAGTCATTTTCTTGCTTAATATATAGAAGAAATAAATTAAATATCTTCTTAATATTTGAGATTTTATGCAGTTTTGATGCAATTTTCACAAATATAGAAAAGATACTAGAAAAAGCTTTTATCTATTTTAGGCTTAAATATGATAAAAATGAAAATCTTTTGAACTTGATATTTAAGCTGAAGCTATCATGCAGTGCTAGTAATATTTCTAGTCGTGTCTCACATTTTCCATATGGATTCGTGGTATTCACATCATATCCACTTCTGTTCTCTCTTATTTTGAGAGATCGCTACCAGCTTATAGCTATAGCATCTAATACTTGACTGCTAAGCAGTGCTACTTCACTGACTTAAAGTCACAGTATATACTTGCATATAGAGGAATTGATTTACTGTACAGAGGTGCCCCAAACCCACTTGCACACACAATCACCTTGATTGCCATGCTACTACATCAATTACTCAATCTCATTCTGAGTTGGTGTTGCCATTTCCATGGAAGTCTAGGCTCATCAATGAAAACAGAAGTTCAGTCAGTTTTATTCTATCAGCAATGGAACATTGAACTCACTTTGATACAGTGCTGAAAGTGTACAGTGATGTGCAGAGAGCCTCTGGCCCTCCAACATATTTTCTGATTGAGGCTTTAAGTGCCTTATGAAAATGGGACAGCCTGAGCACTACCTTCCTTATCCTACTATGGTCTCTTACAATACAAAAACAGTTTTTGCTAAGACACATAACCATTGTCATGCCCACAGCATGTCTAAGAGTGTAATTTTGCAAAAATATCATACCTTACACATTAGCAATGCAAAGGCATTATGAGTGGGCTGACAGTGCAAGTGGCATGCGAAGAAGCAAGGTCACTGAGATAGAGAGCTCTATAATAGAAAAAGAAGCAACAGAATTAAAACATAAGGACTTTGTCATTGCACTGTACCTTATGGGCAGGCATAGCAATAAGGCTGAAGAGTGAGCTAGTTTGCTAAACCACCCATTTGCAATAGAGAATTCAACTTCAGTGGGATGTGCTTGTACGTGGGCTAAGGCTAATTTAGATAATGATGCATCTGTAATCTATGACATGTAGTCTCTGGAGATCCGGAAAAATGATATCACACACCGGGTAATCAAGAGAACCCCAGGCATGGCCTAGACACATTTGAGCTGATGAAAATAGTGAGCAGGCTGGGAAGCCAAACTATTTCTTGGTTACCAGGTCTAGAATATGATGCTGTCACCTTTGGAGCAGACCCAAAAGCCAAATATGAAGTGTGATTGGTGATTGGGGATTGAGCAGCTATTGAGTGCATGCTCACGAGCTACTCTGTTGCTAGGGCGAGCAACATTGACATCACTTAGCTCTTTGAGACTACTAAAAAGAAGAACAAGCAGCACACTGCCTAAAGTGCTGTGCCAACTTGGATGAGGGATATTCAGCTAAAAAAGAAGTAAATTACTAAAATTCCATTTGTAACAATCAATCTCCCATAGTATAAGTAGAGTAGATTTTCATGTATTAAGCCAAGCTACCTACCTCCCACATAATGTAATAAAGTTTCAGTTTGGATCTGGACTTGTTGCGCTGCATAAGAGTTAGTAACTTTGAGTCTTGGCTATAATGCAAGTTTAGTGAGCTCACAGAGAAATTGAATAAGAGAGAAATTTTGGATACAAACTTCAGTTTACTTGAGATAAGAAAGGGATTCAGAAGCAGTGATGCTGTGCCAGTCTCCAGAGATTTACTTGGTTACATCTGAGAGAGAGCTCTGTTCCTTTTCTGGTTCAATATAAGAGAGAGATTGTATTGTGCCAGCCTCTGTGTAGGTTTAGAAGTAGTTGTAAGGGAATCAGCCAGATTGAGCTATTCTAGCAGTTGAATCTCATGGCACTATTGTTAGAGTGAGCACATTGTGTGTGAGGACTTGTGGGGATGGTTTTGAGAATAATTGAGAATTGATTGGGAGTGCTGAGAGCCTCTATTGTGACAAGTTTGGGAGTCAGGTTTAGCAACTAAGAGGAAGGCAGCATTGCACACAGATTAAATCTTGTGGCAGATCATACTTAGCAAGCTCACTGACCAAACTTGGTCATCTTGCAGATCTGTGTATCCATGTGTTTTGTCTATTAAAATATCCTTTGCCTTGAGGGTTGTGTGGTTTGCTATGCTCTCTTGTAAAAAGCTCTGAAGAAATAGAGAATTTGAGATTGGCTTGATAATACTACATTGTTTTATGCATTGTTCTAGCGAGCTCACTGAGATACTTTGAGATACTGTCAGCATGCAAGTGGAATTAAATTCCTTGCTCCCCTCTGCACTTCAGGAGATTGTGTGTGTGTGTGTTTTGTGGCATTGAGTGTAGGTTTTGTATGTGTTCATGCTAGGTAATGCTCAGTTTCATGGGTGCCCTTCACCAGCCTCATCACCGTATCTCTCAGTATCTTCAAGTGAGTAACTATTTATTTTGTAATATCTAGATCCATATTAATATGGCCATTGAAGAAACTCAAAGGAAGACTCAGCTTTGCTACTGACACTTGGATTTCACTGAATTATTGAGCATATGTAGCACTTATTCTTCATTTTGCTTGTGAGGATGGAATACTTATTAAAATGATTCTCAACTTCATTGAGGTTCCAAAGGTAAATTAGATCTACCTGAGCTACTCATGGCTTATCCTTCACCTTTTGTAGTCACATGATGGTGAAAACCTTGCTGAGGTACTCCAGAAAATTGTTGAGGACTTTGCTATCTCAGATAAGGTCAGTATCTGATGCCTTTGATAATATGAACATCACTGACTAGAGAATTTTGGATTCAGATACTCAGTATTACCTGTGACAATACTTCAAATAATGATACAATGATTAACTCACTCACTCGCTGCATTGATGCCTTTCCTGGCCAGAGAAACTGTATCCGATGCTTTGCACACATTGTTAATCTTGTTGCAAAAAGTCTCCTTCAGCAGTTTGACTCATGAGAATCCAATAAAGATCCAGACACTAATGATGGCAATGGTCTTCTCTGGGAGCTTGTGGATGGGATAGACCTTGAGACTAGTAGTGAGAAGGATAATACTGAAGGCCTCATTGATATGCTAGGTGAGATGGATGAGTACAAGTGAGAGATTTTTAAGACAGACGTCACACCAATGATGAGCCTCCAGGCTCTGTATGCTCAGAATTCATGGATTTTACCTGCTAATTAACACTATGGTCTCTTCAACAGCCTTTCAGCAAACCAATAATTGCATGCACACTGATACCCATTTCATCTTATGGCAACTACTCATGTGCTTTGTTATCCATCCCATCTTGCCATGTATTTATTATGCCCAGACTCAGGTGAAACAAGTAAGTGCAAGCCCAAGACAACCTCGCACTTCGGGTTGAGTCTCAGGGAGTGGCGATACTCGCAGACCATGAGTGCAAGCGGTAAACATGTAGCAGGAAGTTTGGAGAGTAAGTCCGGTATGTATTAACTTAGCTTGAAGCTAGGGTACAAGGCTGAGAGCTATGCTACTTATATACTGTTCGTTTGGTTCTATATATAAACGTGTCTGTGTGGTTGTTGTGCAATAACGGTCAAGAAACTGTCAGTATCCAGGCAGCTGAGCAGACATGCTGAAGTCGTTCGGATAAGCGCTGGTGTCCATGTGGTCTGCCGAGGTGCTGAGATAAGATAAGATAAGGAAAAATGGAAAAATGGAAAAATCATAACATTACCCCCTTGTTAAGGCAGGCGTCCCGACTGCCACTAAGGCTCATCATTCTCTGAGTTGCTTCGTGTCGAGTTCCAATAGTCTTCAATAAGGTACCTCTATTGTTCCTGGTCTGGTTCATAAACCCACTTTTGCTTTCCGTCTTGTCGTTGGGTGAGGTAGTAGACCGAGCTGTCTTTGTACTTGCAGTCGAGGATCATAGTGACACATTTGTTTTTGTCTTTAGTTACGATTTCGGTGGATGTGTCAACTCGTCACACATGGCTGGCTCTGTCTTTGTACTCCTGGATCACTTCCTGTGTGTTTCCCATCTCCTCATCCCTGACCCAGGAGTTGTGCTCTCGTGTCTATCCCTTCCATTTGACGAAGTAGTCGATGACTTTTTGTGACTTTTGTCCTCGCTTTCCACGAATCATGCAGGGTCGAGAGTCGAGGACCTCTTCGATTTCGTATTCTTCCTCGTCTTCGATGAGGTCGGGTGGCGGTGGAGGAGGTAGTTCCTGATTAGGGAACGCTGGCAGTGTGTATGGGGTCAAGAGCTTTTCATTGAAGCGTGGGTGGATCCTCCAGTGAGGCAGCAGCTTGAGTTTATATGCGCTGGTGCCTGCCTTGTCAAGGACTAAGAAGGGTCTGACACGTTTGTCGTCGAGCTTCTTCTTGGGTCGAGGGAGATGAAGGTTCGTGGCATCGAGCCATATGCAATCACTGATCTGGTAAGGATGAGCGGTGCATTTTCTTTTGTCATAT
This sequence comes from Armillaria gallica, assembly GCA_037576215.1. Classification (NCBI taxonomy): domain Eukaryota; kingdom Fungi; phylum Basidiomycota; class Agaricomycetes; order Agaricales; family Physalacriaceae; genus Armillaria; species Armillaria gallica. Next base: position 22,017 of record JBANDB010000010.1, read on the forward strand.
TGGGTCTTCATCTTTCCGGTGGCTTCTTCTAGTGCCTTCTGAGTTTCAGCATAGACTGTTGTCATGTTTTTGATGAAGTCTTCCATGGCAGGATTCAAGAATGGGGACGATCTGGGGGAGTCAGGAATGATTTGAGGATTCCATCCATAGAGTACCATGAAGGGACTCTTGCCTGTCATGCTGTGAATGTGGTTGTTGTGTGCGAATTCAGTGAGCAGTGATGGGCTTAGGACTTCTGTGGCAACGGCAACACCAACTTGGAATGAGCTTGGTTAATTAACGTAGTAGCACGGCAATCAAGGCGATCGTGTGTGCGAGTGGTTCGGGGCACCTCTGTGCAGTAGAACAATTCCTCTATACACAAGAATACACTGCGACTTTAAGTCTGCGAAGTAGTACTGCTTGGTAGTTGAGTACTAAATGCTATGGCTTCAAGCCGGTAGGGATCTCTTGAAATGAGAGGGAACAAAAATGGGTATGACGTGAATACCATGAATCCATATGAGAAAACATGCTGTGAGACTAGAAAACGTCGCTCAACGGTAATTGGAGCGGGGTGAACGATGGAGAATAGACTAGACGGTTGGTAATAGTCTATGGGTGAGTGAGGCGATGAGAAAACGGTGTGGAGACTGCGAGTGGTGAAATAAACGTGGAACGAGGTGCTGAGGGTGGACTGACAAGAGAAAATGTGGAACTACAAAACTGGTGGCGATACTGGTCCTATACGATGATGAGCCTCCAGGCTCTGTACGCTCAGAATTCATGGATTTAGCCATCCATCACCCAATACCTTCGAAACAACGCCATTATAATCCTCACACACTCCATAATACTGCCAACACTTGATAATACCATGGATTTTCCCAGTATAAGCCACAAACATTCAGATCCAGTTCTAAAACTGTGACATCCACTCCTCACACACTCCGTTATCCTTCCCAGCTCGCCTCGCATCACAATTACCGTATCCCATCACGGCAAGGCACCTTTGATCAACAATCATCCTAAAACGGGGTTGCTATATCACTCAGAAGCACTAGTTGATGTGCCCATCAATCATTTAATGAAATGACGTGATTGACATGAGTACCCTCCCAGCTACAATAATTACAGCTATGGCAACTATAGACCGTGTTTACTAAGGCTGTTACAGTGCCAAGACTTCGAATTATCGTTGCCCCACGCATACACCTCAGCACGGCAACTGCAGCTCAATAATCCGCAGCTACACAGCACCTTATGATCCGCTCATCGCTCAATAAAACCACACGGTTCGCATCTATACATGGCAACGTCGAGGACTTGCTGTTACTTTAGAACCACAGATACCATATGTTTACTATGGCTATTACAAAAGCCAAGGACTTACAGCCTTACTAAGGCTTCGAAGAATATTCTATTTATAAAATCGTACTTGTAGTATAAAAACTAGGTAGAAACCGCATTTTTAGAGCTAGTTCTTACCCAGTTGACGAGGCTACGGCATTACCAGTCAGCTACGGTTACTCCAAGTTATTCCCCACCGCTTGCTTTACTCTTTAAACGTTGTTGGTTGCACCAATACACGAAATCTTGCATCAATAACTTGCTTTTGTCTTTTAATGCCACAACATTGCTTCACTTTCACCACATAGGATTGTTTCATCGCTTTCACCTTCTGCATCGCCATCGTTTTCATCACCCAGTTCAGTATTGCCTCCGTGTAGGCCCAGTTCAGCTCCATAGGATCACCCTCGTCTTTATCATTGTTCGGAGTTGCCGTGCATCTATTGCCGCAGCACCCCACTCAGCACCTCAGTTGCTACGATTTCTACCAGTTTCTTGCAGTCTCTGTACGTTTATTGCTATTGTTTCGACTCACAATATTAGGTACACCCCAAGCCACGTTTACTAGGCTATTTCGATGTCTTCTAGTCCATTGCCACAATTTCTAGAGCATCGCAACAATTTCTAGCGTGTTGCTACAATTTCTAGAGCATTGCTATGATTACCAGTCCTTCCACACAATTACTCGTCCTCACCCACAATTACTAGAGCATTGCAACGTTTTCTAGTCCCTCCCCACGTTTTTCTAGTCCCTCCCCACGTCTTCTCGACCGTTGCTACGATTTATAGCACGTCCCTACGATTTCTAGACCTATTTTCGTGGTCTCTAGACCATTTTCACAGTTTCTATTGTGGTTTCTTGGTATTCAAGTCATACCAGATTCCGTCCCATCTCGTTTATCGAGATCCTTCCTGGCTTACAGCCAACGCCTATTAGTACTCCTTGACCAAGAGTACTACTTCGCTGACTTAAAGTCGCAGTGTATCTTGTGTTATTGAGGAATTGACCGCACGGAGGTGCACCGAACCACTCGCAAACACATTGCCTTGATTGCTGTGTTGCTACGTTAATTGCCTAAGCTCTCACCGAGTTTTGGGTGTTGCCGTTGCCACAGAAGTCTAGGCTCATCAACAATGCGAGGGTGCTGAGTTGATGTTGAAACTGGTCTGGTACTGAAACGATCCTATCCTATGTCAAAACTAACCTTCAAGTCCACTCAAGGGACTGATACTATACGAAAACTTGCTGAACTGATCCTAAGTCTGCTCTGAGACTACCCAAGTGGGCGACAATAACGATGGTGAAAGTGAAACTGTAAAAACTCCAATGGTGCGAAAGTGAAACGATGACGGCCTATAAAAGATAACGTGGGCGAGGTATGGTGCAGCGATCACGTATTGGCACAGTATGAGCATGCACCAATAGTGTTAAGAGCAAAGAGTGCGTAGCAAAGGACTCTTCACAGTTAAAACCGTGAGGTAACTCTGGTGAGCTCAAGAGTCGACGTGTGATCAAGAATATGCTGGTGCAAACAGTATATTGCTATAGAACGGTGAATAAACATTGTTTACTGGTGATAGACTAGAGCGTGACGATAATTGACGTAGTCTGGGGTCAACTGGGGATGAACTGCTCTTGAACTACATTTTCTAGCTAGTTTTTATACTACAAGTACGAATTTATAAATAGAGTAAATACGTGAGACTTAGCAAGGCTGTAAGGCCTTGGCTTTGTAAAAATTGTAGGAAACATATGGTCCTTGGGCTTCTAAAGTAACAGCAACTCGTCGATGTTGCCATGTATGGATGCAAACCATATGGTTTTGCTTGAGTGATGCACAGATCGTTAGGTGCTGTTTAGCTGCAGATTACTGAGCGATAGTCGTTGTACTGAGGAATACGCATGGGGTAACATTTTCTTGAGGCCTTGGCGAAGTAACAGCCTTAGTAAACACGGTCTGTAGTTGCTGTAGCTGCTATTGCTGTAGCTGGGAGGGTACTCACGTCAATCACGTCATTTTCATTAAGTGATCAATGAGCGTGTCAACTAGGTGCTTCTGAGTGATGCGTCAATTCCATATTGGGATGATTGCCGATCGAAGGTGCCTTGCCATGATGAAGTATGGCAATTATGATGCGTGGCAAGATGGAATGGATAACAAAGCACATAAGGAGTGATTGCCGTAGGACGAAAGTGGTATCAGTGTGTGTGCAATCATTGGTTTGCTGAGAGGCCATTGAAGGGACAATAGCATTAATTAGCAGGTAAAATCCGCGAATTCTGAGTGTACAGAGCCTGGTGGCTCATCAGCGGGAGCCAGTCACTCCAGTCAGTCTGCTGGTGGTTAACGAAGATGCGAAGGTATTTTTCGACTTCTTGGTTGACCTGCTCTGTCTGTCCATCCGTCTGTGGGTGGAATGCTGTGGACGCATTGGGTGTGATGTTGAGCATCCGGTACAATTCCTTCATGAACTTGGATATGAATTGCAGGCTGCAGTCAGAAATGACTACTTGGGACATGCCATGGCACACGTATACGTGGTCCTGAAGAATTCGGGCCCAACCTTCTGCCGAGAGTTCTGTGTTGCAGGCAACTGGAATTATGGCTTTCAAGAATTGGTCGACGATCATGAGAATCGCGTTATGTCCATTCGAGTCAGGTAGTCCGGTGACCATGTCTACGGAGATGTGCATCCATGGCCTGACAGGTACAGTGTTCGGATAAAGCAGGGCAGCTTTAGCAGCAGTGCTTGATTTCTTGTGTTGACAGGTTTTGCAGCCTTTAATGTAGGCTTCAACATCCTTCTTCATCTTTGGCCACCAGTAGTCGCGGAGCACTAGCTCCTTTGTTTTCTCGATTCCTGGGTGGCCAGCAGTAATGTGGTCATGGTACTGGGAGATGATTTCTCCATGGAGGGTGTGTTTGCAGGGTACGTACCCTCAGTTGTTGTAGTACAACATCCCTTCCCTTCAGGATATGCCTTGTTCGTGGTTGAGGGAGGCGGCAATGCCTTTGTCCCACAACTCTTCCTGGCAGGTAGCTTCTTTGATTCATTGGTGGATTTCACTGGTTGTCGGCATGATGAGCACGTGGAAGTGCATGGGCTGGAGGATGATGATGTCATTGTTATCCTTCAACCCTTGGTCATGGTCTTGTCGTCGGGAGAGCAGATCAGCTTTCACATTCTGAGAGCCAGGTTTGTGGAAGAGTTGGAAGTTGTATTCTGCAAGCTCCATGACCCAGCAGGCCTGTCGTTGGTTCAACTTCTGGGGCAATCAGAAATACTGGAGGTTCTGATGATCCGTCCAGATTTCTATGTCTGTGGCAGTGCCCATCAGATAGTGGCACCATTCTGAGAGTGCAAGCATGATTGTGAGCAGTTCTTTGTTGTAGATCTCGTAATTTCTTTCCATGGTGCTGAGTGACTTCGACATGAAGACCACCAGGCACCATACTCCGTTCTGTTGCTGGCTAAGGACAGCTCCGACTGCTCCTTCACTGGCATCAGCCTCAACTTGGAAGGGGTCGTCGTCATTCGGGATGGTGAGGATGACGTCCTCAGCCATATGTCATTTGAGCTCTTGGAAGGCTTTTTCCTGGGTGTCTCCCCATTTCCATTCTGCATTACCCATGAGCTGAGTGAGCAGTTGGACTACCTTGGAGTACATCTTGATGAACTTTCGGTAGAAGTTGGTGAAACCAAGGAATGATTGTAGCTCCTTCTTCCTTTGGGGTGTTGGCCATTCCGCAATTCCGGCGATCTTGACGGGGTCCATGTGAATGGAGTCTTGGCTGATAATCACCCCGAGGTACTCTGTCTCGAGTACCTCGAACTCACACTTCTCTGCCTTGAGGAAGAGCTTGTTCTCATGAAGTTGTTGGAGAACACGTTTCATGATCTGTCAGTGCTCCCCTAAGTCTCTGGAGAAGATCAAGATGTTGTCCAGGTAGATGGTCACCTTGCCCTCAGCAATCAGGTCTTTGAAGATGTCATTCATCATCCACTGGAAGGTTGTGGGCGAATTGGTAAGCCCGAAGAACATGATGGTCAGCTCAAAGAGCCCTTGGTTTGTGCAGAAGGCGGCTTTCTCCTCATCCCCTTCCTTGATTCAGATGTTGTTGTATCCCCAATGGACATCAAGTTTCATGAAGTACTTGGCACCGCGGAGCTTGTCAATGAGTTCAGAGATGAGTGGTAATGGATATCAGTTTTTGATGGTCATCTCATTGAGCTTGCGGTAGTCCTGTACAGGTCGGAGAGTGCCATTCTTTTTCTTAATGAAGAAGAAAGGGGAGGCGAACAGAGACTTGGACAGGCGAATTTGGCTGGACTCCAAGTTTTTGTCGAGGAACTTGTCAAGCTGTTCCTGTTCGTTTTGGTTCAAGGGGTAGACCTTGCAGTCCAAGGTCAACTTCGCATTTGGGATGAGTTCGATGGCATGGTCCCAGGGTTTTCATTCAGGTAGTTCGTTGAAGCTCTCCTTCGAGAACAGGTCGCAAAAGGATTGGCAGTGCTCTGGTACCAGTTCTTTGAAGGTCCTTTTTGGTTTATCAACGTTAGCCTTGGCCACAAGGTCATTGGCATGATGCATGGCATGGACAACGAGTTCTTCTTCCATCCAGACGGTGAGGATAGTGTCTCCTTCCTCAAGTTCTTTGTCCCATCGGTCCTCTGGATCTGCGTCGGGAAGTTTGATGTGATTTTTGACGCATTGGCAACATCCGAAAATAACGTTGCCAGTCTTCCAGTTGATGCTTGGGTTGTGGCGTTTGAGCCAGTCGGCTCTGAGATAGACGTCTTTCTGTCTGAGGTTGGTGACAGCGAGGTCGATGCGTTCTCAGTGTTTGCCGATTGTTACAAAGAGTTCAATGAACTCTGTGACATCCCCTCCCTTGTTGTGAGTCCCGTCTGCATTGTAGACTGGTATGGGGACTAACACTTTCTTTGTGTCGATTCCGTGTTCACGCACACAGGCACTGTTGATGGCGCTTCCCATGCAGCGACTGTCGATGAGAGCCTTTGTGCTGAGGACTCGTCATCCTGTGCAGGGTTCAAGAGTTACGGGGATCATGAAGTCTCCCAAAGCTCCTTGGATGTAGCGGATTGGTTCACGGAGTTCATAAAAGCTTTCTCGTGCCAGTTCACCTCCCTTTCGGAGAAATTGGAGGAGTTCATCAGTAAGTTCCCCAAGTCGGTCTTTGTGTATCCATACACAAAGGGTGGTGCGTGCTGCATTGTCAGTGTGTGCTTCTTGGACTGCTCATAATATCCAGTCTACCTCGAAGGGCTTCATCCATCAGTGAGGGACCTCTTGAACCTTCGCACTGACCACTTTGGGTGCAGCTACCATTGGTGAGGTCACCTCGATCCCCTCATTAGGGAGTGTCTTTGTTGCGTGAGTCAGGGATTCTAGTGGTGTCGGAAGCATTGCACTGCGGGGCTTCGGAGAAACCATCAGGCTGCCTGAGGTGAGCCATTTTTGGAAGGATGTGTCATCTTTGTTGTCAGGTACTTCAATCATTGTTACCTGATGCCCCCTCTTTACCACCTGGGTGCTAGCGGCTTCCTGTCCTTCGGCTTTCTTGTTGTCCTGGTCTTTCGCAATGGAACAGGAGGTGCACATCCCTGAGGTGCCATCCTGGTTTTGACTGCTAATACATGTGGAGACAGCAGACTCAACTTGTGCTGAATGAACGGTCTTACCAGCTCGGTCTGTTACCTCTGAGCCCACAGGGTCCCTTGTTACTTTTAGTGTTCTGGGTCTCCCTTTGTCATGATGGGCAGTTGTGCCCCGGGGGTGCTTACCCTGCGTTAGACCCTCTCATTTGGTCGTGACCGCTGGTCATTCAGTGGGTCTTCGGGAACAACTCATCCCTCGTGTAGCAGTCTTCATGTCTGCTTTTCCAGAGTTCGCGTTGGGCGCTTGCTCTGTCCCATCCGGTCAGGCCTGTGTCACTGCGTGCACTCTGCTGTTCGAGGAGTCTTTCTGCAAGGGGACGACGGGTGTCTGGCCTTTTTCCAGGATTGCAGAGCCACTTGACTGGGGCTTCGCCGTTAAGATGGGTGATGATATGGTGGTCACCTTTTTGATCGATGCATTCACTCATGATGAGCTACTTGCTGGTTGATTAGCTGGTCATGTTGCTGAGGTTTCCCCCACTTTGGCATGCGTATGGGGGCCCGCAGCTATCCCCCATTGTGGGGAGACATCTACAGATTTGTTAGTCAAGTCCATGTCCTAAAGGTCGTCGTATCGGTTGTTTGATTCTAGGGGTGCACGGGGTGAAGTCGGTATGTGGTGCATAGGCCATGTATTGTTCGTATCAACAGAAGTCGTAGTAAAAACCGACCCCACATGTGGGGGTCGGGGTATAGCTGAATGCATGGGTAAAATGTCTGTATGTAAAAAGGAATCAGACCATCCAGTGGGAAGAGGGTATGCACCCATGAAGTCCTTGGTCATCGCGGTGGAATTGGGCACCCGACGACCTACTCTTTTACCTCCTCAACCTTCGTGCTGTCAGCGAGTGGTATTTCGCTGGTCATGACTGCACGAACCTCCTTCTTCTGCTTCTTCAGGCAATCTTTCGAGATGTGCCCCTTCTCATGGCAGATGAAGCACTGGCCCTCCGCCATGTACTTCTTCCTGTTGATCTGCATCTTGGCATCTGCCCCTGTTGGAGTTGTCTATTGTCCTCCTGCATCCCTTCCCTTCGTGTTGCCAGTGGTCTTGCCTGTTGAGGAACTTGTCGCGCCACCTGCAGTGTTTTTATAACTGCTGGTGGTGGTAATTTGCTTCTGGTTCCCTGGGGGTCATCGGTCGTTTCGGGTGTCAATGCCATGGGTTTGGTTGTAGACATGGTTGCGCTGTTGTTCCTCGTACATGACGAGGATGTGTTCCTTCCACTCGTCGTACATTCCAGGAATTCCGATGCCGATATTGGCGATGAAGGAGGTGTAGCTTGTAGGGACCCCCTGTCGGACAGCAGTGACCATGCTTCCGCATGGTCCAGTGTCGTCTCTTCTCCCAGCTAGCATGGCTTCTCACTCCAGCTGCTGGAAGAACACCATGGCAGCGTCTCCGCCCATCTTCATTTCCTTCATCTTCTTTTCGTGGACTTCTTCAATGGCTGGGTCTCAGAACTGTTCTTTGAATTCCTGGATGAATTCATCCCAGTGCGGGTATCAGTATCGGGGCCCATCGGGATCCCAGGGGTCGTTGGCCCAGTATGTCCTTCAGCGGTGAGTCCACCAGTCTCTCGCCCTGTCTAAGAGGTGGGATGTCGCGAAGACCACCATGAGCGAAGAGACTTCTCAGAATTGATGATGGAACACTTCAAAATAGGTGGTACAGTCTCCGAGGAATCAGTCCATGTCGTCATGGTCCCCGTGGAAGGGTTCTGGTGTCTTCATGATGATGGGTCTCACCCCTAAGAAGGTGGGCAGTTCGTTGGTGTCCTAGTTTCCTACTGGTCCTTGTCCTGGTGGTGTCCACCCTGGCAGTCTCAGGATGGAGTAATGGTCAGGGTCCGGTTGATACAGTGGTGCCCCTGGTCTTCTCCTCTATTGCTGGCACTGTCACAAGTTGAGCAGGTTATCTTGCAGTCATACATTTTTATCACGTAGTTGTGCCATCTGTCAGAGGACCTGTTGTAGGCGGTCCTCGGGTTTGGGTGCTGCTGGTGGTGCTGGTCTTCCCCATCCCTCGTTCATATCTCCTAGCTCCCCCAATCCTCCTAGTCTAGCACCAGCTAGTACTCTGCTGGTGCTTGGGCCCATGTATCCAGGTTGTCACGGATTTTGTTGTCAGGGCGGCGAGTTGGGAAGGGGTCGTGGGAGATCCTCTTCGAGGTTCCTGAATGTTTCCCAGTCGAGGTTAAATCTCTCATTGAGATTTTCCCTCCAGGTGTCCCTGCTCCAGGATGGCAAGAGTGTTGAGGTCGGTCTCCAGTCATACCTGCTCTGAGGTGGTTCAGGGTCATACTCCGACTCTGTCTCCAGGGTGGAGGGGTTCGATGCATTGCTCATTTCTAATCTGTCTTCTGGCTGATGGTGGGTATAGGGTTCTGTCCTGGTTTGCATGGATTTGGGCTGCGATTCTGGGGGTCCAGCTGTTGTAGTAGGAACCCTTGCTGTGGCATCTGCCCAAGGGTTCGTCACCTCGTTCCGTGGTGAGATAGTAGTCCATGTGGACCTGGGGGTACTGGTCATAGGGCCATCTGGCCCTAGCATCGAAGTCGTTCTGTCAAAATTCCCAGGCAGCAGTGACGTGGGGGCCGAGAATTGCTCAGTCAATGTCGGTGAGTTCAGGCCACTCGTAGTCGGGTCCATGGGGATTGAGCGGGTTACTGTCTCTTCAGACAGGGACCAGGTCTGTGAAGGGGTCGGTGATGGTGTCACTGTCTCTCCAGAGATCTGGCTCCTCTGGTTCGACAGGGAAGGGTATCGTGTTAGGCTCATTGGGAGGTGCAAATGGTAGGGCGCCCTCTGGTTCTGGGTAGCTAGGTCGAGGTTCAGGTAGCCTCTCGCGAATGTCCAGCCGGTTGGGGGCATCCATGTCAGGTTCGTCGGTGCTTGTTGCATTCTGCTTGAACTAGCTATTGATGTCTGAGTTATCGGGGGGTTGTACCGGTTGTTCCCACTCCCATAGCCATGGGGAGAGGTTCTGTTCGAACCAGGCAGCGATTGCGGCCTGGTCATGTTCGTTGATGTAGGGGATGCTGCCCTCATCCTCAGGGAAGGTGGCTCCTCATCATGCAGGCCATTCCATCAGCCGCGATTCTGGAAGGGGTTGTTGGACCTCAGGGGTGAGCTCAGCAGATCGCTGTACCCTGCTGGGCCCTGGGGTCGTGCTTCTCGGGGTATCCTCCTGACTCAGGAGGTGTTCGTTTGAGGAGGAGTGCCAGATAGTGGCCATCCTCCTATGGGTGCTGGTGTGGGTCATTGTTGAGTGACCAGATGCCAGACTTGTCCGGCCCACTGCTCGTCAGGGTTGGATGGTGTAGGGGTCAACATAGTGTCGAGGGAATAGGGTGTTTCTGAAGTCTGTTCGAGGGATCCTTGGTAGAAGAATCCCGGCTCTGGTGAGGAGATTTCGAATCTCTTCGATGTAGGCGATAGTGAGGAGGATAGTGAGGAAGATGAGGGTGGCGAGCACAATTGCTACACCAATACTGATGGTTTGGGTTGGGGTGAGGTCGGGGATCATTTGTTTTGTCGTCCTCAGATTTTTTCTATATCGTCCCAGAGGGCAAGAAGAAGATAAGCGAGGAGTTTGAGGAGGATGAAGATCACTCCATCTAGAAGGGGTTTTGTTCATCTGGGGGATCTATCTTCAGTGTCGGGGGAAGTATCAGTTGTTTTCTCGATAGACTGCGATGAGCAGTTCTACAAGAAGTCGGGTGAGGTTGTCAAAGAGAACGATGTCCTCCTCAGTGGGAATCGGTGGCGGGGTGAGAGAAGGCATCGTGGATAGTGAGTGAGGGTTCTGGGATGAGAGTGTGTGATGGGATATAGTGACATGGGAGTTGAGGTTCTTCTTCGTCTTCTGTTTGGTATACGAGGCAGCAAAGGAAGAAGAGTAGAGCAATTAGCGCCACACTAAAGAATACAGCGAGGATGGTGGTGATGAGGATTCGGGGGTTCATGTGTGTGATGGTCTCCCAGATGGCTAGCATGCAGGGAGAGGGTAGAAAGCTTCGAGCTAATTGTTATGCCCAGACTCAGGTGGAACAAGTAAGCGCAAGCCCAAGACAACCTCGCACTTCGGGTTGAGTCTCAGGGAGTGGCGATACTCGCAGACCATGAGTGCAAGCAGTAAACACGTAGCAGGAAGTTTGGAGAGTAAGTCTGGTATGTATTAACTTAGCTTGAAGCTAGGGTACAAGGCTGAGAGCTATGCTACTTATATACTGTTCGTTTGGTTCTATATATAAATGTGTCTGTGTGGTTGTCGTGTGATAACAGTCAAGGAACTGTCAGTATCCAGGCAGCTGAGCAGACATGCTGAAGTCGTTCAGATAAGCGCTGGTGTCCATGTGGTCTGCCGAGGTGCTGAGATAAGATAAGATAAGGAAAAATGGAAAAATCGTAACAGTATCATAATTGCTATACTTCATAACAGCAAGGCACCTTTGATCAACAATCACCCCAATATAGAATTGATGTATCACTCAGAAGCACCCAGTTGATGTGCCCATTAATCACTTAATGAAAATGACATGATTATTGCAAGTACCCTCCCAACTATAATAATTACAGCTATGGCAACCACAGACCGTGTTTACTAAGGCTGTTACTTCGCCAAGACCTCAAGAAAATGTTGCTCCACATGTACTCCTCAGTGTGATGACTATCACCCAATAATCTACAGCTAAACAGCACCTAGTGATCTGTGCATCACTCAATGACCCCATATGATTTTCATTCATATATGGTAACATCAACAAATTGCTGCTACTTTAGAAGACCAAGGACCATATGTTTTCTATGATTTTTACAAAGCCAAGGCTTTACAGCCTTACTAAGTTTTGCATATTTACTCTATTTATAAATTCATACTTGTAGTATAAAAACTAGCTAGAAAATGTAGTTACAAGTTAGTTTATCTCCAGTTGACCACAGTTTACATCAATTATTATCATGCTCTAGTCTATCACCATTAAACCACATTTATTCACTGTTCTATGGCAATATACAGTTTACCTCAGCATATTCTTGATTGCATGTTGACTCTTGAATTCACCAGAGTTATTCCATGATTTTTGACTGTGAAGAGTCCTTTGCTACTTGCTCTTCACTCTTAACACTATTTGTGCATGCTCATATTGTGCCAATACGTGATCACTATGCTATACCTTGTCTCTATTATCTTTTATAGGCCATCATCATTTCACTTTCATACCATTGGAGTTTTTACAGTTTCTCTTTCACCATCATTATTGTTGCCCACTTGGGTAGTCTCTGAGCAGACTTAGGATCAGTTTCAGCCAGTTTTTGTATAGTATCAGTCCCTTGAGTAGACTTGAAGGTTAGTTTGACACAGGATAGGATCATTTCAGTACAAGATCAGTTTCAACATCAACTCAGCACCATCACACCATAGAGGACTAGTATCATCGCCAGTTTTCATAGTTCAATGTTTTCTCTTGCCATTTCACCCTCAGCACCTCGTTCAATGTTTTCTTTTGCCACACCCCATTCCAAACCCTGTTTTCTCATTGCCTCGCTCACTCATAGACTATTGCTGACTGTTTAGTCTATCCTCCACCATTCACCCCACTCAGATTACTGTCTAGCAATGTTTTCTAATCTCATCTCATGTTTTCTCATACTGATTCATGGTATTCATATCATACCTGCTTCTGTTCCCTCTCATTTTGAGAGAACCCTACTGGCTTAAAGCCATAGCATCTAGTACTCAGCTACCAAGCAGTACTACTTCACAGACTTAAAGTCACAGTGTATACTTGCATATAGAAGAATTGATTTACTGCATGGAGGTGCCCCAAACCCACTTGCACACATGATCACCTTGATTGCCATGCTACTACATTAATTACCCAATCTCATTCTGAGTTGGTGTTGCCATTGTTATGGAAATCTAGGCTCATCATCAGTTTGCACTGCTCTGGTTAAGGTCAGCTGCTGTTCTTGGAGACTTGGTATGCACCTAGGCTAACAATTAGGCTTATAGATTTGGCAACTCTGCTTCAAAATGATACATTCCAGCATGTTGCTCCTGCCACATTGGAAAGTCTTGCTAAAAGCAGAGGGGTTGCCTGAGAAAGTACTGCCACAAAACATTGACGAGGCTGGTGATGGGCACCCATGAAACTGAGCACGGCCTAGTGTGAACACACACAAAACCTGACTCAATCTCACAAAACACACACACATAATCTCCTTAAGTGCAGAGGGGAGCAAGGATTTTAATTCCACTTGCGCGCCGACAGTATCTCAACTTCTCTCAGTGAGCTTGCTAGAATGATACACACAACAATGTAGTATTATCAAGCTAGTCTCAAATTCTCTATCTCTTCAGAGCTTTTTACAAGAGAGCACAGTGAACCACGCAACCCTCGAGGCAAAATATATTTCAAACAGACAAAACACACGGATACACAGATCTGCAAAACGACCAAGTCCGATCAGTGAGCTCACTAAGTATGACCTGCCACAAGATCTAATCTGCACACAACACTGCTTTTCTCTTAGTGGCTAAACCTGACTTCCAAACTCATCACGATGAAGGCCCTTGGCACTCCCACTCAAGTCTTAATTACTCTCAAAACCATCCCCACAAGTCCTCACACACAGTGTGCTCGCCCTAACAACGATGCCTCGAGGTCCAACTGCGCACACCTGTCACACTTTGTGCAACTGCTAGAACAGCTCAAGCTGGCTGATTCCCTTGCAACTACTTCTAGACTTACACAGAGGCCAGCACAATACAACTTCTCTTTCTTACACTGAACCAGAAAAGGAACAGAGCTCTCTCTCAGATGTAACCAAGTAAACCTCTCAAGACAGGTGCAGCGTCACTGCTTCCGAATCCCTTTCTTATCTCAAGTAAACCGAAGTTTGTATCCAAAATTTCTCTCTTATTCAATTTCTCTGTGAGCTCACTAAACTTGCATTGTAGCCAAGGCTCAAAGTCACTAACTCTTATGTAGTGCAACAAGTCCAGATCAAACTGAAACTTTATTACATTATGTGGGGGGTAGGTAGCTTGCCTTTAATACATGAAAATCTACTCTACTTATACTATGGGGGATTGATTGTTACAAACAGATTTTTAGTAATTTACTTCTTTTTCGGCCAGGTATTCCTCCTCCGAGTTGGCCCAGCACTCTAGGCAGCACACCACTTGTTCCTCTTTTTAGTATCCTCAAAGAGCTAAGTGATGTCAATGTCACTCACCCTAGTAGCAGAGTAGCTCACAAGTGTGCACTCAATAGCTGCTTAATCCTCGATTACTGATCACGCTTTGTATTTGGCTTTTGGGTCTGCTCCAAAGGTGACAGCATCATATTCTAGACTCGGTAACTAAGAAATGCCTCAGCTTTCCAGTCTGCTCGCTATTTCCATCAGCTGAAGCCTGTTCTAGGCCATGCCTGGGGTTCTCTTGATTACCCCACATGTGATATTGTTTTTCTGGATCTCCAGGGACCACGCATCATAGATTACAGACACGTCGTTATCTAAATTAGCCTTGGCCTGCATACAAGTGCATCCCACTCCAGCTGAGTCCTCTATTGCAAACAGGTAGTTTGGCAATCTAGCTTGCCCTTCAGCCTTGTTGCCGTGCATGCCCATAAGGTACAGTGCAACGACGAAGTCCTTATGTTTTAATTCTGTTGCTTCTTTTTCTATTATAGAGCTCTCTACCTTGGTGACCTTGCTTCTTCATGTGCCACTTGCACTGTCAGCCCACTTGTGATGCTTCTGCATTGCTAAAGTGTAAGGTATGACAGTTTGCAAAATTACACCCTTAGACATGCTGCAGGTGTGACAACGTGTTAACTCAATGGAACTCCATTTTTAATATGCTTCACACCGTGTTACATTACCAGATCACCATCAAGAAGTTCACAGCTGATGTCAACAACAACCTACATGCAATGGAGCTGTTGAGAGAAGAATGGAAGACTGCATGAGACCTGTGCAACATCTTGAAGGTAACCATCATTATTATATCATCTTGCTGCTGTCTTGTGTTTGGGCAGTCACTGTTGAGTCTTGTGGCGAAAGGAGATAGGACTAAAGCTTTAGTTCTAGGCAAATATTAAGCAAAGTGATTGGTATGAATAAACATTAGCTCGAAGCTGGAGACTATACAGCGAGAGCTACACTACTTATATATGAAAAGTAAGGGTCTAATAATAAGTCCTTTGTGGGAGAAAGAAGTGAGAACATGTGTAAAGTGAATGATAGCCATCAAGTGCTATTGAAGCTGCTCGGTAACTGCATGTAGATTGGTCTGGGCACCTACAGATAAGATAAGATAGTGTTACAATTTTTCCACTTTTCCTTATCTTATCTTATCTCAGCACCTTGGCAGACACATGATTACCAGCACTAAACCAGACGACTTCAGCATTTCTGCTGCAACACATGGTTACAGACAGACTTCTTGACAGGTATCGTATGACTCTCGCATTTTCAATGCTATCTTTAGACACAGACTTTTCATATATAAGAACCTTAGCTATCAGCCATGTACCCTAGCTTCTAGCTAAGTTAATACATACCGGACTTAACTCTCAACCTTCTTGCTACGTGTTAACCGCTTGCACTCACAGTCTGCGAGTATTGCCACCCCTAACGTCCTGTCTGAAGTGTGAGACAACGTTGAGTTTGCACTTACTTGTTTGTTATGGATTTCATGTATCCGTTGACTTGGTGCATGAGTCAACACATGCCTATACTCAGCCTTCTCGGTCTTAACAGTGACTCACTTGTATTTTCTATTACTTTCTGTTATTTTCTTTATTCTTTGTACTAATACTAAAATATTATGGAACATTGTATAATAATAATGACTCGAACCTTCCCTTAGTATATAAACTCATAGATAAATTGTATTAGAATCTCAGCCTAATTTTACTACTCTTCAACGTCCACTTAGCTGTGTGATCTAAGCATTTCTGATCGGTTACGCCTAGTGCTTGCTGTTCCGTTTGCCTTCCAACTATGCCTAGCGCTTGTTGGAAACCTTGTCAGTTATGCCTAGTGCTTGCTGACAAACTCGCTAACTATGCCTAGTGCTTGGTAGCACTCATATCGGATCCCTCTTAGTGGTTGGAACTCGCTCTCGGACATCTTCGCTCACAAATTGGGTTTTACTTGAGTATTCATTACTTCTTGCATTACTCTAAATACTCTGATTCTTAACATTGTTCCACCCGAGTCTGGGCATAACAATTAGCTAGAAGCTTTCCACTACGTTCCTTCTCGTTAACCGATGGGAACCATTTATGCAACCTGATGAATGAAAACTAGTTCAGATTGCCAAACAAAGAAACACCTCCCTCTCCGCCATGCTAAATGCACTCTTAGTCGCCGTTTACGCACAAACAAAGAAACCTGAATTCCAGAACCCAAATGGAAGAGTGGTCCTCAAGCACTAAAGCCGCAATCGCCATCTCCGGGACTGTCACCTTCTTCGCAATCCTCGCATTCCTCATCTTCAATATCTTCCTTTGCATAAGGGAGTTTCAAGCCTACCTCATCCAACAACACCTAGCACATCAATGAACAACGACTCCCTCCTAATTGCCTTCTCCTCCACCTTTGTAGGAGCCACCATCACATTCCTCATCGCCCTCGTAGTATTCACCTACCACACAGAGATTTGAAACCACCTGCTCCGATGGAGGCTCATTGTCCTCGAACAACCAAGACACCTCATTGGGTTCACCATCGAACTCCATGGACCAGAACCAACCACCCCACAGCACACCCTCTGAAGGAGGCACACCACCATCTTCCGCCACTCCTCCAAGGAGTTCACGAGTAGGGAGGACCCACACCCAGGGCCCTCGAATGTTTCAAGAGTGACCAGACCCCGTCCCAATAATGGAGCGAACTGGGACGAGGAACCCAGCAGGAACGTATGGCCTGTGGTCAAGAACCTGGAGTGGCCAGGGCATATATACAACCAACCAGCACTGGGGGACATCACCATTCGCTGGGATAAACCTGCCAATTACGACCAACAACTAGTGGATGCCCCCCCCGGAATACCATGTACACCCATGGTCAAGGGATGTCAGCGTGGCAAGAGGTTGCCCCCAGCTACTACGTACCAGCCCAGATGGCCACACCCTGGTACCATTTTCCACAAGGATATGAAGAAACGGGGCCAACTCGGACACTGACTCCAATGCCCCCCTTGCCCCTGTTCCTGAACAAATTCAAATCCAACCCGAGGTCCCCGACAACATCTGACTACAGGAGCTCCTCAGACTCGAGCACCAAGTGGGCAATGACCCCTTCAATCCTGATGGCCCCAATTACGAGTGGCCTGAACTTGCCGACATCAACAGAGAGATCCTTGGAGTTGCAAGATCAGACACCTGGGACCTCCAACAATGAGATGTTGAAGAACAAGCTGTTGGGCTCACCCCAGGACCCAGGGAAACCATGGACTCCTACCTCGCCATCAACCGAGGGGAGCCCCTCCACGAACCAGGAGCGGCGAGCTATGGAGAGAGAATCTTTGCCAACCGCTTTAGGTCTCTCTATGCCCTGTCTGCAGGTCGTCAGCTACATGGGCTACATCCCCACACAGAGGACAAGCAGTTGGCCCTGGAATGCTCTCTTGCCAATCTTGTCAGCAGGGAGCAACCCCTATGACCCTGTGCAGGACAATGAGTCAGGTTTCCGATGTGATGATGAAACATTCAGAAGAGGGTTCCACCTATCCCAGAACACCGAGGACTTTCCCAGTTTTTACTTGGGACACCCTCTACCTCTCCCTGACTCACTGTCTCGAGACTGGAGAAGGAGAGGGCAATACTTAGACAAGGGAACGAGCAGGAGGATGGGGGGAGCAGGCAGCAACGAACAGGCAGGGGGCTCAGGACAGCCCACAATGGCAGAACGGTTCGCCCAGATGGAGGCACAGATAGCACAAATGTGTAGTGAAAACATCAGACTTTGAGAAGAACTGACCCAAGCAAAGGTGGAAAAAGGCCAAGGGATGGACCGAGGCCAACCGGGGGGACCACCCACATACAACCTGTGAACCGATCATTTCTCGGTACCATGACCACCCAACTACCAACCCCCAAGCTCAGACCCTTGGGAGAGGGGAACGACAATCCCACTCCCACCTTCCTTGGGGTCAAACCCACGTTTGAAAGACCCACCAAGTTCAAAGGTGACCATGATGACATCGACCAGTTCATCAGGGACTGCAATATGTACTTTGAACTGTTTCGCCACCACTTCACTGGAATCCCCTCCCTAATAGTCATCTTCGCGACCTCCCTATTCGAAGGACACGCCCAAGATTGGTGGGTCCACAAATGAGACCAATACTGGTGGATCCCTGATGACTTAACTGAACCCGCACACTACCGATACCCGGGCTGGGAAACGTTCGCTGACTTGATCCGCGAACAATTCTGAGACCTGGCCATTGAGGAAGTACATGAGAAGAAGATGGGGAAACTGAAGATGGGGAACAAATCAGCTACACACCCAGAGCTTGGACAGTCTGATATGTTAACGTGACTAATTTGCCGAGTGATCAAGAAATATTTTTGCCAAATTGACATACCCGTTTTAACAATTTGGTGAACAGGGGTTCCTTGCCGTGAAACCGGCTCCTATCATTAGCAAATTGTTAGAAAATCGTCGTTTTAACCACTCAACATACCACCAGGTGCACGAGGGACCTGCAGCATCATTCTCTGCCCTATTCGGAACAATGAGCTCATCATTTACCCTGGATCGCAACGGTTCGCGTCTCCTTCGCCGCTCGTAGAATCTTACACACCTGACTGTTTCACAGTTTGGCACGTCGCTCAAGAGAAACGGCAAACCTATGCTACTTGCCTGGTCTGCTGTGACAGTGTCAAACGGAAGCCGTGGCACTGTGCCGAGCATGAAAAAACCAGGACCCATCAATCCAACCTCGCCGGTACCATAAGCTTTGCCACGCAAGCAGCGACTTCCGTTCCTAGTACCCAGCTCAACACATCTGCTGAGGAGACAGCTTCTAGCACCGCGGCACTCGCTGACGACGCTCTCCAGGGCTTTTTGGCCAGCCTGTGGCAGTCTCATGTGAACTCAGACGATACCAGTGCAACCTTTTCGTCACTAGGTCCCGTTTCTGACCTGCATGACGACTCGTGGGATTGTTCCCGTGGCTCTGAATCTCACCAATTTGAGGGCTCCGATGAATCACATTCCCGTTCGGACTCATCTGACGACCAGGATAATCATACATTCGAGCTACCTACCGAGGCTTTCGGTGGGCAGGAAACACTTGGCATAGAGGACTTTTATGCCGCAGGTGCGCCTCCAGTGAGGCTTATCATATACTCATATAAAATTGACTCTCTTTTTAGGACTGGATATTCTGCACCACGATGAGGAAGGTCCACGCAAGCGTTCAAGGACGTCAGCTGCTGATCTCGGAAACCCTGACTGGTACCCTTGGCAGGACAAAATTGTACGTCTTCCTGCGCAGCTGCTATTTTAAATTAACATATCACCCCAGACTTGCACTCTTGACATTCTGATGCATCTTCCCCGCTCCGTCTTCTCAGAGAATCAGCTTGATCTTTTCCTCTGGATTCTACGCGAGAACAATGTCGACAATGTTCCATCCGTGTCCGTTATGAAGGCCCTTAACACGCTATTACAGGAGCTCTGTGGTATCGAAACAATTGAATATAAGGGTGCTCATGGAAATATATATCATGTTAACAATATTAGCCAAATAATTGCACAGGTAGGATCTCCATTGACCCCGCAAGAACCTTTCATCTTACTTATAACCTAGGAAATGGCCAATCCTCGTGTTCGCCCTCATCTCTCCTTTTATCCAGAAGACAATGGGAAGACCGTCTCTGAGGCCAGGCAAGCGAACCGATGGTTACATGAAATCCCCCATGAAGACGGTGCACCTATGGCCAGGATCAATGGCGAAGACTATTTCATTTTTGAACCCGCTATGCTCTACGGGCACTCAGAATCGTTTTGTTTACCGATTCGCTGGTTCACTCGGCCGTCAGCCAATGGGAGGCCACCGAAGATGTATGCCAAGTGTTGGAAGTTGGTCGGTGTACCCAATGGAGATGGGTGGAATGTCGTCAAATCGGAATTTATCGTACAAGAAGACCAATTTCTGCATAGCTTTCCCCAGTTGGTTGAAGAATTCCAAGCCTACAGAGTCCCAGACCCACGTAACTTACTCAGTGAGTCGTATTTTTTGGCATGGCATGATCCTGTCCATCTTCGTTACTCATCGAGCTCGTTTGTAGGCATCATTGATGAGCAAGAGCAGACGACAGCTCCCTGGACGATGACTGATCCTTCAGTCGGCAACGCCTGGCGTGCGAAAGCAAAGGGCCGCCGTGTTCTTTTCTTTCCTATATGGGCCTACTGCGACGACACCTCGGGAAATGTCTCTAAGAAGTGGAATAAACACAATAGTTTTCTGTTCACTCCGGCCGGACTGGCGCGATCCGAGACTCATAAGGAATACAACGTCCATTTCCTCTGTACATCAAACCTCGCCGCACCATTGGAAATGATGGATGGAGTCGTTGACCAGATCGAGTGAGTCGTACACATTTTGAGTGACGACAAAAGCCTAACAATTCTTGCAGAAAAGCACAAGCGAGCGGTATTGAGGCGTGGGACTGCAGAGAGGAAGAAGACGTGCTTGTGATCCCTTATGTCCTGGCGTTGCTAGGAGACAATCCCATGCAGAGTGAATTCGCTTGTCACATTGGCATGCGGGGCAAGTACTTCTGCCGTATCTGCAAAGTCAAAGGCAAGGACCGTTCGGATCGCCCCTCAGGCTCACAAACAGCTGATCCTACTCTGGAAACCGCCAGCAACACCTCGGAAGATGGATTATCTGATCATGGTGATGCTGGCGATGCTGGCGATAGCGCTTCGGATACATCGGAATATCATGGTGGCAAGAAGAGTGGACGCAAAAAGGTCATTGAAACATATGAGCAGATCAAAACACGCATCGCAGCGTTTATCAAAGTAAGACTTCTTGATTTGTATTGTCACTCTGCTTACTCTTCTCCTGATGACAGCCAGGAGAGCCGCGTGAGAGACAGCAAACAATTGATGCTCTCAATGAAATGTTTGACATGGCCAAAACTATTGGCAACGAGGGAAAGATCAAGCAGACCCGTACGAGCTATGGCATTAAGGACACATTTCAATTGTTCTTTCTGGATCGCCTGTCGAGTTCTCACAAGAAATTTAAACTCAAGCAGAAGAAGGAAGATGCACTGCGATCCTGTATCGAGTCGCTTCCTGACTGTGTAACCAGTCCCGTTTGGCGGATTCGGGGTGCGTCCTGGCTTCTGCCTGCTGTTCTTGTCATATCTGGACCAGTCATAGGATTGGATCCACATCAGGACACACCTGTCGAGATTCTACATGTCGTTCTGCTCGGTTTTCTCAAGTACATGTGGCGTGATGTTATTCAAGTACAACTCAAAAACAAGACTGCCAAGCTTGGCCTACTGGAAACAAGACTTAACTCATTTGATACATCTACGCTCGGTCTGAAGCCGCTAAATGGCAGAACGTTAGTCCAATATTGTGGCTCACTCACAGGCCGTGACTTTCGGTCTATCGCGCAGGTGGCGCCGTTTGTTATCCATGGCCTAGTCGATCCAGATTGTTACGAGACCTGGCTCAGTCTTTCAAAGCTGGTGCCACTCATTTGGCAGCCAGAAATCGCTGATATTGACATCTACACGGTATGAGCTGGCCACCTTCCCTTCACCATGACTGCGCAGTTTAACGTGGTTGCAGACTCTTCTAGAGCACGAGATTGATATCTTCCTAACCCGTATTGCTAAATGGACATGTCAATGGTTCAACAAACCGAAGTTTCATATCTTGGTTCATTTGCCCGCTCATATACGCCGATTCGGTCCCGCCATGCTTTTTGCCACTGAGGCCTTTGAATCTTTCAACGCTGTCATTCGTGCGAAGAGTGTCCATTCAAATCGTTTATCCCCGTCGCGAGACATTGCACTGGCTTTTGCGCAGGGAAACAGAGTTCGGCATCTGCTGAGTGGAGGGTCATTCAATGTGCGTTCAAAGGGGTTGGATGGAAGTGTGACGCTCACCCGGAGGCGCACCGCACGACACCCTTTACAGCTGGTCATGGCTGAGAAGAGTACGGTCGCCCATTATTTGGGTCTCGAGGACAAGAAATCAGCTCGATACGGTACGCCTGAGCTTTTCTTTTGTGGAAAGGCCATTAACGTGCCCTTAGGAACTTGTACAGGAGATGGCAAGGAGGCACGTCGATATCCGCACACTATGACCGGCCAGATCTATCCAGATCTATCCATCTACATTCCTCAAAGCCGAAGTACAGGGATGTTCACCTCGGCGAAGAGTATGGTGCTGCTAAACGGTGATGTGTGTGCCATTGGTAACCACGTTATCATTCGAAACATCCACCAGTGGAGCCAATTTGGTCTCACCTTTGTTGGTCAGGTGGCGGAAATTCTAAGAGAGCGAGGACGTAATTTCTTGGGAAACATGGGCTTACAACAGCCTGATAGCATTCTTGTAGAGGTCTCTGACATTGGTGAAATGGCACGCACCTATGAGATGCCGTCAGTTCGGCCGACTGGATACTATGCAATCATTCCGTTGAAGGTTTGTGACGTGTTTATCAATCATACAGCACTGACCATAGTCAATGTAGGACATTTTGGGAGTGGTGAACGCACCACACAACTGTATACGCCATCAGTGTGGACCAACAGGTGTTCGTGTTGTCATGCAAGAGCGCCAGAAAAGTGACAAGACCATGGCGGCAATCGAACACAATACCGACTTCAACGACCGTGTGCTGAATTTGGCTCAGATGCACAATAGCATCCAGGTGCAAGGATTTAGAAGGGCGTCTCGTGGACATTCACCACAGGAAATTGAACAGATCCTGAAGATTAGTGCTCAAAGAGAGGCGGATCGACAGAAATCGCCAATTATCTCATCTTCCCAATCTGTAGGCAGAGGTCGTGGTCGTGGTCGAGGTCGAGGTCGGGGTCGGGGTTTGTTGCAGGGTGAAAACGAACAGAGTATGATAGCGCATTCGGCCTCTATGCTGGAGGCTCCTACCAGTAACCTCGCTCGTTCTGCTTAGCCACACTGTACCGCAGTAGAATGAATGGAATGTAATTAATCATACATTTGTGACTCGTGGAGGGGGGGATTTAACGAATATCTAGAAATACTAGTCTGTGCAGGAGGTTGAACAGGTACGGGAAGGTTGTGACGTATAAGCTCTGCTCTGAGGATTTCAACGTACTTCTCAAGAGTGTCGTTCTCGTGCATTAATTGTTCCTCTGTCTCGATTGCTCGGACCCACTGGCCACGGAGTGATTCATTCTCCTGTTCGACGAGAGCCCGTACCAGGTCAACGAGTTTCTCCTCATGCCGAGACAGAAAAATCGGCCGGCTCGGAGGTGTCTTCATCACAGGGGACTTAGGTGACTGCAAGTCCTGAGAAGCGGCTCGGAGTTGGCGCTCAGCCTCACTGCGACCTACTCATGGGTGGTAAGTAAAGTCCCAAGTGACAAATCTTTCCGTACCATCGTAGTCCAGTGGATCTTGAGACTGTTCAAAGCTGGCAGCTGAGGGAATACTCTTGCATGGGCTGGCTGTGACACTGATTGCTGGTATATCACCAACAGCTATGTCTCTTAACCATTGCGAATCTGAATATTGACTGTCAAGCATTCCGCCATTGAATGTACTATGATAGAGCACAGCAGGAGTTAAACCAAGTTATTTCGTATAAAATCCCATCTGACTTGCCTTTTAACAAAGCCTAGCTCTTCAGATGCATCAACTGCTTTACGAGGAAACAATGTACGCCAGCTGGAGCTATGTTTTGAAACGTCTTGAGAAGATATGGTCCAGTGAGAGTACCCTTACCATCTTGCTAATTTATGCTCCTTATCGTCAAAAGAGTCATCATCTTCGCGCATACGCTTGACGGTACACCTTTGAGAGGGACTTGAATACGGGCTTGATCCTGCCATCGGTGAGACTGTGGAAGGAGGCAAGCTTGGAAGAACAAATGCATGCAAACAAATTGACGTGTTTACCAGTTTCAGATGGCGGATAAGACATGTTTTTGACGCGTTATTTGCCAGTCAACAAGCTCACGTGTGTGGCAAATAATAACACATTTTCTCTCTCTTCCAGCTTGCTCTTCAACCATCACCATCCCGAGTTTCATGGCATTCCCGACCGTGAATTCTTTCAACATGCCTCCACAGCTACATACACCTGCAGACAAGACACCAGTGCAGAACTATCGTGTCACATCTCATTCTGATTCATTCAATGGGTCCCAAGACCGTGTCGACAGTATCTACTATGGCGCGTCGCGTATGTCTAAGTCGCCCGGGCCGTTTGATGGGAATCACGAGACACCCATCAGTCGGCAGCTTGCGCCACTGACATTCAACACCGTACCCCATCATCATGTCACCTCTCGCAATGGTAACTTCTTCCATCCTGGAAGTCAGGAGCATGGGGATACACCTACTCCACGCACACCGTTACTCCCTTATGTTGCTAATAGAAGCCCTGGTGACAACATGGGCTTGACGGGCGGTGCAGGATCCCAAGAAACAGAGCAACGAGACGACGATCAGGGCAACTCTACGGTTCTGGCCAGCACCTCACCGGCAGCCAGTGTGACTGACGTTGAGCCTGTCGTGCCTCGAGCATTTGTCAGTGCATTGGCTAAAGAGTTCCACTTGGACAAGCGATACACTGCCAATCTCCATGCATTTAATGAGGTACGTGATGCATCTATCATTGCGTATATTTGTAGTTCATGTGGCCACTGTATAGCTGGGTTCCCTTCCTGAGGGTCGCTTGTCCAAGGCTGACTTGAGTACTCGCATCTATATGCTTGGGTCCATGTTCCATCTTCATGGTCAAGTGCCTCCAGATGTAGTCGCTAACGGTGTGCAAGGAACCCCCGAGATTAAAACTATGCTGAACAAGGTCATTGAGCATATTCACGAGGGTCCCTGGGAAGTTGGCAGCCAACTGCTGGTACGCTCTCAGATGTGTCGTTCAAATTATTTGCTCACCATCTCTTATAGGCTGTCATTCGGAGCGTGTCCCAGGAGCTTATTTACGATCCCGCTCGTGTCGACTATGAGGGCCTCTGGAAGCCTGTAATGGTGAGTCGCTGTCCAAGTGTGCATAATGATTCACACAATATTTAACTGCCGCCATAGAACGAACTTCGAGACCATAAAGATAAATATAAACTTACAGATGTTTTTGGAAATGCAGTACGTGAGAAGAAGCTGGAGACAGTCGTTCGGAGAACCTGTTCCCACACGCGAACCTCCATGCGCATTGATGTGAGCTCTCCTGAAAGCTAACAGGCAACGTCTAACTAACTTCAAGACTAATGATGCGCCTCATAGATACAAAAAAGTCTTATTCCCGAGAAATATCAGACTCTCAAAGAATTCACTGCAGCCACGGCACGCAAATACAAGCATATTGGTTCGAGTGAACGGTTAGATAGCTCCTACAAGTTACGCAATGCCATCTGGGTGAGTGCCTCAGTGTGCCCTGGCTTGGCTTGTAGCAGAGTCTGACCATGGCTGTGGCAGCGTCGCTTTGCCTTTGATAATCCTCATTTGGTTGCACCAAGCCTGGATGGCAGTGACGATGATGGATCAGAGCCACCCAGGAAGCGCAGTCGTTCGTCCAAGAGTAAAGGGGCACGAAGCGGTGATAACTTCTGGTCAGAAATACAGCGATATCTGACTGAGGAGATTGCGAAGCGGGGAAAGAGATTTGAAGATCCGGGCTGGGCTAAGTTCGTAATTTTCATTGTTCCTTGACTCACGATAATCAGGTTGCTGATTATTGTTCAGGCATTTAGAAGAGCTAGTAGACTTTGACAACAACGGATTCAAAGTCACAGTAGCACCAACGATGTCTCCCATGACGGATGAGGGTGATTGGGATATCAATCAGACGATGCTCTCCAGTGATGAAAGATCATTCACTATGTCGGCGCAGCCACCCTCTTCCGAGTCGTCGAGCAGCCGCTTGTTCAGTCTTTTGGGCTGAAGAAAGCTGGTATTGCGCCTGTTAGAGCCATTGTATATTCCTATAATTAGTTAAAGCATGTTCAAGTATCCTACCAGACTTTACTCATCCCAAACACTCAGTCTACCACCACCTCGATATTGTCTTAGAGCTGGGGAGGTCGATTGGACCAGATGCCGAACGGCAAGTTGTTTGTTGTTGATTGACATGTTGGACTTTGCGATTGCGTCCTTGCCTCCTCCCACTCATGGTCCCTGTGTTCTCGCTCAGCCCTGTTCTAGTTCTGGTCCTTGGTTCTACCTCGTCTGATTGGATCACACTGGGTCCTGTGTGCTCTGCTTGGTTCTGGCTGCTGGTGCTTGGTTCGGAGTCTCCGAGGGGACTGGTTTCTTTTGGAGCGACACATACATATGGCGAGGGTGCAGCGTGGTTGAGCTATGGTCATTTCATGTGAGCGATATCCTTTCTTCTCATTCTCGTTTCTATTCATAGGAATTTCCAGGTTGATGGGTAGTGGCGCTCGACAGTGGTGAATGCACTGTGACGTGGCAAGAAGAAACCTAAGCGACACCATAAACATATGTGTACGTTTGTTTGCCAGTCGTGTGGTGTATATCTCATGTATTCTAAGTTATATAGTGTCCACGATGGTACGCTGAGGATGTTTGGTCAGTCGGAGGCAGCTAAACAAGATCAACTACATTTACAAGGTCTAAAGCATGGTTCTACGAACGTTGACAGAGCAGTATGTACAATAGCTTTGGAATGAATCAATGTATAGTAGAAATAAAAGTGTTCTTATGTGCATCTTGCCATGTATTCTACCAAGGAATGCGAGCTGCGAGCAACAATGAGGCTGAGGGTGGGTGACATAAAGGGTGATCCACATGTCATGGATCTGTTAGAAAATCGCTGAAACATTGTTAACAATTCACCAAAATCATAATCCGCTGCTGCCTCGGATTTTAACAATTGATTGATGTTCCGCTAACCATTTGTCAGATCGGATTTTGTTGACGAATCATTAACGAGAGCCAGTGGGTGTGTACCATCTTCTTCCAGAAGTTGGAACGCGAAGCCAAGCTAGCCGGAAGGCTGACCGACACTGGGGAATGAGAAACGATGGTCCGAGCCATGCAACAAGGGGTCCCTACAAGTTACACCACCTTTATCACCAACATTGGATATGGGATACCACACACCTACAGTGAATGGAAGGAGCGCATCCTACGCATGTACGAAGAATGGCAGTGCAACTACGTTTACACACAGACTCATGGCCTTGACCCACGACAAGACCGATGCCCTGGGAACCAAAAGCAGATTACTGCCACCAGTAGTAAGAACCCCACTACAGGTGGTGTGACAAGTTCCTCGACACGCAAGGAGACCACCGACAATAAAGGCCGAGACGCAGGTGGACAATGGATAGCCAGACCGGGCACAACGTACGAGGGAGCAGGACAACCCATGGAGATCGATGCAGTGAAGAAGAAGCAGTGAGCAGAGGGGAGGTGCTTCAGGTGCAACGAGAAGGGTCACCTCAGCAAAGATTGCCCCCACAAGGGGCAGAAGAAGGAGGTACGTGCACTGGAGGTGGTTGAAGAACCACTCTCTGTGGACACTGGAATCAAGGAGGTAAAAGAGTAGGTCGTCAGGAGTTCGATTCCTCTGCGGTGACCAAGGACTTACATATGGATGCGCACCCTCTTCCCACTGGACGGTCTCACTTCTTTTTACATACAGACAATTTTACTACCACGCATTCGGCTATACCCCATCCCCCACGTGCGGGGACAGTTTTTACTATGACTTCTGTTGATATGAACAATACACAGTCTAAGTGCCAATTACCGACTTCTACCAGCACACCCTTATTAGAATCGACGAACCGATACAATGTCCTTCAGGACACAGACTTTACTAATGAATCTGTAGATGTCTCCCCACAATGGGGGATAGCTGTGGGCTCCCATATGTGTGCCGAAGTGAGGGAAACCTCAGCAACACGACTGGCTAAATGACTGGCAAGTAACTCAGTACGAGTGAACGCATCAATCAAAAAGGCGACCACCATATCGCCACCTATCTTAATGGCGAAGCCCCAGTTGAGCAGCTCTACAGTCAAGGAAACAGGCATTGCACCCACTGCCCCTCAGGGCAGCTCCTCGACCAGTGGGACGCACATAGTGATGAAGGCCTGACTGGATAGGGCAGAGCAAGCACCTAGTGCAAACTCTGAGAAAGCCTCTTCACATGACCGCGAAGTGCCCGTGCAAGCAGGGGATACAGAGGAACACAGGAACAAGACCTGCGACAACAAAGGCACCCTGGGGGTGAGCCCAGTGGTGTATTCCACTTCCCAAATCAGAGGACCCAAGGGAACAGGATTGCAATCCAATCCCAGTGCCATCTCAGGCCGAGGGGATAAGGACCAGGCTGGTAAGACCGTTCATTCAGCACAAGTCAAGTCCGCTGCCTCCACACATATTAGTGGCCAAGATCAAGGTGGCCCCCTTGGAAAAAACCATTTGGCCTGACCCAATGCCCCCTTGGGACACCCTGAAACCCCTGCAGGATCAAGAATCGACAGTGGCTACAGAATCCCTTCGTTAGGACAACTGTCGACCTCAGGCAAGACAGCTGAAAGGAAGGAAGCCACTAGTGCCCAGGCAGTAGAAAGGGAGCCTCAGGTAACCATGATTGAAGTTCCCAATGATGAAGACGATACATCTTTCCAAAAGTGGCTCGCCACTGGCAGCCTGATGATCTCCCCAAAACCCCGAACCATAATGCTTCTGACTCTGCCCGAATCACCCATGAGGGTGATGAAGTTGCTCCCTAATGAGGGGGTCGAGGTGACCTCACCAATGGTAGCTAAGCCCATAGTGGTTAGTGCGAAGGTTCAGGAGGTCCCTCACCAATGGATGAAGCCTTTCAAAGTAGACTGGACACTACAAGCAGTCCAGGAAGGGCACAGCAACAATGCAGCCCACGCTGCCCTTTGCGTATGGATACACAAAGACCGATTCGGAGAGCTCACCAACAAACTTCTCCAATTCCTCTGCCAGGGAGGCGAACTGGCTCGAGAAAGCCTCTACGAGCTCCACAAACCGATCTGCTACATCTGAGGCATGTCAGGAGACTTCATGGTCAATGTGACCATTGAACCATGCACAGGACAACAGGTCCTCAGTACGAAGGTGCTGATCAACAGCAGCTGTACAGGAAGTGCCATCAATAGCACCTACGTATGCGAACATGGAATCAACATGAAGAAAGCGATAGTACCCATTCTGGTCTACAACGCTGATGGAACCTACAACCAAGGCGGGGATATTACCAAGTTTGTGGAACTCTGTGTAATGACTGGAGAGCACCGTGAGCATATCAACCTCGCAGTCACCAACCTCAGAAAGAAGGACATCTACCTTGGCACATAGTCAAAGGATTCAAAATTGAAACCAACAATGAAGATGACAAGATGGACGATGGATATGGAGGAGAAGCACATGGGATGTACCAACCCGACTTCCCAGATGACCGAACAGGACCTTAATAGCAGTCAGGACGCCTGCCTTAACGAGGGAGTAATGTTACGATTTTTCCACTTTTCCTTATCTTATCTTATCTCAGCACCTCGGCACACACGTGATTACCAGTGCTAAACCAGATGACTTCAGCATTCCTGCTGCAACATATGGTTACAGACAGATTTCTTGACAGGTATCGTATGACTCTCACATTTTCAATGCTATCTTTAGACACAGACTTTTCATATATAAGAACCTTAGCTATCAGCCATGTACCCTAGCTTCTAGCTAAGTTAATACATACCGGACTTAACTCTCAACCTTCTTGCTACGTGTTAACCGCTTGCACTCATGGTCTGTGAGTATTGCCACCTCTAACGTCCTGTCCGAAGTGCAAGACAACATTGGGTTTGTGCTTACAGTCGCCTCTGAGATAACCCATACTTGTATTAACCCATACTCTGCTGTAACCCATAGGTTTCATTGTCCACTGAGCTTGTTTGCAGGTAAAATGAGTGCATAACCCATAACTCTGCTGTAACCCATAACCCATAGCTATTTTCAAAAATTCCCTCTGTATAGACCCATAATTAACACATAATGTTGGTCAGATAGTGCAGTTGCTAGCTTGTGCCATGAATATATTACTTGTTGTGGGTTCAAACCATACTATTTGTGATATTTTTGAGAAATGCAGACTGCTATACACATTTACAGCTCCTTCCTTTTCAAGTTGGAGTAAAATTTCACCTCTTTCCCGAGCGAAGCCTGTTAACAGTGGCTCTGATTTTTTGTCATTTGTAGTCTTGCAGCAACTTCCCTTCCACATGGCTGCCATCCACTTCCATCTCATAAAGAGGCCCTGAAGGCTGTTTCAATCCTTCAAAAATATGATGGCAACCTGGATGACCCTTATCTTTATTAGCTTGAAGGAATTCTGGCCTCATTTGGTCAGCAAACACATCTTAAAGAGGCTTGCTCATTAAAGGATACTGAAATTACAATGTATTTTACTTCTAATTAGGCTTAGAATACAATTTACATATCATAGTGGCCTTTGAAACCCTCAGGAGACACCCTACAATGACCTCTGCAACAACCTATACTCTGTAGTAACCCATAGCCCCAGGTTTCCACCAAGGGGTATGGGTTATTACAGAGGTGACTGTACTTGTTTCACCCGAGTCCAGGCATAACAGATAGGATAAGTGCTGAAGATAAGATAAGGGAAATAAATAAGTTGTAACATTTCTTCTCACCACATCACCTCATCACTGCAGGTATTGAAAGATGCCACACTCTACTTCTTGTGTTCAGGTACATCCAGCCTGGTGACTGTAATCCCAGCAATGGACATTATCAACAAAGTTTTTGCTACAGCTGCAGTGAATGACACAAAATTCTCCACACCAATCTGAGCCAGTCTTCTGGTTGCTAAGCAAACCTTGAATTCATACTACTGACTCACAGATGAATCAGATGTTTATTGCATTGCTATGGGTCTGTTTCCAGCTTGGCTGAATTCTATGGCTTTTACTAATTTTTGCTTTAGTTTTTCACCCAGTTTATAAGCTGGAATATTTTGAACAAGCTAAATGGGAGATTGGTTGGATCAATGATGCAAGGGCTCTGATTAGAGAGGTATATAACAGGAAGTATAAGGATCAATACAACCCCAGTGAGGAAGAGGTTGTACATGTACCAGCAGTATGTCAGCTGCCTAGTTCTGTCTTTCTTCTGCTGAGATATTAAATTTCTAGCCACCTACAAACTTGTTTGACAGCCTCTCAAAGGCTTCCCCACCTACTGCCACATCACAGAACAAACTCACTTAATATCTAGGAGCTCTCACTGAGAGTATGAACAATGCTATGGCATGGTAGCAAGAAAACTGCAAACTGTACTCATCACTGTCTTGTATGGTGCTTGATTATCTGTCTATTCCTGATGAGCAGACTCTTTGTGTCATGGTGGTGATCTAGTACTTATTCTTTGCCTACAGCTACATCTGTTGACATTGAACATGCTTTTAGTCATGGCTTACTCCTCCTGCCTCATGTCTGTAACCACCTCTCAGCTCAGATGATATGGGCACTGATGTGTCTGGATGATTGGAGTCAGCTCAGTTTCATGGAGGATAAAGATATTTTAGCAGTTGCTCATCTTCCAGAGGTGCCAGAGGAAGAGAGTGATGAGAAGGGTGATGTACTCATGCCCAATGGCTAGGATGCAATCTCTCATGAGGAGAGTTAAAAAGGTACATGCATGTTTATTATATCTTCTTCTTACATTGACTTTCATGGGTTGCCTTAGGTTTGTAGCAACACTTCACAGCCATCAGGCTGTCAGTGTTGCCATTGCCATCATTATACAAATATGTAAGACCCTCACCCACTTAGTCTCGTTCTTTAGTCTATATTCATACACTGTCTCATTGTATACCATTCCAATTATATCTTATGTGAAGTATCTATCGTTTATATCTTTTATTATAGTCTAGTAGCATACAAAGTTATACTATGTTATTCCCTTCTCAAAGTGCAATGTAGCTCACTTCTTACCCAAGCTCATTTTGAGAGATAGGTTGGGATACCTGTCCACCTGAGTGACCTGTTCCATACCCATGACCCATCATATGGGTGGCAGGTATGTCTGGGTATGAGTCAGGTATGAAAAACTTGACCTGGACCCAACCTGGGCTGTACACTACCTGGACTAGGGACTTACCTTTAAACAAATGGCAACACACTGGAATGGAAGAGCATCAGCATTTAAAAACCAGCCCCCAGAGAGAGTAATATACTATGTGCAAAGCCCATTTTTATACTTATCTGGGATCCCTAGATGTGATATGCACTACACCACCTTTGCATCCAGCTTGCTAGAGCATAGTGCCTTTGCATGCTGGAGTTCAGCTTGCTAGTTTGATACTGAGGTTGTCCTTTGAATGAGGATGAAGGGGGAAAGGAAGAATGCAGAGATGAATTTGAATTGACTTTTGGATCCAAAAGTCAACATCATGTAAAATGACGTGATTGGCCTGTGTGCAGGTGCCTTAGCAGAATTTGAAAGAACTTCACAAATTTTTAGTTCCTCTCACATTTCTCTCCCGCTATTCTGCTGTTTACTCCCCCTCCCAGACTCTCTACAAATTGCAACATTGTCTTGGACATGCTTTTGCTATATGCATTCTACTGATACTACCTATGCAGTATACTATTACCAAGAAATCATGCTATAATATTTCCACCAATGTTTAGCTTCAGTTATTGATCTACTACTAGCTATCAAGGACCTGGACTTTGCTACATAGTTTTCATACTCTCAAGTGGTGGTACAATATAGTAAATAAGTACCCAAAACATCAGTCATATCAGGATTGCAACTCAAAATCCATACCTACTGCTACTATGATATAATCTTTCAGAACCCAGTTCTGAAACCTGATATCATTGCTAGCATGTTCATGCCAGTGCTCAATGTCATAGTATAATGTAAGTGTTGAGTGAACAAAAATCATACAACCACAGGTATTCAAACCCACAGTCTAGCCATAACAGACACTCATTCAACAGACTCTACTATATGTATTTATTAGATTTGGTAAGATGTGAAAGATATTCAAAACCTGGCTCCAAAGATCAAGACACTAAAAGGAGTTCAAACAAAGACAAATCTGCTATTTTGCTAATGTTGGCCTTCATCCATCTTTGGCTTCAAGGTCTCACTGAAGAGAGACAACAATGTGAGCAGATTTACGAAGCAGGGGAGATATACCTTGTGTAGAAGTCAACTATATCTTCTGCCCAGGTATTGCCATCCTCATTGACAAAATCAATGAAAATTGTTGTTAGCTTGTGATTGTATTGCTTGAGGTCAAAGCCATCACTTTGATCTCCCCACATGGTACAGGACAATAATGTAAACCATTGTCATGCCCACAGCATGTCTAAAGGTGTAATTTTGCAAAATGTCATACCTTGCATGTTAGCTATACAGAGGTATTGTGAGCAGGCTGACAGTGCAAGTGGTATGTGAAGAAGCAAGGTCACTGAGGCAGAGAGCTTGTTAGGGACGTGCCAAATAGACAAGGATAACTCACACAAGCAGAGGTCCACAGAGTGTGTGGGCTTTGGCGAAGCTATTAGCAATGTCACCCTTGAGCCAAAGCCCTAAGATTAGATTGTGGAGCAGAGTCCATGGAGAGCAAAGGTTTGGATAGAGTAAAGATAGTCCAATGGAGTGGAGGCCACAGACTTGGAGAGCGATAGATTAGACTTGGAGTCAGAGATAGATTTGGCTAAACCAAGTTGATATTTGAACTGAGTATCTACAAGTAATTCTACAGTATATATATGAGTAGGTAAATCCAAGTCGGAGTCTGATGGAGGTCTGTTCACTACCAGATTCAGGTTCTAGAGTTAATATGTGAAATAGTAAAATAAAATGATAAATGAAATATCAAATGGAATAGAGTAATGGTAAGCAGTCAGAGGCCATGGAGGCTGATAGTGAGCAATGCTGGAGTTAGGATTGAGGCTGAACTGGGTGTGAAGCAGAGGCCGGTGGCATGTGCATGACATTGACAGGCAATGGTGTCTCAAACGTGGTTAGGAAAGCCTTTGCTGAACATATTGCCAGTCTCGTGGTTTGACAATCAATTATTCATGACCAAGTGCTTTACTTTGGGATAGAATTCTCGATAAAATGCTCCTAGGTCTGTGAGATTATCAACTTCTTGTGTGAATTTTCCAATAACACGCTCGAGGTTGTGTCTCTTGTATTTATGAGTGGTGCTGGCATCAGGATACTGAGCAATTACAGCATCCTTGAAATTATCATAGGTTTTGGCAGCATCACTATATTCAGGCAAGCTCTCCCAAAATTTGGAGATGATGAGACTGGAATAGTAGATAAACCACTTCTTTTTATTGGTATCTATGTTTATGATATGACAGGTGAAAAGGCCTTTGATATCACTGATATAACGTGTCAACTTGTGTCCAGGACTGATTTCATCAATGATATTTGGAGTGCTCTTCTCCTTTCAGAAAGGCATAGATGCTGCCACCATGGCTGCTGGTTGTTGTACTGGTTGTTGTACTGGGGGCTGAATGGGTGGTTGTGCACCTGGTTGCACTATGGAGGCTGATTGTTGATTCAGATTGACTGGTGGTAAACTGGGGAAAATGGGAAAATAAGAGGTGGAAGCCTCTGCCGGTGGATCAAAAGTGAGACTTTGTTTGAAGGACTTGTCCTTGATATCAAAGTTTATGGTGGTAGCAGAATCTGGTACTAATTCGTTGCTAGATTTGACAGATTCTTCTTGTCCAGAGACCGCATTTGCTAAACTAAGCCTTACCCACAAAAATGGTAAGGCTTGGCTAGGATTATTCTACTATATAAGCCTACAATCAAGTGAATCTCTGTATCACTAATAGTACTGTCATAAGCCTAGCCTAGCCTAGTGACTATCCTATCTTATCCTAGCTACTGTAATCTCTAAGCCTTAACCTACCCTAACCTCATTATCCCAAGTTCCGACACAAGCATAGCTTAGCTATAAATCCAATCCAATCATATCACTGCTGTTTTGGCTTGTGGTTGCCTCAACGTCTACCATTTGAGTGACCATGGCCACAATCTCCCTGATCTCGTATTGGGGATTCCTCTGTTGTTGGTGATGATGGTAGCTGTTTACGTTTTTGGCAGTCTTCCATCACTATTTGGTCGTCCTTCATTGTGGCTTCCTCTTCTTGTCATATCTGTTCTTCCTCATCTCGAGCCACTTGGTCTTCTGCCAGATACTGATGACTATCCTCTTCACAGTTCTCCTTAACCTTCTTCAATGCCTTGTCCCACTCCTTGACACATTGATCTGCTAATCTGATGTAGACATCTGCCATCTTATATGCATATGCAGAGGCACCAGACTCAACATCACTGACATGGGCAATCTGTATCCATGTATCAGCTGTTTGACAGTGCGAAACTTCAATGCGACGTCTCTCTTCCTCCAACATCTCAACTTCCTCGGACCATTGGTCTAGATCGGCATGATCCCACATCCATTTCACATGCCTGACTAAATTCAATGTTAGAAATAATAGTAACAACAAAAGATACAAGCACACTCTTGGTCACCCATTCCTCCTCTGCAGACTCTGATAGGTCTTCAGGCTTCAGCGCACCCCACAGCCAGGAATCAGGTTTCATGGAATCACCCAAGTCATGACTCTGAGCAGCATTTTTAGCTGCAAGATGTGTCTCCTTCAGTTCACAAAGATCTGAATCTGTCAGAGACATGCCGAGGGTGATCAGGTGTTTCTGGACATGATTATATCGGTGCATAGAGTCAAGTTTGTCTAACTGGAAATGAGTGATGAACTTGTGGGCTCGTGTACACATTGTTTGTCCATGGAATTCCATACGTACAATGCGTGTGTTGTAGCTTTGGCTGATGATGAGCTCGCAGATTTCTGCCAGGATATCATGGGCTTGGCTGACTCTCAGGGAGTACTCAATCGATATTAGACCATCAATTCCGTATCGAACACACTGGTTAGGAGTCAGTCGACTGGGAAGTGGGAGTTTTGCATTCTCTAGATGTGTGATGTCTACAGGTGCTGTCGCAGCCTTTAGACCAGGAAAGAATTGAACAATGATTTTCAGCCACTCTATGGTATCATCATAAAGTGCACGTCGAGTAGCTTGGAGTCTGTTCTCCTCAGCATCAGTCTGGTACCTGAGATCTGGCTCCCTTTTCTCGAGAAGTATGAGACATTGTCTTGTATACCAATATCAGATGAGTTTTACACAAAAGAAGGAAGAACTCACTGTTCATGATCCAGGCGAACACCCTCCATGATTGCCTCAGTCACTCCCTTGCTCATACCAGCGATGGGTTCATCACTCAAGAGAGCTGTTTTCTCCTTCTCAAGGAGATCGGTCACCATGCTTTGCATTGTTGGGCAGTCTAACGAGTTCATGCACATCTGTCAGAAGGATCAAAAGAGGAAGTAAATGTGCTTACTGATGTTGTTGAAGTTGCATTGAAATCGATCAATAAGAGGTTTAGTTTCTCACATAGGCATGGGCTTACAGTACTCTGCTTCCCATTGCTCGATGATTGTTGGTGTATGTGTCGCTGTGAGTGCCTGAAATGCACGTTGAAGATTCTCCTTCATTTGAACAGCCTTGGGATATTTGACTCTTAAATACCGTGCTACAATGATGCCCGTTAATCAAGAATGTGATAACACCTGAAAAGACTCACCTAGGCCAATGACTTTACCCCAATTCCAGTCATTGAGAAGAAAGTCCAGCACATCGTGATGAAGACCATGATTCATCTGCTTCAGGCTCCCACCAGCACACTTTGTTTTTGCCCAGGGTGACTCGACATTATCTCCACAACTTCTCCCACAGCCCGGAGTATGATTGAAGGAATATAGAGCCTTACATCACCCAATGTGGGGGAGGATATGCACCTGGCCAATATTCCCTTCTAGTTCATGGAACCTTGCGAGGACTTCTTCCACCAGACCAGGAAAGCATTGGCCCATAATACGTGTAAGGAGATTTGGAAGGTACTGGCAAACAAGATCATAGCTAAGGCATATCCACCACTGCATCTCCTGTTTTTTCAGGACACCAAAGACACAACGGTCCGCATAATACAGCCTATCAGAATAGTCCTTAATTGCATGTAAGAAAATAAGAACTGGCCAACATACCTTTCCCCCGCATACATATCCACTATGGCATCGGGCTTGAACATTACATGGCGTACACACTGTACACCAACAATGCCTGTCACAACCAGATTGACAAATTTCATCAAATGTTCAAACTTCAGGGCACGCAGTTTAGCGCAGTCACACTTCTGCTGGAATGTCAGTGTCTTGCAGATATCATTTCCAAAGGAACCTACGTCGTGCGGGTCATTCTCAACTCGGGAAAGGTACCGCTGGTACTCGTGCTCCTCTACAACATAAGCACAACCTGCATTCAATGCCTCTTCATGAGGATCGTCAGGTTTGTTGATTTGCAGTACATTAAAAGTCCCGTCGCAGTCAAGGAACAGCGTATACTTATGCCTATTCTGTAATAAGAACGAGAAGACAATGACAGCAAACCAATCTTACTTTTCACTCTCCAAGGTGTTCTTCAACACATCCACATCAAGATTCCAGCCCGGTTCGGGGCATGCAGAACAATGTATGGCTATAGATGCTTTCAGCTGATGCGTAATATAATTGTCAATACCATGGGCCTGGCCACTTCGACGAACAGCTTGCAGGTGATGATGAATGTGGGAGGCTTGCATGAAGGTACGATATGAATCCTAGTAATACAGAAGTAAGCATGACGCTAGAGCCAGTAAAAAATACACAATACCAAAACCTCGTTGGGCTGACCAGCATTTGTGAGTTTCTGGAGAGCACTGCAAAAAGACTCCACAGATTTGGTAGAAGTGCAGTTGTGTATGTCAAATTGATTGAGAACCTCAGTGGTAAAAACAGTCTCAGGATGTACCAAGGTTGCAGGAAATAATAGGTGGTGGAATAACTGTTTTGCTTCATTTGTTTCCCAGTCACGGCAGAAGCAGAACATTATATTGACTTCATGATACCCATTGATGTCAATGACAATCACCCTACAAAACGCTGTTGAGAGTTGGTTCAGGCATGGACGACCATCATGTCCCAGACAAAACACATAACCAAGGTTACGCAAAGAGGTTTTCTTGAAGTAGTGACCATTCCACTTCTCCACACGATGAAAGGGAAGGTGACGGTGGGACTCGATCATACATCGAGCGCAGCATGGAGGACGCAAATAGCAGCTGAGGCATCGATATTCAGCAAGAGCTTGGGCGGTGCTGGTGCAGGTGCAGGGTGCAGTGGCACATGAATCATAGTTGGCAGCCAGGTATGTGGATTGGATATGAGAAAATAATGAAAGGAATGGCTTCATCTTCTTGCTAGCCCCCTTCAATTACATGAATTAATAGTGTTCGCATCAGCAAAAAAAACACGCACTTGGGGCTGATGATCCTTGCAAGGAGCCTCCACCACACTATCCACTAAGGGAACAACTCCCTCGTCATCACCGTTGACAGTTGCTAGTCCCGGGGGCATACTCGATAGATCTATGGAGAACTCGGTGTTAGGAAAGCGAACGACTGACACAGGCTTGCACCTGGTCAATTGCTCTAAGGATAGAAGCTTTTTCATAGCAAATGTCTAATATAGAGAGTAGGCAGATCAGCGTGAAGTTGGCTAGTACTGAGGGTGAATGAAGTTACAAGGACAAGAGTAGTGCTTTGCTTTGGACGTTCATTCCCGGGTGGCATTCAGCATATCTAAATATTGTTTTGATGATAAAAAGGGACATGTCAACAGGGGGGCAAAAAAATACAAATTTTGTGTTATGGTAACAACATAGTAACAAAAGTATAGTGTGTCGAAGGCATATAACATCAAATCCCAGTGAAATACACGATGAATAACAAAAGTTCAGCTGAACGAAAGAACATCTAAAGATCAATGGAGTGGCAGCAATAAAGGAGAAAGAAGCCCATGGCTGAACAATACCACCATGCCATGCCACCGATGGACGGAGAGTGCTAGCCAGCGACAACACATCCAAAGATGGGCATTGAGTAGTACATGAGGATTTAGTGCTTCGGTGCTGTAGGAATCCAAAAAGTGGAGGACCATCGACGAAGCGTCAAATGGACATTGACTGATCCGTTCAGATCAAGTCATTTACGAGGGCAAGCAACATTAGATGCAATGTGAGCAGAGAACAGAGGCAAGAAAAGTTTACACAAGCATAACCACTGTATTTGGCACTGCTTGCTTGAGCATGTGTCATAGATGAAAAAGTTTTAAATTCAGCAAACAACATACAAGACATCCAAAAACAGGTAAGGAATTGTATTACATAGTGTACTCCCACTCTGAGACATCAAGATAGATCCCTGGCCACTGACTGTCAATGGTTTGACATACTTCAGGTAGATAGTCAGTGTCAGGAGTGTGAGCAAGGCAACAAAATACCACAGGACTATGTCCAAAGTATCGAAAGAATGTGTCCACATAGTGAGCTGCTATCTGACTTTCGAGTAACAGGAAGTCCTCCTCTGAATACCCTGTTGATTTGGTGGTGCTCACAAAAGCTGGTACCTCTCCCATCCAACTTTTCATGATCTTCTTCAAAGAGAACAGGTATAGCACTCTGCTGATCCAGGAGGGATGAGCCAGGCCATAATTGGCACAACCAATATCAATGGTTCCAGGGTGATGTCCACCTTTGGGAAAGCAGCCACCCAGATCACGCTGGTGAACGATATCCTCATGAGGAATGGAACTAGCTCGTTTGTCCAAAGCTCGAAGCTCGAAATGAAATCCTAGCTCGGAAAGCTCCCACAATATCTCTTGTGTCTGCTCAATGGCAAGTGAGGAATAAGGCTCTCCTCCCCAATTCGGCACCCCCTCATGAATAAAATCCTGCAAGGTAAATTCTCCGCAACACCCCTCCATCAAGTACTGCACTTTCTCACAACACTTCGCAGTCTTTGTACTGTCCTTCTCTGTCTCATGAACATATCCCAAGGTGAGCAATGCCCGCCACTCTTGATGAAGCAACGTAGGAGGAAGATATGAAGGAGATGTTAATTGAGTGATCAATGGTACCCTCAGTCATAGCCAGGCCTGAATGCAGGCGTCCCTCTTTTCAGAATTTTCAATGGAGGCGAAAAGGTCCAGGTGAGGAAAAAGGTACCCATTCAGACCACTGTTCTCTGGCCCAACTGAAGAATAGCAACGTGTTTTATTGCAATCAACTTTCAGAAGTCTGTCACGCCAGGCTGGATGCATTGCAGGAAGGATCGGATGTTGTATGTCGAGGAACCTGTGAACATCTTGCCATATGGGCTGCGCATGTCCTCAGCAGAATCGACCAGGCACTAAAGAAGCATCAGAACAAGAACAATTTGAGTAGTCTAAACATACCGGGTGTAAATCTAACATCCTTACGAGTAGTGAGAGGGGGTGGGGGATAGAAAGAAGCAAATACATCCAGTCTGGGCAGACTAAAGGGATCTGCCCAACAGATATAATCTCGAGTGAACCGTTCCATTGCCTGATACTTTTCTGTCTGATTCGCTGCACCAGTGAAAATGGGTGGGAATTTAAGTCGCGATGGTTCGAGAGGGAGATGTATTTGGGGGTGTTCCATATCAGCTAGGGCATCAACACAATAGCTGGGAGCTTCATGAAGGGGCTTGAAAAACCACACCAGGATACCCGCTCGAAAGAAACGCTGAAGTGTGGTGGCGTCACTAGCAAAGACACCCATTAGATGAGAGTATGCATTGGAGGACTCCTCGTGTCGTGTAATGGCTCCATCAAGCATTGGTTTGTATACAGTGATGTAGTCTGTAAGAGCTTGAAGTAAACGGGCAACTCTCTGTGTCTCCGCAATAGACAAACAAACACGGTCAAAAACCATGGATAGCTTTTCTAGGCATCATAGGAATAACTGCAGCAAGTTGACATGCAATTTGATGTTTTTCTGGACGTCGTTGGGCTGCTGGATTACGGTAACATTGGCCACATCGATGATAGCGCAACACTCCTCCTGCAGCCTCATGAAATCCGACCCAGCCATTCTGCCTACATTTTGGACAATGCACGTCAAGTCATCCTCCATGAAAGATGAACGTGAGAGTTGTGCGAAGAGCACATCTTTCGAAGAGCCTCTGCGAAGGCACACAAGATGCGGATGTGTCGGACAGTAGGGTTGCAGCCAAAGGAGAGGATCGTCCATCCCATACTGGTAGTCTATTTGCATGTAAACTTGTCACTGGAGACCCACAGGCGGATACCACAACTGAGGAGCATTCGGTGTCACAATGAAATGATCGCTGTCGGGGATTATGGTACCGAATCTACCATCTGTAAAAGAGCATGCTATAGCATGGTAAGTCTGTGGGTTTTAAAGTCATGCAGGCATACAAACATATGTTCGGAGGGGGATGCTTTGTGCAGAAGGTACTTGTACTTCATTTGAAGTTTTTGAGGTGTAATATCAGATGTCTTGATGTCCATCTAGAGCCGTATTTTAGTGGCTGGGGGAATAGATGATGTAAGCATGAAGGTAAGCAGTAGAAATGAACCAACAAACATAGTTCAAGTAGTGTGCTGGAGGTAACAGAGACTACGCAACTGAGACAAAGTTTGGGCAGGTGAAAGATAGAAGTAGATGTAGACTGCCAACAAAACATCAAGCAGAAAGGCCGACCCGTGCAGGTCAAAGCCAGGATTAGGGCAGTGTGCAAATTGAAGATGGGAGTTAATGTTGAGTTAGGACGGCAATTACTGTCAGTGCCACAGACCGTGGTAGAACATGGCATCAAAGTGGTGAGGAAAGATTGTGATACATGAAGGCAGGTGAATTACCGAATATAAACTGCCATGCACATAAAATCTTGATAATAACACTTGCTTTACTGGCAGATCACGTGCAGCCAAAGACAGATCAATGGGCAGAAGCCTACGAACTGAAATCATGTTTGATCTCTCTAATTCTTCTTCGCAGCTTTGACTGAATTTGAAAGGTGTTCCATTGATCTATAACATGATGTCCATACATCAAAATACAAATGCTACACTTAAATTCGAAAATCTCTTTATGAATAGTCCCACCTAGGTACAAGCCGTATCAGACAAACCATCCTCATGAAAAGTAATTCAAACACACTCACAATCCTTACATGCCTGGCTTTGCCTGCCATTCCCGTTTCCCATCCTTCCACCTTGCTTCTTCGGAGACACAAGGGGGGTAAGGATGCTCCTATAGCTCACGGTCCCACTTTGGGTTTGGCTGAATCATCGTGACGATAACAACACTGAGTCGTACAAGTCGAATATCATCTGTGAGGTATGTTACCAAACTCTTTCCCTATACATTCTGGCCAAATTCAGCAAGGATGTGCGCATATACGGACAAATGACATACCAGGACTTGTTTACTCCATGCTCCCTCACTCACAGGTAGTCAAGGTCCCACTCTGCGGTGACAGACCAAAGTCAATGAGGTAAATCTGTGAACTGTCCTTCAAACAGAGGATATTCTCCAGCTTGATATCATGATTATACACCCTGTTCTCATGACAGAATGCAACAGCGTTGATGAGTTGTAGAAAGGTGTTTGGCTGTCGTCTCGCTATCCAAGTGAAGCTGTTCTTTGGTACCTTCGAATGAGAATAAGACAGCATCTGAGCCTAGGGTATTGAATGTGGCTGTGAGATCTTGCGACAATGAGCAGAGGAGGACACGGTGAATTCTTGAGTGAATTTGGCCAAGTCAATGGTGAGAGAGTAACCAACCAGATACTGAATAGCCAGGCTCTTGCTGAGGTAAGCAATAGTGATCTGTTCTACTCCATCACATCAAGGTAGGCCGTTTCCATCCTACCCCTCTAATGTTACTGATGAAGCTCTTGATAGTGCTATGTCTTCCCTCATTGGCGGATGCCGGCTACCACATCGAATTGGCTGGTGGAGCCCACTACAATGCTGTGACTGCAAAAGTTGCCGAGATTCGAACCAGAAAGGATTTTGTATTGCAGCCATATTCCCACCACCGGGAAAGCCGTCGAGATCATCAATGACCTGAGCAACATCAGTTGGCATGCCGCAACATATCGTCATCCGGCATGCAGGCCTACCACTGTCTATTTTGTCTAATGGGCGACTCTGGAAGGAGCAGCGTGAAGCATGGACAGGGAGGCAACGGAGGGACCAGAGGAGATGTGGAGTAGGTATTCCTTCCTTCCTTGTGTTTGGGCACTCATCTTTCCCTCAAGACCATGTCAATTGCGCCAATCATCCTGTCAGGAAAATCCGTACTCACAAGCCAACGAGTTCTGCTTCGAGATGACATATCGTCGCCTGGCGAGCAAGACCCTTGTGAAGGGAAGGCAGATGATGAGGATGACACGGGAGTGGAGCG
The DNA here is from genome assembly GCA_037576215.1 of Armillaria gallica. Taxonomy (NCBI): domain Eukaryota; kingdom Fungi; phylum Basidiomycota; class Agaricomycetes; order Agaricales; family Physalacriaceae; genus Armillaria; species Armillaria gallica. Next base: position 65,731 of record JBANDB010000010.1, read on the forward strand.
AGGATGCGACAACATGCCAGACATGGGTAAGTCGTCCCATTTACTCATGTTCTCAGAACTCACTGCTTCAATAGTTCAGCCGTTCTATACAGAACTGCCTCCTGTGAGTGATGACCTCTAGCACAAAGGGTTTTTCTCGTCGACTACAGGCTCATGCGCGCTTGACCTGCAGAGATCGGCACAATGGTATTTGACGCTTCGTCGATGCCATGTCTTTGCCTGCTCACCATTGTCTGAAATAAGCTGGCACTGCCTCACAGAAAATTGTGCCCACCAAGCATGGATCCAGTCGGTGGAGTCGCACTAGGAAGGATTTTGTGTTGCAGCCAGTATCCTCACCATCAAGAAAGCCGTCAATGGATGCCATTGGTACGAAACGATTCGACTCGGAGAAGAGTGGTGCTCGTGAGGTACAGAGCAAGATCCTTGAGTTGCTCAACCAACTCGATGGCTTCAGCAGTGATGAGTGAATCAAAGGGTTGATTGAAAAGCCACTATTTAAGGGTGACTCAAGGATGGGTAATGACATGGAGTCTTTGACTCAATTCGGAATTTCATCAACGAGCTCGATAACCATGGTGAGCTCGACGTCTCCCTCTTTTTTTTAACATTAATTCTCAAGAGTTTTGTTTTGCCCATTTTTTCAAACAGACCTGCCCAGACTTCTGCTGAAAGCTCGCTCCTTCAATGTACTGCCACCCTCATCCATGTCAAGATCATCGTCCCGGTTCAGGCCCTCTCACGCTTGACCTGCAGAGGTCGGCGCAATGGTGTCTGACGCTTCGTCAATGCCTTCTAGTTGTGAGTATATGATTGGCGCCATGTGGGTCGGGCTGTTCTCTGTTATCAATTGATCTCAATCCTCGCACGCTTGACCTGCAAAGGTCAGCGCAATAGTGTTTGACACTTCGTCAATACCTTCTCTCTGCAAGTGTACGATGGGTGCAGGGCAGGTAGGGTTGTTCGACTTGAAGTATTTGACTTTGCCTTCCTATTATTCAAATGAAGTAAATCTAGAACGAACAGTGGCCATATGGGAGGCTTGACAAATTGGGCTTTACATTGCTCGCATGGCCAGGAAGTCTTTGCATTGTTTGGAAGAATAAAATACTGGTTGCCATCACCCTGGTGCATTTGTTTTTTCTCTGTAACCCCTTACATGCCTAAAGTCCCCATTGCTAGTACCCCCAAGACCCTGCACATGACCATCGACAGTGTCGGACTCCACAAGTCTGACTATCGGAAGAAGGACCAACGCGATGCCAACGAAGCAGCCATCCAAGCCATCGCACTACAATTTGCTCCACCCAAACCTCCTGCTCAGAGTTGCCCGTGTAGCGCAGGGGGCTCTTGCCTTGGATTTGTGAGCATATACACCGCAAAATCTGCTGAAGTCTCATCCTTGGATGATCGCTGTGCGAGTAATTTTGCTTGTTGGCAGCAACACGTAAGATTTTTCCCCTTGATCACATCGTGTTGCTAATATGTTTCTAGTGTGTTCATGGCAAGGGTCGGTGGCAAGGCTTTCTCTCACCATGAATTTCCTTAGACATACTCAAGGCTCATCCGGATTTACAAGATAAATTATATGCTCGTGAATATACAAAGGTTCTCCATCGTGCGAAGACCACCAGCCTGGCTGAATCGTCAGCATCCAAGGGTCACCCATCGTCGAAGGTGACATCCACTCGATTCTCTTCTGGTCAATCTCGCTTTCCCAGTCCCACGATGTCCTCTCCGTTAGGCCCATCAACGTCTAGCAGGAATCAATGCCTGAATACTTCACTGAAGCTACCGTCTTCATCCCCACCATTGTCATCATCTATTGCCCCTCACCGTCACGTCCGTCCATTCCCTCCTCTGCCTCCTTTGGATTTCGATGTTGGAGAATCCAGTGATGGAGAAGACAGATTGATGCTAGGTTCATCCAGTGAGGATGACGAGGTCATCATGCTGGATGATCCTCCAGTCAGTTCAGCCCTGAACACCTCGTCTCAAGTTCAAAAATCCACATGGAAGGTGCATGTAATCTGGTGGATCAAGGTTGGTTCCATTCATTTGCAGTACTTGAGCTCTATCTAATTTCATTCTTGGATGTAGGGTGCAGTCGACCCGATTCACACCTTTCTTCCCATTGAAGTTGGCAGCAGACTGCGACTCCAATCATATCGTGCCCATTTGGGAGAGAAAGGAGTGGAAAAAATTGGCGCTTTCAAGCGATACATCATGCGGAAGAAAAAATGGATCCCTTGCTCTTGGGAGGAAGAGATCTACATTCATTGGGGAGAATGCATTGCCATCAAAGGGGATGATGTGCCACACCTGAAAGATTGGGAGGACTGGGTCACCACTTTGGTAACTTGAATACACGTGTGATAATTATTCCATTTCCTTTGTTGTACTACGTCTTTCTGTTTCTGTTTCTTGTTTATTACATTGTTTTATTTGGTGCCGAACTTGGAAGAGAACCTGGTTGGGGAGGGGGTTGCATTGTGTGATGAGAAAACCGGCGGACAATACAAAGACAATGGATGGCCATGCAATGATGGTAATATTTCACCTTGAATATTGGAAAATCTAATCTAACATGTGCCTGACAGCCATTGCTCTCCTCATCTTTTGTCCTCTGCTACTTCGTGACTTACCCCAACCATGCTTTCCCCCCTGCTCCCATGTCCAATTCGCAGACGCCCGCTTCGATGACCATGGCTGCTACTTCTCTTTGCCCCAATTGTCCGATGCTGAACGCTGAACATGGCAAGTGGCTTAAAGACAATTTTTTCGCTGGCTACATTCAAGCTGTTGATGATGCCAAGGCCAAAAAGCCCAATGCAGCACACGTTCGAGGTCCAGGAAAGGAGTTTGTGACCAACCACGTTCTCCATCCATTTATTGAACACTTCTGGAGTCATGCTAATGAGCCGAACACGGCATCAGTGCTTAAAGTAAATCTAACTCATCCTGTATGAAATCAAGATGCTAACAACAGTGTAGAAAGTGAAGAAATATCTGGAGAACCACTACAAGATGTTTGATAAGAATGCCGCCATTGATATTCACACTCAACCTCCTCCCCCTCACCGCACCAATGCCAAAGAACAGTTTTGTATTGCCAATGCAGAGCAGATCAGTGATGAGAGGACGAGACGCGCTGCTGAACGTAACATACCGAACAATCTGGATTTGTACCGAGAGGTCTTAGGCGACATGTGGGAGGCTGCCAGCACATCTGAAGTAGATCAGTACATGAAAAAGGCAGAAGAAGTAAACACTTCCATCGACGTGGGTCCTGCTGCCACCGACATTTATAAGTGAGTACTCGTTCCTTCATGATTGCCCAGTTTTCTAATGTATCTTCTGCAGGCTTCAGCCATACCTTCCAGAAGCAACAGAAGCTGCTCTGTCATGAATGATTGGTTTCCGCCATAACCAATTCGGCAAGGTGGCTTGGGTAGTTCACTGCATGTACGAGGACGAAAAAGGTGTTGTTCAACATAAGGTGTACGTTGAATTCCAACAGCATTTGCATTGGCTCATTTCCTGTAGGATCAAAATACACTCAAAGTCAAAGACTTGGAGTGCAATTCTGGATAACACCCTTCAAAATGAAGAGTATCATACTAATGTTTGTACGTGGGCTGCACGAGGTTTTGACAGTAAGCAATATTGCATTTATAATTCATTGTGCTAACACTAGCGTTCACCAGCAGACAAGGCAACGGTGCCTAGCCAAATCCTGCAATCTTTAAAAGAACTCTCAGGACCCAATGACAAGCAAGAGCAAGCTGACGAGGACCATCAAGATGCGCTCGACCAGGCTGAGTGAGTGGCATGTGAAAAGGCCCAGAAGGATGCACGCGCCAAAGCCAAGAAGGATGCCGACAACAAAGCCAAGAAGGACACCAACAACAAAGCCAAGCAGGACACCGATGACAAAGCCAAGACAGATGAAGAAGATGCACACGCCAAAGCTGAGAAGGATGCCGACGACAAAGCCAAGAAGGACAAAGAAGATGCACGCGCCAAAGCCAAGAAGGACAATGACGACCCGGCCTCAAAGAACAAATCTAGAGGCAAAGGGGGACAGAAGCGCAAGGCTGATGACATCAATGCCAATGACATCAATGCTGATGGCCTTCCCTCACCAAAACTCAAGAAGAGATGAGGCCAGCCAATCTCTGTGGCAGGACCTGATGCTTCTTCCGGTCCTAGGCGAAGCGTTCATGCTGGTAAGGGAGAAAACCCGAATAATTATAAGCTTGCTGCTGGAAAGTACAAGGGTAAATAATGGATTGGTACGTCATCATCAAGTTATATCATCTTCCAAGATTGCTGACTTTATTCATTGAAGTTGTAGGCCATGTATTTCTAGACATCTGTTTTGTCAGTAGCTGCTGTTTTGATGAGTACTAATTGATCAGTTGAACATCATGGCTAAGATTAGCAAGGCTAGGCTCAGCTCAAAATTGGGAGGTATTTGTGACTCATCCAAGCCTTACACATTTGTTGTCATTGGCTTGGCTTGGCTTGGCTTGCTAGGCTAGGCTAGGGACCATGTTGATCCCAGCCTATGGATATTTGACTTAACTAGTAAAGCTTAAGCCTAGCTTAGTCATTGACATCATAGGCTAGGCTAGGCTGGCTTGGGTGTAGCAGTAGTATTGTAGGTTGTATAGGCTGAAGTTGCAGCTCACAAGCCTATCCTAGTCTAAGGAATAATTAGCCTTGGGCTAAGCCCAAGGCATGCATTGGTTGTCTTGTCAGTAATCAGTGAATGAGGTGGATTCTATGTGGTAGCCTCTGAAAGCCTGTCTGGAATAAGGTGTGCTGGAGGCTGTTCCATAGTTTGAACCAAAGAGTTCCACAGTAACTTTGGTCTCTTCATTGTCTTCTGGTCCTGAGAATGACAAGTTCTCTCTTTCAGAGATGTCTAGTTCTTCAGGGAATGGAGATGTGGGAGATTTAATGAAAGACCCAGAAATGGGACTATGAGAGGAATCTGATAATGGAGTTTCTGTAGTGAGCATCAAAGATGACACTTCAGATGATGCTAAATGGGCTGTAGATTCTTGTAACTGAAGACATGCAGAGATATTTTGAAGTCCTCTGCCCAGGACTGGGACATAAGGTGTTTTACATTTGAATTTTCATGAAATGGTGAAGAATTCGGGTTTGCAGCAAGTATATGCTCGCTATGAAGGGAAAATTGAAAGGTGAAAGGCGTATATAAACGTGATCAAAGAATTGATCTGGGATGTGAACTGATCCCCTCGCAGTGGGCTCTAGAAATGATGGGCCTTAGACTTCTGTGGCAATGGCAACACCAACTCGGAATGAGATTGGTTAATTAACATAGTGGCATGGCAATCAAGGTGATCGTGTGTGCAAGTGGTTTGGGGCACCTCTGTGCAGTAAATCAATTCCTCTATATGCAAGAATATACTGCAACTTTAAGTCTGTGAAGTAGTACTGCTTGGTAGTCAAGTACTAGATGCTAAGACTATAAGCCAGTAGGGTTCTCTTGAAGTGAGAGGGAACAGAAGTGGGTATGATGTGAATACCATGAATCTGTATGTGAAAATGTGGGATGAGACTAGAAAATGTCACTTGACAGTAATCGGAGTGGGGTGAACAATGGAGAATAGACTAAACGGTCAGCAATAGTCTATGAGTGAACAAGGCAATGAGAAAACATGGGTAAAGATGACATGTGGTGAGAGAAAATGTTGAACTATGAAAACTGGTGATGATACTGGTCCTATATGATGTGATGGTGCTGAGTCGATGTCGAAACTTGTCTGGTACTGAAATGATCCTATCCTATGTCAAACTAACCTTCAATTCCACTCTGTTACGATTTATTCGTTTTCAGGCATCTTATCTAATCTATGGAAGATAAGATAAGATGCTTACTCACCCACGATCTTTAGACCCGCGACTCCCGGAGAGTCTTCATAAATCTCCACATCGCTAACACGTCACAGCTCGGTTGACGTGTACTCGACCAAGGGGTATCAACGACCCGTGCACCGACACGTAGCAATGTGTGGGAGTAACACGTACTGGATACGTGCTAGCTCCGATAAACCTTGTGCTACACTCGGTTACCGTGTGTTATTATCGGCTACCGTGTATTTGGCTTATTCACTTTCTAACACGGTAGTCACCTCTTAGGACCATTTACAGACCCTCACTTTACTATATAAGTAGCTTACTCAAAGCCTGTATTTCCCTAGCTTTGAGCTAAAGTTTATTCATACCGAACAACCTCCTACTCTGCTAAGAGCTCCTAAAGTGAGTCTTGGGCGTCAATCATCACAAGGGCTAGACGGTGACTGTACGAACGCGATACAGCCGATCTATTCACCTTTGATTGAAGTTCGGGTCTTACAATTAGCTCAAAGCTAGCTTTACTGATTCTGCCTCAGAACCCCTCCCCATGGAAGACGACGCTCGTATTATTGCCATCGCACTAGGAATACCAAGCGCCACCTTCGTCACCCTTGCCCTCATTCTTGCAGTTAGGTTCCGCCACAGAACAAGGCAGTTACGTCTACAACGACAAGAAGAGGCGCATCGTACCACCCCCTCAGTCATTACAAATAATTTAAATGGCATCCCGCTCGAGCAGCAGCCACCCCGACTCTTCGCACCCATACCACGCCGATCGATCTCACTCGACAACTTCCCTGGACAGCGAAACAACGAAGAGGCGATCGACGTTTCTGAGTCGACTTCTACCGCGGAGCCGGAGGGAAGCTCTATTACCCCTCCCAGAAGGAGCCCGGCTGAGGTCGACATCACCGCCGACCATCCCGCTTCCTATTATGCCTCACTTGTCCCTCGAACCCCCTCACCTGGCGCAGTCCCCCGAGCCAACCGTGGCAGGAGACACGGAATGGGCCGCGACACTCGACCCGTCGCAACCACCGATACTCCAACACCCACAGCCGGTATCACTGCCAGCGAGCTCTGGGATAATCTCGACACCCCCTACAGCGCCTACTTCCCCGCGCCCACCTTCGTCTCGCCCCATCAACCTGTCGAGACCGCTGAGCCGCCACTCGAGCCTGTACAGGTCAGTGAACCCGTCGCCGGCCCCTCAAACCCCAGGCGCAGTGGCTGGCGAGCACAACCTCGAAGGTCTTCCCTCCGACCCCCCCGAGCAAGTGCGTGGGAACAGCTCGCCCAGCGATTCAGGGAGCGACCACAGCCACCACCCGAGTTCACGCGCCCACCAGAGGAGCTTAGCGAGTCGACCGCCGTCGGTAGCCAGCCAGCACGTCCCCCTACCCCTTTCCCAAGACTCGGGATCGATGGAATCTCTGAGTCGACCCCCGAGCAGACGCGCGAGCACTCGCCCTACTACCCCAGCGAGGATGACGCTAACTGAAGCCATCAATTTCTATAACGAAACAGACGATGACCCCTCGATTCCCATTCCTGCGTTGCTAAGGCAAGCAACCTATTTAAACCTTTATAATTATTTCGCCTACGAGTTACCATTTGCCGCGGTTTGGGGAAGAACCCAAGCCGGGAACGATTATTTTATTAGGAAACAGGCCAATCTCCCAGCCGACGAGATTCTACAGTATGAGGCGGAACGAAATGCTCGCCTCCTGTGGAACCAAATACACCCAAATGCCGTATTGGAGAACTTCCTCCCTTACGAAGAAGCCGCACAGGAGATCGAGATCCAGGAACCGATGCCAGATGAGCCCCCGGTAGCACCTCCCCGAAACACTAACACGTTTGCTTATACCACCAGACAAACGGCACCAGGAACGTACCAACCCGGGTACGCACCTTTTGCTGGTGGCGGTCATGGAGCCGGAGGAGGCGGACCACCAGCACAGCCACCTCCCGCTCCCCCAGTACGAGTAATGCTACCACGATTCCCAGCACCCCCTGGGATGCCAGACCCACCCATACCTTGGGAACTACAAGCTGGAGCGATAGCCCCCTTCGACGACTTCAAACCAAAACTCTTGAAAGAGGTCGACGATTTTCTAGGGGACTCCGACGACATCGCCCGCTTCTTCCTAAAGTGTGAGTTGCATTTTGATGCCTTTAACCGACACTTCCGCCACCACCCGCACAAGGTCGTCTTCTGCGTCTCTCGACTCTCAGGAGACGCTGGAAGATGGTGGCAGTTGTGCGCTAAAGTCATAGGAAAAACGGCAGACGGCGAACAACAGTATCCAACCTGCGACGAGTTCCAGGTGGAACTCAACAAAAGGTTCTGGAAAGACGCCGACTCGCAGTTAAGGTATGCACAGTGGGAAAAGCTAAAGCAATCGGAATACAAGGATGGCGACAAGTTCTTCCAAATCTTTGAAGAACTGGCCTACCACGCCGGGGTACGTAATAACGACCAGATAATGCTCCAGCAGATCAAAAAGGCCGCCCGCCAGACGAGTAAAAATACTATATACTCATCAGACGGGGACGTACCGATCGACTACCCAGCGTGGAAAGCCCGCCTACTCCGGATCGATCTCAATTGGCGCCTCCGACAGGCAGAAGGAACAGCAGGAACGACAGCCCGACCACAGAAGATGACCACGCCTGTACAGGGTGGTCAAACCAGAGCCCCTGTACCGACGACAAGTACGGTTACAGGAACTACCTATGGAGGACGCGGACAGCCGATGAATATCGACAAAGCAACGGCAAAAACAGTGTGCTTTGGATGTGGCAAGCTAGGCCACTTCAAGCGCGACTGTCCAACTACCGCGCCCAAAACCCGAGCTGAGTCTTTGCGACGCGCAAACACTTACTGGGATAGGAAAGAAGGCCTCTCAACGATTGAGGAGGTAAAAGAGACCGCCGTCTAGATGATGATTCAGTCTATTCGGCGGCCCGAGGTTTAGTTTCGGCTGGTACGCCTATCGCATCTCATGATTGTACTTATATATCGCCTGTAGTATCAAACGCGCATTCGAATATACCCGCGACTTCGCAATCAGACCAGGAACTAAACTTGAATCAAGCTACGCCTAACGAAGCGATAATCGTGGCAGTGGGACTGTCAACGATTCCAGGAACGGGCGCGGTAGTCATTGAGCTACCGGCTCAGCATTTGGCAAGTAACCTATTACAGGCGAAAGCGGATGGCAAGGCGACCACCAGATCGCCACCCATCATAACGGTGGGGCACCAGTCGAGGCCTTTCTTGGAGAAAGCCGCAGTGACGAATGACCGACCGGATGGGGCAGGAGGGCAGACAGCTATGCTCCCGCGTAAACGTCCCCTCACTGAAATCGCAGCTCTACGGGGTCCCTGCCGTGCAGGGAGTTTCGAGGAATAGCCTCGGCGAAACCTCCCCTGGTAAAAGAGACTTGCTCACGGGCTGCAGAGTGTAAATCCCACGACGGGGCTCTGAAGACAGCAACGGAGGCCAGCTCCCGCAACACTGGACCTAGGAAAGCTAAGGACGATACAATCGACTTAGGATCTACGGATGAGGCCTCGAACGACATGAATCGCGACGCCAAGATACCGAACCAAGAGAAGACGAGGGACGCAAGGGTCTATTTGCTCCCCGTCCTGAAGAACCCAGAGGACGAACCGGAGTCAGGTAAGTGCCCCCGATCAGTTGCCAATGCCTATCGTGGCGAAGGGCGACCTGACGAAGGGGGAACGCCGAATGAAACGAGGATCCCGGTCATCACAGAGACGGGCCCGAAGGAACCAGGTGAAGGCGACTGTTACTCAACGGTGAGAAGCGTAGGCAATCGTTGCGCAACAGTGACAGCCCACCTTGTCACTCCTTCCAGGAGCGGCGCCTTCGCGGAAAGCTACTCCCGTTCCACGACCGACCAGAAAGCCGCAGGTTTGGAAGCTGCTAGCGCCCAGGCAGTACAAAGGGGGCATCAGGTAGCTTTTATTGAAACACCTGATCACGAGGATATTACTAGTTTCATGATGAACAGGAACGCTAAATTAACCCCTTTAGACTTAGAAAATGCGGTGACCTCACCGACGGTAGTCGCGCCCGTATGGGGCGACGCGAAGGTTGAAGAGGCCCCGCAACTGTCCCGAACCTATACAAAGGGACAGACCTATAGAGAATGGCTCAAACCATTCGGAGCAGAGTGGACTCTACGTGGCGTAGTACAAGCGCGGACGGAGTCAGAAGCAAAGGCAATTCTTAAAAACTGGATTCACAAAGCACGTACAGAAGAAGTTGTGGACTCATTGATCGAAGCAATGAGGGGGATGAAGCGAATTGACGCACTCTGGTGGCTTCACGAGCTACAAGAACCAAAGCGACTTATCAGCGCGTTAAGCGATAAAGGAAAAGACCTGGTGATCCCCGTCATGCTCGGGGCTCCAGGAACAATTTCCCATATCTCTACAACCGTGTTGGTAGACAGCGGATGCACCAGTAGCGCCATCAATCGAAAATTCGTTAAACAACATCACATCCCGACCCGACCAACGGCCGCCCCAATCCCGGTCTACAATGCTGACGGAACCAAAAACTCGGGAGGATCAATTACCGAATACGCCGAGATCGAACTCAAAATCGGGGATCATTCTGAACGAATAGATCTAGCCGTAACAGATCTCGGTGATAAAGAGATCTTCCTTGGTCACGACTGGTTAGCCCGGCATAACCCCATCATCAATTGGAAAACTGGAGGATTAACGTTTGCACGATGCGAATGCCATAAAAATCCATTCACGTTACCTGATGCGGATCCCGACGACAAATGGGACGAGGAATTGGACGAAGGGGATACTATCCTAGCAATAGATTTCACGCGGGCTATTCTCATACGGGCACATCACGCCAATGACTTAGCCGCCGCGGCCAACGCAGACAAGGAAACTAAGACGTTCGAAGAAATGGTCCCAGAATGGTGTCGGGATTTCAACGATCTGTTCGACAAGGACAGCTTCGATGAACTTCCTGACCCAAAGACGTGGGACCACGCCATCGAACTTACTCCAAATGCAAGCGCCAATCTAGACTGCAAGGTATACCCTTTGAACCGAAACGAACAAGCGGAACTCGACAAGTTCTTAGACGAGAACCTCTCGAGTGGACGAATACGACCATCTAAGTCACCCATGGCTTCGCCATTCTTCTTCGTTAAAAAGAAGGACGGCAAGCTGCGACCAGTCCAGGATTATAGGAAACTCAACGAGATGACGATTAAAAACCGTTATCCTCTTCCCTTAATCTCAGAACTAATGGACAAGTTGCGGGGGGCTAAGTATTTTTCCAAGCTTGACGTTCGATGGGGATACAACAATGTGCGCATCAAAAGCGGTGACGAATGGAAGGCGGCATTTAGAACTAATCGCGGGTTGTTCGAACCCACGGTTATGTTCTTTGGGCTCACCAATTCGCCTGCCACCTTCCAATGGATGATGAATGACATCTTCAAAAACCTCATTGCATCAGGCGACGTCACCGTTTACCTTGATGACATCCTCATCATGTCCAAAACCAAGGAAGAGCATCGCCGCATCACGCGCGAAGTCCTAAGACTTCTCCGAAAGAACAAACTATTTCTTAAAGCGGAAAAATGCGAGTTCGAGACCTTGGAAACGGAATACCTCGGAGTCATCATCAGCGAAGGAAGCATTCGCATGGACCCAGTCAAGATCGCAGGAATCGCAGACTGGCCTGTACCAATCAAGAAGGTGCAGCTACAGTCGTTCCTAGGCTTTACCAATTTCTATAGACGATTCATCAAAGGATACAGCAGGGTCGTTAAACCAATGACCCAGCTAACAGGGAACGATCCGTGGAAATGGGGAAAAGCGCAACAGGACGCGTTCGAAGAATTAAAACGCCTATTAGCCGAAGAGGTGGTATTGGCAATACCCACCGAGGAAGGAAAATTCCGCGTAGAGGCGGATGCAAGTGAGGGAGCGATAGGTGCGGTATTGACGCAGGAGCAGGATGGAAAATGGCGCCCGGTCGCATTTTTATCCAAATCCCTCACCACGACAGAACGAAATTACGAAATTTACGACAAGGAACTGCTCGCGATAATGATCGCGCTCGACGAGTGGAGGCATTACCTAATGGGTGCAGCTCAGGACTTCGAAATATGGACGGATCACCAGAATCTCCAGTATTTCCGAAAACCCCAGAAACTCAATCGGCGACAAGCGCGATGGGTTACTGAACTGGCCGAATACCACTTTACCCTCCACCACAAGTCAGGGACCGCAAACAAAAAAGCCGACTTACTTAGTCGCAGAGCAGACCACGAGCAGGGAAAGGAGGACAACGATGAGGTTATCGTCCTCAAACCCGAGCATTTCCGGGCCCTAGTCATGCCCACTATCGAGGAAACCCATTCCAAGATAAAGCAAGCCACGCTCGACCACCACCGATGGGACAAGAACATTGCGACCTCCCTAAACCACGACCGAGGACTGAAGATGAATGATGGGTTAATCTATTACGATTCCCGCATTTATGTTCCTTCTGACCACGCGTTAAGAGGTGAGATAATCGCACAAGTTCACGACCACATCACGGCGGGACACCCCGGCATAGAAAAGACTAAAGAACTCGTGCTACGAGAATATTGGTGGCCTAGGATGAAAAAGGACATAGAAGATTATGTCCGCGGCTGCGAGACGTGCCAGAGAACCAAGTCCAGCACTCAAGCAAAGGCAGCACCGCTTCATCCAAACGCCATCCCATCCCGACCCTGGACTCACATCTCCGTCGACATGGTGACTGGTTTACCAAAGAGCAACGGTTTTGACGCAATCCTAATGATCGTCGACCGTTTCTCCAAGGAGATCATACCAGTCGCATGCACCACGGAGATGTCATCGGAAGGGTGGGCCAAGATTCTACGAGACGAAGTCTACGCCAAGCACGGAATGCCACAGGTCGTTATCAGCGATCGGGGCTCCGTGTTTGTATCCAAGTTCATGAAAGACCTTTATGACTTACTACAGATCAAGGCAAACGTATCCACCGCCTACCACCCACAAACTGACGGACAGACGGAGCGGGTGAATCAGGAGGTTGAAAAATACCTCCGGATTTTCGTCAATCACCGTCAGAATGACTGGGCGGAATGGCTCTCCCTCGCGGCTTTCTCTCACAATAACCGCGCCCACTCCGCAACGGGTAAAAGTCCCTTCGAGGTTACCCATGGCTATATCGTCGAGGTCCTCCCTGGTGCCGTACGACCCCGAGCACCCTTTAGAACACCGGCCTCCTCCACCTTCGTTTCAGATATACAGAAAATCCACGCCGAGGCTAAGCAAGCACTCGAAAAAGCCGCCGACCAGATGAAAGCCCAATACGACAAAAAGAAAAGACCTGCAGTTGATTACTCGGTGGGAGACAAAGTGTGGCTCGATACGAGCAATCTGGCACTTCCACGTCCGAAGAAAAAACTTGCAGACAAAAAAACGGGCCCCTTCCCTATCATCGCCAAAATCGGAGCTTCGGCGTACAAATTAAAACTCCCTCCAGGCTGGCGCATCCATCCAGTATTCAACGAATCACTCCTGACGCCCTATACGCCACCCGCATTCCCTAATCAGGAACAGCCGCCTCCGCCACCACCCGCCCTTGTTGACGGGGAGGAGCACTATGAAATCGAGCGCGTACTTGACCATAGAGACCGAAAGGTCCGAGGAAAGGCTGGCGAACCGTGGCACTGGGTCACGGACTACTTCGTCAAATGGAAAGGATATGGACCGGAATCCAACAGCTGGGTAAAGGAAGACGACATGGACGCCGATGAACTAGTCGACGAATACCTCGCAGAAAAGTGAATCGCACCGAACAAGAGACAGGAGATTGGCAGTCCTATACGGACCCATTCACTGGTCGAAAAGTTTGGTACGACCAAGAACTCGACTGGGATTGGTTTGGTGGCAACGACGACCCCTCGACAAGCTCGAAATCGCCGTACGAAGCAACAGAAATCCCATAAACAAACACAGTCGAGCCCTATAACGGGGGATAGCCAACGGGCCCTCATTCACGACTTCTAACGACAAAATACCTCATGTCCTCCTTCATGCTTCCTTTCACTCACGACTTCCAAGATGACCAATATTCCACTAGAAAGCGCTCAATAATCGGATGGGTCCAACCGGCGTCCAGGATCTAGTTTTCCACTCGCGTCACCACCATATGAAAAGTCCCCGTTCCCTCTGGGCGAACAAGGCCTTTGGGACAAGCTGCAGCGCATATGGCATTTCTCCGAAACACTAGATGTCTCTGGGGACGGCATGACGATGAAGGAGACGGAAACTGGACTTACTAGCAGTTGGGACACCTGCCTTAGGGGGGGGGTAATGTTACGATTTATTCGTTTTCAGGCATCTTATCTAATCTATGGAAGATAAGATAAGATGCTTACTCACCCACGATCTTTAGACCCGCGACTCCCGGAGAGTCTTCATAAATCTCCACATCGCTAACACGTCACAGCTCGGTTGACGTGTACTCGACCAAGGGGTATCAACGACCCGTGCACCGACACGTAGCAATGTGTGGGAGTAACACGTACTGGATACGTGCTAGCTCCGATAAACCTTGTGCTACACTCGGTTACCGTGTGTTATTATCGGCTACTGTGTATTTGGCTTATTCACTTTCTAACACGGTAGTCACCTCTTAGGACCATTTACAGACCCTCACTTTACTATATAAGTAGCTTACTCAAAGCCTGTATTTCCCTAGCTTTGAGCTAAAGTTTATTCATACCGAACAACCTCCTACTCTGCTAAGAGCTCCTAAAGTGAGTCTTGGGCGTCAATCATCACAAGGGCTAGACGGTGACTGTACGAACGCGATACAGCCGATCTATTCACCTTTGATTGAAGTTCGGGTCTTACACACTCAAGGGACTGATACTATATGAAACTGGCTGAAACTGATCCTAAGTCTGCTCTGAGACTACTCAAGTGGGTGATGATAACAATGGTGAAAGAGAAATGGTAAAAACTCCAATGGTGTGAAAGTGAAACAATGACAGCCTATAAAAGATAATGGGGGCAAGGTATGGCATGGCGGTCACATATTGGCATAGTATGAGTGCGCACCAATAGTGTTAAGAGTGAAGAGCACATAGCAAAGGACTCTTCACAGTTAAAAACCATGGAATAACTCTGGTGAGCTCAAGAGTTGACGTGCAATTGAGAATATGCTGGGGTAAACTGTATATTGCCATAGAACAGTGAATAGCCATGGTTTACTGGCGATAGACTAGTGCATGACAATAATTGATATAGTCTGGGTCAACTAGAGATGAACTGCCCTGTAACTACGTTTTCTAGCTAGTTTTTATACTACTAGTACAAATTTATAAATAGAGTAACTAATGTGAGATTTAGTAAGGCTGTAAGGCCTTGGCTTTGTAAAAATCATAGGAACATATGGTACTTTGTCTTCTAAAGTAACAGCAACTTGTCAATGTTGCTGTGTATGGACGTGAACAGTATGGTTTTGCTGAACAATGAGCAGATCAATAGGTGCTGTTTAGCTGCAGATTTCTGGGCGATAGCCATCATGCTGAGGAGTATGCATGGGGCAACATTTTCTTGAGGCCTTGGCGAAGTAACAGTCTTAGTAAACATGGTCTGTAGTTGCTGTAGCTGCAATTGCCGTAGCTGGGAGGGTACTCATGTCTATCACATCATTTTCATTAAGTGATCAATGAGCACGTCAACTGAGTGCTTCTGAGTGATGTGTCAATTCTGTATTGGGGTGATTGTTGATCAAAGGTGCCTTGCTGTGATGAAGTATGGCAATTATGATGTGTGGCAAGATGGGATGGATAACAAAGCACATGAGGAGTAGTTGCCATGGGATAAAAGTGGTATCAGTGTGTGTGCAATCATTGGTTTGCTGAAAGTCCATTGAAGGGACAGTAGTGTTAATTAGCAGGGAAAATCTATGAATTCTGAGTGTACAGAGCCTGGAGGCTCATCACTGACACAACTCAATAACACCTACACCTCTTGCCTAAATCAGAGAGTCAAAATAGCTTTCACAAATGGTAGGTGGGGGAGCATACTGATCATCATCTGGAATGTCAGACTTCTCTGCCTGATTTTCTTCCTCCTGCAAATTGTCATTGTTCATTTCCTCATAGTTGGTTGTCCTTGAGGGTGCATGTCATGCACGACAATGACGAGCATTTCTGGTGTCAGCATGCCTTAAAAGGATGTATGATCTAATGAGCAATGAGGTGGCTCCAAACGACTGTAAGACGTACCATGCACAATATAGGGCCTGACTATGCTGTTGTGCAGCCACCCACTGATCCAGGGTATCATAGAAACAAGGACAACCAGGTGCCATTGTGATTAATTTATAAGTGATGCTGTGTAAGGTAATTCTGCCCTTCAGGTGGAATAGCCAGAATGCCCAGTACTGGGCTCATGGTACAATAAATTTTTGAGAGCTTCTGTTCTACCCAGCAGACACTGGTAATCAGTAGGGGAGAAATGTAGAGTATACTAAATGCTTGCCGTGCATATAATTTTCTATCAGAGCAAGCATTGGTGAGATGTGCTAGAACAAGTTGTGGAATAATTGAGTGTCGTTCCAACTGAAGTCAGTGTGTCTAAGGTGATTTCTAGACACAGTCAAGCCTGGTGTGGATGTGAGTAATCTTAAACTGGGTGCCAGAAAGGTTGCTCAGGAAGCTGGAATATGTCACACAAGGAGTAGGATATTAGACTTCAGATTGCAGGGCAAACTATTGTAAAGCCATACCACTATTTAGTAAAGTGCAGGTATCTGAGGTATTGGCTTGACCTTCCTAGGTTTGGTTTTGAGTGACTTGGGAATAAATCAGGTCAACATGAATGTGCATATGGCCTTCGTTGCCATGACTGTCTGGATAATGCTTGAGGTAGACTAGTGGAATGGGCCACAATGTTACACAACATCAACATAGCACTGATTCAATGGCAGCTGTGGGCCAGGTGGCTGTCTGGACCAATCTGGACTTCTCTTGCAGCTTGGTGTTTGCCATCAAGATGCCTGACCAAAACAATGCTTGCTCAATGGCTACCACAAACTCATTCATGTAGGTCCTTAGCCATCAACAACCTTAGGCGACAGCTGACTGGGAGTAGGGTTCTCTGGTGTGGCCATGCACAACAGAAAAAGGGCAAACTGCCCATACTGAGGTCACTGTGGTGTGTATTATACCTTTGTACACGGGATTTTACTCTGATTCTGTCCTACAGGCCACAGTGTTGGGACTGGAAGATCTTGTTGTACAAGTATGTCTTCTCAAGGCATGGAATAGCACTGATCATATCACACTAGACATCCTGTGCTGCAACATCTGGGATGCAATACTTGGGTCTTGCAGATATGCAGGCATCACTGTGTGGTCGTTCATGGAAACTCAGAGTCAGTTGAACAGATGTGGGCTCAATCAGGGGCTTGGTACCCCAACCACTCCCAGTGGGAAGTGGTGGTAATTCGGGCAAAGTTGTAACAGTATTCATTGTGGTCTAGGAGAATAGCAGGCATGTCCTTGGAGTAACATAGATACTTGCAGCCATTCAGGTGGGCCATTGGTAGTCAGCAACTATTCCCCATACAATAGAAAAACATAATGAAGGTGAGCCAGGCAACTGTCAGGTCAGCCTGCAGGATTTTACTGATGGCTAGTCCCAAAGAAACTGCACTAATGTATGAGGATCATCAGGAAGTCACTAAGGGGTGACACTAGTGGCTCATCTATGCAAGAACCACGACATGTTTAGAGTGGTCAGCCAACGTCACAAACAAGAAGCAGTGACATACCAGAATCCAAATCCATCTGGGCCAAAGGTGGCCACCATCATAGTGAATTGCTGTTTTCCCCTTCACCAACTTTATCAATCTTTGTACCCACGAAAGAAAACAGAATGGACATGACCAACAGCCTGGAAGAGCAAGCGCAAGAACAATCAGGGTCATTTCTTTGTTTGCACAGAATGTTATTGATTACATCATCAGCCATCCTTCCCCTGTTCCTTTGCTTCCCCCTGTGCTGGATTCCACCTCCCCACCTGCTGCTGGTCCTGCCCAGGAAGACTTAGTTGACACTGATGACAAGTTCTCCGATGTGCTGGAGAACAAGAATGGCTGGCTGAAGGGAGCAGCTCTCAAGTTCCTGGAACAGAATCACCTGCCACATTATTTGGAGCTGTATGAGAAGTCTCCAGTGCAAGCAAAGAAATATGTGGACACAGTGTGCAATGACCTTCATCAGCACTTTAACTTTCATTTTCTAATGAACATTTCACCCAATCAATTGTTGAGGATGGCCATCATTGTGCAAGATTGCATTTCAGTCTTGAACTGGCTGCACAAGAAGGTGACAAAAGCATGAGGTGGGAAGAAGGTGAGGACTGTTTCTGTGAAGAGCAGTGTTGACACAATGGACATACTTCTGGGTCACATAAATGGGATAGAACTAGGGTCGCTGAAAGGAACAGTGTCCTATCAGCTTTGGGCAAAGGAGGAGGGGGAACAGGAGCATCTGTTGTTCAGGCAGAAACTCAAGGATTCAGGAGAGCTGACATGTCTGCAGGCTGGTCAGGAGGTGGCGCATATGCCATCATTATTTGCAGCCCTTCTAAAGGAGACACAGGAGTCTTACAAATCTCAAGTTGCCAAAGATAAAGTCAAGGTGCAGGAAGATCGCGATCGCATGAGAGAGCTGATGGAGAAACCTTTAGCGCCATTGGAAGCGCAGAAGTGAGTCTCTAATAATCCAGATCAGACACAATCTCATTGCCCTTATGCAGTCTTATCGATTGCTTTGGTACACTTATGGTGCCATTTTTGGAACAGGTGGCGAAGCTGTCTGGGATGAAGATTTTTATAATCATGAGGGGGTCAGAACTGTGGAGAGGTGGTAAACTGAACATGTTGGCATGCATCTCATCTCTTCTCTTGGTTTCTTAATATTAAGTGTCACTGACATGGAGTTTTATTTTGGTTTGGTAGTCAAAACCACAGCAAGGACAAGAGCTCTATTCCTGTCAAGTTCAGTGGCAATCCTGCTTGTTACAATCACTGTTTGGAGGCATTTAGAGAGTTCCTCATCAAGTGTTATGGTGAGTTTCTTTTAATGCTAATGGGTTGGACAGACTAATGAAATTGATATATAGATAAGGAAGATGAACTGGCTCATGCTTTACCAGACATCAAGGATTCCAAGGAGGCTGGCAGTTCTAGCAAGGTTGCTTACAAGGAGGTGGATATTCTGAAGGAACTTCTGCAGTTAGAACAGGAGCAGTTTTTGGATGACGATGAAGTCAAGATGGTGGCTGCTCCAAAGAAGTGTGGACAGGTGCTGAAGGGTAATGGTGAGGCAGAGGGAGAGACATTGCAGAAGGGAAAGCGGAAGAGAGGTAACGATGAAGGGAAAGCTCCATCAAAAAAGAAAGTGAAGACAGTGGGCAGCAGTCAAGCAGACTTTACTGAGACTAGTGCTGGATTAAGGGGAAAGAAGAAGGTTGTGGCTTTGAAGAAAGTTGTGGCGAGTATTGGAGAGATTTTGTCCAAGTTGGCTGGCCCATCAGGCTCTACTCCACAACCTCTAGCAGGCCCCTCTCTGTTATACCCTCCAGCTCCCTCTCCTTCTCCAGAAAGTCTCTGTTCAGTGCGTCGAGGACCTTTGCAGATTAGGAGCAAATTGGCCATACCTTTGCCATTCAACACCCCCATACAAGTGAGTCCGCAAGGAAAGAAGGCAGCGCAACAGGTTCAGACACCTGTTCAGGAGTCTTCGCGGTTTCATCATCAAGCTCTAACTCCTTCTAGTGCCATGATTGATCCCTCTCTGTTGGAAAATAGGAATCTCGGTTCCCTCTTGATGTTTCCCCTGGCTGGAAGGTTTGCAAAGAGACCTGTGAACTCCTTACCACCTTCACCAGTCAAATCGATCTTGTTGAGTGGCATCCCCATCTTTGGGCCAAATGATATG
Organism: Armillaria gallica; assembly: GCA_037576215.1. Lineage (NCBI taxonomy): Eukaryota > Fungi > Basidiomycota > Agaricomycetes > Agaricales > Physalacriaceae > Armillaria > Armillaria gallica. The sequence goes on from JBANDB010000010.1 coordinate 85,677, forward strand.
CCTAATCCATTTGCAGGTACAAGCATGATGCTGCCAGTTGAATGGCAGAGGCCGATGTTGAATCCAGACAATGCCGCTTCCTTGGACGAACAAAACTGGCTGCCTTGGTTTAGGAAGGCACAACAGAGTTTGAAGTCGGAACTGCTGTCTTCATTGGAAGATTCTTGGGATGACATGATGTGGTTGTGGACAATCATCAAAGGCCATCAGAATTTTGAAATGTCTCACATCCATATTGGGCCTCAGTCACTGGCTGATCTTCATCTGACAGAGGTGCACACCTGGCAAAAGTGGGCACAGAACATCAACTTTGTGCTGGAACTTGGTCAGAAGGATCTCAAATCCTTAGGTGATGCTTGGTGGTGTTTTCAAGGTTGAAGGCTGTTTAGAGGCTGAGCATCAGATTGGCAGTGGCGACTGGGGCTACCTGTGGCATCCAGGAGTGAGTGGCCTGGTGATGGTACTGATCTGTTTGAAGTGGTGGGGAGAATTGACAACAAAACACTATGGTATGGGATCTATGCAGATGAGGGGATGGGAGGTGGCAGTCAAAGATGTATGTTGGGTGATGGGTAGTATGGTTACGTGAGAGGCTGTTGATGTCTATAAAAATTAGAGGATATACAGAAATGCTACAGTGGAATATGCCATTAGCACACTAAGACTAAGCTGAAATAGTTATGCAACTGTCTGATACAGGTGAAATGGCATCTGCTGCATCCAGAGCAGTGCTGAAGACAAAACAGAAGGGTGAGGGAAAAACACTATCAGTCTGGAAACAGACAAAATGGCATACAACAAGGTGCCAAACACTGTGAACAATCACGAGACAAATAAATTTGCTTACCAGTCTGGAAACAGACAAAATGGCATACAACAAGGCACTGAACACCGTGAACAGTCACAAAACAGATAAATTTGCTACATGTGTGTTAATACAAGAAAAATGGCATTCCCTTCATTCATCAAAATGGTGAGGAGCAGTACTGAAGACAGAATTAATATGGCTGCCAGTCTGGATACAGACAAAATGGCATACAATGGTGCCACAAACTCCATGAGCAGTCTTGAAACAGAAAATTCTGTATGCATGTGTTCATATAGGCAAAGTGTCACTGGAAAATGGTGGCAATCAGTGCCTAAGACAGAAGAGTGACAGGAAAAGGTTACTGGTCTGGATACAGATAGATACAGATAAAATGGCATATGACAGTGTGCTGAACACCATGAGCAGTCTCAAACTAAAAAATTCCATACATGTGTGTGAAGTCATACAGGCAAAAAGTCATCTGCTTCACTTAGAGCAGTGTCAAAGACTACCAGTCTGTATAGATACAGACAAATTGGCATCCGACAGTGTGCCAAAGGCTATGAGTCTCAAGACAAAAAATTCCATACACATGTTCATACAGGGAAAGTGGCACTTCAAAATGGTGGCAATCAGTGCTGAATACAGAAGATTGAGGGAAAAAAACAGCTAATCTGGAGACAGACAAATGGCATACAATGGTGTGCCAAACACCGTGAGCAGTCTCAAAACAGAAGTTGCCAAACATGTGTGTTCACACAGGCAAAATGGCGTCCATGGCATTCAGAGCCATGCTGAAGTCAGAAGAGTGAGGGAAAAAAGCTATCAGTCTGGAGACAGATGAAATGGTATACGACAGTGCGCTGAACACCATGACTAGTGCAGCCTTCAATGAAATCACAGCAAACTGTCATGAGGCTGAGGAATAGAGAGAGTAATCGAGACTAAACACAGAATAAACAGCAGCCACAAATCCATTACCTTGGTCACAGCAAGCAGTCACAAAGGCAGAGGAGGGGTGAAAATACCCTATTGTCTGAACACTGAGAAAAAGACATAATGGCTATGGTCAGTGAAGCCATGAGCAACCTTACCCAGTCTGTGACATCACAATGGGTGGTGAAAAACGGTTGATGGAACCAGTCTTGAAGACAGCTAGAATGCCATGGGGGGTACTTTACTGGCAAAGGCACAGTAGTCAGGCTTGAGACAGGGAGATAAAAAAAGAGACATCTGTGTGGGCACAAGAAAATGGCATTTAGCTATATTGAGTCATACATGAAAATAATATGGAGTGTCATGAGAAAGTAGGAATGCTGTGCACCGTGAGAGTGGAATTAGATGGATGACAAGGGAGATGATTACTGACACACATTGAAAAGAGTAGCATATCCCATGCTGAGTGTCTGACACAATCTTCTGAGGACATGCGTCGTGAGAGTTGACCAAAAACATGGTCAAGGCTTTGCTTTGAGGAATGACCATGGAATGAAAACTGTCAGTGAATAGAGCCACATATTGAAGAAGTGAAGATAGAGAGGATGGCCTTATTTTGAATGCAGTAGCATGCAGAGGGTATACTGGTCACTGGAAGGTGGCGAGATCCATCTGAAAACCATCTGAAAAAGAGAAATTGTTGGGTAGGATGAGAGGGGAGATGGAGTGGGGGCTCATGGTGGTATTGAAGCAAAGCCATTTGACTGCAGCAGGCATGTGTACATGTGGAGTGCAAAGACAGAGGGGTGACACAATTGTGTCAGAGCACACAACAAATGCCACAGCATTGGTGCAGCAGCCAAGTTATCGGCCATCGATGCCATATTCTGGAGACGTGGGGTATTAAATAGTGTTTCAACAGTGCGATGCCCATTTTTCAGAAATGTATCTGAGAAAAAGGGATGTGCTGTTAGTGCCATCAAAATACACAGAAACTGGCTTTTATAAGGGTCAAAAAAAAAATTTCACCCTGATCCATAGCAAAGGATTAAGAGAAGGTGCTAGGCTACCAAATTGGGGGAGGTGGTGGGCTGTGCATCAAGACTGAAAATGCCATCTGCTTCGCAGTCTGCTTACAGGTCTATTTACCTGTAATTAAGGACATCGCCTGCATGCGGTCCTTGGATCACTCAATCACATCGCTAATGGCATGAGGCCTGATATAGCCTTCACTACCAACTACCTCCAATGCTATGCCTCAGATGCTTGCCCCATCCATTGGAATCATGCAATGCACATCCTAGCATACCTAAAGGGAACACTTGAATATTGAATCACATACAACCAAGGAAACCCTGACAATGACAGATTAACTCCCATTGATTATGTAGACTCCTCCCATGGGGATGACAGAACATCTGAAAAGTTGACAATGGGATACATTGACGAGGCTGGTGATGGGCACCCATGAAACTGAGCATGGCCTAGTGTGAACACACACAAAACCTAAACTCAATCCCACAAAACACACACACACAATCTCCTTAAGTGTGGAGGGGAGCAAGGATTTTAATTGCACTTGTGTGCTAACAGTATCCCAATTCATCTCAGTGAGCTCGCTAGAATGATATGCACAACAACGTAGTATTATCAAGCTAATCTCAAATTCTCTGTCTCTTCGGAGCTTTTTACAAGAGAGCATGGTGAACCACACAACCCTTGAGGCAAAGGATATTTCAAAAGACAAAACACACAGATACGCAGATCCGCAAAATGACCAAGTTCAGTCAGTGAGCTCACTAAGTACAACCTGCCACAAGATCTAATCTGCACATGACACCGCCTTTCTCTTAGTGGCTAAACCTGACTTCCAAACTCATCACGATGGAGGCCCTCAGCACTCCCACTTAAATCTCAATTATTCTCAAAACTGTCCCCACAAGTCCTCACACACAGTGCACTCGCCCTAACAACAATGCTGCAAGGTCCAACTGTGCATACCTGTCACACTTTGTGCAACTGCTAGAACAGCTCAATCTGGCTGATTCTCTTGCAACTACTTCTAGACCTACACAGAGGCCAGCACAACACAACTTCTCTTTCTTACACTGAACCAGAAAAGGAACAGAGCTCTCTCTCAGATGTAACCAAGTAAACCTCTCAAGACAGGTGCAGCATCACTGCTTTCAAATCTCTTTCTTATCTTAAGTAAACTGAAGTTTGTATCCAAAATCTCTCTCTTATTCAATTTCTCTGTGAGCTCGCTAAACTTGCATTGTAGCCGAGGCTCGAAGTCACTAACTCTTATGCAGCGCAACAAGTCCAGATCCAAACTGAAACTTTATTACATTATGTGGGAGGTAGGTAGCTTGCCTTGATACATGAAAATCTACTCTACTTATACTATGGGAGATTGATTGTTACAAACGGATTTTTAGTACTTTACTTCTTTTTTGGCCAGATATTCCTCTTCCTAGTTGGCACCGCGCTCTAGGCAGCATGCCACTCATTCCTCTTTTTAGTAGTCTCAAAGAGCTAAGTGATGTCAATGTTGCTCACCCTAGCAGCAGAGTAGCTCATGAGCATGCACTCAATAGCTGCTTAATCCTCGATCACTGATCACACTTTGTATTTGGCTTTTGGGTCTGCTCCAAAGGTGACAGCATCATATTCTAGACCCAGTAACTAAGAAATGCTTCAGCTCTCCAGCCCACTCGCTATTTCCATTAGCCAAAGCCTGTTTCTAAGCTATGCCTGGGGTTCTCTTGATTACCCTGCATGTGATATCATTTTTCTGGATCTCCAGGGACCACGTGTCATAGATTACAAACGCGTCATTATCTAAATTAGCCTCAGCCCACATACAAGTGCATCCCACTCCAGCTGAGTCCTCTATTGCAAATGGGTGGTTTGGCAAGCTAGCTCGCCCTTCAGCCTTGTTGCCATTCATGCCTGTAAGGTACAGTGCAACAATGAAGTCCTTATGTTTCAATTCTGTTGCTTTTTTTTCTATTATAGAGCTCTCTACCTTGGTGACCTTGCTTCTTCACATGCCACTTGCACTGTCAGCCTGCTTGTGATGCCTCTGCATTGCTAATGTGTAAGGTATGACATTTTGCAAAATTACACCCTTAGACATGCTGCAGGCATGACAACATGTTCACCATGGCCAGTGGGCCTGTATTTTGGAGCTCTAGATCACAAAAATAAGTTGTGCTATTGACCTCAGAAGCAGAATACATGGTGACAGTACACAGTGGTCACCAGTCCTTATGGATGGGATCATTTTTAGATGAAATTGAGCTGTTGAAGGACTGTCCCTACCCTCTGAATTGTGACAACAATTTGGCCATCAATCTAATGCAAAACATGAAAGGTCATGGCAAGTCCAAACACTTTGCCATGGACTACCACTGGATTTGTGATAGCGTCCAGCTTTCAGTTGATCACCACTACTATGTGTGACTAACTGAGCTGTTGTATTCCTAACAGCCTGCTCTGCTAAGAGGTTTGCAGATCAATGAGTGATACAGTGACACACAGAATGGGATTAAACGACTCAAACATACTGGCAAGCACTACTGATGACACTATCTCACCATCAAAACATCTTTCATCCTTCTAAACTGGTCGTATTGGCAATAGATATATTGTGAGTGTTGACAGTGGCAACCTCCATCAAAGCAAGGTGTGCCAGAGACAATATTGCAATGTCAAAACTGTGCGTGCCCTTTTTGTGAATGTAGTGCCCCAGATGGAACTTCAGAGAGATTTCTAGAAGGGCTGATATCAAGGAATTGGCCAGATACTGAAGATGGGCAGCATACCTATATCAAAGAACATTTTAGAGCTAGTATTCCATGATGCTCAATGTAAATTTAGTTGATGCTGTAGACTGAATGTACAGCCATTGCTGTGGGCCCGTGACTGGTATTCCATATATTCTGGAGAACCAGTGAATACAATTCCACAAAGTACATAGTCAAAGAGGTCTCAAGCATGAAGGCTATCTTCACAGACTACACAGTCTGACAGTTCATTCCTGTACCATCCAGCACCCTCTCCACCCAAAGACTCAATGTGATGAACTTGAGCTATTGCCTTTGACTGAGTAAGGTCAACTGCTCAAATTTCACATTCACGATATGGAGCAGATACAAATGTTCATCGACCTAGGGCATATACTGTACTCAATGTACTCAATCGGTTTGGTGTACAGCCACTGAAGATGCCACTCAATGCTTGTTCTGCTGCACACCAGCGATAAAGAAAGGGGTGAAGCAGTCCATGTATAGTGCAAGTTTTCCCAATGATGTTCAAGGACACAACATGGGCAATGAAGAAGGTATGAGGATATACATACATGCTCTAACAATACTTGCACAACATCCAAGCACTATGACCCACTTCCTCCCTGACAAATGGACCTGCCAGCAAATGTTCCATAATACACAAAATGTGTGCGATGTCAAGGATGATCCTGGCAGGTAGTACCAGCTACTAGTCCATGACCAAACAAATTTGCAATAAAATTGCCTTCAGAAGTAGACAGAATGAAGGGTGGAGAGGTTGGCCAACACACTGATGATGATGATGATGATGAACCATTAATGTGTTTGTGACCAAGCTTGAGATGTGTCTGGAAGGAGATAAGTACCAGTACAATGATACTTACACAGACTCACACTGATGTTCACAGCACACAACTGAAACCAGTCGAAACCCAGAATAATAACATCGGTAGAGAGAGCCTCCTTCACCTCCAATTCCAGTGTACAAGAATGGACAAACAAACCTCTACCAATGTGTAACTTAGACAGCCTCTAGTCCTGTTTTAATCGCGCCTGGCTTGGTAGCACTATCCATTGCTTATGTACAATTCTAAATGTAGAAATGAATTCCCATCACTCAGATTCACTCCTTGTGTCAGTACCACCATGGTTGTGTCGTTTCCTCACATATATCCTTGCTTTCTTCTTACTCGCTGGTCATGATCTGGATACAACACCATTATGGAAGGACCCTGAGAGACTGCAAACCATCAAAATCATTGTCACCAAGTGCATAAAGGCCTGGAAAAATGGCCTTCATCCTTTCCACGAACAGCCCATTGTTTATATCCTCAACAGCAAAGATGTTTTACTCTGTACAGCGACTGGTGATGGAAAATCAGCTCTCTTCAGTGTTCCCATTCTTTGCCATCTCGAACTCAGCCAGTACCCTGAAGAATATCCCTCGTTACCAGCTCGCAAACACCCTGTTGGACTGGTTATCACGCCAACGAAAGGATTGGCCTGCAATATGAGGAACTTGGAATTCAGATGGGGTTGAAATAAGGTCTGGAGAGACTGGGGTAAAAGTTGAGAGTCAATAATCTAATGCATTTGAGGGTGGGACTGGAATTATGGAAGTCTAGGGTATTTTAGTCCATTTTTTGTGCTGTTTTGGTGGTTCTGGGTTATAAAAAGCCATTAGCCCATCTCAAATTGGAGTTCATAGCACAGTTTATTTTTCAGTTTATTTGATGGCATGATGGCCACGAAGGCAATTCCCGATGGCAGAATCAGAGCAGAGCTTGAATCAGGGCCCCTACCCAATTGAGACACATCGTAGCCACGATGGCTCATGACGGTGACGAGGCTGGTGACGGGCACCTGTGAAACTGAGCATGGCCTAGCATGAACACACACCAAACTCAACTCAACCCCACTAAACACACACACACACACAATCTCCTTAAGTGCAGAGGGGAGCAAGGATTTTAATTCCACTTGCGCACCGACAGTATCCCAATTTCTCTCAGTGAGCTCGCTAGAACAATACGCACAACAACGTAGTATTTTCAAGCTAGTCTCAAATTCTCTAGCTCTCCAGAGCTTTTTACAAGAGAGCACGGTGAACCACGCAACTCTTGAGGCAAAATATATTTCAATAGTCGGAACACACGGATGCGTAGATCCGCAAGTTGACCAAGTTCGGTCAGTGAGCTCGCTAAGTACGACTTGCTGCTAGATCTAATCCGCACGCGACGCCGCCTTTCTCTTAGTGGCTAAACCTGACTCCCAAACTCATCATGATGGAGGCCCTCGGCACTCCTACTCAAGTCTTAATTACTTTCAGAACCGTCCCCGCAAGTCTTCACACACAGTGCGCTCGCCCTAACAACGGTGCCGCGAGGTCCAACTGCGCACACCTGTCACACTTTGTGCAACTGCTAGAACAGCTCAATCTGGCTGATTCCCTTGCAACTACTTCTAGACCTACACGGAGGCCGACACAACACAAATTCTCTTTTTACACTGAACCAGAAAAGGAACAGAGCTTTTCTCTCAGATTTATCTCAGCAAACTCTCAAGATGGGCGCAGCATCACTGCCCCAAATCTCCTTCTTATCTCAAGTAAACCGAAGTTTTTATCCAAAATGTTTCTCTTGTTCTATTTCTCTGTGAGCTCACTAAACTTGCGTTCTAGCCGATGCTCGAAGCTACTAACTCTTACGCGTCGCAACAAGTCCAGATCCAAATAAAGCCTGACCAACTTTTCTTAAGATATCCAATTAAAATCAAACTGAGATAAGTTGAGATGAGCCATCTTAAGTATAACTTAAACATGTTCCTCTATTATAAAAATTATATTTCAAGCACTTTGCATCTGGAATAAGTGACTTAAGATAGACTTAAGACTGTCTTAAGATGATCTTAAGATATCATACCTCAAAAATATTGTCCACATACATCATATATCAACTATACCAATTGTGTTAAGTCTAATAAATCATGGCAAGAGATTTACTGACAAATGTTGACTGTAGTCTTCAGAGATTTAGCAAAACCATGAGGGCATCCTTGCTACTCTGAACTCCCTGGCAAAACAGGCAATTTCTGGTGTTACTCTCAGAGGAGCCAAATAGACCTAGTTTTCTATTATCCCTCTATCAAAACCTCCTTGTCAATATTAACTGTACAGAAAACAGAATGTTCCTAAAAAAACACAAATAGAATGATCTATTTAATTAGGGTAAACGTATTCAGCAGGAAATTTTATAAAAATCAATTGACATAGAAAATAAGCATTCATTTTATCACAAAGTTGAGAACTCAAGATATTCTTTTATCACTAGAAATATCAAGATATCTTAAGACAGTGATTTTATATGCTTAAGTTGCACTTAAGCATGACTTATCTTAACTTATCTCAGTTTGATTTTAATCAGGCATCTTAAGAAAAGTTGGTCAGGTTACAGGATCCAAACTGAAACTTTATTACTGTACGTGGGGGGTAGGTATCTTGTTTTACTACGTGAAATTCTATCTACTTATACTACGGGGAATTGATTATTACAAACGGTCTTTTAGTAATTTACTTCCTTTGTCAGCTGATACTTCTTCGTCCGAATGGGTGCAACGCTCTTGGCAGAGCGCCGCTTGGGCCTCCTTTTAGTATCCTCAAAGGGCTAAGCGATGTCGATGTCGTTTGCCCTAGCAGCAGAGTAGCTCACTGACTTGTACTCAATGGCTGCTTAATCCTCGATCACCAATCACCCCTCATATTCGGCTTTCAGTTCTGCTCCGAAGGTGACAGCATCATATTCTAGACTCGGTAACCAAGGAATGCTTCGGATTTCGAGTCTGCTCGCTACTTCCATCGGCCAAAGCCTGTTTCTAGGCCATGCCCAGGGTTCTCTTGATTACCCCGCACGTGATATCGTTTTTCTGGATCTCCAGGGACCACACGTCATAGATTACAGACGCGTCGTTATCTAAATTAGCCTCGGCCCGCGTACAAGCGCATCCCACTCCAGCTGAGTCCTCTATTGCAAATGGTTGGGTTGACAATCTAGCTCGCCCTTCGGCCTTGTTGCCGTGCATGCCTGTAAGGTACAGTGCAACAACGAAGTCCTTATGTTTTAATTCCGTTGCTTCCTTTTTCTGTTATAGAGCTCTCTACCTCGGTGACCTTGCTTCTTCGCGTGCTACTTGCACTATCAGCCCGCTCACGATGCCTCTGCATTGCTAAAGTGTAAGGTATGACCTTTTGCAAAAATACACCCTTAGGCACGCTGCGGGCATGACAACGGCAAGGCCCAGCGCCACCACCATCATTGTCGGGATCGCTCGGCAAAGGCATACTTAAACTCTCTTCAATAATTAGCCATTTTATTGCTATCTGATGCCGAGGATGAATGGTACAGATTTTGAGGAATATGGCACTGAGTTGGGGTTAGTGTGGTGGGAAAAGTTAGGCTGGGCCTTGGATATGTATACTGGGGGGATGAGGGGTTCATGAAGACTTCCCCAGAGTATGGCAAGGGCCAGTGTTGCCCTAAGTTGTCCATATGTAGGCACAATAATGGGAACTTGTGTTTTTTCTGCTCAGTTGGCGGCTTTGGCACCACTCATGGGATTTCACTTTCTGATTCATCCATTTTTGGTTGTATTTTCCTACGCTACATGCCGGAGAGCTGCCAGCATCACGCCATCAAATAAACTGAAAAATAAACTGCGCTATGAACTCCAATTTGAGATGGGCTATTACTGTTAAGAATGATACAGTTTGGATTCACAAATACGGTGGAAACATGTCGTGATGGTGGCAGCAAGTGAAAAAAAAATTGATGTGTTGAAGAAGCACATGATAGTTTTACGTAACAAAATGATGGTGACACCAAGGCCCCCCCACATAAACAACAGACTACATACACACTGTCACTCCCTCCCTCCATAGGTGTGTATCGTCCGTCTGTCTATGAGAGACTAGACAGCCTCCCACCAAGAACGTGTATGACAGTAAAATAGCAAGAAGTTGGCCATTCCAGCATAATAGTTCAGCTATATCACTCGTTCGCTATGATGCACGACGTTAACGTCGAGAAATACAATGCCGTCAAGCACTAATTTACGGCTAAAATCGGCAGCCAAGTCAATGATTAACGGCACAGCATCGGCACCTGCAACAGACCATTACAATAGGGAGGGTCAGAGTTGTCGATTATGGGTCGATTATGGGACCGATTATGAACACGATTATGGACCCATAATCATGCCATAATCGACTTCGACTCTGACCACCCTTGTAAAAGACCCCAAAGTGTAATTATTATTAATACATAGACTACCCGCTACTTTGAGCGGCGACTTGTTATGTAAGGGCAACGGGAACCATAATCGACTGCATAATCGAACCCATAATCGACTTCATAATCGGCATAACCGACTCTCGAGTCGGTTGTGCGATTATGGTCGATTATGACCATCCCGTCGATTATGGACCCATAATCGGTCTCCATAATCGATTCCATAATCGATGCATAATCGACTCATAACCGGCGACTCTGACCCTCCCTAATATCTCACGCCACATACCACATAGGGGCCAAACGGAAGCACAATAGGGCGCTATCTATAACCCACTACCAAGGTAGCGGGAATCATATGCACACGCCATTGGCCAATCGGGTTTTCCCGGATCTCCGAAGCGCCATCAAGAAATAAAAGCGCGGCAGCGTCAAGGCAGCGTACAGTGACGGGACCGATACTCTTCATGGGAGTCGAAGGCTCCCACCTATAGGCGAGGCGCGTTGCGCAGAAAGGCTTGACGTTGTATGCTGAAATACCTCACTGCCCCTCATTCTAGGATCCATATCCAGGCGTGGTGGAACTGAATCACTGAATATTCCTGTGGTTCATTGATAGTGGACTGGTACAACTTCACCTTGTGAAACCTGATACGCACACAGAACACCGCACGGCGTCGTGCCTTCCGGCATCCTGCTCTCTCTCGCCATTCCTTCTGATGACAGTACACAAATCCCTGGTCGCATCAAGAAGTCTGAAAGAGTGCATGGACGATTTCCAGTTATAACGCGTCCTTACAAGGCATCGAAATTGAAATGGACGCATGAAGTACCAGGTGAATTGAGACAAGCCAGCACAACATCAGCAACACGGTAACAGTACTTGAAACAGTCCCAACCGGTTGATGCATGCGCTGGCCACAGTATCGATGTACTGCAAAAAGCAACGAGTCGGCTTCAATTATTCACACCGAAAATGTCCGACAGGTCGCATGTGGAGGTGTATGAAAGAGATTCATAATAAGGAATTATTGTCTATTGATCACAGCGTTCCCGGGAAATAATGGGGATCGTAGTAATGGAAATCTATACAAATGTTTATGCTCATGCATGTCCCGGACATGCCATGCGTCTATTACGAGTCAAATATGGCCCCGAAGGCAATAATACCCCGACTCCGAAGACCATAAATGACCTTCTCTGTTAACTTCTGATTCGATATCACACAGACACATTCCGGCTGGAACTCGTCTACGAAGCGATTCGTGATCTTGATGATATCAGGTTTACCGTGCTTGCGAGTGTCTGAAAGAAGAATCGAATTAGAGCAAGCCAACAACGAAAATACGTGCCGACGAACCATAAACAACAGCCCCGGGGCTGTTCTCTAAAACCGTGTTGACCAGCGGATCGCCAAAAGTTGCCCGAGTGTTCGGAGCCATCCAAAATAATTTGTGGTCGACTTTTCCACTCATAATATGTGGCATAAAAGGTGCGATACCGCTTCCAGTCGCCACGAATAGAACCCTCCGGAAAAGAGGAATGATACGAAGAGCACCACAGGTGGGCATACCACGAACATAGATCTCTTTCGGTGGATTGGTGATCATCTCAGTAGTCCAATCCCCCGCTTGAGAGATGATAATTGAGAAACCTGACTTTCCTGGCACAGCGATAGTAGCGAAACTGTGCCATTCGTTCAAGGGATCGGTAGAAAATCGTTGGAAAGATCCGGGAACAGGGTGTGGACCTGCGAGATGGTTTAGCAGCCGTACAAAAGAACGATGGGAAATAAACTCACCGTAGTCAACGAAGAGCTGGACAGCGTGGTTCGAAAGCACACCACTCTCAACCGGGACCTTCCGGAGATGTGTCCAGGGAAGGATCAGAGACGAGCTCAGGATGATCATCAACCAAAAGGCGGCCGAGTGCACAAGGGCAGAACCCAACGCCTTGTCGCCTTTGTAATCGTTGGTCAACAAGACAACCTGCAGATATGCGTTGAGTGAGAGGAATTAATCTTCTTGATTATACTGACCTGTGCCCAGACGAGTGCAGTCGCCGTCCATCCCAAGAAACGATGTACACGTTCAAATGCGTCATGGCGCTTGATTCGGAGTGCCGGGTACGCAAAGACAACAATGCCAACCAAGAAGAATAGGATAATGTACGTGAGCGCTACGGTTGCCGTGGACGTCTGAAGAAAACCAACGTCAGTATGTATACGGCGAGACACTTGAGAATCAGTCTAGCTTACGCCTAGGTTGTTGACACGCTCTCGAGTAGCTTGTACAGCGAGGAGAATGAGCCAAACTACCGCGGAGGATCCGGCACCAGAATGTATGCCCCCAAGGTGATACACTCTTGCAGCGGTTTTACGAATGAAGAAGGGCCAGCTGAGGATAAGACATGTTAGCAAAAAGGCAAAAAAAAAACTGACGCTGCGAGAAAGAACTCACGACTTCGGGACCGAACAAAAGATCAAGAACAGGGCGTTGATCACAAGTTCCTGTCTCATGAGAATAGCAATGAAGATATTCGCGACGGTAACCAACGCAATCTTCTGGGAATGGTACCCCCTGATCGCGTACGAGATGAAGATGCCCATGTTCGTAATGAACATCACCGAGAAAAGACGACGGTAGATCGAGAAAGCCTGGAGCCGCATGTTCCGTACAGGTCGTGGTTGGACCTTGTCGGGCATCGCGTCGTCCTCATAGCCGTCCCATGGGTTTCCCAACTTCTCGTCGGCGAGACTGCCTGCCTTCGAGGATGTCTGGGATGCCACCGTCTCCGCAGGACTGGGAGGAAGAGCAGAGCTGCTGAAAGGAACGGGGGCAACGCTGCTCATGGCTGGACAAGCTACAGATTACATTCGAGAAATATCCTGCTTTTAAACTGCAAAATGGTCCCGAAGTGGTTGAGGACCTTATACACCAGCGACAAGGTGTGAACTGAACAGATCTCCAAGCCTATTCCCGAAGAGGCGTACATGTGGATTGAGAGCTTCTCCATGCAATCGTTTTCTGATCTGAAGAAGATCCGTTCAATTTACTTTCGGCAGCTCTGAGGTCTAGATTTCAGCCGCTACTTGTATGGCTTTCAAAAAATCTTTCTGAGCACGTGAAGAGCTCACCTTGCTGAGTGATAGAATACCAAAAATGCGAGGAAATTGCATATACCGGTCGTTTTATGTCTGTTTGGGGCACGAAAGACTATCATTATTCCATTCAGACAAGCCGATTCCTCTATCATAACGTTCGTCCATGAAGCACGCAGTTAGGCACTTGGTCGGTGGTATCAGTCGGATATCAAGTCCTCGGGGTGGGAACAGATTATATCTGTATGAGCGATAATGAGGATATGACATTGCCCAACTACAGGGCTTACCTATCCAAGTCCGGTACCCATTTGTTCACACCCGGTATCTCACCTTGAACAGGATCAAGACGCTCACGCCAGCTGAAAGGCGCGAGCAGGAGATTCGCTGATTAACCATATTTGAGTCGTGGAGTGGGAACAACCAATTCTGAGGCAATACCATCCAATAGTGACGTGCACGGCTCGCGAATTGATGATCCAATCGTTATTCGGGAGCGACGGCAAAGATTCAAGATTGCTGAGCGTCCGTGCTATCAAAATGAACCAGTGTGAGTGATAAGCGGCAATCATTTTGCTAGTAAAGGATGTTTTACATTTACATCTCGACTGCATTGAACAATTTGATCCGCTTCATGAATGCAAAACATATGGACCTGAGGAGACCTGAGCCAACATGTTTGAGAGGTCGGGCCAAGACCAAGACCGGGATAGAGCGGGTCAGGGCAGAAGGTGTTGGAAACATGAATTTTGACGCTGAATCTTCAATTTCGAACATCAGAGTCTCACTGATCGCCCTTTTTGTTCTACAGAGTCCATATGGAGGTCTATAACCTTTCGAGTGTGGAGCGGCAAGTACGCACGTCCGCATCGGAAAGTATTGAATTGCCATCAAGAGCGTGTCAAAACCATAATCACCGACTCCATGGCCAGGAGCATCAAAGAACGCTATGCGGGGTATCCCAAATAGACGGGCGCCGGATTTAACGAATCTGAGTTGAAGTAAAATACGATATCCGGAGAAAGGGAATGCAAGGACAGAAATCGTGAACGAAGCAACTAGCCAGTTGCTCAATGAACATGCTATTATTGTCTGAGCGTTCAACGCGGTTCGTCATCTACAAATGCATATCACATACTTTCGGAGGAACTCCCAATCACCATGTCCAACACAGATAGACACGCCTACGCGCCGAGTGCATGGTATTTCATAGCCTCAAGGGCCGCGATGCTTTCCGTTCCTCGATCTATACCATCCTGGATGCTCTGAACTACGAACACAACCACAGGCGTGACGCACCACCATGCTATCGGTGAACCCAAGAAAAGACACAGCGTCGGCGCAACCAACGATAGAGCGTACGTCAGCTGGTATGAAACTTGGGCAACGTGGTGAATGTGCAGTAACAGGTTCACGTGGATCAGCAAGACCAGGAGGGTGAGCGCAGGAGCGGTCGTGAAGAGGAAAAAAATGTGGGCGATGGCTGACAGAACGACAACGATTTGAATAGCACGGACGGTCTGAACATCGGATTGGGCGTTCTCAGTGCGCAGTTTGCTGATCAATTCCTCTTGCTCTGGTATCGGGTTAAATCGTTTTTACATGAAAAGGATACAATGCAACCTTGTTGGTCAAGAATATAATCGTCGCTGTCCTCGTCGTCGTCACGGAAACGCCTGGTTATACGTCGCCGGAGTGAATTCATCGTGGGCGAAGCCAAAGTGAAGGCGGCCGAAGTTGTCCGACATGCCATGAACCGACTTCCGTTCGGCACCGAACCTCCGGCATACTGCGACCATGGCTGCTTGTCTACGATTTACTCGTCGGGTAACGTCTGCCGTTCGGTCCTTTACTGAACATACTGACCGGAATCTGTAGGTATGGAAGTCTTTTATTGTAAATAAGGGTTGGCATTTCTTCCCTCTTTTCTCATTGATTCTAAAGCATTCCAACAGGACACGACGCACAATGTTTCCCGAACGTTCGTCTCATCCATTTCACTGGTCACCTTCTTTACGAAACTTGAATCAGCTCGTCGTGGAACACGCCAAACCAGGAGTCGTGCAGGCCTCGCTCAAGATAGAACCTTACAATAGTATGCTGCTTATCTGACACCTATTCTTGTTTTACTTCAACCGTCGTGATTCAACAGTCAATCGCGTTGGGGTAAGTTCTGGATTGAATACTCCTTAAACTTGACCTAAATTTAATTGCTATACCAGACTGGTATTTGCGTTTTCATCGGTTTATTTATCTCTGGGCTAATCTCCTTTAGCCCACGGTGGTCTTATCATGTCTCTCACAGACACCATGGGGTCCTTAGTCGTGGCCACTAAAGGATATTGTTCGAATACTAAGTTTCTCGCGTGTTGCAGTACACTGATGCCTTTGACAGGGATGACCGGTGTAAGCACCGACATTGGCGCATCCTTCGTTCGTCCAGCTGGAAGGCCGGGCGATATAGTATATGCTACGTCTCATTTGACTGGTATGGGTACGTACCATATAGTCTCCTCCTGTACATGATCGTTATATTCATACCTCTTCAGGTAAATCTTTGGCATACACACGGACGGAATTCAAGAATGCGACAGGGGATCTTGTTGCATATGGATGTAAGTAAAATATATCTATGATGCCATGACTATTTCATCTTATCCGTTGCATAGACCACACCAAGTACATTGGTAAGGCACTAGTCCACGAGGTCCGTTCCATTGTCCTGGGTACTGTAAATTTTGGGATTAAATAATTTGTTTCTCTAGAACAACGTGAAGTTGTCGGAAGATGGAGAAACAGTGCTGGAAGGAAAAGATCTTGAAGTAGACTAGAGTAGACTTTCTTTTAGAGATAAGGTATGTACTTGACTGCCCTTGATGTATTCATTATACTTAGCGGCAGTTCCGGGATTAACATCAGCACTCTAGAGCAGCTGAAACTGAAACCGTGGTAATATTCGCGTCCTTCTAGGATGCGTTGATATCTTCGAAGAACGTCTGTGAAATCTTGCCTAAGTATCTGCCCGATGATAATGCTGCTCGCTATCAAAATAGCAAAACAACTTCTACCAAGAGCCAAAGAAAGATTCGGTTGGCCTGTGTACCCCAAAATAACTTGAGATTTAGATGCGTTATAGTCAACAATACCTCATCGGCGTCGCGGAGACCCGCCTGAAGAGTGGTTGTATCCGTTTCCCAATCGTTCTTAGTTTGATGGCGATTTGTTTATTTATTTCGATATTTATTTATTTATTTGATACAACCAATAAATCAGTTTTTATGCCTTTAGGCTGTTTTACTGTTGAGAGAGCGAGCTGAACGGAACTGCCATTTGCCAAGTGTTCACAGCGCTTAAAGTTATTCAATCAGGGCTCAATGCTTGCTGGGCCTTTCTTTTTCCCCTTTTGTCGTCGAACATCGCCCAAATTGGCCTAGGCTACGTACTGATGATGGCAGTGTCACCCGAGTCTCCAAGGCCTTTCCATGGACCCCATCTCCATTCTCACTACTGTGATATCGACAACCTCCTTCTTACTGACTTGGATAGATCAGCACCAATCCAAAGAAACGGTATTTCGCGACTTGCGCACGACCCTCGACAATGTCCATAGTGGTATACTATTGCCTCTATCGTCAGTAGGCGCCAGTGGAAGTTCTCAGCTTGAACCCAACATTGTGGGGTGTTTGCGAACCGTACAAGAAGTACTCTTCCGGACGCGAGACCATTTGGTCGTGTGGGAGGACAGCCGCAAAATCAAAAGCGGAAAGAGACTATGGGCGTTTCTAAATCCTGCCGTGGTCCTGGATGAGCTAAAGGACGACAAGACTCAGCTCGTGTCCAGCGTGCAGATACTGTCGGCTTCTATCCAAATATCATCTTTTATACGACAACCGAGCGCTGTCAGCCCTCCTGTGGAACCCTCACGGACCCTCGTCTCTAGTTCGAATAACTTGGAAATAGCTTCGAACAGGGATGTCAAAGATTTCTGGGCGGCTGAAATTGGGACCGAGGTATGAACAAACCTACACTCTCTTTTCTCACTCTCATGGCTTATCGTCTATAGACATCTTATTGCTCTGCCGAATTCCTACATGCCGCCCTTAGCCACTACTTTGACAAGACATTAACACCAGAAGCAAAGGAGATTCTTTCCCTACGACTGGACGAGTACGGGGTAGGATGTACTACCTTAGCAAGTCTTGATCGCTTCGTTGGGCAGCAGCCATTACTAGACGCACTTACGACTCTTGGTGTCATTCAAGTCAACGAAGCCCCAAGATCTACTATCGAAAACACCGACCCTACTTCTATCAAACCAATCTTAATCATGGTTGACGATGAGCCTGAAAATCATCGCTATACGATCGATTTAGTTCGATCATATAACGTTGATCTCTTTGTTTTCACGTCGACAGCATCAGCGAAAACCTGGATAGATGCCAATGAAGGCAAGTCACAACATCTCACTATGTACAAGTATTATTGACACATCGTATTGTATTGTAGCCATGCTGCGCATCGCAGATAAGTTTGGCCGTCTGCGATGTGTATCAGATAATGCTCGCTGGGAGCAAGACGCCTCCGTATCGACGCCCTCGTCGTATCAAAGCCCGAGAATTTCCTTGAACATTTACGCCGGGGAAACTATCTTACGCTATCTGCGTGGGAGACAGTATTCTGCCCCAGTCCTCATTGCTGCCGGAAAGAGCATCATGAAGACCTCATACGTTCTCGATTACGTCCGAGCCGGCTCTACCTGCTACCTTGATGTCTTAATGGATTTCATCCACCCGTTAATCGCCGACGATAGTGGGGATGAAGAGTGGTGGCTAGACTTCAATGTTCAGCCCAGAGCCCGCACCAAACCGATGTTACTTTGGGTGAAAGATCCGGGTTCGAACTCCCTTCCTATATCCGGGCAGAGCCTGCGGACTGTTGTTGTCGCCTCATTCGATGAGGCTCAAGAAGAGATGAAAAAGAATAGCCGTGAGCTGATGTGTTTCTTTCTTTTCCATTTGAGTTCTGAGTTTGTCGCGCAAGATATGTATCGCCGGCTGGGCAAGGCAAATATGCTCCGAGTACTGTGTTGCGAAACCCAGAGAATCCTCCTTCCGGCTACGCGAAACAGTTCGACGGGTCATGCTCTGCTTCAGTATATCCGGTCCGATGGATATGACTGTCCATTCCTTGTGTTCTGCCGAAGTGACGACCTGCCGCGTACTGAGTACGTCGTGAAGTTTAGGAACACAGGATCGACTGTACATCCGAGCGTCGTCGATGCCTTTTTAAAGTCCCTTTCTGAGCGGAAACACGATGATTACGCGTTATGGGCAGTGCAAGGTGCCTCTCCTGTCTCATAAATTATGCTTACTTGCACTTGGTAGTCGTTAAATATTCTCAATAAGTACACACGTGTGCGTCTCAGTTCAGATGTTCACCCTTCCAAAGAAATTATTTGCGCCAACCAGGTAGCTTTTCGCCAAAGCATTTCTTCCTTTCTCGAGGCGCTGTGCGAGTCTGGGCCATGTGGGCGTCACCGAAGTCACTGAATCAGGCATGTCACGTGGTAAAAGGTCGATCGCGTCAGATCTTGTCAGATCGTGAGTCATATAATGACTCTCTTGCTCAGTCATCGTGCCCCCAATTATGATATTTATCTTTCTAGCTCTTTCTAGAGACTTACCTACTGTATTATCAAACTGCGATCCTGTTTCCAAACGCCACCAGGTTGGAAGTCGCCCGAGGAGCGCGGACCATACATATCATTGGTGCAGCGATGCAACGGTCCGAACGCGCCAGAATTATTCTGGTGACGCTTTCCCAAGAGGTGACTAATAAAGATCAGTCAAGCGCGTTCTTTACGACCTTCCCCGACGCCGTAGCCTGGCTAATTAGAAGCGGACGCATAGAACCTTGACACGTAGAGATTATCAAGCTCGGCGGGCACCGTTGCGAAAGGTTGGAACAGTCATCCAACCTCAAGTTTGGACATATGTCATCCTATAAATGCCTCCCTATTCAATGCACTAGGACTTAATTACCTTTCTTCGCCTACTATGTCCGATACGTCCTCCTCATCCAAGACCCATCTACCGAAGGGAAGTGCATGCATGAACTGTAGGTTGGTAACGTCTACATTTATCATCAATGACGTTTCTCAGAACTTTTTCAGGCGCCGTAAGATAAAATGTGACGGCTCAAGGCCTGTGTGCAGTCCTTGCTCGTCGTCGGACGCGTTTCGTGATTGCGAATATGTCGAGAGAGGGACGAGCAGTAAAACACAGGCTCTAGAGGCCCAGATTGCAGTCCTTGAAAACCGCATTCAAGAGCTAGAGCAGCAAACAGGTCCGGCGCGTCGTTTGGGGAATATTTACCAATCTCACCAAAGTACTCGGCTAGATTTTTCTCAATTCCATCAATTCCATGACTCTTCATGTACGCAATTTTTAAGTGATAAATTCGGTTTCCTAACTTTTTACTCAGCTTCAACCGATCCATTTTCGTTTCAGCTGCATGAAATCATGTGAGTCTCCATGTAGAACCTTTGCGTGGCATACTCAGTAATCCTCTTAGTTTACGGTCCTTCTTACACCACTCTTCGGAAATCGGCTTTTTCCTCGATCAGGCTCGCTTTGCAGATTCCGTCACGCTTCCAAACGTTATGAAACCCTCTGCGGCCCTTCTTAGTACCGCCTACCTATGGGGAATTCATCTTTCCGATTCGGGTGAGGTTTTAGCCTACGAAGAGGTTTTTCTTGCCCGTGCCCTCCAAAGTACCGCTCAAGAACTTTCCAGCAGTCATCCTCAACGAGTCATACAGTGTATCCAAGCGGAAGTTCTGTTGGCACACTATTTCTTCCGCAAGGCGAGAATGTTGGAAGGAAGGTATCATACCTGCTCTGCCGTTTCATTGGTGCTGAGTGCACGCCTACACAAAATTCGCTCAGTCGAGGGAGGTGGGCCGTCAGTACTCCCTCCTCCTACGGATTACATAGAGGAGGGCGAAAGAATAAAGGCGTTCTGGACCGTATTTATTTTGGATAACTGCTGGACGACCGCAGATGGCTCCCCGTCTAACTTCTTATGTACGTCTCCTGATAGTAGGATCGACCTTCCCTGGCCACTGGATACTCAGGTATGTACTTGCTTGAATAGAAGATAAACGTCACCTTCACTGCGCATTTGTGGACTAATAGATTCAGTTTCCTCGGAACTACCGGACGAGTCATACCATTCAGAGGTTTCAAGCTAATCAAAACGAGGATCACGGAACTTCGGCCTTAGCATTACATGCAAAAGCTTCAGTACTCTTTGAACAAGCATCTCGCGTTGGACCACGTTTCCGTCCTGGTACGAGTATAGACTCTTGTCGTTAGTACATGTTCCTTACACATCTCAGGTATGCCACAACAGGAAGCTTCTCGTTTCTTTGCTTCTTTCACTTCAATGGAACGCGTTATCCAGAGTTTTATTGAAAGGCTATCATCAGTCCAAGCTACGCTACCATCCAACGCTCCCTCTCCTTCGTTCATGACACACATCTTAGCTCATGTTGCGATGATACAACTTCATGCTCCATTTCTTTCACGAAATCCCGCTTCTCGTGAGCGGATCTTGTCCCATTCTCGTGCAGCCATTCAAGTCTTGGGCAATGTTGACGTTTCCAGCACACCGTTTCTGGATTCTTTTATTGGTGTGAGTTCCATACAATACCATTCTCCGCATATGACGGTCTTATAGTCTCAATAGGTGTTATGGGGCATCGTAGCCGAAATATTGATAAAAGAATCCCGCAGCTCCATGTCTGCATCGGAGCCGACGAGACTTTTAGGTGAAGTTATGGCTTTAATGAGCGCTGCAGGACCTCGATCTCCATTCATAAGTGAGGTTTTTATTACTATGAGGCGAGAAGTATATCTGATCTCAGCTGTAGATGCTCAACTAGATAAAATCCGTCACTTATATGCCGGATCAGTGAATCAGTGATCGACGACAAATATTAGTATAGGTTTAATCCTAATATCACGAATATTCTTCTTGTAATCATTATACAACCTTACCGTAATAGTCACTTGAATAATAGATGTATTATTGACCCATAAAATATATATATTATGAACGACAGCCGTTATCATGGCTTTCCCTATAGCGTTCTCGAATAGAATAGAATAAATGATACAAGACGTTTCTATGGACATATATAATTTATGACAAAACATCAAGTTAGCCATACCAGGACGCGATCCTAAGGACACGATAAATAAACTTCACGGGCCGGATCACTGCAAGAATCCAGGCAATCCGTGCCATTTAAGAGTCGAAGATGGCTCCGAAAGCGAGTATACCCCTGCTGCGGAGACCATAGACGACGTTCTCTGTTATTTTCTGGTTTGAGATGACACAGACACATTCTGGCTTGAATTCGTCCACAAATCGATTTGTGAGTTTGATAATGTCAGGTCTGCCATGCT
Organism: Armillaria gallica; assembly: GCA_037576215.1. Taxonomy (NCBI): domain Eukaryota; kingdom Fungi; phylum Basidiomycota; class Agaricomycetes; order Agaricales; family Physalacriaceae; genus Armillaria; species Armillaria gallica. The sequence goes on from JBANDB010000010.1 coordinate 108,065, forward strand.
TTCGAGTATCTTCGAATATCCATCAGTGAAATTTAAGAAGGTTAAGAGGTTAATGCGGACCATATACAACGGCGCCAGGACTGTTCTCTAGAATCATGTCCACCAACGGATCACCGAAGGTAGCACGTGTGTTCGGCGCCATCCAGAGTAGCTTGTGGTCCACTTTCCTACTCATGATATGAGGCGTGAAAGGAGCAATGCCGCTTCCGGTGGCAACAAACAGTACCCTCTTGAATAATGGAATGATTCGTAGGGCACCACACGTGGGCATACCTCGCACATAGATCTCCTTGGGAGGGTTGGTGATCATCTCCGTAGTCCAGTCGCCAGCTTGGGATATAATGATGGAGAAGCCTGACTGTCCCGGTACCGCAATGGTGGCAAAGCTATGCCATTCATTCAAGGGATCCGTCGAGAACCTCTGGAAGGAGCCGGGGACAGGGTGTGGGCCTGAGAAACAGTCAACACGAGTCGAAAATGAGAAAACATAAGTATACCATAGTCAACGAAAAGTTGAACGGCGTGGCTAGAGAGTACTGCACTACGAACAGGGACCTTGCGTAGTTTCGCCCACGGGAGGATGAGGGACAAGCTCAGGATGATCATCAACCAAAATGCGGCCGAGTGCACAAGGGCATAACCCAACGCCTTGTCGCCTTTGTAATCGTTGGTCAACAAGACAACCTGTAGACATGCGTTGAGCGAGAGAAATTAATCTTCTTGATTGAATACTGACCTGTGCCCAGACGAGTGCAGTCGCCGTCCATCCCAAGAAACGATGTACACGTTCAAATGCGTCATGGCGCTTGATTCGGAGTGCCGGGTATGCAAAGAGAACAATGCCGACCAAGAAGAATAGGATAATGTACGTGAGCGCTACGGTTGCCGTGGACGCCTGAAGAAAACCAATGTTAGTATGTATACAGCGAGACACTTGGGAATCAGTCTGGCTTACGCCTAGGTTGTTGACACGCTCTCGAGTAGCTTGTACAGCGAGGAGAATGAGCCAAACTACCGCCGATGATCCGGTACCAGAATGTATGCCCCCAAGGTGATACACTCTTGCAGCGGTTTTGCGAATGAAAAAGGGCCAGCTAAAAGTGGTGAATATGTCAGCAAAGAACAGAGCTGATGCGACAAACAACTTACGATTTTGGGACTGAGCAAAATATTAGGAACAATGTGTTAATCACCAGTTCCTGCCTCATCAAAATAGCAATAAAGATATTCGCAACCGTGACCAATGCGATCTTCTGGGAGTGGTATCCTCTGATCGCGTACGAGATGAAGACACCCATGTTAGTGATAAACACCACAGAGAACAAACGACGGTAGATCGAGAATGCCTGGAGCCTCGCGTTTCGCACCAGACGTGGCTGGACCTTCTCGGGCATCTCGTCGACCTCATAACCGTCCCAGGGAACTGCCTTCTCGTCCACGGATTTTTCAATAATGGAGACGGAGTGTTCGTCGGAGTGGTGAGCTGCCATTTCTATGGGCCTTTGAGGAAGGGCGATATGGCTAGACGAATCCGTGGGCGCACCGTTGGTCATGGGGGATGCGAGAGAAACAATGGAGGGGGAAACTCTGCTCTATTTATCAGAAACAGAGTCTGCATTTGGTGAGGTACCCAATTAACTAAGAGGGATGGAAAGCGGAGGACGAAACACGACAACACATGCAGAGATGATGGCGTCAACTATCTTGACATGTTTGATAACCTAGTTGTTGGGCTTCCGGCATTTTTCCTTAACGAAAGTTGATGTTCTGATCTACAGCAGGCGTTCAGATTGTTTATATTTTCCGAGTCTCAACGTGCGGTTTCTATAACATGTGCGGGCTGAAACACATCAGCCTCAGCCATGATGGACATAGAAAAACGTGTACCGCGCCTGGGCTCACTGGAAGTATCTATCAACATTCCAAAATTTTCATACTAAAAATTGCTATGTCCTTTGCGCCAATGGGTATCCATATCTGTGCCGTGATGCCTGGACAAAAGTAACTGATGATTGAGTTGATGTATACCCGATCATTGCTCATGCTCACTCATCTAGAAGTCCCGAGCACACATGTCATGTGCACTCCCCGACGATGACGATAATGGCCTAATACTGAGGATGACATTTGCCCCTACTCTCGTCTCAGGTTGACTCCTACTAGTACGAAGCAGCCATTGTCTGAGCGTCGGGTTTGATGACTAGCACAGTGGACGCTTCTATGTTCACAGTACCCAGCTCTAGTAGTATTTGAATGCATCATTACAAGCATGGTTTCCTAAATCAGCCGCACAGCTCAGTACACCGAACCTTGTGAATACTTATTGTCGATAATCAAATCCATTGTGGGACGCTCCGTCAGGTTGTGATCTGCGATTAGGCATACTCTGTTAGACTTATACTCTTCCCAAGTACAAAGCCGTTGTTGACTACAAGGGCAGCGACTTACCGCAGGATGAATGGCACTGATGAACGAGCAGAACCTGAGACGACCCATTGCGACCCGAGGCATCCGTAAACTCCAGAAAGGACGGAGGAGAAAGCAATCTCGACCGCGACTAAGTAGAAACATAATCGCAGACAGGGCTGCGACACTTCAAAGTGGTAACAGAGAGACTGACTTCAGGGCGTAAAACTGAAGCGAAACGGAACGAATTTGAAATTGAACCGTGAAGATCATTATTGATCGGATCTCTCCGAACGCCACGTAACTGCCTTGTTTTTGTCTCTATGTAGTACTAGTAAATGAATAGCGCCTGCAATCGGCGGGCAGTCAGGACGCAACTATGTGGCGAAGACCATAGGTATGTGTTACTCCTAGGGGAGTAGATCTGAGTAGATTAATCGATAGATATCATGCACGTGGACCACTCCGACTAAAACACGAAATGACAGAACTTGAATTCATTTCGCCTCCCTTGACTTGCAGGAGATCGGCAGCCTCGAACGCTCCTGGGTCATCGCATCAGTACCGCAGAGTATGAAGACAGGGTGCCTATGATTGTAGCAGCAAGTAGAGCAACCGGGGAGTACTGTGACCCTCAAGTTACCGAGAGCAGTATAGAGACGCGATAAAAGTTCATACAACTGCGCCAAATCGGATCAGACGCATTGAGTGTTCCGGTAAAAGTATGGCGAAGTCCGCCACCCATAAGGGTTCCTCACACCATCCCCTTCGCCAGTGCCCTCACGCAACACCTGAGGTGTGGCCTGAAATTTGTATATAAGCTCAGAAGTCTGGAAGAAAACGGCGAACTTCTTACCGAGACATATTTTCGAACCGATCTGGAATTTGGTAAGTGTATGTGCCTTGTCGGTACACGTAACATATTCGAGGTGGATAGATACGCTTTGAGAAGAACTTTGACATGGTTGTAAGACACTCCTTCGTGCAATTCATTACGCCTACATGTCCAAAGTAATAGGAGCGTAGTACGGCGAGGCCCAGGAACTTGAGCGTCGGCGTGAGGTTCAGGAATGTTCCAGGTGGTCAGAGCAGATGAGGACGGCCCTGAAATGTTGGTCTTGAAGTCTTGGCTGGCAAGACTTGGTATTAAAGGGGCTAAGAGAGAAATCGTAAAAGCACGAGGAAACTTTCGCCGACGGTAACATGTGTGGTAAGCGTCGGAAGGGAATGTCCGTTTCAAGGAATGATTCCAACGTGTCGGAGGCTGTGTTAAGAACTATCGCAAGACTCCGAAAACCCATCCGGCCGAAGAGGAGAGACTTAGTAGTACGAGCTTGGTTCAACCAGGAACAGGCGGCACCGCATAGCATAAAATGTTCATTGCCAGCCGCTGACTTAAAGATGGCTGCGAACCAGACGGGTGTAAAATCCGCCTATACCGAATTTCGACTAGAGCTAGCTGTTGAGATTTCGGATAGTGATAGGAAAGGACCATCAAAATGATGGTACCTCCTCCTTGTATCTGTACATCCAGCTGAGTTGATGGCGCTTGGCAAACGCCTTACCAGATGCACAGGAACACTTGAACCATCCATCAGAACGACGGTATCAGTCACGGAGAAAAGATTAAAACCTGTGCAAACCTGGAAGACGCTCCGATCAAAGTAAAACTAAGCGGCTGGGTAGATCAGTTGTAACTATCACGCTTGCTGAGTGAGTTGGATTACACAATGTTCTCACGTTCACGTGTGTTACTTCTTACTCTGGGTTGCGTTTAACATGTTGTTACTGTACAGGTCGTATTCCGACTCGTATGCCAAATATTATGATAACTCAACAACAATTCTAGTTAACCTGACGGGCGGATTTATAGATACTCATGGAGCTACATATCCCAGGCCAACTCAACCTCGACCTTGTACGTTTACGCTGATCGTTACAACTTTCGATGTTGAATTTCTATAGTGATAACAGTGGATGCTATAACTGGTCTCATTTGGCGGTGCTTTTCTTTTTCGTAGTACAAACTACTAAGCGTACTACTTACTTAATAGCAAAAGTAGCGAAAACTAAATTAGATTCGGAGTGGATCTAGGTTAGTGCCCCGAGAAAGAAGGAAGCCGATTTAGCGAATGTTCTTACGTGAAAAAGCGCCCAAAAGTTGGGTCTATATCTTGACACGCTGTATTGTCCAGGGCACGTACCCAACCCCAACGTAAGTAAGTATATATCAACAATCACGCAGGAGATGTAGGAATACAGAGTCGATGTAGAATAAATAAGGTACCGCTGTAAGTGTTACAGCGCGATGACAACCTCCGTACCGCTCAATATCAACTGGATCTCACTCTCGTCTAAAGGAGATGGTTCTGGTATAGAGAGAATGATGAGTTTCAATATCTATTTACAGTCCCGATAAGCTTCTGCTTCCAGGTAAGCTTCAGAACCGATATACATATCTCCAAGAACTGCTAAGGTCAGGGCACTTAAGGTCATTCAGGAATCTCCTATCTCCGCGTACTGATATGAATACTAACAATGTCATCTAAAGTCACCGTGATAAGTTTCAAATTTTATGAATGAGAAGACTATGAAATCGCTCGAAACCTGCCAGTAATGCCGCGTATTCAACCAGGAAGACTTAGACAACCGCTTCATACTTTGATCTACCTACGTGAACCGCTCCTTGACCTTTTCCAAGTCCATATCAGTAGAGTTCCAGATCTTCTCAGTACCCTCCACATTCTCCTTGAGCTGACCAAGCTTCTTCAACATACGGACACCGCAATCAGATCCGAGTGGTATTCTCGTCCAGCTCTCGTCCAGTTTCACCTCGCCTGTTACAATCTCGTATAATCGTGCTGAGAGTTTTTCGGCATCGCCTACTTGTCCGTCTTGGACATGCTTCTCGTGGTACAGCTTCGTCAGGCCATCGTATTCGGGATACATGGTGGACGAAGCAGGAGAAGACGTGTTGAACGCGGTAGTGAGGAAATTTGTGGGAAAGAATCCAGGTGCAACGCTGCGGACAGTTATACCAAATTTGGAGACCTCCCGTGCGAGTGAGTCGGTGAATGCTGAAGGACATTTAGTCAATGTAGATTAGAACAAGTCATGGAAAGCATACCATCCAGCGCGGCTTTACTGGCGTTGTATGCATCAAAAGGCGGGTAGCCATCGAAACCAGCGATGGAAGAGAAGTTTAGTATCCATCCCGAATGAACCTCGCGCATAAGCGGGATGAAGGCTTGGATTAAGGATATTGGCCCGAAGACGTTGGTTTTGAATTGCGATTGGATGTCATCAGCCCTATCAACACGTCAGTGAATGCCAATAGCGTAAAGTCCGACAAGACGCACGAGAGAGATTCCACAGGACCCGTGAGACAGTACCCAGCATTGTTGACAAGTACATCGACGCGTCCATGGATGCTCCACGCACTCGTGACTGCCTCCTTAATTCGAGAATCTGGCCAATTGAGATCAAGGGATAGGACCGACGCAGTCTTCAGTGAGGCGGGCAATTTGGCAGTATCGCGAGCACATGCAATTACCTTTAAATATCGATGATTAGGTTGCCGCAAAGTCCCATAAATAAGAACCAACGAACCTGGTGGCCTTTGCCAAGTACATATTCAGCGATCGCCAATCCTAACCCAGAGTTAGCGCCCGTTATCAACCAGACTTTCGATGTGGGCGACATGGTTCAAGTTATCAGATGTTGGTATATTCTCCGTCTTTAGACTCTTCTGAGCCACGACGTCATAGTTAATGTGCTGAATAATGGCTTCTCTTCGCGAGTCAAAAAAAGACGAGCCGGTGCCGGGGATTTGACCCACCTGAGGGTCCCACTTTCATTATAAAAACCTCTCCCAGGCCTCCTGGACATGCCGAGAAGAAGAAAATCATGGCTGGGTCCGATCCACTGTGGAAAAAAATTCAAGCATCTACGTAGCTTGATGTTGCAGAGTAACAGTGGCAGTCGATGATGGATGGAAAACGTGAACGACGCGCGTCCCGGCACGGCTAAGCCCGGATCCAACTGTGGTTACTCAGAATCTATCTTTGGTATAAACTCCTTCCCACAACCCCCATCGTCACCCGTTGACCACCTACAGAATCAAGACCTTCCACTGCAGTCCTTCGGGAAGCACTCAACAAACATCTCCGTACAATAGACACCACATTCATTTTGTATTCATCTAAGTTGGCCTCCACATGTGAGGTATATATCACCACCCAAAAGAAGGATTCCATGGCGACATGAACAACATCCACCACACTGTCACTGTCAAGAATTTGGTGATTGATATACGGTAAGGTGCCCTGGGTATATACCCTATAGCCAGTTAACGAAAGGAGGGGGGGAAACAAGCATTTACCGTACGTTCACCGTGTTGAGCGATATGACTGGCAAAGGAAGGAGGCGTTTTGATCTGTCTGTACATGAGTTCATCGGAAATCCTCAAAAGAATAATCGAGAAACTCACAGTTTGTGCATTATCTTTGATTTTAATTGAATTGATTGAAACTGACTCGAGAAGACTCGTATAGTAAAGTAAGTTGTTCATGCTTCCAGGAATTGAGATGAACAAGTGCAACAGATCGCCTGACATGAGTCGATAAGGCAGTCAGTTTCGTCCATCTCCGCACAATTCGTGAATGCATGACAAACCTCTGCTTCCCGGATGGCCTGTCTTGGCCCTTCCCAGTCCTCCTTGTCCCTAAACATTCACTACATCAGAACGATTAGCCACCGCGTGTGTGAACACCGTCTTGGGCTTTGATGAATGTCACTCTAGCCAAAAGCGCTTTGGAGCTTCGTTCTGGCCACACGCCACCCGGCTGATGGCGTTCGCGACGTTGGCAAACCGAACAGAGCCTTGAGGATGGGCCGGGAGGGATTCCAGCCACCAGCTAATGCGTCGTATGCTCCTATGCTTTTCAGAGTATCAAGAAGAGTGGAGGAACTATCGCATTTTGGAAAGAAAGTATCGGAGAAGTCATCCAAGCGGGTGACTCTAGTGTTCAATCTGAGGTAAGCTTCTACATGTTTGAGGACATGTCTAGTTAGCGTGGGGGTATTGATCAGTGCCCTCGAGCGTCATGGTTGTTCACAAAAAATTTGGTTATTCAAGAGAATTGCCGAACGAGGTATCCCGGCATTGCTAGGTCTGAGTACACCGACATTCAACGCGCTTCAACGCGTCGAATCCGATTGACAATTGCGAGAGTAGTAAATTTGAGTCCCTGCGATGCGCCAAAATAACTGCACGCCTTACGTTCCCAGAAATCAGAATCCGTCGCCGTTCCGTCGTATTCCTCTCCTTCATTTCTTGTCGTATCAATCTGTTACTCAAGATTATTTTTACACGTATAAAGAATGTTTGTGTCATTCGTATCTGTTTTCTGTGGCCTTGTCGGGTAGCAAAGCGGGGCAAATCGTATATTCATCTACGAGAGTGGATATATAAATCCAGACTTTGACAATTTTGAATAAGTAATCGCACACGGTGGTCAAGTAAAGCGATCTTATATATCGCCCATCATCCGTTGTCTGTATTACGATGAGTCGGAGAGTATGGCGTATGATTAGAAAAGAAAACTCACAGAAATGGCGGCGGCTCGCTCAATACACTGTCACCACCGAGCATTTCTCTAGCCCATACGTCTCGAATGAACCACGCTATATGCCCCACCAAACATCCCATTAAATCCCCGGCAGCCGCCTTCCATGTTCCATTGAGGACCCACGAGAAAGCAACCAGCGCAAACGGCAAATATGGAGCGGTTATAGTGACCAGCCCGAAGAGGCTGATCGGCGTGGATGGGTGCCCCCGCGACCATACGTATATGGGAACAAACGCTAATGACGAGCTCAGGAATGGCAAATTAAACAATGGGCTGAGAACAAGGAGTAGCACCGCCGAGAAGGTCAAAAGATAAAGATAGCTGGCTGGACGGTGCGCGAAGCTGCTCTCTTCGAGCATTCTGCTGTAGCGCATGAAGAAGAAGAGATGAAAGATGAGGTCGAGGGAAAAGGTGCCAAAATAGAAGAAGGTTGTGAGGGAACGCCAGGGTTGGAGGTTGGTGAAGGCGCTCTTTGGGGAGAAGTATAGCTGAAGTGGAGTCAGCAATTGACATTGTACGGCGAGGAGGTCAGCACAGCGGCCAGGAGCCACGACCTGGTTACTGGGGGTATTTGGGTAATCCAAGCTTCGATTCCGACAGGCATGGTGGTACAAAGGAAACTTGGAAATTGTTGACAGCGACGTGTAACGTGTCGTGTCGATGAGGTCATTATTTGGCTGAAGCTTGGAGAGAACGATTATTCATTTCGGCTGCTATGTTGTAGATAGCTTGCATCCGTTCTACGTATACATCATCTCTACTTCTGCACTCGTTGTTTCCAATTATCTACGTCCTGGTGGAACATGGAAAGGGAAGTGGATATTGTTTGGCAGGGGCGTCTGAATGACTGGAGGCAAGTAAATCAACAAGGATTTACCGCATCTTCATCAACATCTCCTATACCGCGTAGCTCCTCTTCGTTCGTTCTTTATTTTCCCTGCTTTATCTATCTTCTTATCTCTCTATTATGTGTCTGACTCCACCTCTCTCACCATTATCGACTATACCCATTACCCGTACTGTCGCCATCATCAAGAATCATGCGCTCTCGCACCGTTTCGACATCGAGCCCCGTATTCAGGAAGCAGGATTCGAGGTGCGTTCTGCGTTCTAGGCCGATTTATCATCCTTCCTTACAATGGAAACAGATCGTCAAAGAGCGTCAAATGGAATTTGACGTCGACACAGACCCCGAATACCTCTATGAGCTCTTCGGAGACGACGCTGATTCTCTGGGAGAGTGCGTAACTCTGTCCGATGACAATAATTTGCAAATTTAATCGAAATAACGCAATTAGAGGTCCTGTCTGGGTCTACGTACTTGAACGCCGCCGCGCTGTCGAGGTTTTCCACTCACTGATGGGTCCTTCCGATCCGGCCGAGGCTCCGCCCAACTCTCTTCGCGCCCTCTACGGTCTCTCGGCAGCGCAGAATGGCATCATGGGCTCACCCGATACCCATGCCGCTGAATCGCAGATCGCCTCCCTGTTTGCTTCCTCGCCGCCGTTCCCTATTTCCGACCTTCCACCTGTGGATAGCGTCGTAATAGCCAGCCCCACCAGCGATAGCCTCAAGTCACCACCTTCAACTATCGGCAGCAAGTCCGGGAAAAATACTCAATTCAAAGCTCGCGGTCTCCCAGCATCCCATGCATCACCAGACATCGTACCCCGGACAACCAGAGCGGCCGCATTACGAGCTGGGATCGTTCTTGCACCTTCGGAAAACAAGCATCGAGTCCCTCTATCCAAAGAGCAACTCGCGAAAACCTTTGCTAATGTACCGGGCCATAAGCGCACCGAGACTATTCAAGTGGCTTCAACGAAAGCGCCAGCAATCAAACCACGCATGTCGAGGGCGGCCTCATTGAGGCTAGGTGTACCAATTCCGGAGACACCTAAAAAGAGTACACCGCCTACGACTAATGGAACAAAACCGAAGACGACTGCCATCTTCGAGGGTGTACCGGGCCATAAGAGGCGAGAGACGATTAGTGTACCTTCGCTGGCTAGTCGACCTTCTCTGGCCCCAAGGACGAATAGGACTTCATCATTGCGAGTGCAGAAGGATAGTGCACCGCCGACGTCATTTATGTGTAAGTTAATCAATCGCTTGGTTATCTTCGGAGGAATCCTAATCATTCTATGTAGTTCGACAGCCAACGACACCGAAATTACCGGGATCTGCGAATAGTCTTTCCAGGAGCACGTCTCGGACGTCGCTGCACTCACAGCCAGGAACGTTGTCTCGTGCTACGTCTGCGATGTCCATCAACAGGGTATCTAACGGTGCTGCATCAGCGGAGACGTCTTCCAAGGCCTCCGGGTCAAAGGTCACAGAGCAACCAAAGAAGAAAGCACCTCGTCCTAGCAGTATCTCTGCCCCGACGATCGTTCCCCGAACAAATCGGAGCGTGGCACTAAGGGTTGCCAAAAAGGAGGCCGAGGCGGCCAAGATGAACGGAACAGGGGTGAAGGTACGGGCAAAGTCTGTCATGGTTTAGGCTGAGGTTTGGGTCATTTTAAAATTTTAGCGATTGCGCTGGTCGCCTATTTACGAAGAGGAGCAATTTTTTCTCGGACTCGAATCAGTCCAATGTGTGTGGACTTTTACAAGTCCAATCTTGTCATTTTATCTTTTCTGTCTTGCGATTTGCGATTTATTTATGCGCTCATCTCATTTATCTCGTCAGGAATTCAATGTTTTTATGTTGCCCATTTCATATGTTATTATTACTCTATGTCTATAGCAAGAGTTGTTCCTTGTAGTTCTGATGTACATTGATTGCTTTATTATTATTGTGATGTTGACTTTTTACGATATGCTTTTGGAAGATCGTCACAGTTAGGGAGTTCTTTCAAACATGCGACAAGGAAAATGTGCATAAATTACGATAATATTACAAACGAAGGTAGTAACGAACGTGGATAGTATGTCAAACGAATGATACGAAAACAAAGTACAAGATCCAAAAGGATGTGTCAAGCGGTACATGGAACAGTCCCCCTAAAAACCGAGCCACAGAGACTCGAATCAGTCATGAAGAAGGAAAAGAGTCCCTCAGCATTCTGATATCGGCCCCATCGATGTCATATACCGCCGATGCTTGTTCATGCCTTTCTTCTGCTTCTCCTGTGCAGGAGGCGCAACCGGGGGAAAGACATACTGTCCTTTCAAGTGTTTCATCAGCCTATACATCTCATAAGGGGCCATCTCCATCGACGTCGTCGGCACCTTGGGTGGTGGCGGTACGTCCCCCTTGAACACGGTCACCGGTCGGGGTGGGGGTGCAGTAAGCTCCCGCGTCCTAGCATGCATCTCCCTCGAGACGACAATAAGGAGTAAGATAATTATGCACATCCCCACGATGACCATTTGCGGGAAGAAGCCAATCGTATCTGCAGAACTCAGTTTCAGGGAAAGGAGGAAGAGGAGGAAGGGGAGGGGAACGCACCAATTAAAAATCCATCCAAGCCTGGCGCGTCGGGCATGCTGTTCCTTAGTTGTGGGAGTGCGACGAGCATCGCGCCCACGGAGACGAGATGCTTGAGCACGGGTTTCGCGGTACGCAGTCGGCGGGCGAGGATAACATGACCGATGCAGACGTGTGTTAAGATCCATGAGACGATGAACAGCAGGAGCGCGATTCCACGGGCATCAGTTGGGCGATTGATGTACATGTCCAGATCCCTCGTAGGAAGTCTCGTGCCATCAGCCAAGTCCGAATAGCTCTCCACATCTGTCGAGTGGATGTCAAAGTTTGCTGTCAGTGCCATTGTAGCGAGTTTGGTGATAGTCAACGTCTGGTTGGTAGTCCCCGATACGGCATGCAGCGTGCTTGAGAGGTAGTATTTGTCAAATGGATAGAGACGGGCTTTGCTCACGTCGAGGACGTGGTCACTGTCGAATTGTACGAGGTTTTGTATGCTAGAGATTCACGGTGAGTGGAGCGTTTAATGAAGGAAAACAAAACGAACTTTCTCCGCAGTCCAGTATCTTTGTTAAATGGTATGTCGGCAGGATTGTACGTCGCTGTTGGCTGTGGGTCTCTGTGTTCCGTATTAGGAAAGGTCACACTGAAGACCGGGAAGATACATACCCGTCGACGTATATGTATACAAGCTCGTTGGGAAGTCCACAGTTCTGGCTACCATGCGAACCCTCTGAACCTGGGAGCACATTGCCCTGTCCACACGCCATGATAGACCACCGAATGGTAATCGAGGGCTCGTCAACGTCTACATCGACGTTGTCGCCGATCAGGACAATCTATAGTTCTTGTAAGGAATTGCTGTAATGAAGATCGAGGAGGAATACATACACCTGGACCAAGACTGTCCAAGGTTTTTTTGAAAGGCGGATCTCCCGCATCGGCGCCGCTGAATACACATGATATGGCGCCAATAAAGACAAGGGAAAGAATGATACACAGTGCCAGTTTGAAGCTTTGGGGTATCGAAGTCGACGCCTGTCCGGGGAGCAAAGGAATGGTAGGGCGGGATTTTTCGGAGGTAGGAGGAGACGGGGGAGGAGGAGGTGTAGAGGGACGAGTTATCACAGCAGCCGGCGGGGGTGCATCACGCTGTTCCTGAGGAGTTAAATGAAAAGAGCGAAGTCTCCGGAACGAATGGCTGAGGTGCCCGCGATGACCAAAGGAAGCCATCCTCCAAGATGTCGCGACAATGAAGACGAAATGAGGAGGGGGGTGGGGGTGGGGCAGGCGAGAAGGCCTGTGTATATACCCGATTTACAGGGACCGCCCCACCGCATTACCAGGCAGTCAGAACGGAAATTAAGTCCATGGAGGCTGAGTAATTAAGATCGACATCCGGGACGAAGTCACTGGCAGATCGATAGATCTGTGTGGACTTAGAGCGGCAGTAAATGAGCTTGAAGGCCAAAAGCTGTGAATATTTGCATGTCATTTACACTAAACTGTGGTAGACATCGAGGGACGTGCGTACCTCGTATCAGAAGGTTCATCTGGCCGAGTGAAATTCGCAGAACAGGGAGTATCTGTACCGTACTGCAATACTTCGGGTTTTAGGTCATTGAAATCTCGCTTCCGCATCAGTATTGTTGAGTCTATTTTCATGCTGCCGTAACAGAAAGGACCCTTGCCATCGGGGCGTATGAAAAAAGAACTTGTGAAGTGTCGAGATGGCATATGGGCTGGGATGAGACGGCGTGGTGCTGTATCATGTGTGTATGTCAGAGATGTAGGATGCTAAAACCTTCCCATCAGAATCGGCGGAGTGAGTCTAGCGTACCTCTCCACTCTGAGTTGCTGTCGGGATCAAAAAGTATGATGCTTTGATGTTTCTTCAGCTGTTGTGAATGAGGGAACAGCGTAAATGAGGATTTCCCGAAACACGATGAATAGTCTTACATGTGCACAATCCTGGCTGATTGTATTGCGCGTGTGGCACTTCTTCTATCTTGTGGGAGCGACGAGCGGGTCCAGACATGCCGAAGATGGCGCTACCGGGTGTCCTTGGGTCACTTGAGCTCCATCAAAGGCCCGCAGATGTTGAAGATGTCCAGATGTCATACATCTATAAGTCAAGGGCGGTAACAGAAGCCGTAGTGCGATGTTAGGCTAGATTCATTTAGTAGGATAAGTATAGGTCAAAGCGGCGTTGCCGAAGCTTCGCGCCACATAGACCTGCAACCCTGTTATTACAAAGCATGACATAAATAATTGCCGTGAGCCGGCACTGCGCCAAACGGATTCGGTTTTGAGGATACCCCCCCCCCCCCGGGACGCGGCAGGCACTTGTTAGTAGTAACCAGGATGCAGGGCAGATGCACCGGTTAAGCAACAGATAGTCTCGTAAACCCGACTCAACGATCCGTATGAAGAAAAGTCGTTCAAACGTAGAGTCAGTGGAATCTGATCGAGAAGTGGAAGGGGGGTATGAGCGGTACATGAAAGAAGTGATGGCCGGTATCCGGCATCGTGGGGGGCGTAATCCAAATTCGGAACTTGCTCTCGCCAACGACGTGCCGTCATCCCTCCAGGCTTACTCTACGTCCTCGCGGTCCTCCCAGAGACATATTTTGATGATTTAGGACTACATTATGGATGGGTATATGACATTTCTCTTTCAAGAATATACTCGATCCATTCTGGTGACTTAATAGAAGGAATATTGTGGGTCTAGGGAGCGTGGTACGTGTAATTTTAGAATCAACGGTGAAGGGATATATCATTAAATAATGAGAATGGAGGGACTATCAAGTGCTTTAAAACATCGAGGATGGGAGAGGAAGTCGGTTTATCTACTTTGGGCGATCGCGGGAGCGCGCCCATGATGCCGGCTTCGGCAATCACATATTTTCAAGTACCTCCCTCCGTCGATCAAAGACTATGCACAGACTACATACCCTCACGTAAGTAGTTGTGTATGTAGCGTCTGTCTACGAGAGACTAAACTAGCCGTAATATACTTGTTCGGGGAAGTCTTTCCGTCAGGTGAGCATGTCACAGCCCCTCATCCGCCGAGCCCATGAGGGTCACCGCTAATATGTTGAATATGATGGTTTCCACTTTTACTCTTTCGCCTCACTACCATTCAACACTGGCTGGGTATGGCCTTTTGGCTCAACAGTCTTGTCTGCGCCCTTTCTTGGGTCTGTCTCGTCAAGGTATGGTATGCATACCAGACTTTCTTGAAGGTAGGATCGAACCTTAGAGACTGGAAACGTTTCCTTATCTTCTGCCGACAGCTGAAGTCGATCCCAACCGTCGGCCCATCTGGGTTCGTATCGTCCTGGATGGGGGCATGCAAGTTTATGTTTCATGGAAGGGAGATCGTTCAAGAGGGATACAGCAAGGTTGATACGAATACATCCAGGTTGCGTTTATCGTCTTTGGGCTAACTTCTCACATACATAGTACCGCGGGTCCGCCTTCAAGGTACCTCTCATTGATCGTTGGATAGTAGTCGTAAGCGGCGACGAGAAAATCAATGACATGAGGAAAGCCCTTCCCGATCACCTTTCGTTCATGGAAGAAATAGAGGACGTGAGTGAGGCTTTATCATTAAAACACCAGAATATTCATATTTTTCCCTTTGGCAGTTATTGCAAACGACTTACACCTTGGGAAGGGGCATCCACTTGGACCCCTATCACATCGACGTCGTACGGGGTGCGCTGACGCGTAATATTGCAGCTTGCTTTCCAGATGTTCGTGATGAGATTGTAATATCCTTTAAGGAAGAGATACCAGAGACGGAAGGCATGTCTTCGGCGTTCTATATATCTGTCCTTCTCTCAGCCTTTTCAGACTGGATAAAGGTTCACGCCTACTCCTCCATCTTGCAGATTGTTTGTAGAGCCACGAACCGAATGTTCGTTGGCCTTCCGCTTTGTCAGTTGCCCGCATTCTTTTGTTGGTTACTTATCGATGATTTGACTCGTCTTAAGGTCGAAACCCCGAGTACAGAACACTTAACATTGAACATACCATAAAAGTCGTAACTTCTGCCCATGCAATCAATGTCTTTCCGGAGTTCCTAAAACCGCAAGTTTTGCAATGATGGTCTGTATTCGGGCTGACAATACTGTGTCTAGACTCGTCGCCAAGTTCTTTACACCTATAACTCGTAGTATGCGCAAGGCTGAGAAGCTCTTGGGTCCGATCATAAAAGACCGGTTACAGAAGGAGAATGAACATGGCAGAGACTGGTCTGGAAAGCCTGTGCGTCTTTCGATCGTCAAAAAAACCTTACATTCATTCAATGTACAGAATGACCTTCTATCATGGCTTCTTGAATTGGCTGATGGAGGGGAAAGACGCACCGTTCGCGACTTGACCAACCGTGTTCTTGCTATGAATTTTGCTGCTATCCACACAACATCAATGGTGTGTACAACATTGGCCTGAGACTCGTAATCGTCTATTCATCCCTGTGCTAGGCATTTGCTAATGCATTATATTGCCTGGCTGCATATCCGGAGTGTGTTCGACCGCTTCGAGACGAGATCGAGACTGTTATCGAAACAGATGGCTGGACGAAACACGCCATGGGGAAAATGCGAAAGTTGGATAGCTTTCTCCAAGAGACAGAGAGAATATACGGAGTGGGCCCATGTAAGGACCAATAATGCTTTGGGGTTACATCGACTTACCATGAAAGATAGTGGGAACAAATCGTACAGTTCAGAAAGATTTTACCTTTTCAGACGGGACTGTAGTCCCTGCTGGGGCCCACATATCTGTTGCTACTGCTGCCACTCATTTTGACGCGGTACGTTGAATATTGTCCTTTGGTAACCCTCTCTTACGTGGATCTACAGGATAAATACGAAGACCCTTATGAGTTCAAGCCCTGGAGGTTCTCTGAAATGAGGGAACAAGATGGAGAAAGCATTCACCACCAAATGGTTACCCCCAGGCTTGATTATATTCTCTTTGGCATTGGACGCCCGGCTTGGTAAGCATTGAAAAAGTGCACGATACCCAAAGCTCAATAGTGTACCTAGTCCTGGCCGCTTCTTTGCAGTCAACGAACTGAAAACCTTGTTGTCACACGTTCTTATGAATTATGACGTGAAGATGGAAAACCCTGGTGAAGTTCCACCATCGATCTGGTTTGGCACTTCGCAACTACCTAATATGAAGGCCAATGTGATGTTCAGGAAGCGTAAATTTTCATAAACGTTAATGCTGGCTCTGCGCAATGGGAATCAATATTTTACTTTTAGGTCCAAATATAAGTAGTATGCGTAGCTAGATTCTCTCGTCAGACACACATAAAAAAACGGCTGATCCACTGTTCCATGTGTGAGAAAGTCACGTCAGACTCGGTCTTCGATGTCCTCCCAGGCCTTCTACTCTCATATCGTGATGCCGTCTCCTCAGGGACATTTAATCAGATTAAAAACTACCACCACTACCTTTGCCTGCCCTTCAACACCCTTTCCTTAAAGCCGCACTGCGGATGTCGCCGAAGCATCGGGCCGATCATCGGTGACGTGACCTTGTTACTTTTCGCGAATTGTCACGTTCCTGCGGATGTTTATTGATACACGCGTCCAACTTCCTTTTGCCCACCATGGCTGCCTTGAACAAGCTTGCCATTCGAGGCATTCGGTCTTTTGACGACAAACAAATATCCGTCATTGAATTCTTCACCCCGGTCACCGTCATCGTGGGGCATAATGGTAGCGGAAAGACGACAATCATCGAATGTCTCAAGTATGCTACTACCGGAGATCAACCTCCCAATACTCGAGGGGGGGCCTTCGTTCACGATCCGAAGATGGCGAACGAGAAGGAAGTGAAGGCGCAAGTCAAGCTACGATTCGTTTCTGCCAGTGGGACGCGCATGCTCGCTGTTAGGAACCTCAGCGTTACGGCGAAGAAGACTTCTGGTTTGACGATGAAAACGCTTGAGGGTATCTTAGCGCTGGCGGATAGTAATGTAGAGAAGGGCAGCAAGGTGCGCCACACATCGCTGTCACTTATGTGGACCTAAGTCAGACATTCAGAGAGGTGTTATTTCCACGAAATGCGCCGAACTTGATACAGAAATACCCCAGCTACTGGGGGTCTCTAAGGCTGTCCTTGAAAATGTCATCTTCTGCCACCAAGAAGATTCTTATTGGCCCCTGGCGGAGCCTTCGACGTTAAAGAAGAAATTTGACGATATTTTCGAAGCTACGAGGCGAGTGTTTTCATTATGGGCTATCATTGTCAGAGTGTCGCGTTCTTCTTGGACGAGAATGCCTGGTCTTCATTTCTCAAAGTCCGTGAGCTTAAAGAGGTTGGTCTGAGAAATGGGCCAACTCGGATGCATTATCGCTGTGCGATTTCAATGCCTAAAAGTCGCGAACCAGATTGAGGAATCCAGACCTTTCTATGCTTCTCGCTCAAAAGAAACGAAACTCACGTCACCAAACTACAAGGCTGACACAGCTCTACAGATATACTAAAGCCCTAGACTCCATCAAGACTCTGCGGAAGGAGCGTGTTGCCGATCTCAAGGCCGAAAAAGAACATCTTGAAGGTTTGCGTCGCGAAAAAGGTCATGCAGACAAACTTCGGAAAACGATATCCGACCTGAATTCTACGATCGCTAGCAAGGAGATTGAGTACGACGAAACCAAGAAGAGTTATGATGAAATCGTGGTCGCAAATGCCAAATTCTACGAATACTCACTTAAATTTCGTGAGGTCTTCAGCGAAGCCGAATCGTCAACAAAGAACAAAGCGGTACTGGAAGAGCAGCTTCAGGATGCCAAGATGAATCTCCAGAGTGAACTTCCTGGTATGTGTTGTATCTTGATCCATCTCCATATTTTCATGTTGATTGTTCGGAAGGCAGTGAAGAGGACCTGAAGCAGGAGCGGAACAATCTCTCAAGCCAAATCGAAGCCCAAAAACAAAAGAGAGATCGAGAGCAGAATAACCTTCACGACCTTGAAGACGACGTGGCCAATAAGCGCAAAGAACACACCAAGTTGGCCAGCGAACGAGGTCAACTCATCGCCGAAGCTGAAGTAAGTATTTCCACTCCCTTTTTTTCTCGTCTCAACTCTCTACAGAGCCAAAAACAACGCATTGCAGATCGTGAACGGCTAATTTTCGAAATAAGTGATAAGCACGGAATAAAAGGATTCAGCCACTCCCCTTTGCAAGGTAGCGATATTCAGGCCTTTATTTCTCGCTTGTCAGATCTGCAGAGGTCGCATAAAGCTGCGGTCAATAAACTCAAGGTACGGCATGCACGTGGTGATGTTGAATCTCGTACTACCCATTATTTAGACCGAGCTAGCTGAAAAGCGCGATGAGTACACGAAACAGCACATGCAGCTCACAAGTCAAGCGGAACAGCACAAAGCAACGAGAACCAGTTTGCAGGAACAGATTGTGCGTACCTTCTCCTCTCCCTGTCTATTTCTCTCATCCTGAGTCTCAATAGGCTGAGCGGCGGAAGAAGATCAAAGAGGATGAGAAGTTCCTGGACAGTTCCGAGAATTATGAGATAGAGCTCAGCACCATGAAGGACAACATCGAAGACAAGAAGAGACGGCTAGAGAAGTTGAAGAAGAGTCTCAATGACGCGGACTATGACGGACAATTGGCTGAGAAGGCCACCCAGGCGCAGGGTCTTGAGTACCAGCGCGAGACTCTCAGTGGAGAGCTGACTTCATTGAGCAATCAGGCTGAGGCACGTGTTGCGCTGGATCTCAAGAGAGGGGAGGTCAAATCAAAGACCGTTGACATGACCCATGCGTAGGTCATTATCGAACCCCAGGCTTCATTTACTGATTTCGCCTACTAGGATCGACAACATCAATGAAAAGTATCGTGCTCTTACCAAGAAAAACGTGAACACCGACACGATAGGGACCGATGTAGACCGACTATTGGCGTGCGTTCAGCCGTTGATTGACAAAACCGTTCCATTCCTAACTGCATTTCTCCAGCGAGAAGGAAGCTGAATGTGCTGAATTGGAAGCTAAAGCTAACAGCGACAACCAAACGCTGCAACATGCAGAGGCGACACTGTCCAATTTGCAGACCCAATTGGAGAAGAAGGAAGCCGAGCTGAAGAGTATGTCGATCACGGCTTTTCGTCAATAGACGCTAATATGTGTGTGTTATGCGCAGGGGTTGAGAAGATTCTAGCAGAAAATCTTGACCATCCATTGGAAAAGGCAATCGCGGATGTCAATGGCGAGCTACGGTTCCGAAATTCGTAAGGTTCCCTTTCGTGTTGATTTTTACCGTGACTTAATGATACACAGACAAGTTGGATCCTATCAGGTATACGAGAGCCTGCTTAACATCGGAAAGGAGACCCAAAGGTGTTCGGTGTGTGACCGCCATATGGATGCCAAAGTATTCGCAGTCTTTGAGACATTCGTGAGTTCATATCATGGAGGGTTTGACGCTTGATTGAAGATGCCAATCCCTATTTAGCTTAAAACCCAGATGACCAAGAGCGCCGACGTGTCTATCGAACATGAACACGATCAGATCAAGGAATGGCAAGGCGAGCTGGAACGGTTGCAGGCTCTAATGCCCATAGAGAATAACAAGAAGCAGCTGAAGATGAAGGATATACCCGCGTTGCAAGATGATATCGAGAAGGAAGAGGACAAGGTGGCTGAGGCTACCACCAAGGCAGAGAAGGTGCGTAAAATGCCCAAGAAGAACGGCACCTACTGATGTACATGTAGGCTGATCAAGAGCTCGCGGCCGTCAAAAAGCAAATAAAAGACATCCAAGGTCTCCAGATCACGTCCAGGAACGTCTCTCGCCTCCAGAAAGAAATTCAGCGTGCAGAGGAAGAGGTGGAAAGTTATGAAAAGGAGCTGGCTGCCACCGGATCTACCAAGACTATGCGCGACGTTCAGAATGAGCTGGATGAGATATCCACGAAGATGTAAGCATCCGCTCCTCCTCTCTGACTCGGGTTTTCTCACAATGTCATTTCAAGCCATGCGCTCGACCGAGAGAAGTCGCAGATAATGAAGGAGAAGGACCGCCAGAATAACTTGTATCGTGCTATCGAGGGCGATGTCCATAAGATGGAGAAAGACGAATGGGACCTTCAGAACAAGATCAAAGAAAGGGAAGATACTCGGAAGCGCGTCGAATCTATGAAGGAAAGCATTGACACGTTCAATAAGAGAGTCAAGGTATTCAAGTCCCGAAGCGCTGTGTTTGTCATATAATACTAATATTTTATTTTCAGGACGCTGACGCTCAGCTAGCGGAAGCTCAAGGTCCCATCGATGCCCTCGAAGCTGACTTCAAGATTACTGAGCAGGCTCTGAATGCCCAAATCACAGAAGCCCAGAGTAATGTGCAGGCGTCCAACCAGAGCAACGACAGGCTGGAGAGCATTCACAAGGATGTCGAGAGGTACGCAGCCCACATACATCATCTGTTCTTCGTTCTAATTAGAGTCCATTTCCCAGGTATGTCATGCAGAGGAGAGCGCAGAAGCTCGCGGAGAACGAGAGGAGGAGCGAACAGGCCGACCTGGAGATCAAAGAGTGCATGGACAGCTTGCAGAAATGCCGCGAGTCGATCACCCAGTTTGATCGGGAAATCGGTGGTGGAGATGCGAAGAGGGCGAACTTGCAGGAGAACATACGCATAAGGCAGTTAGCGCGTCAGGTTAAGGACATCGAGGATAAGATCGCTGGACTCGATTTGGAGGCGGCTGCTAGAGCGCGAAGGAATTTCGAGGAGAAGTATGGGCCCGAGAAGGAGAAGGAGCAGAAATTGCAGGCGTCGGTGCGTTATTTTGTGATCGAACTTTCTTTTCGTTTTTCTGACAGTTTGCGATTGAAGTACTCCCATATTGCCGGAGAGTTAAGTTCGCTGAGAGCCCAGCTGAAGCAATCGGAGAAGGATATGAAGGAGTTCAAGGAGATTGACACTAGGTATACTGATCAGTTGGTCAAAGTGAAGGTGCGTGGTTATGGCAGCGCACGAATTGAAATTCACCACTTCTGTCGTTAGATGTCGGATGTAGCCAATAATGACTTAGAATTGTATGCCAAGGCTCTGGACAAGTGCGTGTCTCTTCCGTCGCAGCCACGACGTCTAATGCCAGTTCTATGACAGTGCGATCATGAAGTACCACGGTCTGAAGATGGAAGAAGTCAATGACACGATGAGGCATCTTTGGAATAGGACGTACCAGGGAACAGGTATGTATGCAGTTTACTTCTCTGACCGAGGCTAAAGACCCGAAACATAGATATTGACGGTATCAAGATCCGCTCTGACGTCGAAGGTGGCGCTTCAAAACGTTCCTACAACTATCGCGTATGGCGTTCCTCCTCTTTTTCCACTGGTATCGCGATCCTGATTTCAACGATAGGTGGTGATGACGAAAGACCAAGTCGAGATGGACATGCGGGGTCGTTGCTCCGCTGGCCAAAAGATGCTCGCATCCATCATCATCCGTCTGGCCCTCTCCGACTCCTTCGGCCAGAATTGTGGTATTCTGGCGTTGGACGAGCCGACGAATGCGCTAGATAGGGAGAATATCGACGCGCTGGCGGATAGTCTTGTGGAGTGAGTCGTTGTCGTGATTTGTCTTGGTCGATGCTGAATGTGTGGGTTAGCATCATCAATGAGCGGAAGCACCAGTCAAACTTCCAGCTTATTATTATTACACATGACGAGACGTTCCTTGCGAAGCTCGGGCAGAATAATATTATGCAGCATTATTGGTATGTGGATTGAACTGTTCGTCTTGCTGCCATTCTTATGCTTCGTAGGCGCGTCTCGAGAGATGTTCGGCAGAAATCTATAATCGAGCGCCAGAATTTCTCAACTTCATAGCATGATCTTTCCTACTTTTAACGACTCTGTGTTGCCATTGTACACTAACCAATGATTATGGCGTATCTGTCCGTAATAGCCCCTAAGGTATCGGCCGGCCTGGCGATGTTATACTCATTCTATGCTACCCTCATCTCAGCTTCGTTTGAACTATGCCCACCACAGCTTTCCAAATGGTCCGACTTCTTTCCCGGCGCCGTCTTCCTTTGCGATGCGGGGTGAGCTACGTCGAGCAAGTATCCGTAGAGGTAGTAGGCATTGCCGAGCAATTACAATATTAGCATACTAGACAATCAGCTGAGAAGCCCACCCAGGCGTAACACCAGCGCGAGACAAGCTGGCCTGGTTAAGCAACGTTGCTTTGGATTGAACTATGCGTAGGTTATAGCTGAACCCCAAACTTCATTTACTGATTCAACTACGACAAATACCATGCCCTTACCAAGAAAAACGCGAACACAGACACTATATGGATACGAGCCCTCAGAGCCTTCAGGATCAACGACGCTTCAGAGACTTCTTTCCCTACAGCCGGGTAAACGCTACCCCATACGACTGATGCTCCACACTAATTTTCGCCCGGTCACAAAAATGAGCAAGCGCAAAGAACGCGGCAATCGAAGGATTGACCAGATCCTCATGTCTCAGAATGACAGGGTTAGTGTAGCCCTCCATTATATTCCTCCGACAAGATTCATAGATGCAATGGCCCGCATTGTCGACATCATCTCCGTCGAGCTCCGAGTCCACGAGGGATATAGCCTTGTTTCGGGAATAGGCGTACGTGCGCAGTGGTGTCACTGTGTCGAGGGCGCCGTTGATGATTTCATCGATGACGGACTGTGGCCCGGGGGAGAGCCGTCCTAGGTCTTGCTCAAGACGCCGTCGGTAGATAGAGTCGATGATTTCCAACGACGCCTTTGCGGGCTCTGCGTTCCTCAGCTGGGCGACCTGATGAAGGAGCCCCACTTTGTCGCTCTGAGTAGTTAGTATCGTGGAGCATCGTCAAGACCCTCGAAGCGTACTATGAGCGCCTCCTCAGTCGAGGAGAACTTGGAGATTTCCTTTTGCTTGGTGTCCAGCTGATCCTGAAGGCGGGATACCTGGAACCCCAGCTCGTCCGATTTCTCTTCTTGATATTCCATATGCAGATCGTGGCTACGCTCCATTTCGCGCTCATGTGCGGCGATTAGGAGTGTGATGCGTTCTTGGGTCTCGGATGTTGGTTTGGCGATGCGGAGGGGGGCACGTTGAGAAAACATGCGGGTCATTCGTAAAGTGGCGACTCTCATGGTTTGAAGCTAGTGGGAGAAAGAGTCAAGTGTAGGGGCTTTTTCTATTGACGTAAAACAAAGACGGTGTCGCAGATTCGTAGCTCACGATCCTATGTCTTGCCACTCGTATATCCGCGCGGGAACAAAATGTGCGAGGGCAAAGAACGTCGCGACCGAGGGAGGAGAAATTTGGCCTTTTCTCAGGACGATGGGTTTCGTGTATCCATTCCATGGGAGACGCGAACAGCAGGTGCTGTAGAGATCATGGCCGGCTTTGTCCACGTCGTGATTACGGAGTACGGGTCTTATGAATGAAATCGCCTTTTTGCGGGAGTAGGCGTAGGTGTGCATGGTCACTCGCTCCTGTTCGCGTCCCTCATCCTTCATCGTCTTCGGAGCTCTGATATCTCTGTCTCGTAGAGTCGATCTTTTGGATGACATTGTACATGTCTATGACGGCCTTAGATTGACGGGGATTTCGTTGTTTGGGATGCGCAGGTGCCAGAGGAGTATCGGAATTTGCCGATGAACCTCCCTCCCACCTGAAAAGTTGGTGCTCATAATCTTTGAAGGGCTCTACTACCACTGCCTTGATCCAATTTCTCCGAACAATTACAAACAAAATGTGCTTCACTTGCACCAGCCTTCCGAAAAAGAGTCAAAGTAACGAGCTAAACTACCGAGTTCCGGACAAGATGTAGCTTGAAGAGAACAAGAATGGTCGTAGGACGCGCTCTCAAAGTCAATGATGCGAAGAACACCCTTTGCATCTCTCGTGATATTCCTGGGAAGGAGATCATGGTGGACCATCCCAATAGAATGAAGGGCTTTGCAATGATTCCAGATGATCTTCCTATTTCAATAAGTAAGTATACGAAAGGAAAACAAGATGAGTGCGATACATACAGCTCATGTAAATTGAAACCTGTATCCTTCCAAGAACAATCCACGAAACGTCCGCTCTCTCCACCATCGGCCAAGATCATAGCTGCCCAATACTGATCAGGCATAGTAAATGCGCCATAGTACGCGGGGGTGATGTCGAATAGCTGATGGCTATAAAGGTATTGGTAGGCCGTGAGTTCCCTCCTCATCACATCGAAATGCCGTCGCGGATACATCTTGACCACCAGTGGAGAGCCGTCGCTGAGAGTGTCACGCCAGACCCGAGAAAAGTTGCCGCGATGAATTTCACGCGAGATGGTCACAGACCAAGACATTGCAGAACCAGAAGGAGAAAGAGGCGGTGTGTCAGCGGAAGAGACTGGGTACAAACTCTCGTAACGAAAAACTGTGCGAGGAGCCGCAGATACACCAGAATGATCTACATAAAATAACAGCTGAAGATGGCGTCAGAGAGGGCTGGGGGAACGACTCTATGATGAACACACCGCAGCTGGTAAGTATGCGATCTTCAAATCTTGAGTTTGTCCGACATCGACGATCATAGCTTCTTCTTCGAAGGGAGCTAGTTTCAGCTGGGACCTGGTTGAGAGACTCGAGGAGCGCATCTTATGAGGGTTTATCAGTGGCGGCAGCTGAGTGATAGTGTCCACGACAACATCAGGTAAGAGCAAACTAGTCAGGACAGCCAGAAGGGGCAGTCCGCCTTCGTTGTGAGGAGCGCAGAAGTCATAGATCGGAGGATTATCGTCATCGAAAAGGTGGTAGTGTGGGGACACCAGCCAAGCGTGCTCCCCGCTATCGTACGTGACTTGCAAGCAAATGAGACATCAAACCAGACATCAAATTGAAACAACAAAACGGCGCACCGTGCTCGGTCAAGATGGCGGATATTCCCGCTGAAGAAGAGACCAAATCTTGCCCGCGGCGTACAGGTGTACCCTTGGAGCCAGAGCTAAGGCCAATCACTTTTTTAGTATCTGGGCGAAAGACACGGCATGAGCGACACTGACTTTGACGGACATGGCCCTGCCACCCTCCTGACCCACAGGCTCATAGACCTGCAACTCTTGAAGCTCTGCCACATGGCCATAAAATATACTAGGGTGCTGTGGCTCTGCAGAGACCGCCTTGACGTCCTGGTCGATGTTGCGGGTTATGAAGTTCATCTCGCCTGCGTCTGAGTGCACCTCATCCACAGAGAGGGAGTTTTCGAGGGCAGCGATGACGTCTGAGACGACCATTCGTACAATTTGCAGTATCCACGACACGTCATATGTGCTTTTGAGTCTTCTCCTTGCAGCTTCCTCAAACAATATTGAGATGCTCCTAGTAACGTTGGGGGGGACCGGATCATCGATAATGCCCCTCTGCTCCATGAACGCCTCCAGAGGAAGAAGTGCACGGTCCAGGAAAGTACGATTCAAGCCGCTCTGACGCCGGAATTCCTCGGGTTCTGGTGGTATGTTGGCGGAATATGAGACTATATGAGTCGAAGCGAAGTCCACAGCTCTAGGATGAGAGGGAAAGCGCAAAACTAGAAATTCTCGCCAGGATAAGGACAGGGCCATGGTAAAAGTCTAAGGAGAAGATCGATGCTGCCCAGGAATGCCAGGAATAACGAGTGAGAGTGAATAACAAGGAGTGTCGGGATTTGCTGAATAATGTCCATCAACTCCCTCCCACCCGAACTGATACTCATAATCTTTGAGAGCCTCTACTACCGCGCAGACAAATGGACGAGAGAGCCAGACTACGCTACATTGGCCGCGGGTTCGCTTACACAACGCTCGTGGTATCTCCCTGCCCAGAGACTGCTCTTCAGACACATCTCTACCAACGTCCGCCCCTTCCACCTATTTGACGACATCCGCATCCTCGCCCCCGAGTCCATCCCAGACCTCGCATTCCTTCTCACCCACTGCCCGAGTCTGTACGAGCTCGGCTTGTCCGCCCAAGGCGTGTTCACTCTCCCGCCCTCCATGCCCTCCGCCAACATCCGCGCCCTCCGCCTCGTCGGGTGCAGCGTCCAAACCCCGATCTTGTACGACATCCTCGCCCTGTTCCCTACTGTGTGCTTCCTCACCGTTGGCACGGAGATCTTCGCCCCGCCCCCATCCACTGTCATTCCCGCTCCCGCCATGTACGAGCTCGCCCTCAAGCGATCCCTGCGCGCCGACATCCTCACGTGGATCCTCGCCAACTCTGTAGGATCTCTCCGCATCCTCGATCTGATAGATATCCCCAGCGCGGATATGAGGGACGTCCTCCTCCCACACGGGCCGTACATCCACTCCCTCCGTATCTTCTGCTTCTCCCACACCGCCTTGTCCATCCTCCGGTCCTGTGTCAACCTCAAAGAGTTTGTCCTGTCGAGCCTCCCTGTGATGGGTCCGTCCCTCGTCAACCTCCCCCGATCCATCGAGCACTTTAACTTAATCTCCCATGCGCTGTCAACACCGTGGAGTCTATTCATACCGTTGATAGTACTACTTCCTTTGAAGATATTTACCTGTGACAAGGGATCCAGGTCTCAGCCCAGCTTTGATGCCATAGAACAACTATGTCGCACTCACGGCGTTGCCTTGTTCGCAGACGCGTCGAATTTGTGGCCCGTACGTCTACTGTCTTTATAAAACTCACCATCTAACATCTTCCATAGAACGAAGATCCTGTTGCTGTCTCTTCTTTTCCTCGCGGCCGTTCCACTAACCACTTTCCGCTCATGAATCAATCATTTCATTCATCCTACCTACCTACCATCCTACTAAAAAAAACTGGAAGCTGCCTTCAATACTCGTCGCCACCCTGCCGTTCTTCAAGAAACGATCCACCAAGATCTCCACCTAGGACTAATGATCAAGCGCTGAGGTGGAGTCGACTCTAGCGGTGCGCCCCCTGTTCCCGCCCTTCTCTCCGTACTCGCCGTCTCGTAGGACGCGTGTAGAGCTCTTCTGAACCCAGCGTAACGAAGATCGCTGCCTTGTCCGAATCTTGGCGGGAGGTGCGTAGTTTCTTTCACATTGTACCTCTCGAGTCCTAGCCTAACCAAAGTCGTGCATCGAACAAGTGATAACTCGATAAGGCCGTGTTGCAGCACCGAGCTACATAGTTCAACCGCGACTCGAGGACGAGAGCGCCGCTGCCAGGAGAAGAAGCGAATGCCTCGCCCGCCGCCAGGGAAAAGGACAAACCGCGAACCCACGCCCCATTACCCGGAGAGAAGAAGGCAAAGTCATACGCGAATGTATGTATCCAATTGTCGCGATGTGAAGACGTCGCTATCTCGCCTACCGCGACAGCGTATACTTTACGTTCTTGTTTGCTGCACGCTTTTTTCAGGGCAACGTTGCTAGCTCATGGCATCTTCCCTGCGAATGCGGATCAGCCTTATACAGCTCGCACATTTCGTGGGTGCTTGTCCTCCAGCACAAATATGTGTCTACGAGGAGAGCCCAGCGACACAAGAACGGAACGATTCAACCCACGCATCAGTATTGCTGCACATATATTCGAAGAAATGCCTCGTCATACGGAACTGAAAGCTTGTTCCGTGATATTCCGTTGGAACTCGCCAGCGCTTGTATTGACAAGGACAGTCGCTGCAACCCATATTCCAAACCAGCGAGTCGGAGCCGTCTGATTGATGAGCGGTGGCAGTAGGATAGACACAATGGGAGGCGCATTTCATCTCCATAGTGTTGGAGCGGAGATAGAATTGGCGTTTCTTAGGCGCCGAAGAAGCAAAGCCAAGAGAGTATGTGAGAGAGACGAAAGACGACACAATAATAGTTGGAGTAGAGTTGGCTGCGTTGAAGGCACGCTGGCTTAAAAGTTGTCACAGAAGCATGGAAAGTGGAGCCCGTCCATCCCGAAGCGCACACGTGTCTGAGGGAGAGACGTCGTAAGCTCATATCAACAAAAGTACGACTCGCGAGGATGTTACCGTCACTTACAA
This sequence comes from Armillaria gallica, assembly GCA_037576215.1. Classification (NCBI taxonomy): domain Eukaryota; kingdom Fungi; phylum Basidiomycota; class Agaricomycetes; order Agaricales; family Physalacriaceae; genus Armillaria; species Armillaria gallica. Next base: position 136,556 of record JBANDB010000010.1, read on the forward strand.
AAGTGATATATCTGTGACCGTGCCACGGTGCTGAAGGTTGCATCGCATATCAACGGGCAGGACAGGCGGGCAGATATCAACCAAACGTTTGCACAGTATCCGAATCAGTCACTGCAGTGCGGCAATACTTTCGTTTTCATTAATGCGGCGTCACCACGGTGCGTTGAAGGTGTGTGGCACCATGCCAGCTGTAGTGCCTGGAATTTACTACGATCGTTATCCATCTTTCCCAGAAGCTATACGACATCGGAAGCGGGTTTAAAGGGAATTCCATGATTAGACTGAAACATCCAATGTCCCCCAGCTCCAATTCACTAATTCCATTAACCGCCTCGTTTCCTTTCTCCAAGTATCATTTAGTCGGGCGCCTATCTACTCACGGGGTCGTCCAATAGATCGTCCGCCTGCTGGTGTCTCGTCAATACGCCTGATCTCTCCGTCGCGTCTCTGTGCTCGATAGGTGCCAGACGCTTAAATAAATAATATGTTTGGTTTTTCGCGGTTTTTCTGGTGCATGGCACAGCTTAAAACATCGATCCCAGGTGATCCCTGGAACCGCTCGAAGCTGGATAGCCCGCGCCTGAGGCACATCAATAGAAGCAACCCTTACTTCTCGGCTGGATATCCCGGTTGAATAGTGCGTCGGAGTTTGGGCATTCCATCTCCCTCCCACCTCGTCAACTTCTTCCCCCAACACCCCCAGACATGAAGAAATTACGGGATATATTGAGGATCGTTCTTCATGCTTTCAGCCGCCCGAACGTATCCAGGAACATCGACAAGACTGGTAAGCAGGCAGCATATCCAATTATTATCGTTTGTAATGATAGTCCTTAGGCGACGCCTTGAACCTCAACGTTCCTTCTGGCACGCAACTTGATACTACTGATGTGGTCAGCAAAGACATACCAGGGGCGTCAAATGCTATCGAAGGCGATCCTGGTTAGTAGGCAAACTGTTCATTTTGGGTTGTAGTAATCGTGTTCGATAGGTGATGCTGGCTGCGTGGACGTATCACACAACGATGCCGACAAGGCTGGTAAGCAGGCGACATGCCCAATTGATTTCGTTTGTGATAATAGTCCTTAGGCGACGCCTTGAACCCCGACTCTCCTTCTGGGGCACAACTTGCTACTGATGTGGGCAGCAAAGGCATAGCTATAAACGGCGATCCTGGTGAGTAGGCAGGCTGTTCATTTTAGGTTGTAGTAATCGTGTTCGATAGGTGATGGTGACCGCATGGACGTATCACACAACGATGTCGACGGGGCTGGTAAGCAGGCGGCATACCCAATTGATTTCGTTTGTGATGATGTTCCTTAGGCGACGCCTCGAACGCCGACTCTCCTTCTGGCGCGCAATTTAATACTGATGTGGGCGACAAGGACATACCAAGACCGTCAAATGCTACTGAACACGATTCCGGTTAGTACGTTGCAGACTGTCAATTTTGGGTTGCGGTGACTGTGTTTGATAGATGGTAGTTCAAAACCTAACAATCCCGAGTCTCTCGAACTCGATGCGTGGTTAAAATCAAATGCGCACCTATGGATATTGATACAAGATGCTATCGAATCGCTCGCTAAGCCTGAAGTTGGCGCACCGTTGCGCACGTATCTTTCCTACGGCGATGTCTCGAAAATCTTGCTCAAGGGTCTGGAGCTGTTGGCCGACGTCCATCCAGTCACACAAGGTCAGTCACCTAGTGAAAGCACGTATAATGTCCCATCAAAGTTGCGTTTATTTCAGTGGTCTGTACTTCTGTCAAGGCCGTAGTCGCGCTCGGAACGATGTACCAAGAGAATAACCACAAGGTTGCAATCGTGAGACTACGAATGCAAGACTTGTTGATTGCAATCTTCCAGTAAGCATTGCACACTTACCTTTACCTTCGAAACCTAACTGAGATGTACTGTTAAGACTCAGCGGTTGGAAGCATCCTCAGGAGATTGCATCAGGCGATAAGAAGGTGGATATAATGGAGAAAGTGATGATAAAGATCGCAGAAGACATTAAAGGGGCTGCCTCTGCTTGCGACCTTTACACGAGCAAGGGTTTGATACGTATGTTTACTTCTCCATACTAGTTCGGAACTCGACATTCATCCACGACCTAGGTCGGGTAATCAATTCCCTGCAATATGAAGATTTCTTCGCCAACCAAATTGTCAAGCTTGTAGAAGATCACAGGAAGCTTATGGCGCAATTAAATATCCAGACAGCCCGGAATACTGCCTTGTTGCATACCGACATCACGCAGATCAAAGAGCAGCTCAAACGTCTGACTACTTCCCGGGAACAAGATCTTCAAAAGTTTCTTGAGCTCCACGATGGTATCGAGGCGTGCATAAAGAATGGGGACGTACTGCAAGAGCTCCTTCAGAAAAGTGGCGAGGGCATCGAAGGAGTACTTGGGCATCAGCTCGGGAAGAACGAATCTTGGTCCGAGACGATGAAGAAGGTTCGGGAAGAATTGCGCAAAGAGATAGCTCAGGATGTCAAAGACGTCTTCAAGAAAAAATTTGAGCGTTTCAGGAAGACGCTTGACCTGCAGGGACAACAACTGACGGACATCCAAAAGGGCAAAGACAAAATCTTAGCCCTCCTGGAGAATGGCGCTCATGACTATGTCATTGATACAGTGAGTTTCATCGTCTCATTCCGCCCACACTTTCTCAACTACTTTCTGGCAAGAACTTCAAGGAGCTTTGGCAAGACATGGTAATTCTGATATACTTCACATTCCTTATAGTTCATAACGGGGATTTTTTTTTAAAATAGAATTTCAAGAAGATTGTAAAAGCCAAGTACCTTGTGTCGGTGCTGTACGAGCATCTCATTGAAAAGCTCAGGGACAAGAAAAGGGCTAGTAATGATCAATGGATGCTGGGTTACTTAAACAATGCGCACCTTCAGCCTCTTCGTGAAGTTGTGGACGAAGACGCAACAGGATTTATCACCACCAGAGAGATCAATGTTTTTGTAGAGTCAAAGCCTGAGAAATGGACGTGAGTTGCATCTACCGTAGCTCCGCAACCCATTGACCTAGATATTGCAGAATCTTCCAATGGACTGTATACTGGGCCGCAGGTGTGTTTACCGGCTTCTACCATCAGCCCAGTTAACAGACCCTTGTGCAGGGTGGCAGTACAGTATAGCTCAGTATAAGAAGAGTATCTATATGCTCATCTCTGCGATGTACGGCATATATCCTCAAGTGTTACCTGCGAACCGTGAAGCGTTTATTGTATATCTTCAAGATGTCACTATATTCAAAATCGACAAACTTCTTCAGTCTACGCATGGTCCGCCATCAAATACCTTCGAAAGTGGGGAATTGCGTAAGCTCACTGAAGAGTTCACTGAAGCCGAGGAAAATCGTCTTACGGATAAACTAAAGTAAGTTGAATATAGCATTCATGCGCCATACATTGTCACTCTGGTGACCGGGAAAGAGTGTATTGAGCGGGTAAGTTAAGCCATCCTTGTTTGTCAACTCGCGTTGATCATTCCGAAAGTATATATATCCAATGCTCTATCTCCTTCTCAGGCGCCATCTTGGAGTGCTCAGTCTATCTACTACAACGACTCTCCATCCTGAAGAAATTCCTGACATGGCAGTATCCCTGCAGAATCTTTTTCATGCGGTCAATGAAAGATTGGAATATCTGGAATGTACGTTTACCATTATAGCAACCAAAAAAAAATCTGCTGTTAATATCATTTTATTAGCAAGCTTCAAGCGAAGTAATGTCGATGTCGAGGAGAAGCTCGATAATTTTGCATTTGGCATGGTAGGACTTGCTGTCTCTTCGGTTTGTATAATCAAACCTGACAATACCGTGTCACCACGTAGTTCAAACTTTACCACGAAAACCCCGAGAAAGACCTATCCAGCAACGACATTGCCAAGTACATCTACGAACGCTCACGCTTTGATGAAAATATCGAACCGCCTGACGTCACCCTCCACGATCTGCTCCATAAGCCTCTCGATGGAGCCTCACTCTGCTTTCCACTCTCTCTCCCTCAGGTTGTTGATGGTTCCAAAATTCCGATACAAGGACAGTGGGCTGGTCAAATGTATCGCCATGGTGATTCGCGGTTCGGCCTGATGCAGCTTGGTTTTGAATCGTCTCCGAAGGGCGATTTGACGGGAGTAGCTGTGACATGCCAGTATACCATGAAAATTTCAGGCAAAATCAGGCGGAATAAGAAGGTTAGGATTCGTCTCGACTTTGAGGACAGTGACGGCGACTACGACTGGGAGGAGCTTACTGGGCGGCTTGATCCCGAGAGGGGTATAATCAAGGGCCGCTGGGACGGTTGGGACGAAGATGAAGACAGCGAGGAAGACGAAGACGAAGACGAAGAGGAGAGTAGTCGCCAACAAACCCCGAAGGATGTGGAAGAGAATAAAGATGAAGTGCACAGGAACGGCATTGTGGTTGCTTCCGAAGAGGACGTGGATGAAGAAGCCGGCTCTTCTGCCCAGCAAGATAAACTCAATATAATCGACAACAGTACCGCTAACCCCGAGTATCCTTCAAACCCCGTCGACGTTGGTTTCCAAGTGTCAGACGAAGGCTACACATTTGTTTTTCGTCGAACGCCTGCCCCCTTGTGGCGATTCCTGCCTAGCCGTCCGCCTGGTTCTCCCGTGGCTGTAGAAAGCCTCGCCCGTGCACGATGGAGCTTTGCTTTGAAATGTGTGTTAGACCTGGTCAGGAGGGAAAATTCTCCGGGGGAATATTTTGTGGAGCGATTCGTCGAAGCAGGTCGATTCATTGTCCTGGCCCGTAGGGAACTCTACAAAGACAAGGATTATTGCCCTCGTCTGAGCGACTTGTCTACAGAAGAGGAAGAAGAATTGGAGCGACTGAAATGTGCAATTTGCCCGGAATTCATCAGGCCATACTACGCACCTGTGACTGACGCGATAGTTCGTCAAACGTACATGTGAGCCGTCAGTTCCAGATGTTCACTTTTACCCCTCACACTCAACTCCTGTAGTGGCTACTTCTGCGACTCGTGCAATGGTACCATTGTGGGAAGTAGATGGGCCTGCCTCACCTGTATGAATGATTCATTCACAGACACGGTTGATCTATGCGCGAGTTGCGTCAGAGAAAGTGTCGAGCAACGCGGATTTGTTCATGATGCATCCCATGTCTTATTGAAGTGCGATACCCGTGTTCTGGAAGCCCATTGGGGGTGGATAATTCCTCGGGCCCGCTCGATGGTGGTTCAGATCAAGAAGAAACTCCGTTCTCGTTCCGAGGGACGTGCTGAGCCCGCCGAGTCGAGTAATCTACGGGATAACAGCCCCCGGTCGAAGAAGGACACCTCGACCATAACCGGGTCTCTAACTTGTCAGACTTGTTCGGAGGAGGTGTCACTACCTTGTTGGATACGCATAGATTCTTACTGTTTGTGATTTTTTTACACCCCTTATACGTACCTAACACCGTTAACAGGGGCAGACAGTGAGAATTGTCTCTGCGACAAATGCGAATCCAAGAGTAAACCACCGGCAAACGATTCCCCAGAGTTCGGCCTGCCGCTACTACGAATTAACGAAGATGATGCCCCGAAGGAGGTCGTTACCATAGAGTCCCGGTTGGCAGCCCTTGAAAAGAAATTCGACCAACAACTGTCTGCGATGATGAAGCTTCTGGGGAGTCGCCGGTAATTCACTTTCTGATGTTTGATATCAAGTGCAAGTCGAGTAGGAGAATCGGAATTGCAATTTCAGTGTATGGGGGTGAAATGGCGCTATGGTCATGGGATGAGGAATTCTGGAGACGTTATATAATAGTTGGAGAAATTCGAACTGGTTGAATGTGCGCCGTTAACCTTTTACACAGAGCGCCACAATGAAGAGTGCACAGTTTAGGCAAGTTTCATTTCAGGAACGTGCATATTATGACACATTCCCAATTTTCAAGCGATACTCCACCCTAATTCTCGTCCGGTCGCAGCGCGCAGCGACCGAGGGAATAGAAAGTCGGCCTTTTCTCAGGATGACGGGTTTCATGTGTCCTTGGAGTAGGAGGCAATCACGGTAGGACTTGTAGAGATCGTGAACTGGTGGTCTCCGAGAGAGACGACCTGCTTTTCGGGAATATCGTGATAGAGGGTCCGGTGAGGTATCGAGGGTGCCACAGAGAGAACAAACTGGGTGTTGGTAGAAGAGATGGATTTGATGATGGCGTCCGGGAATATACGCACACATTGAAGTCTCGTTCCTCCGAGCTCAGCGACTGGGTAGAAAAGTCGGCCTGTGCGCAACAAATGATAAATCAGTACCTCAGAATCCAATGATCTGTTGTCTTTCCTGTCTGCATGCTTCATCCTCAGCTTGAGGTCTGGAGTCGACGTTCGTAGAGGTTTATGAGGGCATTGGGGTCGATTGGAATGTCGGTAGACGGGGTGCTTTTTCCAGAAAGGCACCTTAAGCAAAGGCGACAATCAGGGGAACTCTAGGGAGTGTCGGAGATTGCCGAACCAGGTCAACGACTAATGTCCATCATCAATCTAGCGCGCCTATCCCGACCCCTGCGTACCTCTCACACAAGACCCTTCTCAGGAATAAACATAATCCAAGACCTAAAAGACACCCACAACCGCGAAATCACCCGCTTCCACCACTCTCGCGAGACCCAACTGTCAAAGCTTCGCAAAGAGTTGAAAAGCCTGCAGCGTGCCAAAATCAAATGGGAACGACAAGATCTGCAGGAACGACGAGATGAGCAGAAACGGCGGGAGCAGGAACGAGTGCTGGAAAGGAGTGTTGAGGCGCCATTGATGGTATGGGTTTCTAACTATCTGGGACGTCTAATGTATTGTTACGCAGTGCGACAAAATCAAACTTCTGCACGAGGTCGCCAGGCTCAGAAAAGACGTGTCTGCTACCTCTTCCTTGCGTATGTGTCCCTCTCCCTAACCAGACGTTATACATACCCCGTTCAGACATCATCGACTCTCTCTACCGACGACACTTTGATTCTCCCGGCCCGCAATTCGTCCTTTCAGCAATCATCGGTGCATACGCCTCCTCCCGACACCTAGCCATCTCCCTCCTGGACCCCACACTCCAACAGGACGAGGTCGACAAAGCTGGGCACGACCTCTACCGCGCCTGCCTTCCGCTTCCAGAACAAGACACCCAGCCGGTCATCCTGAGGGAAGGCCAGCTTTCCCTGCCCTCGGTGGCAGCGTTTTTTGCACTCGCTCATTGGGCCCAGGCAGGGATCTCGGTGGATTATGTCTTGGAGAGCGGTAAGGTGGCGGCGAGTATCGGAGGAAGCGAAGACTGTTATGTACGGGCTTCCGAATGGCAAGCTTTGGAAAGGAATTCGACCACGATTGCGAGCTAGGCTCCTTGCGCTTGTTCGATTGACACTTGTCTTTGCCATAGCTCCGCTGATAGATCTTCGGCAAACAGACGCGATATATTTCTCAAAGAGTTTCTCCTGTCGAATCTTTATCAGCCTGAGTAGAGTTTAGCAACTAGTATCTCAATTTGATGTGATTTCTGGTGATTTCGGCACATGTTAGAGTTCACATTCAATTCGCGCCTACTAAATTGCCCTACAAGTCGTGAAACATCGATCGGCCATTTCCGAGACGCCTTGAACGAGTATGTCCATCATCGCTTTGGCACGAATTGCCCGACCCCTGCGTCCCTCTTGCACAAGATACCTCTCAAGAATAAACACCTCTGAGGATTCCGACATCGAACACTTGATAGACGCCCACGACCGCAAGATGACCCGCCTCTATGACTCGTACCAGAAGAAGATAGACGAGCTTTGGAAACAGGTTCTAAGGCTCAAGAGCGCCAAATTCGAACGGGAACTAAGAGAGATGCGGAAACCAGCGGAACGGGAACGGGAACGGGAAGAGGAAGAGTCGACGAGGAGTCTTACTGAGCTGGAGCTGACGGTATTCATTCGTAGCATCTATTTGGAACGCCTAATTCACTGTAGTCAGCACGACAAAATCCAACTTCTCCACAGGATTACGTGGTACAAAGAAAACATATCTGCTGTTTCGTCCTTGGGTACGTGCCCCTCTCTTCAAGCAGATGCTTTATCCACACCACACAGACATTATCGACTCGATCTACCGGCGGCGCCTTGACGACACGCTCCCTCCCGGCACGCAGTCCGTCCTCTCCGCGATCATCAACGGCGCTCTCGACGAACCATCGCACACTTACGCCTACTCCCGACAAAAAGCCATCTCCCTCCTGGACCCCACACTCCAAAAGGATGAAGTCGACGAAGCTGGGCATCACCTCTACCGCGCCTGCGTTGAAAACGTCCCAATCCAACCGTACCACCAGCCCATCGACCTGAAGGAAGGCCAACTTCCTCTCCCCTCGGTCGCTGCGTTTTTTACGCTTGCTCATTGGTCTCGGGTGGATATTTCGGGTTATTTTTTGAAGAGCGACGGGCAGGCAGTAAGGATCGAAGGTAGATTCTAGTATGATTAATTCATGAGCGGAAAGTTGTATATGGAACGGCCGCGGGGGAAAGAAGAGACAGAAACAGGATCCTCATTCTACAGAAGATGTTAGAGAGTGGGTTTTATAAAGACAGTAGACGTACGGGCCACAAATTCGACGCGTCTGCGAACAAGGCAACACCGTGAGTGCGACATAGTCGTTCTATGGTATCAAAGCCGGGCTGAGATCTGGAGCCCTTGTCACAGGTAAATGTCTTCAAAGGAAGTAGAACTATCAACGGTATGAATGGACTCCACGGTGTTGACAGTGCATGGGAGTTTAAGTTAAAGTGCTCAATGGATCGGGGGAGGTTGTCGAGGGATGGGCCCATCACAGGGAGGCTCGACAGGACAAATTCTTTGAGGTTGACGCAGGACCGGAGGATGGATGCGGCGGTGTGGGAGAAGCGGAAGATACGGAGAGAGTGGATGTACGGCCCGTGTGGGAGGAGGACGTCCTTCATGTCTGCGCTGGGGAGATCCATCAGCTCGAGAATGTGGAGAGTCCCTACAGAATTAGCGAGTATCCACGTGAGAATGTCGGCGCGCAGAGATCGCTTGAGGGCGAGCTCGTAGAAGGCGGGAGCGGGAGCAGCGGTGGACGGGGCCGGCGCGACGATCTCGGTGCCGACTGTGAGGAAACGCACAGTGGGGAACAAGGCGAGGAGGTCGTACAGGATGGGGGACTGGACGCTGCACTCGATGAGGCGGAGGGCGCGGATGTTGGCGGTGGGCACGGAGGGCGGGAGAGTGAACACGCCTTGGGCGGACAAGCCGAGCTCGTACAGACGCGAGCAATGGGTGAGGAGGAACGCGAGGTCGGGGATGGACTCCGGAGTAAGAATTATGTCGAGGATGCGGATGTCGTCAAATAGGCGAATGGCGCGGACACCTTTGGGGATGTGTCTGAAGAGCAGTCTTTGGGCGGGGAGATACCATGAGCGTTGTGTAAGCGAACACGCGGCCAATGTAGTGTAGTCTGGCTCTCTCGTCCATTTGTCTGTGCGGTAGTAGAGGCTCTCAAAGATTACCTGCACCAATTCAGGTGGGAGGGAGTTGATTGACATTGTTCGGCAAGTTCCGATACCCCTTGTTATTCACTCACTCTCGTTATTCCTGGACAGCATCCTTAGACCTTCACCATGGCCCTGTCGCTATCCTGGCGAAAATTTCTAGTTTTGCGCTTTCCCTCCCATCCCAGATTTGTGGACCCCGCTTCGACTCGTACATAATACGGGCCCATATTCCGCCAACATACCACCAGAACCAAAGAAATTCCTGCATTAGAGCGGCTTGAATCGTACCTTCCTGGGCCGTGCACTTCTTCCGTTGGAGGCATTCTTAGAGCAGATGGGCATAATCGATGATCCGGTCCCCCCCCCCCCCCCCCACGTTACCAGGAGTATCTCAAATCTTGTTTGAGGAAGCTGCAAGGAAAAGACTCACAAACAACTACGACGTCTTGTAGATACTACAAAACGTACGAATGGTCGTCTCGGAAGTCATCGCTGCCCTCGAAAGCTCCCTCTCTGTGGATCAGGTGCACTCAGACACAAGTGAAATGAACTTTGTAACTCGGAACGTCGACCAGGACGTCAAGGCGGTCGCTGCAGAGCCACAACACCCTCGTATGTTTTATCGCCATGCGAAGGAGCTCGAAGAGTTGCAGGTCTATGAGCCCATAGGTCAGGAGGGTGGCAGGGCTATGGCGTCAAAGTCGGTCTCGGCACTGGTGTCTTTTCGCCCAGATACTAAACGTGAATGGCCTTAGCTTTGGCTTTAAGGTGTCATTAATCGTTGTACATGTCTATGATGGCCTTGTAGTTGATGGGGATCCCGCTATCCGGGATACGCAGGCGCCGGGTGGTCCATGCAACGATGGACATGGTGCAAGGAGTATCGGAATTTGCCGAACAATGTCAATCAACTCCCTCCCACCTGAATTGGCACCCACCATCTTCGAACGGCTCTACTACTTACCGTACAGACAAATAGATGGTATCTCGCCGCCCAGAGACTACTATTCAGAGACACACTAGCTGGCGACGTCGACTCGAGCGGTGCGCTGCCTTTTACCGCTCTTCTTTCCGTGCTCACAGTCTCGTAGGATGCGCATGGAGCTCTTCTGAATCCCGCCTAATGGAGATCGCTGTCCTATGTAAATCTATGCGGGAGGTGCGCCGTTTTTTTCACATTCTACCTCCCGGGTTCTAGTCTAACTAAAGTCGTGCACAGTGCTGCTGAGTATGCTTCGCATCAAGCTTGCCATGAACGAGTGTTAACTCAATATGGCCGTGTTGCAGCACTAAGTTACACAGTTCAACCGCGACTCCAGGACGAGCGCGTCGCTGCCGGGAGAAGAAACGAATGCCTCGCCCGACGCCAGGCAAAAAGGAGAAACCGCAGTTCATATTGACTGCGAACCCACGCCTCATTACCCGGAGAGAAAAAGGCAAAGTCATACGGGAATGTACGTATCTTTCTTTACCGTCTATCACGTCCATCGGTATTGATATATTATCCAGCCGCGCTTCGTAAAAATCTACATCAAATGCCCATCTCGATACTGTAGAGATTTTTTCTCCTATTTCTGGGGGTTGTGAACAACGCGCTTCCATGTATAGAACAATAGATCTTGGAACACTCTTCGAAACTTGACCTTTAATATTGCCCACCCCTGCTTCACGAACAGTCTGACCCTTGCGTCTCTTGGCACCCAAAAACAAAGCTATAATCATTCCCGGGACACAGGTGTTTCCCTCGTATCCCCTTGTCGCGATGTGAAGACGTCGCTATCTCGCCTACCGCGGCAGCGTATACTTTACGTTCTTGTTTGCTCCACGCTTTTTCAAGGAGAAACGTTGCCAGCTCGGGAGGATCTTCTTCCCTACGAATGCGGGTCAGTCTTATACAGCTCGCACATTTCGTGGGGGCTTGACCTCCAGCATAAATACGTGTCTATGAGGAGAACCCAGCGACACAAGGACGGAACGATTCAACCCACGCATCGCATATGTTCGAAGAAATGCCTTGTCATACGGAACTGAAAGCTTGTTCTGTGATGTTCCGTTGGAACTCCCTAGCGCTTGTATTGACAATGACAAACAGTCGCTGCAACCCACTCTCCAACCAGCGAATTGGGGCCGTCTGTTTGATGAGCGGCGGCAGTGCCGTAAAACACAATGGGAGGCGCACTTCATCTGCATTGTGTTGGAGAAGAGATAAAATTGGCGTTTCTTAGGCGTCGAAGAAGCAAAGCCAAGAGAGTATGTGAGCGAAGCCAAGGACGACACAATAATAGTTGGAGCAGAGTTGGCCGCGTTGAAGGTACCTGGTTTGGAAGTTGTCACAGAAAAATGGAAAGCGCGGCCCGCCAAAGCGCGCACACGTGTCTGAGAAAGAGACGTAGTTCGCCGAATGGCTGATGCCATTCTCCACCTTCAGTGTATAATCCTCATCAACATACAAAAGTACGACTCGCGAGGCTGGTACCCTCACTTACAAAAGTGGTATCTGTGACCGGGGGTGCTGAAGAGTTGCATCGCATATCAACCAAACGTTTGCACAGGATCCGAGTCAGTCACTGCAGTGCGGCAATGCTTTCGTTTTCATCAATGCGGCACCACGGTCCACCACGATGCGTCGAAGGACCTCATTCCGTGTACTTCACTCAATACTCTCAATCGTACTAACGCAGTGGCACCATGCCAGCTGTAGTGCATGGATTCTACTAACCATTATTGATCTTTCCCAGAATCTATACGACATCGGCAGCGGGTCCAAAGGGAATTCCATGATTAGAATGAAAATGTCCCCCAGCTTCAATTCAGTAATTCCGTTATCAACTATCCACCGGTTCGTTTCATTTCTCCAAGTATATCCAGCTAGTTGGGCGTCTATCTACTCACGGAACTGTCCAATAGATGCGTGCATTGTCTGCTGGTATCTCGTCAATACGCCTGATCTCTCCGTCGCGTCTCTGTGCTCGATAGGTGCATAAATAAATAGCATGTCTGGCTTTTCGCAGTTTTTCTGGTACATGACACAGCTTAAAACGTTGAATTCAGATGAGATATCCCTGGAAACTCTCGGAGCTGGACAGTGGATAGCGCGCACCTGTGGCACATTAATAGAAACGACCCTTGCTTCCCGGCTGGATAGTGCGTCCGGGTTTGGGTATATAAGTTTCCTCTCACTACGTCACTACGTCAACTTCTTCTCCCGATACCCCCAGACATGAAGAAAATGCGGGCTATATTGAGGAGCGTTATTCATCCTCTCCGCCGCCGCACAAACGTATCGCACAGCAACGAACACGATTCCGGTTAGTATGTTAAGACTGATAATTTTGAGTCGCGGTGACCGTGTTTGATAGGTGGTAGTGCAAAACCAAACAATCCCTCTGACACGACGCTCGATGCATGGCTAAAAGCCAATGAGAACATACGGATGTTGATAGAAGACGCGATTGAATCGCTCGCTCAGCCCGAAGTCGCCACACCATTGCGCATGTACTTTCGTTACAGCGACGTCTCGAAAATCTTGCTAAGGGGCCTGGAGCTGTTAGCAGAAATCCATCCAGTCACACAAGGTCGGTTACCTAGTGCCAGAACGTATAATCTCCCGTTAAAGTTACGTTTATTTCAGTGGTCTGTGCGTCTTTTAAGGTCGTAGTCGCGCTCGGAACGATGTACCAAGAAAATAACCACAAGGTTGCTATCGTGAGACTACGAATCCAAGACTTGTTGATTGCAATCATCCAGTAAGCGTTGCACACTGGCTGTCACTTTCGAAATCTGACTGAGACACACTGTCAAGACTCGGCAATTTGAAGCATCCTCAGGCGATCGCATCAGGCGACAAGAAGGTGGATATAATGAAGGGAATGATGATACAGATCGCAGAACACATCAAATTGGCTGCCTCTGCTTGCGATCTTTATATGAGGAACAATTTAATATGTATGTTTACTTCTCCATACTAGTTCGGAACTCGTCATTCATTCACGAAATAGTTCGGGTGCTCAAATCTGTGAAATATGAAATTCTCTTCGCCGAGCAGATCAGCAAACTTGTAGAAGATCACAAAAAGCTTATAACGCAACCAAATATCCAGACAGCTCAGACTGTTGCCTCGATATCTGCCAACGTCGAGCAGATTGCAAAGCAACTCAAACTTCTGGATGCTCCTCGGGAGCGAGACCTTCAAAGGTTTCTTGGTGAACACAATGGTCCCGAGGGGTGCATAAAGAACGGGGACACATTGCGAAAGTTCATTCAGAAAAGTGGCGAGGGCATCGAAGGGGTTCTTGGGCATCAATCAAGGTGGAACAACAAATCTGAGTCCGAGAGGATGAAGGATGTTCAGAAAGTATTGCAGGAACAGATGGATGAGAGTGTCAATGAAGCCTTCGAAAAAAATTTCGAGCGTTTCAAGATAACGCTTGACCTGCAGGGACAACAACTGACGGACATCCAAAAGGACACTAAGACACTTTTACACCGCCTGAATAAGGGCGCTCATGACTACATTGTCGATACGGTGAGTTTCATCATTGACATCTCGTCCCGCAGTGACATTTCTGAACTACTTTCTGGTAAGGATTTCAAGGAGCTTTGGAAAGACATGGTAAGTCTGATGTACTTCATACTCCTTATAGCGCATAACAGGACTTTTTCATTAGAATTTCAAGAAGATTGTCGAGGCCAGGCATTTTGTGCCTGTGCTGTACGAGCATCTCAGTGAAAAGATCAGGGACAGTAAAAGAGCTAGAAATGATCGATGGATGCTGGCTTACTTAAACAATGCGTACCTCCAGCCTCTTCATGAAACTGTGGACGATGACACAACAGGATTTATCACCACCAAAGAGATTAATATTTTTGTAGAGTCAAAGCCTGAGGATTGGACGTGAGTCGTGTCTGCCGTAACTCCGCAAAATATTAATACCTAGATATCGCAGAACCTTTCAATGGGTTACATACTGGGCGGCAGGTATGTCTGCTGGCTTCTATCATCCACCCAGTTGATAGGTCCTTTTGCAGGGTGGCAGTACAGTGTAGCTCACTATAAGAGGAGTATCTATATGCTCATCTCTGCGATATACAGCATATATCCTCGAGTCCTATCAGCGAACCGCGAAGCATTTATTATATATCTTCAAGATGACACTATATTCAAAATCGACAAACTCCTACAGTCTACGCATGATCCGCCATTAAATGCCTCTGAAAGTGGGGAATTGCGTAGGCTCACTAAAGAGTTTGATGAAGCCGAGGAAAAATGTCTTATGGATAAACTGAAGCAAGTACACTATGACATCCATGCGCGATACATTGTCTCTCTGGTGACCGGGCAAGGGCGTCTTGAGCGGGTAAGTTAAGCTATTCTTGTTTATCAACTCTCATTGATTATTCCGAAAGTACATATATCCGATGCTCTATCTCCTTCTCAGGCGCCATTTTGGAGTACTCTGTTTATCTACTACAATGACTCTCCGCCCTGAAGAACTTTCCGACATGACAACATCGCTGCAGAATATTTTCCACGTAGTCGATGAAAGATTGGTAAATCTGGAATGTATGTTTACCATTGTAGAACCCAAATGAATCTGCTGTTAACATAATTGTATTAGCAAACTTCAAGCAAAGTAATGTTGATATCGGGGAGAAGCTCAATAATTTTGCCTTTGGCATGGTACGACTTGCTGTCTCTTTGGTTTGTGTAATCAGATCTGATCATACCGTGTCACCACGTAGTTCAAACTTTATCATGAAAACCCCAAGAGAAACCTATCCAGCAATGACATTGCCAAGTACATCTACGAACACTCACTCTTTGATGGGGATATCGAATGGCCTGAAGTCCCCCCGGATGATCTGCTCCATAAGCCTCTCAATGGAGCCCCACTCTACTTTCCACTCTCTCCCCCTCAGGCTGTCGATGATTTCAAAAATCCAATACAAGGACAGTGGGCTGGTCAGATGTATATCTATGTTAGTTCGTGGCTCGGCCTGATGCAGCTTGACATCGAATCATCTCCTGAGGGCGTTTTGACAGGAGTAGCTGTGACATGCGAGTATACCATAAAAATTTCAGGCGAAATCGGGCAGAATAAGAAGGTTAGGATTCGTCTCGACTTTGAGGACAGTGATGGCGACTACGACCGGAAGGTGCTTACTGGGCGGCTTGATACCGAGAAGGGTATAATCAAGGGCCACTGGGGCTATTGGGCCGAAAATGAAGACAGCGAGGAAGAGAAAGAGGAGAATAGTCGCCAACAAATCCCGAAGGATGTAGAAGAAGCCGGTTCTTCTGCCCAGCAAGATGAACACAATGCAATCGACAGCGGTACCACTAACTTCGAGTCTCCTTCAAATCCTGTCAACGCCGGCTTCCAAGTGTCCAGCAAAGACTGCACATTTGTTTTCCGTCGAACGCCTGCCCCCTTGTGGCGATTCCTGCCTAGCCTTCCGCCTGATTCTCCTGTGGCCGTAGAAAATCTCGCCCATGCACGATGGAGCTTTGCTTTGAAATGTGTGTTAGACCGAATCAGGAGGGAAAATTCTCCAGGGGAATATTTTGTGGAGCGATTCGTCGAAGCAGGTCGCTTCATTGTCCTGGCCCGCAGGGAACTCTACAAAGACATGGATTATTGCCCTCGTCTGAGCGACTTGTCTACAGAAGAGGAAGAAGAATTGGAGCGACTGAAATGTGCAATTTGCCCGGAATTCATCAGGCCATACTATGCACTTGTGACTGACGCGATAGTTCGTCAAACGTACATGTGAGTCGTCAGTTCCAGATGTTCACTTTTCCCCCTCACACTCAACTCCTGTAGTGGCTACGGCTGCGACTCGTGCGATGGTGCCATTGTGGGAAGCAGATGGGCCTGCCTCACCTGTATGAATGATTCATTCACAGACACGGTTGACCTATGCGCGAGTTGCGTCAGAGAAAGTGTCGAGCTACGCGAATTTGTCCATGATGCATCCCATGATCTGCTGAAGTGCGATACCCGTGTTCTGGACGCCCATTGGGGGTGGATAATTCCTCGGGCCCGTTCGATGGTGGTTCAGATCAAGAAGAAACTCCGTTCTCGTTCCGAGGGACGTGCTGAGCCCGCCGAGTTGAGTAATCTACTGGATAACAGCCCCCGGTCGAAGAAGGATGTCTGGACCAGAGCCGAGTCTCTAACTTGTCAGGATTGTTCGAAGGAGGTGTCATTACCTTGTTGGGTACGCAGAAATTCTTACTATATGTGATTTTTTTACACCCCCCTATACGTACCTAACACCATTAACAGGGGCAGACAGTGAGAATTGTCTCTGCGACAAATGCGAATCTATGAGAAAACCACCGGGAAACGATTCCCCAGAGTTCGGCCTGCCGCTACTACGAATTGACGGAGATGATGCCCCGGAGGAGGTCGTTACCATAGAGTCCCGGTTGGCAGTCCTTGAAAAGAAATTCGAGAAATTCGACCAGCAACTATCTGCGATGACGAAGCTTCTGGGGAAGGTCACCGGTAATTCACTTTCTGATGTTTGATATCAGGTGCAAGTCGAGGATTCGAATCGGAATTGCAATTTTAGTGTAAGGATGGGATGAGGAATTCTGGAGACATTATATAATAGTTGGAGAAATTCGAACTGGTTGAATGCGCGCCGTTAACCTTTTACACATTAGTCTGTCTACGCATTTCCCATATCAAAAATTTCCTGGCCAACGGACATTGATCCTTCCTCTTGCGTTAGCTTGTTAGCTACATGACACCACTGTAAAGTATGGGATGGAACACGAAGCTTGAAATGTCAACCCTGGTAAATTCACAGAGCGCTACAATGAAGGTGTGGAAAAAGTCCACAGTTTAGACAAGTTTCATTTCAGGAACATGCATGATATGACACATACCCAACTTTCAAGCGATACTCCACCCTGTCTCGTCCGAGAGCAGAAAGCAGCGACCGAGGGAAGAGAAAGTCGGCCTTTTCTCAGGACGGACGGGTTTCATGTGTCCTTGGGGTAGGAGGCAAACACGGCAGGAGCTGTAGAGATCATGACTGGTGGTCTACGAAAGAGACGACCTGCTTTTCGGGAATATCGTGATAGAGGCCCGTAGGTTTCCAGTGAGGTAGATATATCATAGAGAGAACAAACCGGGGTTGGGCAACAAATCGGTATCTCAACACCCTGGTAGAATACACCGTCCCATAACCTGTTGTCGTCCCGTTTGCGTGCTTCATCCTACATTATATTCAGCTCGAGGCCTGGAGTCTACGTTGTTGGAGGACATTGGGGTTGATGGGAATGTCGGTATACGGGGTATTTTTTCCAGAGAGGCAAGAGATACGCAGTGGTGCAACTTTCAGGAGTATCGGAGATTGCCGAACCAGGTCAACTACTTATGTCCGTCATCACTTTAGCCCGACCCCTGCGTACCTTCAAGTTTTACACAAGAAGCCTCTCAACAATAAACATCACCCAATGCCTGACAGCCATCCACAAACGTGAAACCACCCGCCTCCATGACTTTTACAAGACCCAGCTGTCACAGCTCCGACAAGAGTTGAAACCCCTGCGGAATGCCAAACTCAAATGGGAACGACGAGAGAAGCAGAAACGACGAAATGAGCGGATCAAGCGGAAACAACAGGACTCGGAATGGAAACGACGACAGGAATCGGAACCGGAACCAGAGCGAGAACAGGAAAGGAGTGTTGAGGTGCAATTGATGGTATGAGTTCTAATTATTTGGAACGCGTCTGATTTATTGTTACGCAGTGCGACAAAATCAAACTTCTGCACGAGATCGCCAGGCTCAGGAGAGCCGTGTCTGCTACTTCTTCCTTGGGTACGTGCCCGTCTCCCTAAGCACTGCAGACGCTATACACACCCGGTTCAGACATCATCGACTCTCTCTACCGACGGTGCCTCGACCCTACTGGCCCGCAATCTGTCCTCTCAGCAATTATTAACGGCGCCTTCGACTCGCCATCCCGCACATACGCCTCCTCCCGACAACAAGCCATCTCCCTCCTAGACCCTACGCTCCAAGAGGACGAAGTTGACAAAGCTGGGCACGACCTCTACCGTGCCTGCCTTCCACTTCAAGAACAGGACAGCCAGCCGATCGTCCTGAGGGAAGGCCAGATTTCCCTCCCCTCTGTCGCTGCATTCTTTGCACTTGCACATTGGTCCAAGGCGGGCATCTCGGTGGATTATTTGTTGGAGAGCGACAAGGTAGCGGCGAGTATCGGAGGCGGCGAAGACTGTTCTGCGAATGAAGACGACCTGACCTGAATCTTTTCTGACCACGATTGCGAGCTTTCCTTGTAGAGTCCTGGTGTCTCTGGTTCATTATGCAGTGTATCCTTATGAAGCCTTCCTGTCTCCTTGACGATTAACATGAACACTGTAGAGAAGCTCTGCTCATAGATCCTCCACCAAACAGATGCAGTGTATTTCTCAAAGAGCTTGTCCTGTCAAGACTTTACCAGCCTGAGTAAAGATTAGCAATGCAATGACCTAGTTCGGTAATGTCGGCGCATGTTAGAGTTCACATTGAATTCGCCACTGATTCATGCAATGCCTTGGAAGTCGTGAAACATCGATCGGCCATTCCCGAGACGCCTTGAACGAGTATGTCCATCATCGTTTAGCACGGCCCATAGTAGTCCGACCCCTGCGTATCTCTTGCACAAGATGCCTCTCAAGAATAAACACCCCTCAGGCTTCCTACATCAAACAATTGATGGACGTCCACGAACGCAAGATCACCCGTCTCCAGGGCTTATACGAGAAGAAGCTAGTCAAGCTTTGGAAAGAGTGGTACAGCTTAATAAACGCCAAATCGAAACGGGAATCACGAGAGCAGCGGAAACGATGGGAACGAATACGGGAACGGGAACGGGAAGAAAAGCAAGAACGGGAACAGGAACGGGAACGGGAACAGGAAGAGTCGAAGAGGAGTCTTACTGAGCTGCAGCTGACGGTATTCATTCGTTCTACTATTTGGAACGCCTAATTCATTGTAGTCAGCACGACAAAATCGAACTTCTCCACAAGGTCGCATTGTACGGAGAAAATGTGTCTGCTGCTTCATCCTTGGGTATGTGCCTATCTCTCCAAGTAGATGCTATATCCATACAGCGCAGACATCATCGATTCGATCTACCGACGGCACCTTGAAGACACGCTCCCTCCTGGCACGCAGTCCGTCCTCTCTGCGATCATCAACGGCGCTCTCGACGAACCTTCGCACACTTACGCCTACTCCCGACAAAAAGCTATCTCCCTCCTGGACTCTACACTCCAAACGGAAGAGGTCGACGAAGCTGGGCATGATCTCTATCGCGACTGTGTAGACCATGTCCCAATCCAGCCGTACCGCCAGCCCATCGACCTGAAGGAAGGCCAGCTTCCCCTCCCCTCGATCGCTGCGTATTTTGCGCTTACTCATTGGTCTCGGGTGGAGATCTCGGTGTATTTCTGGAAGGGTGACGAGGTGGCGGCGAGTATTGAAGACAGCTTCGAGTGTGATTAGTAGGATGAATGAAATGATTAATTCATGAGCGGAAAGTTGGCTGTGGAGCGGCCGCGGGGGAAAGAAGATACACAAACAGGATCTTCGTTCTATGGAAGATGTTAGATGGTGAGCTTTATGAAGACAGTAGACGTACGGGCCACAAATTCGGCGCGTCTGCGAACAGGGCAACACCGTGAGTGCGACATAGTCGTTCTATGGCGTCAAAGCCGGGCTGAGACCTGGAACCCTTGTCACAGGTAAATGTCTTCAAAGGGAGCAGAACTATCAACGATATGAATGGACTCCACGGTGTTGACAGCGCATGGGAGTTTAAATTAAAGTGCTCGATGGATCGGGGGAGGTTGTCGAGGGATGGACCCATCACAGGGAGGCTCGACAGGACAAACTCTTTGAGGTTGACGCAGGACCGGAGGATGGATGCGGCGGTGTGGGAGAACCGGAAGATACGGAGAGAGTGGATGTATGGCCCGTGTGGGAGGAGGACATCTTTCATATCTGCGCTGGGAAGGTCCATCAGCTCGAGGATGCGGAGAGACCCTAGAGAGTTGGCGAGGATCCACGTGAGGATGTCGGCGCGCAGAGATCGCTTGAGGGCGAGTTCGTAGAGGGCGGGAGCGGGAGTGGCGGGGGATGGGGGTGGGGCGACGATCTCCGTGCCGACAGTGAGGAAGCGCACAGTAGGGAACAAGGTGAGGAGGTCATACAAGATCGGGGACTGGACGCTGCATTCGACGAGGCGAAGGGCACGGATGTTGGTGGAGGGCACGGAGGGCGGGAGAATGAATACGCCTTGGGCGGACAGGCCGAGCTCGTACAGACGCGAGCAGTGGGTGAGGAGGAACGCGAGGTCGGGGATGGACTCGGGAGTGAGGATGATGTCGAGGATGCGAATGTCGTCAAATAGGCGGACGGGGCGGACACCTTTGGGGATGTGTCTGAAGAGCAGTCTTTGGGCGGGGAGATGCCATGAACGTTGTGTACGCGAACACGCGGCCAATGTAGCGTAGTCTGGCTCTCTCGTCCATTTGTCTATGCGGTAGTAGAGGCTCTCAAAGATTAAGAGCACCAATTCAGGTGGGAGGGAGTTGATGGACATTGTCCGGCAAATCCCGATACCCCCTTGCTATCCACTCTCACTTTCGTTATTCCTGGACAGCATCAATCTTCTCCTTAGACCTTCACTATGGCCCTGTCGCTATCCTAGCGAGAACTTGTTGTTTTGTGCTTTCCCCCCATCCCAGATTTGTGAACCCTGCTTCGACTCATACGGTCCCATACTCCGCCACCATACCACCAGAACCAGAAGAATTCCTGCGTCGGAGCGGCTTGAATCATACTTTCCTGGATCGCGCGCTTCTTCTGTTGGAGGCGTTCATAGAGCAGATGGGCATAATCGATGATCCGCCCCCCCAACGTTACTAGGAGCATCCCAACGTTGTTTGAGGAAGCCGCAAGGAAGAGTCTCACAAACAACTATGACGTTTTGTAGATACTGCAGAATGTACGATGGGTCGTCTGAGGAGTCGTCGCTGCCCTCGAACTGTGTGGATCAGGTGCACTCAGACACAGGCGACATGAACTTCATAACCAGCCAGGACGTCAAGGCGGTCGCTGCAGAGCCACAGCACCTCGTGTGTTTTATCGCCATGCGATGGAGCTTCAAGAGTTACAGGTCTATGAGCCTGTGGGTCAGGTGGATGGCAGGGCCATAGCTGTCGAAGTCAGTCTCACTCATGCCGTGTCTTTCGCCCAGATACGAAAAGTGATTGGCCTTAGCTCTGGCTTCAAGGGTATACCTGTACGCCACGGGCAAGATTTGGTCTGTTCTTCAGCTGGATATCTGTCATCTTGACTGAGTACGGTGCGCCATTTTCTGTTTGATAGTCTTGCTTGATGTCTCATTTACTTCTCCAAGTCATGTACGATAGCGGGGAGCACGCTTTGCTGGTGCCCTCGCACTACCATCGTTTCGATAACAACAATCCTCCGGTCTATGACTTCTGCCGCGGTGTCTCTCGCAACGAAGGCGGTCTTCCGCTTCTGGCTGTCCTGACTAGTTTGCTCTTACCTGATGTCGTCGTGGACACTATCATTCAGTTGCCGTCACTGATAAACCCTCTGAAGATGCGCACCTTGCAAAGGTCGAGTCTCTCAACCAGGTCCCAACCAAAACTAAACTCCCTTCGAAGAAAAAGCTGTGATCATCGACGTCGGACAAACTCGAGATTTGAAGATTACATCCATACCAGCTGTGGTACGTTCACCATAAAGTTGTTCCTCTCAGCCCTCTCTGATGCAATCTTCAGCTGTTATTTTATGTGGATCATTCTCGTGCATCTGCGGCTCGCACAGCTTTTCGTTACGAGAGTTTGTATCCTGTCTCTTCTGCTGACACACCACCTCTTTCTGCTGTGGTGTCTTCTCTGTGGTCCGTGACCCCATCTCACGGGAAATTCATCACTGCAACTATGCTCGGGTCTGGCGTGGCACTCTCAGCGACAGCTCTTGTGTTTCCCCACTGGTCGTGACTCATCAAGATGCTAAAATGAATTAAGTCCCCCAAGTCACCATGACAGCATTTCAATGTGATAAAGAAGGAACTCGAGGTGTACCAATACCTTTATAGCCATCAACCGTTCGATGTCCACCCTGCCTACTGTGGCACATCTGCTATGCCTAGGTAGCTATAATCTTGGCCGATGGTGGAGAGAGCATGGATCATTCATGGAAGGATGCAGGTTTTGAACCAGTTGAACTTAAGTGTATGAATACTCACCATGCTTCGCACATCATGTTGATTCTGAATCCAAAATTTAATTTACTCAAAGTTGGTACATTACAGATATTGATGACATCTTGAAGATACTCTGGAACCACTTGCTTTCAATCTACAGGTCATTCCCTCTTCACAATCATTGATCACATATTAGCACTTTCAGTACTAGATCTCTATCACACATATACAGCTATTCCTAAACAGAGGTCATTTCTCTCATGGATCCCAATACTCCATCCATAAGTCTAAGAATAGCTTTATGCTGTATACAGGCTGTATAATTCTGAACAGGCAATGCCTATTACCAACAGCTTATTGATTCATGTGCACTGCTTCTCAATACTATAAGAAGAACCCAGAGTAGTATGTGTATCAATTTCCAGGTCCTCCAGCTTGAATCAAGTTAACCTTCCTCTGTTCTATAATCACAACAGGATTCACTCATCTTCATATCACTCCTGCTACTCAATGTTTCTACCAATTTCACCTTGTGACAACCCAGTCGCATGTGATTCAAACACACGAACAGTGTGGGACATTTTGCAAAGCTGTATTGTGACTATCTTTGCATGCACATGGATTTCAGTTCATCCTAATGTCTCTGGGCCCAAGCTCAGAGCACAAGGATGGTTCTTTCTTGGCTTGCGGAGAGTGAAGTTGATGATTTTTGCTATCATCTGTCCTGAAGGAGTCATTCTATGGGCATTTCGGCAAAGACTGGCTGCATGTAGTGCTACAAGATGTAAGCTCCCTTTCTTCAGCTCTTAGAACAAACTTAGATCATTTCTTAGATAATCTATCAATGACACATGGATTCTTCATTGCCATGGGAGGATTTATAGATGCAGAAGGAACTACCATTGGACTGGACTTCATTGATATGTTTCAGAAACTAGAGCTTCCTCAAGGATTGTATGATGCTGTCTGCAGATTCACCAGAGAGGAGCTCCTGGACCATAGCAAAGGGGACATCCTATCAAAACTACTATCCCTTCTTCAGACTACCTGGTTCATTGCATATTATGCTACCAGAGCCATCCAATCTCTTCCACTCACTCAACTTGAAACTGCAACATTTGCATTTGCTTGTCTTAATTTTGGCAACTACATTGTGTGGTGGCACAAGCCAATGGATGTGCAGGTCCCAATTAAACTGGATGGATTTACTAGCACATGTGTTAGCAATGATCCTTGTTTTACTCCCATAAATGACAGTCCTGCTGCTGTCAACAACACTATATCAATCACAGTCCAACATTATAACACTTCCAATCCTTTAAATGCAAATATAGGAAATAATGACTACAATGGCTACCAATGGAATAATACAAACAGGACAGGATATTTCACTTATTTTCAGGTGTGTTATTTCACATTAAATTTCTAGCATTTTTAGAAAATAACCAACAAGCACTAGCTACAGCAGTTTTTAACATCTGACATATGGCTGCATCTTGTGTACCTATGCCAGTGGCAAAACATCTATGGACAGTTCCTTTGCTAGGCCAGACAACACCTATCTGAGCTTCTTGAAGATATTGATGTTATAGCAAAGACTGCATGGAGACACTATTGCTTCTATCTTTATTTATTTACACCAATCCTTTCAGGAGGGTATGGATCAAGTCACAGTTTCTTAGAAAATGGTGCTCCAACATTGTCCTATGGCTGTCTGCTTCCTCATTGGACAATGTTTCCAACTTTATATTTTGGAGCTTTCATTGGATCTGTTACAATTTATTCGTTTTCATCGCATCTTATCTAATCTTTGGAAGATTAGATAAGATGCTTACTCATTCCTTATCTTTAGACCTGCAACTCCCGGAGAGTCTTCATAAATCTTCACATCGCTATCATGTCACACTCGGTTGATGTGTACTTGAGAAGGGGTATTCTCGGCTACCGTGTACTCGACACGTAGTGACACATAGGATTTCTTGGCTACTGTGTATTTGGCTTATTCACTTTCTAACACAGTAGCCACCTTTTAGTACCATTTACAGACCCTCACTTTAGTATATAAGTAGCTTACTCAAAGCCTGTATTTCCCTAGCTTTGAGCTAAAGTTTATTCATACCGAAACACATTCTTTCTTGCTAAGAGCTCCTAAAGTGAGTCTTGAGCATCAATTATCCAAGGGCTAGACGGTGACTGTATGAACGTGATACAGCCGATCTATTCACCTTTGATTGAAGTTCGGGTCTTACAATTAGCTCAAAGCTTTTTTACTTATTTCCCCCCAGACCTCCATGGAAGACAATGCTCGTATCATAGCCATCGCACTAGGAATACCAAGCGCCACCTTTGTCTCCCTTGCCCTCATTCTTGCAGTCAGGTTCTGCTATAGAACAAGACAGCTACAGCTACGACGACAAGAAGAGGCGCACCGCACCACCCCCTCAGTCATTACAGATAACACCAATGGCATCCCGCTCCAGCAGCAGCCACCATGACTCTTCGCACCCATACCACGGCGACCGATCCCAATCCACCAGTTCGCTGGGTCAGGAATCAACGAGACGACGCAGGACGTTTCTGAGCAGGCTTCTCCCATCATCCCGGAGGGACAACCTCCTACCCCTCCCAGAAGGAACACGTCCAGCATCGACATCACCACCAAGCATCCCACTGCCTACTATGCCGTGTTTGTCCCTTGAACTCCCTCACCCGACTTGAACTCCCACCACGCCACCCGTGGCCAGAGACACAACATGGGCCGCCACGCCAGACCCATCAGCCCAATCCCTGATAACAGTACTTGGACTGACAGGAGTCCCGCTTCACCACCCACAGCCGGTATCACTTCCCGGGAGTTCTGGGATAACCTTGACATCCCCTATAGCGCCTACTTCCCCGCTCCCACTGGTAGCTCGCCCCATCAACCTGTCCAGGCCAGCGAGTCGACATTCGAGCCTGTACAGGTCAGTGAACCCGTCGCTGGCCCCTCAAACCCCAGGCGCAGTGGCTGGCGAGCGCAGCCTTGCAGATCCCCGCTCCATCCCCCTCGAGCAAGTACTTGGGAGCAGCTCACCCAGCGATTCCGAGAGTGACCACAGCCACCACCTGAGTTCACACGCCCACCAGAGAAGTCCAGTGAGTTGACCACCGTCGGTAACCCGACAGCACGCGCCTCTACCTCCTTCCCGAGACTCACAATCGACGGAATCCCCGAGTCGTCCTCTGAGCAGACGCGCGAGCGCTCACCCTACTACCCCAGTGATGATGACACTAACTGATGCCATTAATTATTATAATGAAACAGACGATGACCCTTCGATCCCTATCACCTCCTTATTAAGGTGAGCAGATTATATTGACATTTACAATTATTTCGCCTATGAGTTACCATTTTCCTTGGTCTGGGGAAGATCCCCAGCCGGGAACGATTATTTTATTAGGAAACAAGCGGATCTCCCAGCAAATGAGATCTTACAGTATGAGGTGGAGCGAAATGCTCGCCTCCTATGGAACGAAATACACCTGGATGCCGTAATGGAGAATTTTCCCCCTTATGAAGAAGCCACGGAGGAGATCGAGATACAGGAACCAATGCCAGATGAGCCCCCGGTAGCACCTCCCCAAGTCACTAATACGTTCACCTATGCTAGCAGGCAAGCAGCACCAGGAATGTACCAACACGGGTACCTACCTTTTGCAGGCAGCAGCCACGGAGCCGGTGGAGGCGGGGGAGGCAGACAACCAGCACAGCCACCTCCCGCCCCCCCGATACGAGTAATGCTTCCCCAATTCCCGGCGCCCCCAGCAATGCCAGACCCGCCTATACCTTGGGAACTGCAAGCTGGAGCGATAGCCCCCTATGACGACTTCAAGCCAAAAATCTTGAAGGAAGTCGACGACTTCACAGGGGACTCGGACGACATTGCTCGCTTCTTCCTAAAGTGTGAACTACACTTCGACATCTTCAACCGGCACTTCCGCCAACACCCGCATAAAGTTGTCTTTTGCGTTTCCCGACTCACAGGAGATGCTGAAAGGTGGTGGCAGTTGTGCGCGCAGATCGTAGGAAAAACGGCGGATGGAGAGCAGCAGTATCCGACTTATGAGGACTTCAAGTTGGAACTCAATGGCAGGTTCTGGAAGGATGCTGACTCCCAGATAAAGTACACACAATGGGAAAAGCTGAAGCAATTGGAACACAAGGATGGCGACAAATTCTTCCAGCTATTCGAAGAATTGGCCTATCACACCAGGGTACGCAATAACGACCAGGTAATGCTTCACCAGATCAAGAAAGCCACCCGACAGACAAGTAAAAACACCATATACTCGTCAGATGGGGACGTACCAACGGACTACCCAGCGTGGAAAGCCCGCCTCCTTCGAATCGATCTCAATTGGCACCTCAAACAGGCAGAAGGAATGACAGGGCCACCAGCCCGATCACAGAAGACGACCATGCCTGTACAGGGTGGTCAAACCAGGGCCCCTGTGCCGACAACGACAACGGCGACAGGGACAACTTATGGAGGATGCGGACAGCCAATGAATATTGACAAAGCCAGGGCAGCATTGGTATGCTTTGGATGTGGCAAGAAAGGCCATTTCAAGTGCGACTGCCCTACCGCACCCAAATCCCAAGCAGAGTCTTTGCGACACGCAAACACTTACTGGGACATAAAGGAAGGCCTCTCAACGATTGAGGAGGTAAAAGAGACCGCCATTTAGATAACGATTCAATCTATTCGGTGACCCAGGGTTTAGTTCTGGCTGGTACGCATATCGCATCACATCATTGTACTTATATATCGCCTGTAGTATCCACTGCACATTCGAATATACCCATGACTTCGCAACCAGACCAGGAACTGAACCACCAGAATCAACTTACGCCTAACGAAGTGACATTTACGCCTAACGAAGTGACACTTATGCCTAACGAAGTGACCACAGGAACGAGCGCGGTAGTCACTGAGCTATCGGTTCGACGTCCCGTGAGTAACCTATTACAGGTGAAAGCATGAGATGATGAGTCACCTACCATAGTGACACCCATTATAACAGCGGATGTCCAACCAGATGGGGCAGGAGGGCAGACAGCTATGCTCCCGCGTAAACGTCCCCTACCTGATAAAGCGGCTCTACGGAGTCCCTGCCGCGCAGGGAGTTTCGAGGGAATAGCTTCGGCGAAACCTCCTCTGGTAAAAGAGAATACCGCAAGGCTAGCAGAGTTTAAATCCCACGACGGGGCTCTGGCAGCAGCCATGGATGACAGCACCCGCAACGCTGGATTACAGAAAACGAGGGACACGGCGAGGGACTATTTGCCCTTGGTCCTGAAGAACCAAGAGGACGAACCGGAGTCGGGTAAGTGCCCCCAATCAGTTGCCAATGCCTATCGAGGCGAAGGGTGACCCGACAATGGGGGAATGCCAAACGAAACGAGGGACCTGCCTAAGAACCCAGGCCCGGAGGAACCAGGTGAAGGCGACCACTCGTCGACGGTGAGAAGCATAGGCAATCGTCGTCCAGCGGTGTCAGCCCAACCTGCTGCCTCTCCACAAGACAGTGCCTTCACGGAAAGCACCTCCCATTCCACAACCGACCAGAAAGCCACAGGTTCGGAAGCTGCTAGCGCCCAGGCAGTGCAAAGGGGGCATCAGGTAGCTACTTTGGAAGAAGTACCTGATCACGAGGACAATACCAGTTTCATGATGAACAAGAACGCTAAATTAACCCCTTTAGACTTAGAAAATGCGGTGACCTCACCGACGGTAGTCGCGCCCGTATGGGGCGACGCGAAGGTTGAAGAGGCCCCGCAACTGTCCCGCACCTATACAAAGGGACAGACCTATAGAGAATGGCTTAAACCATTCGGAGCCAAGTGGACTCTACGCGGCGTAGTACAAACACGAACGGAGTCAGAGGCGAAGGCAATCCTCAAAAACTGGATTCATAAGGCATGCGCGGAGGAGGTCGTCGACTCAATGATCGAAGCAATGAGGGGGATGAAGCGAATTGACACACTCTGGTGGCTTCATGAACTACAGGAGCTGAAGCGACTTATCAGTGCACTAAGCGATAAAGGGAAAGACCTGGTTATCCCCGTCGTTCTCGGGGCACCAGAAACACTTCCCAATATCTCGACAACCGCGTTGGTAGACAGCGGATGCACCAGCAGTGCCATCAATCAAAAGTTCGTTAAACGACACAACATCCCGACTCGACCGACAGCCGCTCCAATCCCAGTCTATAATGCCGATGGAACCAAGAACTCAGGAGGATCAATTACCGAATACGCCGAGATCGAACTCAAAATCGGGGATCATTCTGAACCAATAGATCTAGCCGTAACAGATCTCAGTGATAAGGAAATCTTCCTTGGTCATGATTGGTTAGCCTGGCATAATCCGATCATCAATTGGAAGATGGGAGGATCAACATTTGCACGGTGTGAGTGCAAGAAGAACCCATTCACACTACCCGATGCCGATCCCGACGACAAGTGGGACGAAGAGCTGGAGGAGGGAGACACCATTCTCACAATAGATTTCACGTGGGCTATTCTCATATGTGCTCATCATGCCAATGACTTAGCTGCCGCAGCCAACGCAGACAAGGAGACCAAGACGTTCGAAGAAATGGTCCCAGAGTGGTGTCGGGATTTCAACGATCTATTCGACAAAGATAGTTTCAATGAACTTCCCGAGCCAAAGACATGGGACCATGCCATCGAACTTACTCCTAATGCGAGCGCCAATCTAGATTGCAAGGTCTACCCCTTGAACAGGAACGAACAAGCAGAACTCAACAAGTTCTTGGATGAAAACCTCTCAAGTGGACGAATACGACCATCCAAGTCACCCATGGCTTTGCCATTCTTCTTCGTTAAAAAGAAGGATGGCAAGCTGCGACCAGTCCAGGATTATAGGAAGCTCAATGAGATGATGATTAAAAACCATTATCTGCTCCCCTTAATCTCAGAACTAATGGACAAATTACAGGGTGCCAAGTATTTTTCCAAGCTCGACGTCCAGTGGGGTTACAACAACGTGCGCATCAAGAATGGTGACGAGTGGAAAGCAGCGTTCAGAACTAATTGAGGGTTGTTCGAACCCACGGTTATGTTCTTTGGGCTCACCAACTCGCCAGCCACCTTCCAATGGATGATGAATGACATTTTCAAGAACCTCATTGCATCAGGCGCCATCACTGTCTACCTTGACGACATCCTTATCATGTCCAAGACCAAGGAGGAGCATCGTCGCATCACGCGCGAGGTTCTAAGACTCCTCCGAAAGAACAAGCTCTTCCTTAAAGCAGAAAAGTGCGAGTTCGAAACCTTGGAAACAGAGTACCTCGGAGTCATCATCAGTGAAGGGAGCATCCGCATGGACCCAGTCAAAATCGCCGGAATCGCAGAATGGCCCGTGCCCACCAAGAAAGTTCAGTTACAGTCGTTCCTAGGCTTCACCAATTTCTACTGACGTTTCATCAAAGGATACAGCAAGGTCGTCAAACCAATAACACAGCTGACAGGAAATGATCCATGAAAATGGGGCAAAGCGCAACAAGACGCCTTTGAAGAATTGAAGAGATTGTTGGCTAAGGAGGTGGTACTAGCCATACCAACAGAAGAAGGAAAATTCCGAGTAGAAGCCGATGCAAGTGAGGGAGCGATAGGTGCGGTATTGACACAGGAGCAGGATGGAAAATGGCGCCCAGTCGCATTTTTATCCAAATCCCTCACTACGACAGAACAAAATTACGAAATTTACGACAAAGAACTGCTCACGATAATGATCGCGCTTGACGAGTGGAGGCACTACCTGATGGGTGCAGCTCAGGACTTCGAAATATGGACAGATCACCAAAATCTACAATATTTCCAAAAGCCCCAGAAACTCAACCGGCGCCAAGCACGGTGGGTTACTGAGCTGGCCGAATACCACTTCACACTGCACCACAAATTGGGGACTGCAAACAAGAAAGCCGACTTACTCAGTCGCAGAGCAGATCACAAGCAAGGAAAGGAGGACAATGATGAGGTTATCGTCCTCAAACCCGAGCACTTCCGGGCACTAGTCATGCCCACTATCAAGGAAACCCATTCCAAGATAAAGCAAGCCACGCTCGACCACCACTGATGGGACAAGAACATTGCAACCTCCCTTAACCACGACAGAGGATTGAAAATAAATGACGGACTAATCTATTACGATTCCCGCATTTACGTTCCTTCCGACCACATGTTACGAGGCAAGATAATCGCACAAGTTCACGACCACATCACGGCGGGACACCCCGGCATAGAAAAG
This sequence comes from Armillaria gallica, assembly GCA_037576215.1. NCBI lineage: Eukaryota > Fungi > Basidiomycota > Agaricomycetes > Agaricales > Physalacriaceae > Armillaria > Armillaria gallica. The sequence goes on from JBANDB010000010.1 coordinate 167,666, forward strand.
ACTAAAGAACTCGTCTTACGAGAATATTGGTGGCCCAGGATGAAAAAAGACATAGAAGATTATGTCTGCAGCTGCGAGACGTGCCAACAAACCAAGTCAAGCACTCAAGCAAAAGCAGCGCCACTTCATCCAAACGCCATTCCATCCTGACCCTGGACTCACATCTCCGTCAACATGGTGACTGGTTTACCCAAGAGTAACGGTTTTGACACAATCCTAATGATCGTCAACCGTTTCTCCAAGGAAATCATACCTGTCGCATGTACAACAGAGATGTCATCGGAAGGGTGGGCCAAAATCCTACGAGACGAAGTCTACGCCAGACACGGGATGCCACAGGTCGTCATCAGCGACCAAGGCACCATGTTTGTATCTAAGTTCATGAAAGACCTTTATGACTTGCTCCAGATCAAGGCAAACGTATCCACCGCCTACCACCCACAAACTGATGGACAGACTGAGCGAGTGAATCAGGAGGTTGAAAAATTACCTCTGGATCTTCGTCAATCACCGCCAGAATGACTGGGTAGAATGGCTATCCCTCATGGCTTTCGCTCACAATAACCGCACCCACTCTGCAACGGGTAAAAGTCCCTTCGAGGTTACCCATGGCTATAACGTCGAGGTCCTCCCTGGTGCCGTACGACCCTAAGCACCCTTCAGAACACCGGCCTCCAACACATTCGTTTCACAGATGCAGAAAATCCATGCCGAAGCAAAGCAAGCACTTCAGAAGGCTGCCAATCAGATGAAGACCCAATACAACAAAAAGAAAAGACCTGCAGTTGATTACTCGGTGGGAGACAAAGTGTGGCTTGATACAAGCAATCTGGCACTCCCACGTCCGAAGAAAAAACTCGCAGACAAAAAAACGGGCCCCTTCCCTATCATCACCAAGATCGGAGCTTCGGCATATAAATTAAAACTCCCACCAGGCTGGCGCATCCATCCAGTATTCAATGAATCACTCCTGACGCCCTACATGCCACCCACATTCCCTAACCAGGAACAGCTGCCTCTGCCACCACTCGATCTTATTGATGGGGAGGAGCACTATGAAATCGAGCATGTACTTGACCATAGAGACTGAAAGGTCTGAGAAAAGGCTGGCGAACCATGGCACTGGGTCACGGACTACTTCGTCAAGTGGAAGGAATATGGACCGGAATCAAACAGCTGGGTAAAGGAACACGACATGGACGCCAATGAACTAGTTGACAAATACCTCGCAGAAAAAGTGAATTGCACCAAACAAAAGACAGGAGATTGGCAGTCCTATACAGACCCATTCACTGGTCGAAAAATTTGGTACGACCAAGCACTCGACTGGGATTGGTTTGGTGGCAACGACGACCCCTCAACATACTTGAAATCACCATACGAAGCAACAGAAATCCCATAAACAAACAGCAGTTGAAATGCACCCTACAACAGGGGATAGCCAAAGGGCCCCTATTCACGACTTTTATGACAATATGCTCCATGACCTCCTTCATGCTTCCTTTCACTCACGACTTCTAACAACCAATATCTCACTACAAGCGCGTAAAATAATTGATTCATCAGGTCTGCCCACGGGGCATACGGGTCCGCTTACCACTCACGTCACCACCATACGAAAAATCCCCGCTCCCTCTGGGCGAACAAGGCCTTTGGGACAAGCTGCAGCGCGTATGGCATTTCTTCGAAACACTAGAGGTCTCTGGGGACGGCATGACAATGAAGTAGACGGAACGCTGATGTACTGGCAGTTGGGACACCTGCCTTAAGGGGGGGGGTAATGTTACAATTTATTTGTTTTCATCGCATCTTATCTAATCTTTGGAAGATTAGATAAGATGCTTACTCATTCCTTATCTTTAGACCCGCGACTCCCGGAGAGTCTTCATAAATCTTCACATTGCTATCATGTCACACTCGGTTGACGTGTACTCGAGAAGGGGTATTCTCGGCTACCATGTACTTGACACGTAGTGACACATAGGATTTCTCAGCTACCGTGTATTTGGCTTATTCACTTTCTAACACGGTAGCCACCTTTTAGTACCATTTACAGACCCTCACTTTAGTATATAAGTAGCTTACTCAAAGCCTGTATTTCCCTAGCTTTGAGCTAAAGTCTATTCATACCGAAACACATTCTTTCTTGCTAAGAGCTCCTAAAGTGAGTCTTGAGTGTCAATTATCCAAGGGCTAGACGGTGACTGTATGAACACGATACAGCTGATCTATTCACCTTTGATTGAAGTTCGGGTCTTACAGGATCAATCTTTGGAGGCATTCACTGTATTTCCTGGTATTCCACCTTTGGTTCAGACATTGAAAGTCTACTTTGGAAGATCTCTGCAGTGACAAGTATATGTGTACCTTTGATTTATGCAGTTGTAGTATCTGTGGTGATTCGATATACTAGAGGGCTTATTCCAATGTATAAATTATTGGCACCTATTTTCATATCATTATATATATGTGCTAGAGTTTTCCTACTTGTAGATATGTTTCTTTCACTCTGTTCAGCTCCACCTGCTGTGTTTGAAGATGTTGACTGGAGCAGGTATATGCCACATTTATAATTCAAAGAGTCTTAGACTACAAATTTTATAGACTTTATATGTTTTTTTTTTACCTTTACTACATGACAAGCATATTTTTGGACATAAACTCAGTAGTAGTTCCTTGTAGTCATTTAATAATTATAACTCAGTGGATACTATAGTGCACTTGAGGCCTTTGAAGGAACGATATAAGGATGAGGGAGATTGTGGTAGGTGTTTCTCATCTTCCCATCTTCCCCACCTTCCCCCCCTCCTCTCACACACTTTCTCCTCATTGTTAAGTACCTCATTTTTATTTCTTCCTCTCCTTCAGATCATCCTTCATGGTGTTCTCGCTGTTGTACGCGCTCTCCTTGAGCTGGAGGATTCAAATCACGTGATCGTACCATCTGCCTTTTTGGATTTTGTTCGTTGATGGATATTCTCAATTTCTTTCTCTGACCGTCACTGCGACGAGCTCGCTGTCGCTCATGGTGAGCCCGTTGTCGTTTCTCGTTGTTCTGTTCATTTTTGACCTCGTTCAGGTTTCCCTCCATGCCCTCGATCGCGACACGGCGGTCTCAAACTCGTGGTAAGCGCCGAGTCCAACGCGGCGTTGACTTTTTACTGAGTTTTTGTTCCAGCCATCCGAGCGCCGTTTAGACGACGACTAATGGTTTCTCTGATGTAGTGAGGTTCAGTACACGGTACGCGGGCTGCTTCATATTTTATCTTATGCTGACAACGTGTAGAATTCGTGGAGACTATTTATTGACCCCAAGATTAAGGTAGGGTCTTTACGGCCGTTGGAAAATTATGGTTTTGTCGGAACAAGCGGTACGTTTGACTCGGTTTCTCTCCCTTTTTTTAATACTGACGCATCGTTGTTGGCTAGGGAACTCGACTAGTGTACACCGAGACGACGACGACAACGATAGGACCACCACTCGTAACGTGGACACGGTTTTGGCAACGGAGATGAAACAGCTGTGACGAGAAGAATGGGAGGGAACTCGAAGGGCAGGCCGATGTGGGATGGACTCGCGGGGAAAGGTACGTTGTTGGGCCGTGACTTTTTCTTACTTGCTAAGTTTCCCCCAGATTTGGTACTGCTCCCCACGATAACGCGTCGTCAGCTGAATCTGAATCCAAACGCTAGGACCGGCCGTCGCTCACGCCAATGGATCTCTTGTAGTTGTCGCTTGCGGGTTAGGGTACGTCTACTTCGCTCTAATACCTTTTCTGATCAATCTGCGGTTCTTCCATGTAGGCTGCTTGATCACTGAGACGACGATGACGGCCGCGGTTGTATCCTTGACTATTCGCTGTGTGGATACATTCTGTTGAAGGGGAGGGGGTGGGTGGAAGGGAGCGAGGCTGTGAGGGAAGGTGAAGTGCTGCTTGACATTGAATGTGCTGATGGATACAAGGTACGCGAACTGGCCCTTCTTTCTCGCTTGGTGACTGACGTTTCCGTCAGATCCACTCCTCCCTCAGACGACATGTCTTCAGGACATTCGTACACCTGCCGAGTACGAATCCCAGCCAGAGGCGGCGCCGTCTGTCCCACGCCAGCGAACGAAGCGATTCCTTAGCGTCATTAACAGCAGGTGTCTTCACATCGCTCAAGTACAGGATGGATGCGGCAGGATGTGGATATGTGTGAGATTCGCAGGGGACGCGGGAACGAGTTGTGATAACAAAGGAATACACCCCTCTCTTAATTCTTGCGCGCTGGCCAAGCGTTGGTTTTAGGATGTTGGGTGGGAACTAGTGATTCAAGCGCGACATACCTTGCATGCACTAGGTATGCCGCCCTGCTTGCGTTTGAACTAAGGCTAACGTCGTCCATCAAGATACAAACCATGTAACGAAATCAAAAGGTATGTTCTATTTGTTGACTACAGCTACTCTTGCTAATGAGCCTTACACAGATATATATGTTGTCACAAAACTACGGAAGAATAAGAGTTGTAAGAAAAGAGTACAGGCACATGTATGCAGTAGCACATGGGGTGTGGATGTGGGTCGAGGAAGGGAATGGTCTTGTGCGCGGGAGGAAGAGCTCTATGCGGAGACGGGACGAGAGGGACGGCCCTCTGTGGCTGTGTGGGGTGGTCGTTGAAGGGAACCTCGTCTCTGAGATGGGCGGCAAATCGTCGATTTAGTAGTTGAACGATTTCCGGAAGGCGCATCGAGAATCGAAGCAAAGATTGCATCCTGCATTCGACGAGGTGGAGGGCGCGGATGTTGGCGGTGGGCACCGAGGGCGGGAGAGGGAACACACCTCGGGCGGACAAGCCGAGCTCGTACAGACGCGGGCAATGGGTGAGGAGGAAGGCGAGGTCGGGGATGGACTCGGGGGTGAGGATTATGTCGAGGATGCGGATGTCGTCAAATAGGCGGACGGGGCAGACACCTTCGGGGATGTGTCTGAGGAGCAGTCTTTGGGCGGGGAGATACCACGAGCGTTGTGTACGCGAGCATACGGCCAATGTAGCGTAGTCTGGCTCTCTCGTCCATTTGTCCGTACGGTAGTAGAGGCTTTCTAAGACTGAACACTAATTCAGATGGGAGGGAGTTGATAGACATTGTTCGGGAATCTCCGATACTCCTTGCACCATGTCCATCGTCGCGTGGATCGCCCGGCGCCTGCGTATCCCAAACAACGAAGTTCCCGTAAACTACAAGGCCGTCATAGACATGTACAAAGAAATCAACGAACGCGCAAATGATCGACTCAGGGCCTCGTACGAGAAAGAGATATCAGAGCTTCGACAGGAGATGAAGACAATAAAGGATAAAGCACACGAACAGGAACGACTGCAGCGCAAGGAGCATTTCGAATACTTGGATATTCAGGTGTGTGATTACTACTAGGTCCTTGCGTCGCTGATCTCTGCTCAGAGTGAGAATGTAAGTCTGCTTTACGAACTTGCCATGCTCAGAGAAACTATGTCTGCCGAGACTTCATTGGGTACGCGCCTATCTCTCGAAGCAGACGCTATATTCATTACATGCAGATGTCATCTATTCGATTTACCGACGACGCCTCGATGACCCGCTCTCTCGCGACCCACAGTTTGTTCTCTCTGCAATCATCAACGGCGCCCTCGATGGACCATGGCACAATTACGCCTACTCCCGCCACAAGGCCATTCATTCGTAGGACCCGTACTCAGCGAAAACGCCGTGAACAAAGCCGGCCATGATCTCTACAACACTTGCTGTTCGCGTCTCCCACGGAATGGATACACGAGACGCATCGTCATCAGAAAAGGCCAAATTCCTCCTCCCTCGGTCGCTGCGTTCTTTGCCCTCGCTCATTTTTGTTCCCGGGCGGATATACAAGTGGAATATCACTCAAGAGACAGGATCGTGAATTGGCCGAGCCACTACTAGTATTCGTGCGAGCTTGTTTTGCATCGATAGAAATTGTCCGTATGCTTGACTCTTTCAACACCGTCTCCCACGAGCTTCAAACCATGTCAGTCACTGCTCTACGAATGACCCGCATGCTTTCTCGACGCGTCCCCTCCGTATCACCAAACTAAGATCAGAGACCCAAGAACGCATCACACTTCTAATCGCTGCACATGAGTACGAAATGGATCGTAGCCACAATTTGAATGTGGAGTATCAAGACGAGATGTCGAGTGCCCTGGAGAACCAGGTATCTGGACGTCAAGCAAAAGGAACTCCAAATTCTCCTCGACTGAGGAGGTGCTCATAGTACGCTTCGAGGGTCTTGACGGTGCTATACTATGCTCACTACTCAGAGCGACAAAGTGGGGCTCCTCCATCGGGTTGTCCAGCTGTGGAACGCAGAGCCCGCAAAGGCCTCGTTGGAAATCATCGACTCGCTCTACCGACGGCGTCTCGAGGAAGATTTAGGATGGCTCTCCCTCGGCCTGCAGTCCGTCGTCGATGAAATTATGCCCTCGACACACCACTGCGCACGTACAGCTATTCCCGACAAAGGGCTATATACCTCGTGCACTCGGAGCTCGACGCAGATGACGTCGACAATGCGGGCCATTGCATCTTATGAATCTTGTCGGAGGAAGTTAATCAAAATCATTTTGAGACATGAGGAGCTAGTTAATCCTTCGATTGCTGTATTCTTTGCGCTTTCTGTGCAACCGGGCAAGGATTAGTGTGAAGCATCAGTCTTGTGGAATAGCGTTTGCCCGGCAGTAGGAACATGCAGGAAAAGAGGTCTCTGAAGCGTCGTTGAAATTCAAGCTCAGCGCTCGCATCCCTACTGGCAGCGTCTGTGTTCGTTTTTTCTTGGTAAAGGTACGATACTTGTCGTCGATGTTGTCGATCCTAGTAGACGAGTAAATGAAAATTGGGGTTCGGCTATAACCTATGCATCGTCCAATTTAGAGCAAAGCGAGCTTGATTGCTTAACTAGGCCAGCTCGTCTCGCGCTAGTGTTCAAGATCCTACGCCAGGGCGCCAGGTGGGCTTCTCAGCTAATAAGTACTTAGTCGGAATCACCTTGGAATTGCTAGCTCGCCACTAATGCTTGCGGGTTGGTCTGGAATAGAAAAAAGAGGAGGGATACTACCGTGACATCAGATAGTTTCAGGCGTCTCGGAAATGGATGATAAGCAACTGCTTGACCTTAGTCGGCCCTGCATATCCTTCCCATTCACCCCAAGGTATCGGCTACAGGTCTTGAGCTGAGAAGGATGAGCCCTTGACTTGAAGGATAAGGCACGCAGACAGGAACAACGCGGATAGATTATGGGACATTGACGTAAAGTTCTACTAGGGTATTGAGATACTGATTTGTTACCCACGGGCCGACAAAGTACATACTTATTCTAAGGCTCCCGTATATTCACAAACGACCACACAGACGTGTTACATCATCCGAGTCGACTCTATCTACTGATGTCGTCTCGAAGACGCCCTAGGAGTCCGATGAACATGGTAGCTCGTAAGGAAAACCTCGATATAAGCAACTCATAGACATGACAATGTACAAGAGTAAGCAGCGTGTCTCCAATGGGTTCGAATCCTCCAACAACCATCTAAATCCTCGTGCCACATCCGAGTTCGCGTGATATTCAACCTACCTGAACAACTCGGAACCTTTCCTCATCCCCTTGCTTATATTGAATGGTTCACACCGCTTCGTAAGTTTGACGATCGCGTTGGAATGTTCAAAGTCCAACGTTCCACTCATGGTAGTCAACGGCTGAAGGCGTCTATTATCCCGGTGACATATATCGCTCGGAGCTGCCAGCTCACTCCGTATTTCGGCCGCTCAATGGATCGTGCTTGGTCTTCTGACACTGTTCTCGATGTATGCCAATCCTTTCACGTCAGTAGCTATCTTCGACATATAGACTTTGTCCTTCTCCGATACAAATGCCGAGTTAGCTAACATATGCTGTACGTATTATAGCCTCAATATCAATTTGTGATATACTGGTACCTACGTATCTCGTGGTTTGCGCTACCGATCACTACATCCTGCTACCTACTCCCTCGCTTCCACTACAGCCGCTACAGCCACTACTACCGCTACGTAGGCCACAGTGGGAAATACGTAGCAAAAGTGTTTTTCCTGATGTCGTGTGCCATTCTAAAGTCCTGCTCCTGGATTTTCACCTCTGTCAGGAGGTAAGTTGCTGGCGAGCGTCTCCAGAAGCTTCGTTATTACATCGATTTTCTTTTCAAGGGCTATCAACCGGGACTGCATGGTAACAGCTTTCACCGGTGCCTCATCGTCGACATCGTCGATTCGCAGCAGTGGCACCCCGAACTCAGAGGAATCGTTTGCCGGTCGTTTGCTCTCGGGTTCGCATCTGCTACAGAGATACGTCTTCTCACTGAACCCCGCTGTGAACACATGAGATTCGTAAAAACAAAATGACGCCAATAAAAGACATACAATAAGTTACGCGCACCCAACAAGGTAATGACACCTCTTTCTGGCAAGTCTGACATCGTGGACTACTCTGATGCTGGGCGAGCTCAGTAGATTTCCTTGAACGATTACGGAATCTCTTCTTAATATTAACTACCATCAAACGGGCTCGAGGGATTATCCACTGCCAATGTGCGTCCAGAACACGGGTATCGCACTTCAATAAGACATGAGATGCATCATGCACAAATTTGGGTCGCTTGACACTTTTTCTAAAGCAACTCGCGCATAGGCCAACTGTGTTTGTGAATGAATGATTCATACAGGTGAGGCAGGCCCACCTGCTTCCCACGATAGTACCATCGCACGAACCACAGGTGTAGCCACTAGCAAGAGCACAAACATTGAGTACGAGGGATACTTGAAGGGCTAGAATCGACGACTCACATGTACTTTTGACGATCTATTGCATCAATCAGAAGCGCATAGTATAGCCTACTGAACTCCGGGCAAATCGCACATTTCAGCCACTCCAGTTCTTCTTCTTCTTCTGTGGACAAGTCGTTCAGGCGAGGGCAATAACCCTCGGTATGGTAGAGTTTTCTACAGGCCAGGACCAGAAACCGGCCTGCTTCGACAAATCGTTCCACAAAGTATTTCCTCGGAGAATTTTCCCTCCTGACTTGGTCTAACACACATTTAAAGGCAAAGCTCCATCGTGCGTGGGCGAGACTTTCTACAGTCACAGGAGAATCAGGCAGACGGCTAGGCAGGAATCGCCACAAGGGGGCAGGGGTTCGACGGAAAACAAATGTGCCACCTTTGCCTGACACTTGGAAGCCGGCGTCGACAGGGTTTAGAGGGGACTCAAAGTTAGTGGAACCGCTGTCGATTACATTGAGTTCATCTTGCTGTGCAGAAGAACCGGCTTTTTGTTCCGCGTCCTCTTCGGAAGCAGCCACAATGTCATTCCTGTGCACTTCAGCTGTATTCCCTTCCGCATCCTTCGGGGTTTGTCGGCGACTATTCTCCTCTTCCTCCTCCCCGCTGGTTTCATCGTCCGAATCGTCCCAGAGGCCGTTGATTATACCCCTCTCGGCATCAAGCCGCCCAGTGAGCACCTTCGAGTCGTCATCGCCATCACTGTCCACAAAGTCGAAACGGATCGTAACCCGCTTGTTTCGGCTCACTTGACCTGAAATTTTCATGGTATGCTGCCACGTCACAGCTGCCCCCGTCAAAATACCCTCCGGAGATGATTCCATCCTGAGTTGCATCAGGCCGAACTGCGAACAACCATTGCTATACATTTGACCAGCCCACTGTCCTTGTATTTGATATTTAGAATCATCAACAGCCTGAGGGAGAGAAAGCGGAAAGTAGGGTGGGGCTCTATTGAGAGGTTTGTGGAGCAAATCATCGATATCGAGTGGAATTTCAGGCAGTTCGTGATCTTCGTCAAAGTCTAGTGGGTGTTCGTGGATGTACTTGGCAATGCCATTGTTGGATAGGTCTCTCTCGGGCTTTTCATGGTAAAGTTTAAACTGCGTGGTGACACGGTATTAGCAGATCTGATTATACAAACCAAAGAGACAGTAAGTCGTACCATGCCAAAGGCAAAATTATTGAGCTTCTCCCCAACATCAATATTACTTTGCTTGAAATTTGCTAAGACAATTATGTTAGCAGCAGATTCATTTGGGTTCTACAATGGCAAACATACATTCCAGGTTTTTCAATCTTTTGTCGACTACGCGGAAAATAATCCGCAGGGATCTTATCATGTCGGGAAGTTCGTCAGGGTGCAGAGTTATTGTAGGACACAAATAGAGCACTCCAAGATGGCGCCTGAGAAGGAGATAGAGCAATGGATATATATACTTTCGGGATGATCAACGAGAGTTGATAAACAAGGATAGCTCAGCTTACCCACTCAAAACGCCCTTGCCCGGTCACCAGAGAGACAATGTATGGCGCAAAGATGTCATATTGCACTTGCTTCAGTTTATCCGTAAGACGTTTTTCCTCGGCTTTAGTGAACTTTCTAGTGAGCCTACGCAATTCTCCACTGTCGAAGGCTTTTGATGACGGATCATGCGTAGACTGAAGAAGTTTGTCGACTTTGAATATAGCGTCACTTCGAAGGTATCTAATAAATGCTCCGCGGTTCACGGGTAGGACTCGAGGATATATGCTGTACATCGCGGAGATGAGCATATAGATACTCCTCTTATATTGAGCTACACTGTACTGCCACCCTGCAAAAGGACCTATTAACAGGGCGAATGATAGAAACCAGCAGACATACCTGCCGCCCAGTATGTAATCCATTGCACGGTTCTGCGATTTCTAGATCATGATTCAGTGCGGAGTACAGCAAACACGACTCACGTCCAATCCTCAGGCTTTAACTCTACAAAAACATTAATCTCCTTGGTGGTGATAAATCCTGTTGCGTCATCATCCACAGTTTCATGAAGAGGCTGGACGTGCGCATTGTTTAAGTAAGCCAGCATCCATCGATCATTACTAGCTTTTTTACTGTCCCTGAGTTTTTCACTGAGATGCTCGTACAACACAGGCACAAAGTGCCTGGCCTCGACAATCTTCTTGAAATGCTATCGAAAAAAGTATTTTTATGCGCTATAAGGATCATGAAGTACATCAAACTTACCATGTCTTTCCAAAGCTCTTTGAAGTCCTTGCCAGAAAGTCGTTGAGAAATGTATGCGGGACGAGATGATGAAACTCACCGTATCAATAATGTCGTCATGAGCGCTCTTATCCATGAGGTCGAAAATTCTCTCATTGACCTTTTGAATCTCTGTCAGTTTTTGTCCCTGCAGGTCAAGTGTTATCTTGAAACGCTCGAAATTTTTCTCGAAGGCTTCCCCGACATTCTCAGCCATCTCTTCGCGCAATACTTTCTGAACCTCCTCCATGATCACCTCGGACCAAGAGTCGTCCGACCCTGGCTGATACCCAAGCACCCCTTTGATGCCCTCGCCACTTTGCTGAAGGAACTCGTGCAATACGTTCTCATCCTTTATGCACACCTGGATACCACCGTGGTCGTCAAGAAACCTTTGAAGGTCTTGTTCCCGGGGAGTATGGAAGAATTTGAGCTGCTCCTTCATAAGCTCTTTAATCTGCTTGATGTCGGCAGATACCAAGGCAGTATTCCGAGCTATCTGGATATTTAATTGCGCCATAAGCCTTTCGTGATCTTCTACAAGCCTGGCAATCTGTTCGGCAAAGAAATCTTCATATTGCAGGGATTTGATTACCCGACCTAGGTCGTGGATGAATGCCGAGTTCTGAACTGGTGTGGAGAGGTAAACATACGTATTAAACCCTTGCTCGTGTAAAGGTCACAAGCAGAGGCAGCTCCTTTAATGTCTTCTGCGATCCGTATCATCATTTCCTTCAGTATATCCACCTTCTTGCCGCCTGGTGCAATCGCCTGAGAATGCTCCAAATCGCCGAGTCTTGACAGTACGTCTCAGTCAAACAAGTTCGAAAGTGACAGTAAGGGTGCAATGCTTACTGGATGATTGCAATCAACAAGTCTTGCATTCGTAGTCTCACGATTGCAACCTTGTGGTCATTCTCTTGGTACATCGTTCCGAGCGCGACTACGGCTTTGAAAGACGTACATACCACTGAAAGAAACGCAACTTCAATGGGATATTATACGTGTTTTCACTAGGTGACTGACCTTGTGCGACTGGGTGGACGTTGGCCAACAGCTCCAGACCCCTGAGCAAGATTTTCGAGACATCGCCGTAGGAAAGATATGTGTTCAGCGCTACGCCGGGTTTAGGCTCAGCGATCGATTCAACAGCGCTTGTTATCAACATCCTTATTTCCACATTTTCTTCTAACCACGCGGCGGGGGACTCGGCTGGGTCAGATGGATTGTTAGGTTTTGCACTACCACCTATTAAACACGGTCACCGCGACTCAAAAAATTATCAGTCTTCGACATACTAACCGGAATCGTGTTCGGTAGCACTTGACGCCCCTGGTATGTCCTTGTCACCCCCATCAGTATTAGGTTGCATGCCAGAAGGAGAGTCGGGGTTCAAGGTGTCGCCTAAGGCCACCATCATCACAAACGAAGTCAATTGGGTATGCTGTCTGCTTACCAGCCTCGTCGACATCGTTGTGTGATACGTCCATGCGGCGAGCATCACCTATCGAACTAGATCACTACAACCCACAATGAACAGTCTGCCTACTAACCAGGATCACCGTCGATGGCATTTGACGCCCCTGGTATGTCTTTGCTGCCCACATTAGTATCAAGTAGCGCGCCAGAAGGAACGTTGAGGTTCAAGGCGTCGCCTAAGGACTATCATTACAAACGAAAATAATTGGATGTGCTGCCTGCTTACCAGTCTTGTCGATGTTCCTGGATACGTTCGGGCGGCGGCGGAAAGGATGAAGAGCGTTCTTCACTAGAGTCCGAAATTTCTTCATGTCTGGGGGTGTTGGGGAAGGGCTTGATGTGTTGGGAGGGAGATAGAATACCCAAACCCGGAGGGGATATCCGTCCGGTAAGTAAGGATTGTTTCTATTGATGTGTCACAGGCGCGGGTTATCCAGCTTCGAGAATTTCCAGAGATATCTCAGCTGGAATCGACGTTTTAAGCTGTGTCATGTACCAAAAAAACCGCGAAAAGTCAAACATGTTATTTATCTATACGCCAAGCACCCATCGAGCACAGAAACACGACGGAGAGATCAGGTTGTATTGTCGAGATACCAGCGATGCAGGCGTCTATTGGACGACCCCGTGAGTAGATGGACGCCAGACTAAATGATACTTGGAGAAAAGAAACGGGGTGGTTGACGGAATTACTGAATTGAAACTGCGGGATTGAATGTTTCATTCTAATCATGGAATTCCCTTTGAACCGGCTGCCGATGTCGATGTCGTATAGCTTGTGAGAAAGATCGATAACAGTAGTAGTCAGTCTAGGCTACAGCTGGCATGGCGCCACGGCGTTGGTACGATCAAGAGTATCGAGTGAAGTACACAGAATGAGGTCCTTCGACGCATCGTGGTGGCGCCGCATTAATGAAAATGAAGGTATCGCAACACTGCAGTGACTGACTTGGACGCCGTACAAACATTTGGTCGATATGCGATGCAATTCTTCAGCACCGGTCACAGATACCACTTTTGTAAGTGAGGTACCATCCTCGCGAGTCGTACTACGGTGCGCATCGCTTAGTCAGCGCTACTTTTGGACAGGCGCAAAATCGGCCCGTGACTGAAAAAAATAAAATTTCGTATTGATATCGACATCTGCATTTGCTATTGTAGAATTGCAAAATCTGTTTCTTTTGACTCTCTCAGCATAAATGCCTGCCGGACATCCCAAAATTGCCATTCAAACCAAAGTGGAGGGAGCCTGTGCAGGTAAGGCCCGGAAAAGATGGCTCCGAAGTCCCTGGTTCAAGAAGTCATTGAAAAATATGACCACATGTGCCACAATTCCATTGCGAGCTCAATTTCATTGAATACTTCTGGGACGCTGTCAAGAAGTATCTTCGAGATAACTGTGATTATACTTTTGACACTTTGAAGGAAAACATGCCAAAAGCTCTTGCTTCTGTACCGGTGGAAAGGATTCGGAAATGGGAACATTGAATGTACCACTAGATGGATGCATACAGTAATGGATTGGGAGCAAAGGATGCACAGGCGAAGGTCAAGGGGTTCAGTTCACGACGCTATACCTCTCATCGTGAGACTCTGGCACGGCAATTTGATCAGTAGTTGCTATAATAGGTAGTGATTACGTCATCGCACAAAATCGCTCCTGCCAAAAAAAATTCCTCCCTCATTTCTCAAAATTTCTGCTATCGGTCTAACAGTTTTGTTCTTTGGTTCAATCTACGTGTTTCTGTTAAAGGGATAAGGAATCGGTGTAATTCCCCGACCTCAATAAACTTTGTACAAAAGTTGCGGTGTTTAGATGATGTGCACCATACTGATGTGGACTATACACTGAAGGTGTCGAACGGCATCAGTCATTCGTCTCTCAGACACATGTGCGCGCTTTGGGATGGACAGACCGCACTTTCCGTTCTCCTGTGACAACTTTCAAGCCAGCGTGCCTTCAACGCGGCCAACTCTTCTCCATCTCTAATTGTGTCGTCCTTCGCTTCTCTTACATACTCTCTCGGCTTTGCTTCTCCGACGCCTAAAAAAAGCCAATTTATCTCTTCTCCAACACTATGGAGATGAAGTGCGCCTCCCATTGTATCTATGGCACTGCCGCAGCTCATCAATCGGACAGCTCCTGGTTTGGAGGGTGGGTTGCACCGACTGTTTGTCATTGTTAATGCAAGCGCTGGCGAGCTCCAACGGAACATCACTGAACAAGCTTTCAGTTCCGTATAACGAGGCATTTCTTCGAACATATGTGCAGCGATACTGATGCGTAGGCTAAATCGTTCCGTTCGTGTGTCGCTGGGTTCTCGTAGACACATATTTGTGCTGGAGGTCAAGCACCCACGAAATGTGCGAGCTGTATAAGCCCGCATTCGTAGAAAAGATGATCCTCCTCTCAAGAGCTGGCAACGTTTCCCTGGGAAAGGCGTGAAGCAAACAAGAACGTAAGGCATACGCTGTCGCGGTAGGCGAGATAGCGGCATCTTCACATCGCGGCAAGGGGATACGAGGGAATGATTGCAGCTTTGGTTTTGGGTGCCGAGAGACGGAAGGGCCAGACCATCCGTGAATCAGGGCTGGGCAATGTTAAAGGGCAGTATTCCGTGATCAAATAATAGCCGTTGACCTATACATGGAAGTCTGTCGTTCACAATCCCCAGGAGAGAACAAATCTCTTCAGTGCCGAGACGAGCATTCGATGTAGATTTTTACGAAGCGTGGCTGGATAATACATCAATACCGATGGGCGAGATAGATTGTAAAGAGAGATACATACATTCGCGTATGACTTTACCTTTTTCTCTCCAGGTAACGGGGTGTGGGTTCGCGGTCAATATAAACTGCGGTTTCTCCTTTTCCCTGGCGGCGGGCGGGGCATTCGTTTCTTCTCCCGGCAGGGACGCGCTCGTCCTAGAGTCGCGGCTGAACTATGTAACTTGGTGCTGCGACACGGGTATCACTTGTTCAAGACAGAGTTGACGCGAAGCATACTCATGCAGCACTGTACACGACTTTGGTTAGACTAGGACTCGGGAGGTAGGATGTGAAAGAAAATATGCACCTCTCACCCAGATTCGGATAAGGCACCAATCTCCGTTAGACAGGGTTCAGAAGAGCTCCACGCGCGTCCTACGAGACTGTGAGTACGGAGAGAAGAGCGGGAAAAGGCGGCGCACCGCTAGAGTCAACGACGCATCAGCGTTTGCTCATTGGTCCCAGGTGGAGATCTCAGTTTATTTTTTGAAGAACGGCGAGGTGGCTTCGAGTATGTTTAGTACAATAAATAAAATGATTAATTCATGAGCGGAAAGTGGTCAGTGGAACGGCCGCGGGGAAAAGAAGAGACAGCAACAGGGTCCTCGTTCTATGAACATTCTTAGCAGGTAGGCTTTATAAAGACAGTGGACGTACAGGCCATAAATTCGACGCGTCTGCGAACAGGGCAACACCGTGAGTGCGACATAGTTGTTCTATGGTGTCAAAGCCGGGCTGGGATCTGGAACCCTTGTCACAGGTAAATGTCTTCAAAGGGAGCAGAACTATCAACGATATGAATGGACTCCACGGTGTTGACAGCGCATGGGAGTTTAAATTAAAGTGCTCGATGGATCGAGGGAGATTGTCGAGGGATGGACCCATCACAGGGAGGCTCGACAGGACAAATTCTTTGAGGTTGATGCAGGACCGGAGGATGGACGCGGCGGTGTAGGAGAACCGGAAGATACGGAGAGAGTGGATGTACGGCCCATGTGGGCGGAGGACGTCCTTCATATCTGCGCTGGGGAGGTCCATCAGCTCGAGAATGCGGAGAGATCCCACGGATTTGGCGAGTATCCACGTGAGGATGTCGGCGCGCAGGGACCGCTTGAGGGCGAGTTCGTACAGGGCGGGAGCGGGAGTGGCGGTGGGCGGGGGTGGCGCGACGATCTCCGTACCGATGGTGAGGAAGCGCACAGTGGGGAACAGGGCGAGGAGGTCGTACAAGATCGGGGACTGGACGCTGCACTCGACGAGGCGGAGGGCGCGGATGTTGGCGGTGGGCATGGAGGGCGGGAGAGTGAACACGCCTTGGGCGGACAAGCCAAGCTCGTACAGACGCGCGCAGTTGGTGAGGAGGAACACGAGGTCGGGGATAGACTCGGGGGTGAGGATGATGTCGAGGATGCGAATGTCGTCAAATAGGCGGATGGGGCGGACACCTTTGGGGATGTGTCTGAATAGCAGTCTTTGGGCGGGAAGATACCACGAGCGTTGTGTACGCAAGCATGCGGCCAATGTAGCGTAGTCTGGCTCTCTCGTCCATTTGTCTGTGCGGTAGTAGAGCCCTTCAAAGATTACCTGCACCAGTTCAGGTGGGAGGGAGTTGATTGACATTGTTCGGCGAAGTCCGATACTGTTTGCACCATGTCCATTCTCGCATGGATCGCTCGGCGCCTGCGTATCCCAAACAACGAGGTTCCCATAAACTACAAGGCCATCATAGACATATACAAAGACATCCATGAACGCTCAATGGATCGACTCAAGACCTCATACGAGAAAGAGATATCAGAGCTTCGACAGGAGATGAAGACAATAAAGGATAAAGCACACGAACAGGAACGGCTGCAGCGCCAGGACCACTTCGAATACTTGGATATTCAGGTGTGTGATTGCTACTAGGTTCTTTCGTCGCTGATCTCTGCTTAGAGTGAGAATGTAAGTCTGCTTTACGAACTTGCTATGCTCAGAGAAACTATGTCTGCCGAGACATCATTGGGTGGGTGCATGTGTATCTTCATAGATGCTATATCCATTCCATACAGATGTCATCAATTCCATCTACGGACGACGCCTCGATGACCCGCTCTCTCGCGACCCACAGTCTGTTCTCTCAGCAATCATTAACGGCGCTCTCGATGGACCATGGCACAATTACGCCTACTCCCGCAAAAAGGCCATCTCATTCGTAGGATCCGTACTCAGCCAAAACGCCGTGGACAAAGTCGGCCATGATCTCTACAACACCTGCTGTTCGCGTCTCCCACGGAATGGATACATGAGACGCATCGTCATCAGGAAAGGCCAAATTCCTCCTCCCTCGGTCGCTGCGTTCTTTTCCCTCGCTCATTTTTGTTCCCGGGCGGATATACAAGTGGAATATCACTCAAGAGATAGGATCGTGAATTGGCCGAGCCACTGCTAGTATTCGTGCGAGCTTGTTTTGCATCGACAGAAATAGACTTGGTGGAATCCATCTTCATGTCAGAAGAATATCTACGCAGACACAGTTTTCTATTTCTCCTACCTCAAGCTAAACCTCGCGTACGCTATACACGGGTCACGGCTTTAGTTGGCTAGGCGTAGAAGGAATTATGCACCTCCGGCCAAAATCGTCGTAATGCAGCGATACCTGCGCATTTTGACGGATCCTACGAAAATTTTGTGAGCATTGAGAGAAGCCGGCGCACCACTCTGGTAGATAATGTCCTGGCTCAAGCAATCCTCCATCATGTCCTATAGCTCCGACTCAATGCTTGTCCTACTTGGCTGTTTTATTTTGTTTGACGTCGACGGTAGCAGAGGTTTGGAGAAGGCATGTCGGAGTTTGTCGAAGTGCCTTGGCCCCTGTTACTTCTTACTTTCACTATGTCCGAGTATCCAGAATCACTGCCCTGGCGATAATTCCTGAATCTTCGCTTTCCATACCGCTTCCGAATAAAAGATCTGCTTTCCACAGAATCCTATTCTGCACAAATAAGTACCCCCACTCTCGGATGAATTTCTGGAGCTCCTTCTTGACGAGGCTGGAATTTTCGACGACCAAGTCCCTTCGGATGTTACTTCAAGAATCCGTTCTTTGTTCGACACAAGATCGAACGCGAAGACGATGTTGGGTAGATCATCCACTACAGCATCGTCTCACACATGCTCAACGCCCTTGATAGTACCCTCTCGTGATTTTCGCTCATTCGACTATGTGGATTTCATCACTACCGACAATGAGCGGCGAGACATAAAGGCAGTTTCTGTCCAGGCGAGGCACCCTCGAGTACTATATCACTACAGCAGCGAGGTCAGGACGGCATTATCCAGTAGTCCGAGCGACAGACTTCATCAGCAGTACGTTTATAAACCAAGTGGACTTCATCCTTTTAATGTAATTCACAGCTATTGTTCTACGTGGATCATCCCGAGGCGTCGCACTGTGTATCCTTATGAGACTTTGCAGTCGGATTCATCGATTGATACTCCGTGCTTTCTCCTCTATAGTTCCTCTGTGACCATTACACGGGAAATCCATCATAGAAACTATGCTCAAGTCTGGCGCGGCACCCTCCGGTAGTAGTCAAGATGCACTCGCGGCGGCATTTCGATGTGATGAAGAACGAGCTCAAGGCCTACGAGTGTATCTATCGTCATCAGCTATACGATATCACTCCTGGCACGTTTGCCATGCCCGATCAGTCTTGGGGAGCTATCATCTTGGCCGACGGTGGAGAGTGTCCGGAATGCTTTATGGACGAGAATTGGAAGGGCGCGGGGTTGCGTCCGGATGGGTTGTACGTATCGGCGCATCCATTATGAGACTTCTCGAGTCTACACTCCTGCTCTACACCCTGTTTGGAACTTGACAGTTTCGCGCGCAATTTTGATTCTTTTGCAGAAGGGTGGCGCGCGCGATGTGTTTGGTTTGTACCCTAGAACAGAAAATAGTAATTTACAAATCCTTGCGGTCAACGTGCTGATGTCAGCCTCCAGTTCAACTGTCACCATCATGGATGAAAAAGCTAAAAGTGAGCCAGATCGCGATTTTCGTTGGTATGAGTACTAAGGGGAGTTTACACAGTTAAAAGGATGATAGAGCAAATCCAAATCCTTCCTGATGAACTTAGCAAGGCTCTTAGGGAGGTGGATTCAGATCTCAAGGAGAAGCTCGATGTGGAGCTCGCAGCTTTCGAGAAGAACATTGATATACAACTTGCAGCTCTCAGGAAGAACATCGACATAGAGCTCACGACTGCCAGGGAGAAGCAGTATATGGAACTTGCAGCCATCCGGAAAGATATCCGGGAAATCAGAGAAGAGCTTGCCGGGGTCAGGGTGGGCATACAAAATTGCTTCGTCATGTATTCAGAACACGAACTCGCGTGATAACATCTGTCGGTGTCTCTTGATTGGAATGGCACGAGCAAGGATCCTCAGCATCACTGGGGATCAGTACGAAGACTGGTGTGCCCATGACCAAACTTTGTCGAGTGACGAGATATTTGGGTTTGCGCAGCAGACCTTTGATGGTGGGCTTACCCGTCCATCGATCGGGTGCATCGAGGCATCCCTGGTCAGTAGCTTGCACTGACAGATCACCATAAAGAACCGACTCCGGAGATCCTCGTTGCAGTCAATAAGACTGACCCAGCGCATCGTCTTTTGATGCAGAATATCTATTGGTGCGTTTTTCCTATAGCTTAAATAAAGTTTGGTGCAGTTGATAATGAATATTAGGGTGCGTCAAAATTGCACTTCAAAGTTCGCGCACGATTTTGAAGCCGATTATGTAGTCGACATTGTCGCCATGCCACCACCAGAGCAGCTATTCGCTGGTCCAAAGCCCCATGCTGATCGACCCCCTCGCCGTTGGTATTGAATTGTGAGTATTCAACATTGAATGAATATCCAGGTAAAACGGCGAGGCTGCGGTACAGCAAAAACCTCGGAGTCAAGGCATTTGGGACACTCCGTTCCTTTACCCCCTTTCTCATTTCCCACCTTTCTACGAATGGAAAACCTCCTCACCGCATCTCAAGCGTCTCAAACGCGTCAACAAGCGGAGGAGATTGAAAAGCACCGACGTAAAATCCATAAATTGAGGCGCAAAGCAAAAACCTCTGATCCAACGTGAGTTATTGTTGCTCACCTTCTCTTCCACTCATGTTTCTGGTTAAGATAGATGTGCTGACTGCTGCTAGGCTGACTGGGGACCAGCTTCAGAGCATGTTTCCTATGCTTCCCACTATTGGATGCCATCATATAAACGCATCCAATGAGATACCAAGTAGACGTATGTGCGATGGTTCATCGAGAGCGCCGTTGATGATTGCTGTCAGCTGAGAGGACAAAGACACAGCCTCTGATCCCGGCCACGTGGGTATAGAGATCGATCTGCCGATAGATCTACAACCCCCTCGTCATCAGTGATCAAGTTTGCCTCGATGTACTTTCCACGGAAACAAGTCTTCACGTCCACCATCAGGCCTCATACGACTCAATCGTTGACAGATAGTACGGGATTCTCAGGCCTTGTGGCTCCGCAGCGCTTCCAAGGTTCCACCTCGCAAGCCTATCCCTCCGATCGTGTTTCCCTAGCTATGAAACACACGAGGCGGAACACAAGAGAACATGCCTAAATTTTAGCATAAATATACTGCACCATGACACGGTATGATTGATGACTCGGCGGTCTATGAAAAATCTTGATCCGATCTCTGACTGACAAGCTATAGTCTTAAACGGATGGACAATGGTGCCGCCAAAAAAGATCTAGGTTTCCGACTTTGAATTTATGCTAGGGCTCAGGTCCAGGGACCAGGGTAAAGTCGACTTGGGAACGATTCACCATGATTTTCTAGTAAGTCAGACTGCGACAGACCGGCAATGATTGTATCTACCGAATTTTTTCAACAATGGTTTTGTTGTTGAATGGCGCCGTGAGTCCTCATGAACGAAAATCACCTCCTGGAATTCACAAGTATCCTCCACTTCCTGCGAGTATGAGTATCTGCATCAGTCACTGTAAACGTTGATTGATCTTGGAAGTGCCATCATCCGCATTGCACGGTGGGTACTTGACTAAAGTCCGTATTGTTCCTTCTAGATACGGTCGAATTGAAATACTCTAGTAACCCAAAGAAGGATGGACCGAGTCATCGTCACTGCGTACGGTCCCGGGACATCCATCGTATATAAAGAAACCGTAAAGGCCTCGGCTGGTATTCATTCCAATCGTTTCATCCACTTCTACATCCTGTGCAATGTCGTCTAGGAAAAAGCATTCGAATCGGAAACAGCAAACCTGTCCAAGTCATCCGACAGATGTCTCCTCGGAGCCGCAGACATCCACGGGCAAGGCTATGCGTGTGGTGGGGGTCCTCGTTGACGATACAAGCAGTGTCTTCATGAATACAACCACCAACGCACCTTTAAAGGACATTATCAAACAAACAGAAGAGAGGCTTGCAATGACGCTTCAAAATTCATTCCATTTTGATAAGCCTCCGAAAATAAATTTCTGTCAGATAGGTCCAGGTCAGTGCATGATTTGTACCTAGCTTAGAAGATGGCTGACTTGAATGATTTAGTTATTTCTAGCTCGAGGGAGAGGGACATCGGAAATAACCTCCTTCACCGTGTTGCTGACGTCGACTTACCTGTGCCAACGGCTTACGCTACTTTTATTCCCGACGTGGATGAAGAAATCACAAACAAGCTGAAAAAAGACAGCAGACGCTACGATGTATCGTCTTCAGGAATGTGAATACCTCAGTTAGGGAGGTTGCCGCTGCTATAGCGCACGGTGATAGGAGGGTCGCAGTCGTCAAGGTGGAACTCCAGGAGGTGCAAGATACATTGGCTGATGTACGCGCACTCATTCAATCCTGATATATAAAAGTCGAATTCGGGCGCCGGATCGTCGACTTCGGAACAGGATATAGAATGGGAGTGGTCGTAGGATGTGTCCCCAAAACTGATACTGCGAAAATCACCGGTTTCGTCTTTCGTGACGTTACACGGTTCGAGGTCATGATGCAATATACTGTTCGAATGAATGCTTTGACGTCCCTGATGACCTTCCTAAGCATATAATGAGAACACAGGGAAAGAGATACGATAGGCAAGATATGCAATTGGTTTGGGTGGCAACCTGGCATTCTCTCAATAGAAATATCTGCTCTCTAGAGTCTCCGCCATTGACTACGCTGATTGGTGCCCAATACCTATCGAGTATGACAAACATAGTACGTTGGAGTGATGCCGTATAGCTTATGGCGATAGTGATGTTCGTAATCCTTAAGCTCGCTCTTTATCACACCGAAATTTCAAATGACGTCGCGAATCTGAGAGTCGCCGCCACTTTGGATTTAACGTGAGATGGTTACAGAAGCAGATTATGCAGGTAA
This sequence comes from Armillaria gallica, assembly GCA_037576215.1. Classification (NCBI taxonomy): domain Eukaryota; kingdom Fungi; phylum Basidiomycota; class Agaricomycetes; order Agaricales; family Physalacriaceae; genus Armillaria; species Armillaria gallica. The sequence goes on from JBANDB010000010.1 coordinate 190,427, forward strand.
CATAGAGAAGACAGGAAGCTCTCATAAAGATACACCGCGCGAGGAGCCGGAGACGCCCCAGGATAGAACAAAAGCGGGCAATCATGGTCAGAAAGGATTGACTTCGAATTAATGCATGAACACATGCTTGAGTTCATCCTCAAGACTTGTACAGAATGGTCTGAGCAAAAGTGCTCTATCAGACCAGGTCAAGGCGATCAGTGCTTCGAAAAGTGCATAAAAGCAATAGAGGGTCAATCAAAAGCCATGTAGCTGAGCCAGCGAGTCCGTGACATCCGGGAAGAGTGAACTCGTAGGACCCGCCTGAATGTTGATCCTTGTAGAAGCCATATGCTATTGTCACACAGATGGTAATGCCGCGAGGTAGCAAAGCTTGATCTCCAGTTCCATGTGTCACTTGTGAGCGAATGGGATAGCATACTGAGTTGGCAAATGGATGAAGGCGCATCTTGCGCAGTCGGAATAGCAGAAACGCCAGTGGAAAATTTTCCGAAAGACTCTTGGCTTAGAAGTTAGGCCAGGATTTTCCGAGCCATATCCAAGGACAATTGATTTCAATGTTACGTTGGGCTGTTAGTCCATACTTACTTTAGCAGCCATGGACTTGACACCCTCTTGAGCTACAAGTTCGTACACCCACCGGCGTTGAAGCTTGTCGGCGTACGGCCATCCCTACGCTGCACAGTATCATCATGACATCGCCTTTGCCTCGCTGCTCGAACAGTGAGCTAACTTTCGTATAAAATAACGATGGAAAGGACTTGACTGAAAAAGCTGAAAAACGTCTGGTTGGAAGTGGGAGGAGTCTGGGATGAAATCCTTATTTGGCAAAAGGGTTCCTTCGTCTCGCCATTAATTGATCATCGTCAGTGGATAACACCTGATAGCGTGTGAGAATACATTGTTGGGAATAGATGTCGGCGGGCACAAAGAACGTGACGGATATGGCTCGAACGAACGTATATTCGTGGACAGATACGTAGGTGGTGATGGTACGAAGAAGAAGCGGTAATGATCGGTGCGAAAATCAAAAAAGGATGCGGTAGTCTTCATTCAATTAGCATATCCGTCACTACAGTTCGTGGCGAAAAATGACCTTTCTTGCCAGAGAGAACTTTGCCCAAACTTCGCATCTGTAAAATGCTGATCATCCACGACGTCCCAAAAATACAATTGACCTCTGAATCATACATGACATGTCACATCCCTAAATCTAATGCATATTCTGCAAAGCTTCAAGCACCTTCCGTGTATCCTTCTCCGGCAGCTCCAAATCACCACTAAATATCTTCCTAATACTCTCCGGGTCTGATGTAAGTAGCAGTTCCAAAAAGTCTCCATCCACGAAACCATACGACGCCTCATCAACGGGTCGGGGTCTCGTATTCTTCGGAGCACGATAACGCGCGTGGCTGATGCCCCCTACACCCGAGATCATCTGCCCCATATCCACCTGGAGGTTCCTCAGGTGTGTCGCAAGCCGTTCGTCGCTTACGTCGACGATGACCCCAATACGTCCGGAGCTGGTGCAGAATAAGTGCGTTGGTTCTAAAGCCTGCGTATTGTCGTCCTTGGGGATGATGGAACCTAGCCATCTATCATCAGCCTATTGGCTAACAAGTGAGAGGCTTCAATTTACCTCGTAGGAACTTGGATACAAGGTCACCAATATGATAGAACCCGTCGCGTTTGAGGACCGGTCGAGCATGTATTGTGTCCAACGAGAACGAGAACAGGTTGAACGCGTCCTAAAATGAAAGATCCTCAACTGGCATTGGCCCAGGAAAGAGAATACCTACACTAGCGCCAATAATTCCCTTCCCTTCGCACGTCTCGACAGCTAATGGCCATAGCGGTTCATAATCCCTCGCAATAATGTCCAAGCGCGACCCGGGTCCTGGCGAAATCTGGAGCAGAGAGACGGACTGTATGCAGTCGCATGCTACAAGGCAATCCTCTCCCCGTGCTACCACGTTGGCTACAATGTAGTTGTGGTTCCAGACAGACAATTTCGATAAGGAGAAAGCAGAAGGCTCCGATTCGTTCTGTGTGATCGTTAAACGATACAATGATACCTAGCATCGAACTTGTAAGGAAGGAGAAACTGCGCGAAAAAGAGGAGCAACATACAGAAGAGTTGACCGCGGCAGCTATAAGACCACCTGTGGTCGTCGTTAGCGAATACGGGCACCCGTTTATCTCGGCCGATGTAACGGGAGAAAGCGTCGCGTCTGGACCAGATTTACTTGCCTCGAGGACAATCAATCTCCCTCGCGTGGGCTCCTTTTCTCCAGGTTCGTAGACATATGCTCCGAGGCAGAAGAATGTCCTCAACTCGCCATTTACTTCCATACTTTGTGTCGTCATCGAGACTACTGTCTCATTATCTTTGGCGGAGAATTCACTTATAACTGACCAGACTTTAGCAGCACAAAAGGTCGAGAAGTGTAGGGTTTACCTTTAAAAGTTGTCTCATCCAGCAGTTTGAAGAGGCTGCGTGTTGAGTCTGCATTGCCAATTCGAAAAGGCTCTGTGCGAGTGCAGACGACACCGAAACATCTGAGGGCCGGGACGTGCGAGATTTTTATAGGATTGTCAAGACCAAGAGGTATCTGCAACAGCCCGCATCAATATCCAGGTGGAGAAGCACCGAACAAGCACCGACCGATTGTATATGCAGCTTATCAAGGTCTTTGACTCTACCGATAGCTAATCCGTTCGCATTGGCCAGAATGAGTGTCGATGGATAATCGTCAGAATTCAGTAAAGCGGCCGCGGAAATATCCTGCGATAAATGTATCAGTCTCCTATTGAAATCTCCGTCGACGAGAGAAACAAACCCGAAGGATGATATGGGAATACTGCAGTCGTCCCTTCGGGCATGAAATGACCATCGTTTTATCAGCAACCGCCAGTACCGCGCGCGTCCCATCTCCGATTTTATTAGGGGAGAGCTCTACCGGGCCGCTCCCTAACGCCACGAGCTTCATCTCCGTAAACTGATTCCCCGACCACACAAACGACACCACAGTCCCATTGGCCAGACCAGCCAGAAGGTACGGCTTGTAGTTATCCCCGTTTTTCTCTGTCGTGCCAAAATTATAAAAGAGAATGGATCGGACGGTTGCAGGGAGTTGAGGAGTTTCGTATTGGAAAGTGAATCCTGATGGTGCGATGTTGTATATCTTGATCTGGTTGGTGTGCCAGAATGCAACGGCTACCTGAATGGAGAAGTACTTGGATTCGTTCATAGGGATGCAAGAAACACATGATATCTCCGTTGGTAGCCAGGGCGGATAGGTGTCGGGGCCATGCCTAGGTTTGTGTTGTCAGTTCATGAGTAAGTGGCACTGACAGTTGAGACTGACTTCGGTTGCGGAGGGATTGCATTCTGAGCAAAATACAGCTTGCTTTGTCTAATGTGTGAAAGCGGTGGTTAATCAAGGTCAAGAAAACTCGATATACACACTTACACGACCTGCACCAATCTTTTGTTGTCGACCTTGAGCGTAAGTAACTGACCTGCTGCAAGTGCCAATAGAACCTGGCTGGCATTCACACTAGCAGCGACGACCTCAACACCACCTGTCGGTTTCCAATGATCTATTTGTATGAATCTGTCGAGTAGGAAAACGCCGCGTGGCGTAACTTGCACGATCATTGACGAGCTATTGTAAGACGATGTGCCGACCGCTCTTGCTGTTATATTATAAACGCAAAGCGTAGGGGCGTCAGTAACGAAGCCGTTCAAGGCAGAATTCTCCAGGACGAGTGTCGAAAAAGAATTGAACCTTAAGAAATGAGTCTCTTCCAGAGTCGAAACAACTATTCCAGTATGCAACGTGTCCTTGTATTCATCTCGAATAGGCCAGATTTTGACCACATTCGCGAGACCAGGGATGGATGCGAGTTCCTGGAAATCCACTCCTGTTCTGACGACATTGATTGAGCCCGTATTTTGACCACCGGAACATGTTACCACTTGGCGCTGCGCAAAAAATGAGACACAAAGAGTGAGCTATGAAGGAGTACTGACATGACCGCCGTCGTAAAGGTCCACCAGGACCGCATCCAAGATAGGCGCGATGTTTTTGAAGGAGGAAAGTAATTCGAGGTAGGACCCTTCGGTCCTGATCACCTTCCCTTTCTCTTTAGGCAGCTCATCGCCGGTGGATTTTTGCTTCCCTTTGCTAGAGGTGACAAGCCCAGACGTAGATATCGTCGGGATATCGCGGGGGATATTTATAGAGGATGATGACACTGGTGTGTTATGGATTTTAAGAAGCTGGGAGTCGCCTTTGAAAGACCCCAAGTAGACAACCTGGTTGGCGATGTATGTAAGTGTCCTTGGAGATGAGGTCTAAAGAGCGGCTTAGTACGGGTTGACTATTGTGTAGCGTCGCCAGAACTGTACCTCTCCGAGAGGGATGAGAACAAGACCGTGCTCATCGAATGTTGCCAAGGATAGTAAACATAGACGTCCGAAGGAGTCGCCGACTAAAAATTTGAGTGCATCGTCTCCGACTGAGGAGACCCTAAAGCTCATATTAGCATACGGACATCCCCCGTCCAAGCGAAAGAATGCCTACGCAGTGACAGCACCAAAAGGCCACAAAACCGAACCCTTCGCTTGCCTAATCCTCTCCTGCCTTTCTTTATCCTTTGCTAGGGCTTCCTTCACTTGAGTTTCGTCCCCACTCTGCTTCATAGCGGCTGACTTTCGCCTCTTCTGTTCAACCTTCTTTTGGGCTAGTACGTTGTTCAACGCATAAAAGATAATCTTTCTTCCACCAACTACGAGAATTCCATCATTGAAATCGGCGCCATCAGGAGTTGAGACAGAAATTAGTTGTGGAATCTCGTCTTCGGGATAAGGAAATGCGTCTGAAGAGATGACAGTCTGGTGCAATACGACAGATGGGTCTTCAGATAGATCAGGGATGCCATCCCAGTCGGTCCCGGTCAGGTCCCGTGCCAGGAGCTGAAGCCGATTGTGATTATCCATATGAAGTATCGCCAGCGCGAATCCCTCGTCGGGTAAGGAGAGAAGTGCGATGCTGAGAATATTGTTTTCAGGTATTCTGGTTCAAAGTGAGCCAAAAATCACAAGAAAAACAGGTTTAATTACGTACGAAACATCGACGTCCTTGACATAGACCCCATTCTCGAGCGTCAAAACCTTGAGCTTCCCTTGATAGCAGCTGACAACTGCTAACTGACCCGACGGGTCGACAAGGATATCGGTGAAGAACTCGGCTGGTCTAAGGCTCGGACTCCGCTCGGATAGTGACAGTTGCTTATCCAGCTTCAGATTTTTCTCCCTCTCGGAGAACGATAAGAACAGTAATTCTGGTTCCGGCTGGTCAAGCAAGACCACAACATTTGACCGAGCCGACTCCTACGAAGAATCTCAACAGAAGGGATGAAACTTCAAATGTAGAACGCACAGTTATCGGTACCTCCTTCACTGACAAAACCTTGCCCCAGATCTGGAGCGTACAAGCATGCTTCAATCCCGTGCTCTCAATGGTATGGACTTCGATAGCATTAAGCTTGGCGACGACAAGATGCTCAGCAGTGGATGAAAGACGACATTTGCAGGAAGAAACGACGGCCGATGGTTGATGGAAAGTCGACACGATTCTTGTCGGGCTCATCGTCGCCTCCGTTCAGCTTGGAAGCCTTCGACGGACCGGCACGATCATCGTCGCCTGACAAATGTCTATGACGTACACCACACGTGAGGCGAACGCGTCGCTCGGGGAACTCGGCGCGCCCGTCTTTCTTGCTTCCATCATGGGCAGTGGATGAACCTGGTCTTGTCATGGCAAGAGCAAAAAAATACCGCCCACCGAAACCTCCTAGTGTCACAAAGAATACCATGCCTGGCGTGGCGAGGACCCGGGGTTACAAGTACTGGTTTTTCTGGTCTCTTGTAACTCTTTTCGCCGCCATATTCGTTGCTCTCATACATGATGTCTTTTTCAACCAAAGAAAAAGCAATTCTCTATTCGAGGTAGTTGATCTACCTGGGAAGGGTAAAGGTGTAGTTGCCGCACGGGATATCCAGGTATGTCTCAAGACATCTTTGATCAAAGGATTGATTATTTAACGTCCACAGCGCGGTGAACTAGTGATTCGGGAGAAGCCCTTGTTCATCGTCCCCTACTCCAGTCTGTATCTCCTTCCTCCACCCTGGGTGGTTTTAGTATCTGATGATCATATTCACTGTCAGCTTCTGATTCGCCTACTACTCTAATTTCGCGTCATGTTCAGTCGTTGAACGACGTAGACTACCATGCATTTTTCAATCTCTCATACGTCAACTTTCCTAAAAACATAGATCCTGAGACACATCGGGACGAGGTTGCATTAGCTATATTCCAAACCAATGCTGTTGCAGCGGGAGAAGGTGTCGGTATATTCCCCCGCATGGCAAGACTGAACCATGGATGCTCCAGCGCGTTCAATGCCGTCTATTCTTGGCGTCAAGCAGAAGGCGAAATTGCTGTTCATGCTTTGCAAAATATTTCAAGAAGCCAGGTTTGTAACAAGTTCTGTCGCTTACTAGTGGTCATTTTCATTCATATATCACCCACGTAGGAGCTTTTAACGACGTATACAGATACCAAGCGACCCAGGAAAAGACGAAGGTACGCCTTCAAAGCTCCAAGTTGCTACTGTAACAGAGCTAAGTCCTCACTAGGGAGTTTCTCTCAAAACACTACGGGTTTCACTGCGCGTGTTCGGTCTGCTCCCTCCCTCCCTCTCAATCCCGAGCGTCAGACGAGCGTCTGAACTCAATCTCCGAATTATACAACCTATTTTCAACATGGGGGACGCACAGCATCAGCGGCACAGAAGCGATCAACGTCGTTCGGCGCATTTGGACCTTGACAGATGAAGAAGGGTATTTTAGCGAACGCGGACAATTGTTTGCTGATGCTGCCTTGGTGTCGCTGTCTCACTCTGAGTAAGTCAATAGCTGATTTCCCGGGGCAGAAGACTTAACCATTTTTATCGTAGTGCATCCGCTGCACTTGCATGGGCTAAAGTTGCTGCTGAATGGTACGGGTACGAACTGGGACAAGATTCTGAACAGGTGGCTAACATAATGGCCATAATTGCGAGGCCTGAAGCGCACCACGCATGGGGAACAAGGGAACACCTGATAGTCGGAGGGCCATGATGGAAATCGATTATCCTCCACTGCTTTGTAACATGTACATTTATTTTCAAACAATATGATGGTATTGCTAGATGCATCACCGACTGAAGCAAAGCCAGCTGAAAGCTGCAGCAGCAAATGCGCCGACCGCGATCCCGCCTGAGACGATTGCCTGGTCCCAATTCGGAGGACTTGGCTCGACGACCTTCGTAGCGACATGCTGCTCCCGTTCAGCGGCTTCTTCTCGCCCCTTCTCCAATCTAAGTGTATTCTCTGCAAGCACCGTCAAAATCCTGACCTGCTCCTCCAACTCCTTCCTAATGTCTGCCAACCCCGCTTCCGTAGCCTCCTTCGCCTCCCTGCTCAACTCTTCCGTCTTCTTCTCGAACGTCTGCGCCAGCCGCCGTCTCTTCCACGGCTCGACAAACAGAATGGCCAGGATGAACACCAGCAAATTGAGCCCCAGAACTGTGAGCTGTCCGTACGTTGATGCGCTTCGGATTTTATCGGACCAGATTTGCTCTTCGTGGTACCTTCCCAGAATCGCCCGCATGAGCTCGCTAAACTCCCTGTCTAGCGCTGCCTCCGAGTCATCTACAGCGGCCTTTGCTCGCGCCTCCTCATGCTCGATCGTGTGGTCCTCCCGGACGACCGCAGTAAACCGGAGGACGTCGTTGTCGTTCCATGTATGTTTACGCTGTAGCATGTCATTGACTTCGCGTTGGGAATCGGATCGCTGTGCCACGGCTTTGTCGTAGGCAAGCTTTGCGTCCCGACGTGCCTGTCGCGTAGCCTTTATTCGTGCCTCTAGAGGAACGGACAAGTTAACCAATGCGGCAGAGAGATTGAACAGGGCTTGTGCACGACTTACACGCACCTTGTTCTACTACTTGACGTTTAAGGATCTCGATTTCTTCATATCCGGTAACTTTGTTCAACTGTGCGCCGAGTTGCGAAAAGGTAGATTTGGTTGATTCGGTGAAATCGTCGGCCCTTGTGCGCAGTGTGATAGCAGCCTGATCTGACCATTCAAGAAGACGGTTTTTCACCTGTTGCAGGTCAACGGGAGGTTCTGCTTTCGACGACGATGGATCCGACGGTTGCTTGGCTGCCTCGGAAGATTCGGGTTCATGACGAGGTGGGGTGCTGCCTGGTGAGGGTGGTTGGGCTGATTTCCATGAGCGCGTGGTCGAGAAGGAGCGAGTGGGAAATGTTCTCGACGCACGAGACGCCGCACGGAGCATGAAGGTGAAGGAACTCAAGGGAGTAAGCAAGGCGTACTAAACACATTACGGGCCGGATTCGCATCAAATTTCATATACAACCTTCTTGTTCATTCTATGGTCTGGCAATATTCCAGTAATAAGTATGATGCGTTTTCGTCGTTAAAGCTAAAGAGTATTAGCAATGACTCAGACTAAATGCTTATTTTGGGCTAATTTAGGAGCTAACTGCTGGTTATCATGTGTTATTACAATTCCTGGCACCGGACAGCATCGGTCATCGATTCATCTCCTTAAACTTTCAACATGGTCCTGTCACTATCTTGGCGAGAATTTTTAGATTTCCGGTTTCCCTCCCATGCCATTGCGGACTCCGCTTCGACACAAACGGCGCCATACTCCGCTAACATACCGCCAGATCCGGAGGACTTCCTGTGTCAGAGCAACTTGGACTCTAGTCTCAAGAACCGGGTACTTCGTCCGTTGGAGGCGTTCTTAGAGCAGATGGGCATCATAGATGATCTGGTCCCTTCCATCGTTACAGCAAGCATCTCATCTCTGTTAAAGGATATTGCAATGCAAGTACTCGAAAGGGAATTCGACGTCGTGTGGATGCTGCAAAACGTAGCAGGGATTGTGTCAAATGTCATCACTACCCTTGAAAGCTCCCTCTCCGTGGATAAAACGTCTTTGGGAACAGGCAAATTGAACCTCATAACCCGTCGACACAGCGATAATCAGCTGCAGGACGTCAAGGTAGTCGCTGGGCAAGCAGTGCTCCCTCGGGTACTTTATCGCTATGCGACGGAACTTCAGGAGTCACAGGTCTATGAGCCGGTAGGTCAGGAGGGTGGCAGGGCAATGGCCATCAAAGTAAGTATTGCTCATGCGGCGTCTTTCTTCCGGATACTAAAAGTGATTGGTCTTAGATATGGCTTCAAGAGTGCGCCTCTACGCCACAGGCAGACTTTGGTTTATTTTTCAGCGGGATTTCGGCTATCCTGACTGAACGTGGTGCGCCGTTTTCGGTTTGATGTCCGGCTTAATGTCTCATTTGCTTGCAAGTACAACATGAAAGCGGAGAGCACGCTTTACTGATATCTCCGCATTACCATCTCTACGATGACGACGATCCCCCAAAATACGACTTTTGTACCCCCCACGACGAAGGCGGACTTCCACTTCTGGCAGTCCTGACCAGTTTGCTCTTACCCAATCTCATCGTTGACACTATCCCTCAGCTTCCGGCACTGGTAAACCCTCTCGGGGCGTGTTCCTTGAACAGGTTGAGTCTCTCAACCAGGTCCCAGTCGAAACAGGATATACCAGCTCCCATTGAAGGAAACACTATGATCGTCGACGTCGGACAAACTCAATATCTGAAGATCACATCTATACCATCGGTAGTGCGTTCATCATAAAGTCATTCCCTCCAGCTCTCTTTGACACAATTTTCAGTTGTTATTTTTTGTCGATCATACTGGCGTGTCTGCCACTCCTCGCACAGTTTTTCGCTATGAGAGTTTATCCCCGGCTAATGACGTCTCTTCCATTGACTCACCGCCTCTGTCTCCCTCTGGTAGTACTAGCAGCCCTGGCACATTCAGCTCTGTTGTATCTTCTCCATTGGCCTCGACTAATCCCATATCTTGGTCCGTGACCATCTCAAGGGAAATTCATCAGGGCAATTATGCTCGGGTCTGGCGTGGAACCCTCAGCGACGGCTCCTGCATTTCTCCAGTCGTGGTCAAGATGTATCCGCGACCCCATTTTGACCTGATGAAGACCGAGATCAAGGCCTACCAATACATCTATAGCCGTCAACTATTCGATATCACCCCCGCCTACTATGGCACATTTGCCATGCACGATCAATATTGGGCAGCCATAATCTTGGCCGATGGGGGAGAAAGCGGATCTTTCATGGATTGTTTATGGGAGGATGCGGGCTTCAATCCACATGAACTGTACGTATCGCACTAATCTTGTTTCTGTTTTCACCAATACATATGAATGAAATAGGAACGTCATCTGGAATCAATGCCAAGCCCTTCATTCTATTGGCATAATCCATGATGACTTCCAGCCCAAGAATATCACGAGAGATGCAAAAGGGGCTCTTCGCATCGTTGATTTCCAGGATGTATCCTACAACCATTCTTGCGATCCTGTTTCTTGTTTGGAACTCAACTATCTGGCTCGCGAGTTTGACTCTTTTGCGGAAGGCTGGCGCAAGTGATGCACACTCGGTTTGTACTTTCTACCTGCTTGTGCATGTATTCGTTCGAGAATAGTAGAGACTTAACACATAGCCACATTATCCGATAGACCTCCGGGTCTCGGAGCACTTGAACATCTTTCTTGCTACCTGTTCTTCTCTAAGAGTCCTCGCGGACTAGCATGCTCATCGACTTACAATTGGCTCCGAAGTCGACACTAAATCTAGGCGTACTAAACACTTTACGGGCCTAATTCACATCGAATTCCGTATAGTAGGCGGTCTGTATAGAATATAATATTCTATTCCATTCTATGTAGCCAATGCATCCAAGGGCATCCCGTTAATAAGTGGAATATAAAATAGTGAGTTTCGGAATGTCGTCGTTAGAAAGGAATAATGCAGGCATCGCGGGCCATAACTGACTATGAAATTATTAACACAACCTCTGCCTGTACACCATTAGTCGTCTAGCTCCAGACATCCAGCAAAAGTCTTGACCGCTCTTTCAGCATCTTTACTTCCGCCGTACCTTCGACTTCGGCCGACCCACCCTTGGCCTCACCCAAAATTTTCGCCAGAACTTCCTCGACAGCCTTGCTCATGTTCTTCGCCTCACCGCAGATATACACGTATCCCTTGCCAGCGATGATAGAATCAGCAATGTTCTGCCGGTCCTCCCAGATCAAGTCCTGCACGTAGATTTTGCTGCCGTCGGGCCTGTACTTCTCTCGCGAGAAGGAACAGTGCAGCGTGAATTTACCCTTGAGTTCTTCTTGGTACTGCGGCCACTCTTCCTTGTACAGGAAGTCCTCGGTCGATTTACGGCATCCATAGAACAGCGTAATCCTGCCCCAGTCAGCGAGAGCATCCGGCCCGTTTTTCTCCAGAGTGCGGCGCGCAAGAGCCACGCGTTCCTGTACGAACCCACGGAATGGTGCAACACCCTGACAAACAAATTTCGCGTAAGAAACGGCCGGGATATGATAAGTGAGTACTCACGGTTCCAGGACCAATCATAATGACGGGGCTCTTGGGGTTGGTAGGCAAACGGAATGTGGACCGGCGAACGTGTATCGGTGATTTGTAGATGGTCTCCTGGCGATAAGCACCGCGGGGTCCGTGGATAGCGTAAGTAGGGAGAGCCGCATTGGCGATACCGGTACTTGAAATCATTGGAACTGTCTCTCCGTTTGCGGCGTACTTGAGGTTTAACAGGAAATTGGAACCAACACCGTATACCCAGCGAGTAGGGACCTTGTCACCCTCCGACTTGTACTTTAGAGTAACGCAAGTAACGTGGATGGAATTGGGGTGGATCTTGGGGCTAGAAGAGATGGAATAGTACCGTGGTTGCAAGCGAGGAACGGAGGACACGATCAAGTCGAAAGGAATGTTCCAAACGGAAGTATTGCTCGTCGAGGGAATGGCAGTGATATCGTTTCCAGCGGCAGTCTGAAGAATTTCTCCAACCTTGAGGCATCCCTTGCCGACGACGTCTGCGTAAGTTTCCTTGTTGGAGTTGACTTCCTTTAAGAAAGCCTCTGCCTCGGGAGTGGGAGCGAACTTGGAGAAGGAACCGAGAATCTGACGGCCAGCCATAGCACTGATATCAATGTAATGACGAAGGACAGTGGCATATGTAGTCGGAACAGGGAAGGGGACTTTAGCGAGAGCGGGGTCAAGGGATTCGATGCCAATGACAGTGTCCCTCTTGTCATAAAGACCGAGAGTGCAAAGAAGACGGTCGACTTCGATCTCAGCGTTGGTGGGCCAAACACCGACGTGATCTCCGTGCTGATAAGTAATGCCCGAACCCTCGATGTTGAGTTCAACATGAACGCAGTTCCTGTCACCGGTTATCGAGAAAAGTTCCCGAGCAACAGCGATCGGAGCGGCATAAGGATTCTTGGCGTCGTGAATGCCCTTGGTCTTAGTGAGGGCGCGCGCGGAAAGCTCGCCTGAGCAACCTGTCAGTGCTAAATGACACATTGAGAATAAGCTCCGTACCGAGGTAAACTTTCTCTTCCGGGTGAGATGCCAATTCCGAAACTGCGAAGTCAGCGCTGTCGCCACCTTGACCTTCTTCAACGCCCAGGGCTTTGGCAAATGCTTCCCACATGCCATCCTTCCACTCGAGATAGTCCTCTTCCATGCTCTTGTCGTCGTCACCCTCTCCGCGCTCGCCGATACGAGTAGCACCCATGCCAGTCAAGTATTGGTCAACCTGTCTCGCAACCAAGTTGTAGTGCTCGTACGTCTTGTTACCCAACCCGAAAAGAACGTATTTGAGATTCTCCAACCTGTGAGAGCCTTGGCTGAACTCGAAAGAGTCCTCGCTCAAGTTCTGCAAAAGAGTGACGGCGTTATCTGTAGGCTCACCTTCGCCATAGCTAGCCATGACGAAGATAGCGGCGGTGCCTTCCGGAAGACTGTCTAGTGTCTCAAAGTCGTATTCCTCGGGGTCACAAACCAGAGAGGTCAGACCGAACTTGGCTTTGGCTTCCTTGGCGAGACGGATGGCATACTCTTCAGCAGTACCGGTTTGTGATCCGTAGAAGATGACCAGGCGCTTGTTCTGTGTGGTTTTGGATAAGTAACCAAGTGAAAGGAGACCCAATGGCCACGTACCCCCGCCTTCATTTTGGCCGCAAAATCCCTGGGGTTCACATCACCGTCTTGTGAAGCTGTCGGCACTACGACTTTTTTCGGCTTTGCTACAGCGAAGAGTTGGTCACGAAAGAGGTATGCAGCAGCGAGGACAACGCCGATGACGAGGATGAAGACGTCGGATGAAGACGTCGAAGACATGCTGGCGGCCAGGAAGTACGGCACTGCGGAGCGGGTTGTGGTGTTGAGCTCGACGTCCATGGCGGCAGAAGTGTAAGGGAGATTGACGTTACCTTTGTAGATATATAGGAGGAAGAGTCGTGGGTGCAGCGGTGATGGAAGTAAAAGGAAAGAGGCCCAGGAATGCCCCACGCTTCGACGTGGCTCCGAATTTACCAAATGGCGTGTTGTTGCTCTGCGTTCTTTCCTTTTCGGTTTGCTTTCAGGGTCACATCTGACAATATCACGGTGTCCTTTCGCGTCGCACCAATGTTTCTTTGCCCTTCTATGATCCAACTCGTCATTTCTCCATTCTAGATGTTGCTTACTTGCCCTGTACTACTCATCCGACGGCCCTAGTGAGTGACTTAGCATCGTTTTCTACCGTAAGATTATTCCTCTGTGATCGCAAACTGGCCATCGCCTTTCGGCCTTACGCTACTCTGCTCCCGTTATCTATCCCGAGATCCACTTTTGATCCCTTGAATGCTGTGTCGGACATCTTCTCGGATTGTTTCGGTCCCATTTTTCACGTTGTATCCTCAACGCCCGTTCATAGCCGACGGTATTTGCTCATCTCCAACAAGTAACCAGAGTTCGGGCCGCAACCGACGTGGAAGTTAGGCTGCAATTTTATCATGTGCAGCTGCTCTGCGACTTGCCGTCGACTTGCACCGTCCGCTCATCGACAAATGTTCCTGTTGCATTGTTCTTGTGATTTCGGGCTCCTGATATTATACCCCCACCTTCCCACACCTCCCGATCCAGTCGCAGTGCACGTAGATCGGGGGCGATTCCAGACCATTGGGCGCATCAGCTTCTGGATCTCTTTACTCGGCGTCGAAAGGAGTCTATATGTCGGCTTGTAACCTTTTCAAGGACGTGTAGCCCCCGCGCTTTCCCAGTGTAATGGACTGTAATATCGTACCGATATCCGTCTTCTTCACGACTAACCGATAGATGAGCAGGACTTATCACTATAATCGTGTATGACTCGATGCATAAATTTGATCTCTCAGAAAACATTCCAAAGTTTTGCTAAGTTATCGAAGACAACGATGGCACATGACCGCGAAACACCCGTTCTTTCCCTTCGAAAGGTTTTCCTTCCTTCTAGCATGACCTCTTTCCTTATCAAAGCACACGTCGACAGAAAACCCTCATCTTGGCATTCGGATCCTGGGTGCGCTTTCTGCCGCATCATCAGTGGCGAATCTGCCTCTGGGCTCGTATACGAAGATGATAAGATTATTGCCATCCTAGGTTCTTGCCTCTTTCGTATGTACTATTCTGAACCCCCACTCACCCCTCGAAGATATCCTCCCCCTACGCAAGGGCCACACTTTAGTTATTCCAAAGGCCCATTATGCGCGCTTGTCGGAACTCCCGCCCGAATACGCTGCAGCACTAGGAGCTGGCGTAACCAAAGTCGCTCATGCCTTGACACAAGGTACGGAACTACTGTGTATCGAAACGGGTTTCAATTTCCACTGCATACTTACAAAGTTCGATTAAGCTCTAGACAACACCGCTTTGAATGTAGTATGCAACCAAGAATACGCACAAGCAGTCCCACATGTGAGTGGGTACACCCAAGGATCATGATGTGGCACTGCTCTAACCAAGAATAGGTGCATTACCATATAATTCCGGCCCCTACTTTCTCTGCAAAGTCTAAAACGTCGGATATCATGCGTGACCCTCCTTTGACAAGGCGCCAGATGCATCAAATGGAGTTCGAATCTCGAGAAGAATTAGACGATGACGATGCTGCGTCTCTTTTGCAACTTTTAAGAGCAAAACTGTAGGTAGACCAAGGAGAGATCAAGACAATATACGTCAAGTGCATAGATATCTTAACACCCGCGAGCCACATTACGAAGCCACTAATAATTTTACCTGTGGCTGTCTGATCAGAGAACCACGACGAGTCTTCTTCTCAAGGCCGGGATGACCGACGTACTTCATCGAGGTCGACTTCGCTCTTGATATTCTCGATGATCAAGCCCCACTCATGATCTTTCTTCAATCTAAGAGTAACGTTCTGAATCACGGAGTTTTATCTGTGACCTGGCGAAAGAAATCGAAGGTCACGCAGGACTTTTACACCACCTTTCAGCGTCTGGACCTCATGAGGACTCGAACATCGCGACTGGATGATATCGAGAATGGGTAGGACATACATATATCTCGCATTGGTCTTGGTGTGTTCATTTTCGAGTGTTGTGCACTCGTACGACGCTCCAACGTCGAGAGTGAAGACCTCCAACTTCGGGACCAAAGACGAATAGCCACCGCACACAAGCAATACAACTCTCCATTGGCGATGGCCCGTAACTTTAGGGTGAGATGCGTCAATTCGCTGGTTAATAGAAGTATAGACGCCACCTCCCGACTTTCAAGTTCCAGTGACGTGGGAGAACATCGAGAACGTGGAATTAGGACGGCCTCAGCAACGTTCTGGTGGTGCACAGAAGTATGCAAATGATATCAACGAAGGGAGAGTGAGACAGCGGGGGAAGATGGAATATTCTTCGGGATCAAACCGTGGTGGTTCGCGCACAATGAGGCTCAACAGGTGGAGGAGTGTGTAATACACTCTGCGGGTTGTCAAGAGCGCGGAACGACAGTGAGCAATGGGTTAGGATAGATGCGACAACTGTGAGCTGACGATGCACGTCGACCCAGTTGTTAATCAGACACAACACCGTCAGGCGTGTCAATGCATCGAGTTCGAGAAAGCATCCACCCTCTGTGTTTATTGTAGCCGTTAAAAAAGGAGCATGGTGGAAGACGTCGACTGAACCGATCACATTGTCGCCATCGTCTTGTTCATCCATGATGGTCACCATCTGGAGTAAAGGGAATTTCGCCGGCGGCATATAGTGTAGCATGTCAGGCGTGATGGTCGATGCGTGCCATCAGGTGCCATCGCCTTCCTTGCGCTACGACAGTTTGGAGGAAAATATGTCCAGAATCCCCATAGATATGGAGAGGACATTGTCCTGAGAGCCGAAGAAACTCCTTCGCGATTTCCATCCGACGGGTTTCCGTGTACCTGTAAAAATCCTTCGCCACAACACGAAAAAATCGCCAGAGTGTGGGACTCGAGCGACCAAGGGATCGCCAATGACATACCAAGAGCCAGGGCATACTGTTGAGGTCGAAGACAGTGCACCGCGACTCTGCGCAGCCGTGCTCAAATATCTCGAGAAGAACATCTTCAGTTAGGCGACGGATGGGGGATAATAGGGATCGATGGAAGTCAAGATACTGGGCAAGCTTGGCACGGACAGTGGCGACTTGCTAGCCCGAAAGTGCTTCTTCAGCATTAGCAATTAGGTTTTGAATAACGGGCCTATCGGATTAGGAGGGCAGCGCGTTCGAGAATAAGAGAGGGCGACGAGTGAAGAATAAGTCCGAAGACTTTTCCCTCGAATGGTATGCATGATGCAATTATTGTGCATCCACTGAATGAGTACGCATGCTGGGGAAGTTTAACAAAGAAACGCACGGATGTTCATGCAAAGAAAGGGTACCTGGAAGACTGCTCGGAAATATCCGAATCCAAGAATACCGGCAGACCGGCATGAGATGTGACTTTATCAGTTCTTCCACCAAGTTCCACCACTGGTCAGTAACGTTTATTTATTATCTCGATACCAGTATTTTGTACGATTTCTAATATTTTCCTTCAAATCCATGTCACAGCCGAACGCAGGCCCTTCCCCAGGAGCTCGTAGATGTATTTAACGACGCTTTTCATGATGACCACGGCGCCCTGGTTTCCCGCGTATCTCGCCGTTATCTTTTTGAGGTTCTCCAAATTTCCAGTCGCCGCTCCTGTAGTCACTACCTCAGGTTGACCTTACAGCATCTTCCTCTTATCTGCCTCTGCTTGTAAAGCGTATTGAGCTCAGAGTGGAAGCCATCTACATTCCAGTCCAAACCAGTCCCATATTCGAATCTCCGCTTGGTACATAATATAAAATACCTTGGGCTTCACGATATTCCTTGGAGAATTTTACCCTACAAGAAGCAAGCAGTGCTATTCTCTCACTCCCATCGACCGAGGTCACGGTGTCTTTCTCTCGACTGCTTGGGTTGGCTCCTGTGTTTTTGCAGATCTGCGCGCTCTTGTCCCCGGATGATGACGCCATAAGGAGGCGACTTCCTGTGCTCTGTGGACGTGCTTTTGTCAGTTTCAAGTGATGGTCCGAATCTTGAGGGACGAACCAAGGTGCATGTTACAGTATTTCTTTGGGAGAGCCAGACTGACTTCGAATTGTATGCAAGGCCTGATTCAAGTTTGCTTAGACCCGAATCAGTCTCACCGCCGGTTGATGACAATCGATCAATCCGGAGATGGATGCTGGTTGATCGATTGTCATTAACCGAAGTAGGGACTGATTTGAGTGTGCAGTTTGCTTGTAATGAACAGACAGGGCTTCGTGTGCCTAGAAGCGAGGTTCTGGATGTTTATCAGCTATTCTTGCTTCGCACAGGATAACTTAAATTTGGTTGGCAAGAAGTGTATTCGACGTTAGAATCCTGCTCGGAAAGACAGATATATTTTTGTCGCAAAGGGCCACACAAATAAGTTTGATGCGGGTGCTGTTGTCCGGAAGCGTGTATCCGGATACTTGATTGCGCTGGCACACTAGACCTACCCTCTAATGCATGTGTTTGCCCAAAATCGCGATCCTGGTGCTGATTGATTGTTCGCATATGCAAAGTGTACATCATGGTTTGAATTGTATTCTGATCTGCTGCATATTTAGCTGGAATGCTCTCATCCTTTCAAGCTGATACGGTCCAAGGACGGCGACACCTGGATTCACCCAATATTAAAAATCTTTCCTCCGGGACGTCAGGCCCGATACTGGCAGGAGGAAGTATATTGAATAATGGACCGTTACCCTACGTCGAACCTTGTCTCGGTGCTTTGACTACGCCCAGGCTATGCGGCTCAACTTCGGTAGGTACGAAGTAGTACATAGTCGCAGTGACAAGTGGTCCCTATCATTGTCAAAGATCATACCATAGCTCCATCATTGCGTCACCGGTTTTTGGAAAGGTCTGGTCCACAAAACCTCGCTCTCAAGTGAGGATATCTCGGACCATCCTTCTTATAATCCTTCGTGTCTCCCGGCTGAATACGACTCTTTGTCGGTCTTCCATTCTGCATTTTATAATGTTGTGGTCTATTGACACTTCCTGGCTTGAGGTCAGTGAAGTCTTGCATCAATAATGACTTGAATAAGTATCTAGAACGTCAGCTGCAGGTCCAGAATCGCTTCCTGACGGATGTTTCTACAAAAACACGTTTGCCACCTTTTTGTGCCTGTGATGATTGGATAAATTCTAGCATACGAGTAGTAACTCAGTCTGCCCATGTATCTACCTTGACTGCTCCTAACTTTGGCACGTTTACCATGCAAATGCGACGTACTATTATTTTCGTTGGGAGGAGGAGCGTTGAGAAACGGTCTCAGGGTAGCAGCGTCGGCTGTTTCGAATGGTTTCGTAACATTTCTCAGGGACCTAGAGTTATGACAAGGGCCTCGAATGTATTCAATGCCTTATTTGACGGCATGTAGAATGTTAATGACCGGTGAGACGCGAGCCTTCGGCGAAATGTTAAGATGCATATCGTCCTATGACTGAACATGTGCAACTTTGATAACCATGAACTTCCACCGTAGAGTCGTCCTTTACGTTTCACGTATGGAAGGGGTTGATGTCATGGATCATCCGGGTTTGGCAAACTCGCGGTGACGACACGAGGACATGGAATATATAGAATAAAGTCAGTAAATTAAATAGTAGCGGTGAGGAGAGTAGATGACGTCAGACGGAGACGGAAGCATCCGACAGGGTGATGTGTGATAGAGCCTAGCGCTGTTGCCTCTTGCAGACGGATATTATCATACTATCAGTGAGGGCAGGCCTCGAAGACATCGCAGTATAGGGACGCTCATCGTTCTTCTTTGTCACCGACGTTGTCCGTGGTATCCAGCGCTTGCCATTATCGACGACGTACCCTAATCCTCGCCCGACGTTCCGTTCACCGCTTCCACCAATGTCCCGCACCGTGACGGCCTCAGCCTCCGAGCCACGCCCACCGTCTCCTGTCCCGCCCGTCACGACCGATTCCAAATCCCCACCATCGCTGAAACCCGTCGACCATGTTACAGTCGATGTAGCCCTGAAGCACCAACGGCCGCCGTCCGATGAGGACCGTAGCCCGACAGAGAAGTCTACCGCTAGATCTCCATCGCCCGACGGCTCAGCACAATCCGACGATTCCGCTGAAACCCCAGCCCCAGAGGTGCCCTATATCCTCTTAGACTTACCCTTTTCCCTGCTTCTTATCGTTCATATTCATTAGGCTCCATCATCTCCCGCAACTATCAATATGGATACTTTCCGCCAGATTCTTGATCTTGATGAGGATGAAACACACGATTTTTCCTCCTCCATGGTCTGGGCTTACTTTACCCAAGTACGAAGCACTTTCAAGAAGATGGATAGTGCATTGTGCGTCCCCTTTTTCATTAATAATACGTCGACTTATCCATATCAGACAAGCAAAAGACCTGCAAGAGCTATCATCTCTTGGCCACTTCCTTAAAGGTTCATCTGGTCAGATCGGTGTTGCCCGTGTCGAGGTCTCATGCCAGAAGATTCAATATTACGGCAAACTTCGTAATGAGCACGACGACGGCGATGTATCCGATACGCAAGCACTCGACAGAATCACGGCCCTTCTGGCGCAAGTCAAGAACGACTATGAGGCTGCCGAGGACTGGCTCAAGAACTGGTATATGGAGAGGGGCGTGGAAGGGCCACCAGCCGACGACTAGTACTACAAGTACGCTTCTTCATCGATTGTTTACCTTCCAGCACGTTCACCTTCTGCAGGGATTTTGGATGAGGTACGTAGAGGTGATGAAAGGACACCATTACCGTTTTTACCCAGGGGAAGGAAAAAGGATATGAACATACGCTTTTCATGTACAGGCAACGTCCCGACCGTTCGCCAGACGGATTTTCAGTGGAGGATGGGAGGATTTTATTGTTCTACACATATGCCAAACGCGGGATGAGGTCGGCAATAGTATTCCGGTCCAATGTCAGCGTATTCTCCCAACTACTGCCTTAAAGCCTTTCGAGCCGAGGCTCGTTCTCATGTCTTATCTTGGTTATCTCTTCTCGCTGTCAGCTATCGTGTTGTTGTAATTTTTCGTCCATCATCTCTCCTTGTCTATGACTCATTTTTATCTGTGTACCAATTATTTAGGACGCGCTTCCCATCCGGTTAGCTGCATATAAGATGTGCATGAGCAAGTTTCGCCATATTCGCGGTGCCTTCCATGCTGCGACCACTCAAACTTGTCCATATCACGGTCTAAAGAACGTGTCGGCTGCGTGTCTGTGGCATGATTTACTATATACTGGCTCACACAACTGAGAAACGGTGACTTGTGTGGTGACTGGAAGCAACGAGAGGTCCAATGCAACATCGATAACTATATCTATCAGAATAATAACCTGTACTGTAAGATCAAAACAAAGGAAAAGGAGTGTACATATGTTGAAAACTGGAAAACTGTTGAGGACAAGTGGAGGATGATATTCGGGCCGACGGACCGAACATGTGGACTACGCTGACTAACTCTTCTCAAGTTGAATCACTTCCATGACGCGGAGGTCAGGATTTCAAAAGGAGGTCCTGAGCCTCTACAGAAGGTATGCCCCATGAATTTTGCTCTGTAAATGTCAGTCCCATGTCGTAGCTCCTAGGGCCCTCCGAATGGTACAGACCAAGCCCCCGTCAACGCGAGCAAAGTTCCTCCTCTTCGTCCGGTACAACTTTCACCAAAATGCGACCAACATCTCGCCGAGACAGGTTGGTGTCATTGAGCATCTCATGAGGCAGGGTAGGAAGCAGATTGAGATGTATGAGGATCCTTCGGTGAAGGATTGTTGGGTGTCGAAAGAGATGAAGGAGTGGAATAAGCAGCGGACGTAGTTCTGTATGTTATCATTCGGCTTTTTCTTTGAACACCAATGGTTATCATTTATTTATAGGTGTGTGGAATTTCTTCTTATACGATCTCATGCATTGGCGCAATTCAACAGCAGCAACCATTTGTATCGTTACCTCAGAGAGAAGCAGAATACACTCAATATATACTTACAGGCCAGACGTGCTGGCTTGGTTGAAAAGGCTGGGTTCTGTTCTATTATTCTATCCTGCTACCGACTGTAAACAGATCAAAGCGGGAAGATCCTATACGACACCCTTTTCTCTGAGTGCCTTGATTTCGCTTTCCGAGTACCCCAACTCTCCCAGGACCTGCCAGCACATGTTTCCCATGGAGAAAATATGGACGACACCAAGAAGCACTCACCTCGTACGTGTGTTGCGACAGCCATGGGGGTGGCAGACGAACAGGCATCTTCTCCCCATTGTATGATACGGCCGGCGCCACCAGTTTAATCTTACCTGCGCGTGGATGCTATGATTCGTGCGGTCAAACCAAGGGTGAATACCGCCAAAACGAAGACACTTACGTCTACTTCCACGGTCACCTTCCTTGCTATCGCCTGCAAGTAAACTTAAATGTGAGAAGTGACAAACATGCCATGTGAATGAAGTACCTGAGGGTGCTCGAAAGTCTCGCGAATGTTGTTGATGGGCCCATAGGGAACACTGAAAGAAGGACCTGTCAGTCTACAGAAGAAGGTGAAAGCTGACATTTGCTATTATACCCGATCCCTTCAAACATCGCCAGCCATTCATCGCGATTCTTCGTCATGAGGATATCGGTGATTATCGTCACAAGCTCTTCTCTATTCTGAACGCGGACGAGGTTGGAGGAAAACCTAGGGTCTTGAGGAAGATCGGGCCGAGAGAGAATCTCAGTACAAAACGAGGTGAACTAAAGTGGAGAACTTTAGCCCAAAAGAGTCGACGAGTCCCAAGAGTTATGCACCTGTCTGTCATTCCCAGCGCCTATCATGATAAAGCCATCTTTACACTGGAAAACCTGGTAGGGAACTATCGATGGATGTGCAGTACCATGCCTGGAGGCTTCTTTGTTGGCGATCAAATAGTTGGATGCTATATTTGCCAATCCCGCGATCTATTATCACCAGGTACATAGTACTAGTCAGTGAAGGGTAATCGATCGATGGTGCTCGGAGACATTCTAACCTGAGTCTCGAATAAGTTGCAATCTATCCAGACGCCCTTCCCCGTTTGCTGGCGAGATAACAGTCCAGCCATGATTGCGCCATGTGCGTAGAGACCAGTAGCAATATCGGTGGCTGCTACACCTACTTTGGACGGAGGACGGTTGGGTTCACCCGTTCTGAGCAAGAACTCAGAAGGTGACCAGATACAATAGTCAAGCAACGTACATGTGCATCAACCCCGCTTCACCTTCAATAATCACATCATAGCCCGCCGCTTTTCTATACGGACCGGTCTGTCCATAACCTAAAGTTCAATCAAGGCGCCGATCGAGCCCTGCCAAAATAAAGGCCTACCAGTAATTGAAGCATAAACCAAGCGTGGATTAATCTCCCTACAATCCTCCCACCCCAGCTTCATTTCTGCGAGTTTCCCGGAAATATAGTTTTCCACAAGCACATCAGACTGGGCGACGAGCTTGTGCAAGATGGAGATACCCTCATCCGACTTGAAATTGATCGTGATGGAACGTTTGTTACGATTGACCGCTAAAAAGTAGGCGGATTCGGGAGGAAGAGATTGATCAGCCGTGGAAAGCAGAGGGGCTGAAGGAGGGTTCCACGTTCCTTGGAAGGGACAAGGGGAGGTCAGGAACCCATCATTGCGGTGAAGAAATATTTACTCGTGTCGTCGCCTTTTCCACACTGTTCAACCTTGATCACATCCGCCCCTAAGTCTGCAAGCAGCATGGTCGCGGTAGGGCCAGCGAGTACCCGTGTCAGGTCAAGGATTTTGATACCCTTGAGTGGGGGTGGTATTCCGCCTGGCTCATTCTTGACTTGTGTTTGCAGAAAACGCAATCCAGAACGTGTACAGCGACCTGCGACCAACTTGGAAGCAAGCATGGTTGAGTCGGCCCGATGGAACCCGACGGGCACCGGACTTGTCGGCTGTAACTATTTCAATCTCGGAGTTGCCTCTCTTGTACTATGATCATCACCTTCCCTGCAGCTTCACGAGTCTCGACTGCATTTCGTCAACGATGGATGGAACGTGGAATTTCAAGCGCAACGTCACTTCCAAGAGATAAGATATCGCACCAATTGCATTCTTTGTTCTCGGGACCTAGCCTGTAACTCTGGCTCTTGCGACCTCGCGGGTTTTCTTTACTGGTTCTGTGTGCCTTCCGAGCCGTATGCTAAACATTTAGATGATCCCCGCTATAGGGGTGGAGCAGTCCCGCTTTCTGCATAAGCACTGTTGCGACCGGTATCCCCAAGCGACGGACTTCTGATTTTCTATGCGTTCGACCTCGTTCGCGTGGCGCCGTTTCTTTGCTTCTGGTTAGGTCTCTCTAGTTCCCATAGTATCTGGACATTCTGTGGAAGCAAAGTTAAGGTTGGTTGATCGACGCGTTCCTAAGTTCTTTGGAAATAACATGTGAGGCCGCGGCAACGGGTTTGACAAACGTGATCGTCCCGCCTTACTGCTTTTTAATACATACTCCGTTTTACGCGCCGGCTTTTATAACTGAGATGCATTTGTATCTATGATGGCCCTCTCCCTTTTACCGCCATAGCCCCCCGGTCTCCTTACACTACTCTGTCTCTAACCATGGGACAGTCAGACGGCGGGTTCGTGTTCACAGATGCTGATAATCGTGTATCGTGCGTACACCTTGCTTTCCTATGATTAGCTCTTGATCCTCATCTCGACTAGAAACCTGTTATGGGCGGTGACTTCTAGCTTGGGTGCTGGACTCTGCTTTCTGGTGTTACTGGTCATAGCCGTCGTTATGATCCACCCTGCTTCCAGACATCAGCTTGACCGTGTCAGCTTCCGGATAATGATCTACGCACTAATTGCGAAGTAAGTTGTCCCTCGGTGAAATACGCAGTTCTCTGACATATGGTTGCAGTATGGTCTTTGGAATTGCATCTACAGTCAGCGGGCTTCAGACCTATGACAGCGAAACGTGCAACGTTGCGATGTGGCTGCTGATGGTGAGTGGACATTTTCATTCCACTGGATATCTCGGCCCCGTAACTGAGTCATACGCGCAGTTAACATTAGAACTATCAACGTTCTTGCTGTTCTGCATTGCCTTGAATCTCCAGTACGTGATTAATTGACTACTGAGCCCAGTTATCGTCGTTTTTATTTATACCCTGATAGATTAGTTCTCGTTCACGGCGTTCGCGGCCAGGTGATGGAGAAATACTATATTATTGGAAGCATCGCGGCTGCGGTCGCCATCACTGTTCCCCCATTTGCCACAAAACAGTATGGGTACGTAACTCTCCGTTCTTTCAGAAGAAACGCTGATAGAGTTTGTAGATGGGATCCAATAAACGATGCGTGCTGGTACTCGAGCGATAATACCGCCGTCCGTCTCCGTTGGCAGGTAAGACTTACATCATTATTCCTTTTCCAACGGTCGCGGGCTTACGATATCCACTGTAGATTGGTACACAGATTTTCTGGAGCCTGGCTAGTGTGGTTGGAGAGTTCGTGACATTTTTTGCCGTACTCGGGTATATGATTCGGCACCAGGTAAGGCGCTCTTCAGTGCTGTATGGGGCGTTGATATTTATAACACGTTTAAAGGTTATTCATGGCAATGCGGTCAGAAGCCGCTCACATTCCACAGGAACTAGGTCCCGCGCCCAGTCGATAAACACTACTACCGTTAGGGTACCTGCAAACCACGCTAAGACCTATCAGACCGTAATCATTCGTATATGTCGGTCTTTTTTCTGTCACAACGTATAGTCTCAAGCTGATCTTAACTTCAGCGCTTTACCCGCTCGCGTCTCTAGTCATCAACACCGTGACTGTTGCGTGCGATTTATATGCATCGACTTCAGATGGCACACCAAAGTCCCAGACAGTAAGTCTCAAGTACCTTATCTGTTATGAGTCTCGCTCATTGACGGCATAGGCATACAATGTGCTTTTACTTAGTGAGTCAAGTAGATTCTGCATCAGTTCATCGAAACTCATTGCACCGCAGACGACTTTTGTTATGGTGGACGAGCCGTAGTATATGCAGTCCTAGCAGCTACCGATCCGGTAAGAAATTCTGACTCCTCTACTGTCCACCTGCTGATTAAACCTGCACAGTCACTAGTCCGCGCTGTTAAGTCCTTGTGGAGACACACGCGCGGGAAAACGGACAACACGTCAGGCAGCACTAGTAATGGTCCCAAAACGACCACGACGTCTCATGGGCAGATTACAGTGCACATTGAGCTTAGTGAAGTACGGCAACTGGATGACGGTTCAGAGTTACCTGTCTCGCCTAGTATGCACAAACCGGCTTCTCAGTCTTCTGCTACGCTGCCGAAAGACGTAGAAGGGGGAGACCTTGATCACGATGACGATCCGATGACTGCGAGGCTCGATGCTATGCGGAGGGCGCAGATTGGACGAGCGATGGATATGAGGCAAGATGCACTTGATAGACGTCTTGAAAGAAAAGATTTCAAGAGGCAGATATGATTCGGTGTCTTGAAGGTAGATTATAATACTGACTGTACTTTATATTTTGGATGTATTTACCGGAATAACTATTCAAAGGGCTATGTTGGGAGGGCTATTATCGCCTTATTCCTCCGCTAGTATACCAATGGGCACATCACGACAGCTTGTGATGACAGTTACAGCTGGACAGTGACTAGGGCCCGTCGCGTTCCCGGCGACAGTGACCTTGCTTGTGAACTGCGTAGAATTTTCATGTACCTCCAAACAAACTCATTTATTGTCGTAGAGAATAAATAAGATACTTCAGAATTGAACCTGAAGACTGCGTCCATAGTTGAGAGCCATCGTCACAGGTCTTCATCTGAAAAAGGGTCTTCGACTTCTTTCATCAGTGTTCTGCTGCCCTGCTCAAACCAATGCCCGTGAAACTTCTTGGTGTTGTCCTCCGCATCATAGAAGAAATGACTACAGCAGAACCTAGTACGTAGTATATATTTTTGAGAGAGACAGGGCATTTGATGGCGGTGACTCATCTCGATTATCTGAAGATCCCACGACAATGAGCATACGAAGTTGTGCGGTAGAAGAGGATATTGATCACATGCCGATATTTAATGATCCTTAATAAGTACCTTCAACACTGGTGACTGGCAGTGCCGCATCAACAGAGGTTGGAGCAAGCTGCAGATCCTGGTGATCTGCGAACAGAAAGCCAGTAATACATATATCAAGGAGAAATGACACTTTCCTTGATGGATGCATGGCCTGGATGGCCCCGAAGACGGTGGATGTGAGCTTGTCTTGAGGTCCAGGAGAGGACATCATGGGAGTTTGAGATACCACGCCACATTATGGGCTCTGTACTGCTCTGTAACCTTCAGTGTGAATATCTAGCAATGAGATGTCAATTATTTTGCAGTAGCAACGCCAAGCAGGCTCACATTAGCAGCGGTCAGTAGTATGACTGGTCTAGATATTGGCTCTTCGACATCGTTTGGCGTAGCACGTGTGGTTGGTGCAGCTTGAAGAAACAGGCTTCTAGGTGGGACTGAGAGGGGAGTAAATGTACAGGGCAAGTGTTTGGCTATCAAGGTTACAGAAATCGGGCATGAAAGACTTCTGAGAGCTCAGAGTTCAGAGCACTGAACAGAACAAATGTTAGTGTCATCCATCGAAGTTACAGTTTTTGGAACTACTTACTATTAGCGTGAACTTGACTGACGAGCTAGGGTTTTAGTATTATTTTCCGAAATTACAGTTTTCGGGTGCATCGGTCATACTAAAAAAGGAAGACTCTCATCATGGATTTCAAGCAAGGTAATAGATAGCAATACTGCTTGAATAAATGAAGCGGAAGAAAAACGCGCCGGAATAACTTTTGAAGAGTTGAGAATTGAAGTGACACGATTGGGTCAGTGTCATACCGTCGGCTTGCGTCGGCCGCTTCAAAACTCAAGAGAGTACTCAGATTGTGCCAACCAATAAGCTTCAATTCGCCGCGTACCATGAACTCTGGTTCGTAAAGATTACGGCCGTATAGAACTATGTTCTTCGGATAAACCATGGTGCAAGCATCTGAACAGAGGTAGCCTGCCCAGTTCAGGCGCGGAGTAAGAGTAAACCTCAAAATAGCCGGTTGCCGTCGGCGAGATTCGGGCCACATGAAAGAGGTCGATGACGTTGCATCATCTGGGTTACTTCATCCTTGACTGTCGACCTCGACGACGAGCATCGAGGCGGTCTCGCAATGCTCTCCAGGCAAGCGCTTCGTCGTTTGCGGACCTGTCGCCCATCTGTTCTTCCTTTTTACCATTACCATCCGTCTTCGGTAGCCCAAAGGCGTGACTATGCAACTCCATCGCCCTCACCCAACGACCCTTTCGCTAATGGTACCAATACGTATTATGCCGATGAAATGTACAAGCATTGGAGGCAGGACCCAAAGTCTGTACATGCGTCCTGGGACGCGTATTTTTCCGGTATGGACAAGGGTCTGCCCAGTGCACAAGCATTCCAGCCGCCTCCCAGCCTTGTAGCTGCTCCAGCCGATGGAGCGCCTGCGCTGTATGCTGGCGGCGCGGCAGAGCTTGATGACCATCTGAAGGTGCGTGGTAGTCTGACACGTGCAAAGACTGTATCTGATTCTTCGGATTAGGTCCAATTGCTTGTTCGCGCCTACCAAGTGCGGGGTCACCATGTTGCTGAATTGGATCCCCTCGGAATTCTCGATGCTGATCTGGCAGACGTTCATCCGCCTGAATTAGAGCTCAGCAGATACGGGTTCACAGAGCGTGATCTGGACAAGGACATCACTCTTGGACCCGGTATCCTCCCTCATTTCGCCACCGAAGACCGGAAAACGATGAAGTTGGACGAGATTATAAAGCTTCTGAGACGGATTTATTGTGCGTTCTTTTCTCTAGTTGCGCACTTCCCAATTTGACAACTCATCTCAACAGGCGGTGCCGTCGGCATTCAGTATGTGCATATTCCGGACAAAGAAAATTGCGACTGGATTCGTGAACGCGTAGAAATACCCAAACCATGGAATTACACGGTTGACGAGAAGCGGATGATCCTGGACCGTCTAATCTGGTCAGAATCATTTGAAAAGTTCATCGCGTCTAAATATCCCAACGAGAAGCGATTCGGTCTAGAGGGTTGCGAGGCCCTTATTCCCGGTATGAAAGCTCTCATAGATCGGTCAGTGGACCACGGTGTAAAACACATCACGCTTGGTATGCCCCACCGTGGCAGACTGAACGTGTTGGCTAATGTCATTCGGAAACCCATCGAGGCTATTTTGAACGAATTCAGTGGTACGGAGGATGATGATTCACCGGCTGGAGATGTCAAATACCATCTTGGAGCAAACTACGTCAGGCCCACTCCCTCTGGAAAGAAAGTATCATTATCTCTTGTCGCCAACCCTTCGCATTTGGAGGCTGAGGATCCGGTTGTCCTTGGTAAAACGCGCGCCATTCAACACTTCGAAGGAGACGAGACCACCCACACAACCGCAATGGGTGTTCTTCTTCACGGAGATGCTGCGTTCGCTGGTCAAGGTGTGGTTTACGAGACTATGGGCATGCACAACCTCCCTTGCTACGGTACCGGTGGAACCATCCACTTAATCGTTAACAACCAAATCGGTTTCACCACTGACCCCCGATTCGCTCGCTCTACCCCGTACCCGTCTGATATTGCTAAATCCATCGACGCCCCCATCTTCCACGTGAATGGGGACAACGTGGAGGCAGTAACCTTCGTTTGCCAACTCGCTGCTGACTACCGTGCCAAGTATAAGAAGGATGTTGTCATTGACATCGTCTGCTACAGGCGTTATGGACACAATGAGACCGATCAACCGATGTTCACCCAGCCACGGATGTACAGGGCGATCCAGGAACATCCGTCTCCCCTCACAGTGTATACTAAATTCCTTGTTGGCCGTGGAACGTTTACCGAGAAGGACATCGAGGAACACAAGAAGTGGGTTTGGGGCATGCTGGAGAAGTCTTGGTCAGGTGCGAAGGATTACGTCCCTACGAGTAAGGAGTGGTTGTCCGCGTCATGGCAAGGATTCCCGTCCCCCAAGCAATTGGCAGACCAGACTTTGCCCACCCGCGTGACTGGCTCCGACGAGGCGACCCTGAAACGTGTTGGAAAAGCTATTTCGACCTACCCCGCCGGTTTCACTCCTCATCGTAATCTCGCGCGCATCCTTGCAACCCGTGGAAAGACGGTTGAGGAAGGTACGAACATCGATTGGTCTACCGCAGAGGCGTTAGCATTCGGTTCATTGGCTCTAGAGAAAATTCATGTCAGAGTTTCTGGACAGGATGTTGAACGTGGTACATTCTCACAAAGGCATGCTGTCATTCACGACCAGACCAATGAGTCACAGTACATCCCTCTCAACGATCTCGGTTCATCCCAGGCTCGATTTGTCGTCTGCAACTCGTCCTTATCCGAATACGGTTGTCTTGGATTCGAGCTCGGTTACTCGCTGGTTTCTCCTGATGCGTTGACTATGTGGGAGGCACAGTTTGGTGACTTTGCCAACACTGCGCAGTGCATTATTGATCAGTTCGTCGCCGCCGGCGAGAGGAAATGGTTGCAAAGGACCGGTCTAGTTATGAGTTTGCCGCATGGATACGATGGCCAGGGACCTGAACATTCTAGTGGAAGGATCGAGCGGTTCTTGCAGCTTTGCGATGATCACCCGAATGTTTTCCCTTCGAAGGAGAAGATTGAAAGGCAGCATCAGGATTGTAACATGCAAGTTGTCTACCCAACGTATGTTCCCTTTATTGCCTTCAGTAAATAGCTACTAAACTCACTTCTATAGAACTCCCGCCAACTACGTGCGCACACATTTTTCTAACTTCGTATACTGATGCTCATATTATATGTACAGTTCCACGTCCTTCGTCGCCAGATTCACCGGGATTTCCGCAAACCGGTAGGTCTACTTGTTTATATGGCTCGGCGGACAACTCATTCACTACTTCTCTAGCTTATCCTCTTCTTCTCTAAAAACCTTCTTCGACACCCTAACGCTCGTTCTGATTTGGCCGAAATGGTTGGCGAAACCAATTTCCAGAGGTATATTCCCGACAATCACCCAGATTCACTGGTGGCGCCTGAGCATATCAGGAGGCATATCTTGTGTACTGGTGCGAGTTTCCGTAAATTCATGCTTGGGTATCATTTAATCGTTCTTCGTGTAACAGGCCAAGTTTATCAAACTTTGTTGGCCGCAAGAGAGGAGCGAGGTATCACCGACATCGCCATTAGCAGAATTGAGCAGATTTCTCCGTTCCCCTATGACATGGTCTGTTTTTCTAATCGCTGAAAGATTTATCTAGCTGATGAACTCTGTAGTTGACCCCTCACCTCGACAAATACCCCAACGCCACTCTCTTGTGGTGTCAAGTACGTCTTATTTAAAGTTTAAAGACGTGTCTGACTGTTCTATAGGAGGAACCCTTGAATAACGGTGCATGGAGCTATGTTGGTCCTAGGATCTACACCGCTGCCAGCAAGACGGAGAATCACAAAGGGAAGTACCCGTTGTATGCCGGCAGGGATCCCACCAGTTCTGTCGCTACCGGAAGCAAGGTAAGCTTTCTTTGCGTCCCTAAAGTGGGTGTCCTGCTCATGGTTCATCAGACACAGCACAAGAAGGAGATTGAGCAATTCGTTAATACGGCCTTTGATCTCTCTACGACGCATTGAGATAATCACGACTGACTTTCTTTATTTTTCCTGTTCTGTTTTGAAACATATTAATGTGGAATGGGATTTGTTCTATTTCAAACTACTGTATTTCCCGAAGATGTATCGGAATAAAATAAACTCTCAAATTGGGACCCACACGCCTTAGTTATGGCGGTTAGAGGCCGACGACCGTCATAACTAGTAGCCACGGATGAATGGATCTTCTGGTACCATCCAGCGCATAGACATCTGATAGGAATCACAAATCTATTATAATACAATTATACGCTGCTCTTCATTATTGAGCGAGGTCACTCCAACCAAGGTGTCTTCTCTTATCCAGAAGAACGTTCGGGCTAGATGTGCAGCAGATCAGAACATAATCAAAAGCGCGTTGTAGACGTGTTTCTTTATTCATATGCGAATGGCCAAGCTCCGAGTCAACTGCAAGCACCACAAGGATTGTGATTTTGGGAAACCCGTGCACTTGAGGTTTCGACGGCAAGCTCAGTGTGCCAGCACAATCCAAAGTGGACTTATTTGTACGTCCTCCGAATCGTTTGCGACGAAAAAGATCTGACTTCTCCCTAGCTGTATTTCACCGTCGAAGACCACTCAAAACAAAGTACATGTGACATGAACAACCAGCCCAGGCCAGGCGACGTGCCGTAGCTTGTCGATATCGCAATCATTTGTGAAAATGCTGGGTAAAAAGGAAACCGACCCTAACTTCTGATTAACTGCCCTGTTTGCATATAATGGCTCCAAAAGGTGTGATTTTCACGTACTGAGTGCGTATGCACCATTAAGTAGTCATCGACAGTCATCTAATGTACGTACATAAATAGGGAATATGGTCGTGGTCCGTTCGTTAAAGTCGTCATGTAAGTATGGGGAAATAAAAAATTGAATCGAATGAGTTAACTAACGAGCCAAGTCAGACCGCGTTCTGATAAATAAGTGCTAGGTTCCGTGTAAGAGGAGAAAAAGAGTTACAACCACCAATGGAACCAGGATAGGAGATACCATTTGGCGTACTGAAGTCCGGTTAAAGATGAAAATTGCTGGATGGTAGTGGAGTCCGCCTGGTCACCGCCGTCCTCCCCATCGTGGGGTGCAAAGAAGAACCCAGCAGTGAGAACAAGATAACTGTGTAGGTTTGTTAGTGTATTTCCAACGACATACCAAGGATCACTACCTTAAGATGAGAATGCTTCCTCGGTGGTAATTGCTCTTTGCTTCGATGTATGTATAGGTCATCAAGAACATCGAAAGGATGATAGCAATGACGTCCCATCGAGGGAAAATAAGTCTACAGAATCATCAATACTGTCGAGTATGAGGGAAAGTGGTACGGTACGCACGTGAAAGTCTTTGCAACTTCGCCCATTTTATCAGGGGCCCAATAAGCGGAGAACGCAACCATTGCCGGTATTTGTAGGAGACAGACTTGGAGAGCATACGCTGAGCCGATTTCCATACTGGACACTGGTAAGCACGCTGTAACATGGCGGAGTAAAAGTCGCCTACCTGAGGGCAATGTTGCCATTGAGAGCAAATGACATGGCGTTCATGAATTCGGTAGTGTTCGGGACAAGTGCAAATAGGGTGACACCAAGGAACTTCTCGTCGATCCCAGAGCCTTGTAGAATGACGTCGACGACATCGACAAGAATTTCTGAAAGAACCGATGTTATCTGTGAATCCGACGGACGAAAATGATGGATACAAACCTGCGATGATAGCATACAACAGAGTGCATGCGAGCAAAACACTAGCACTGGTAGTGCGACTCCAAGACGGTGCATCGTGCCCTCCTTGACCACCAGATGCAGACTCATTTTCAGCGCCCGAAACGCGCGCGCGACCCGGAGACTGAGCAGCATGAGCTTGCTGATGGCGTAGAGCACTAACCGTCGCCACCGCTACAGCTCTGGTGAAGTCATCGGTTGTCATTGCCTCGGGTAAATGCATAGGTTGTAATGTAGTGTTCTTCACTGCTTGATCCACGCTCTCCATGACGGGCGTAAAATGTACAGGAGGAGGCATGGAAGGAGCGGCGGCGTAAGAGACTCGGCGAGGTTGAACAGGAGAAGGAGGTCCGCGAGAAGAAGACGGCTGAGATAATGGGGCCTGCGAGAGGGATGCTGCGTCTCTACCGAGACTGTGGGCATGGCTTTCCTTGCGATGAAGAGACCCAGGCGTGGTGGGATTTGCAGCGCCGGCAGACGGAACGAGGCGATGGTACAAGGATTGGCGCTGATGGATGGGAAGCTCCACGGAATGCATTAGCTGCTGAGGGTTTTGCCAAATTTGGCTGGCATGTGTACGGAGAGAGAACCAAAGGCCGATGAGATACGACTATAATTACGACTCCATTAGTAGGCTGAGAGGACTGAACGATGAGAACGTACGAAGAGTAGGATGACAGCACAAAAGTACATCAAGCTCTTCACGGTCGATTGATAGAAGGGGTCATCGACAGGGTCCGGGTGTTTATAGTAACAGTGATCACAGATCCAAGGCATGCTGCTACCACCAGGTCCAGGCGCAGATGGACAACCACTGCAGATCAATTGGAACTACGGAGTTTTAGTTAGCCTCGACGCATACAGCATAGCACACGACATACATTTCCGTAAGTCTGATAGAACAGCGTGGGTGTTAATGCTCCGATAATAGCCATGATCAACATCATACTGGTGACGCCAGCGCTCTTGGCATTGAATTTCTGCTCCTTTCGCCTGAACGCGGCGCTGACCATACTCATGCCGGGCATCAACAGCACACCCGCCAGAATACTACCGACAATAGAACCCTCAACGAGATGCCCTTTGTTCTGGACCAGGGCCATAGAATACAGTATAATTTCGATGATAGAACCGAAAGTGGCATTGATGACGGCACCCATGCCGATGGAAGACTGCGCGGAGATAGATGCAACGGCCATACCGATGAAATACGACAGAGGGATGACACTCGACAAACTGAGAATGAAGATGAGACCCTGTGATGCAATGAAAGCCAGGAAACTAGGGACATGCTTGTGATGCTCTTCGAGCTTCTCGACCATGGGAAGTAAAACCAACCCATCGAAAATAACGAAGAACACGACGGGCATGAGGTTGACGAACAGGATATTGACGCCGCCCACAGTGTACTTGTAGTACTGCAGTCCGACTGCACGATAAGTACAAAGCAGCACTTTGGATGAACCAGACGGCGCGACTTGTCCTGCGGCAATGCGAGGATGCTTGACTGAAAACTGAGTACGACTAGCTCCGGGGGAAGATGCCGAATCCCCAGCATTGGTTGTCTCTACTTGCTCGGAAACTACCACGGAAGGAGGGGCCGCGCAGAATCGTATGGTGTCGGGGTGAGAAAAAATGTGCGTGAGAAGAGCCCAATTGAGTTTTGCCATTGGTATCGTAACGATGAGGCCCCAACAGATGAGGCAAACGGCGAGCATGAGTGGGGCGATGATAGAGATCATTCCAAGCCAGAAGCAAATTTTGCCGAGCGTGGTGGCTTTCGGGTTTTCCTTAGCAGCGCCAACCGATGATTCGGAAGACGTCGTGGATAAGGTTGCTCCGTATGATTTGGAAGGCGGCGGTGAGTGCATTTCCGAAACCGTCTGGAGGAGGGAAGTGTGTTCTCCTGGAATGATAACAGAATTCCAAGACATTGTTTGAACATGCTGCGCTCTTGGGGGAGAGTCAGAAGCAACGCCTCTGATAGTGCTGGAGGACTGATCATCAGATTCGGGCGCTCTGACTGTGTGCGAAGAATCCCCACTCCAATGACGCTCGTGTGAGGTCGCATCGTCCTCGTCATCTTCGTCCTCGTCCTCTTCATCAAGCCCTTCACCTTCCACGTATTTCCCAAACGGCCACGCAAGATACCATCCCAACCCGAAGACTAACGTGGAATACTGTTTGCCACCCTGGGGAACGAGATAGAGCAGGGCAGATACGGCAAAGCACGTCAGAGAAAGCCACCAGCCGAACACGGCAACCCAGAAGATGTTGCCGGGTAAGAGATGGCGCTCTGCCTGAGCAGAAGGGATGGAGTGCAATGCTTCGTCAGCGTAGCGAGTGACTGAACGCGATTTTTTGTACAGCGCCGGCTTCCAAATGGGGAGACCAAATGGATGCTCGACATTAATGAGCGACTGTCGGTCCTTGAGAGTGATGGGGTCTTCCTCTCTATCGGAGCCGGATTCGTCGGCATCATTGGCAGCCTCGTCGTCATTGGGGGCGACCGACTTGCCAACTCGCCTGTCAGCATGCTCGGAGTTATCACCATCTTCATCTTCCTCGTTGAGATGATCTTCATCGCGAAAACCTTTACCGGCAGTGCTCACACTTCTGCTGCGGGCTTCACGACGCACCGAATGCAACGATGAGCTGCGAGAGAGGATGGGGGCCGGCGCTTGTCGAACTGGGGGGGACTGCTGATAAGAGGTTCCTTCGTTGTGATGTTGAGGCGAGTCGGACGCTGACCACTGCGAGCCATGGCTCATCGAGCGGTGAAGATGGCTAAAAGGAGTGGGAGTCGACGACACAGTGTCGTCCATGTCATCCGACACTGGAGAGGGTAAGTTGGACATCGTGGTCAACGGTGGCGAGGACTCTTGGTCGTCGTTGTCGTTGTCGACCAGCGCAACTTGAGGCACAAACAAAAGCTGAGTGAAGGAGAAGGCTGCCGAACGACAGCCAATCAGAAAAGGAAATAATAATATACAAATCCGATACGGAAAATCCCGGGGTATCATCAAAATCTAATCTTATCTTAGAATAAAAACGCCACACTTTTTTATCACTTTTTCATCAACTTCTCGTGCAACTGAGCTCCCTTCAGCTTGGCCCGCAGGTACTCGAGACGTGCCTCATACCGCATACTCACTTCCTCCCGTCTGCGCCGTATATCCTCCATCTCCCGCTCCATCTCTTCCTCCATCTCATCCTTCTCCTTCTTGTCAGATCTGCCAGACGCAGATCTACCAGCTACGGACCTGATCTCGTCTTCCGGCACCGAACGCATAGATGGCTGGCCTGAACTTTTCGTTAAGTTAATGCTGGAGCCACTAGTAGTGTATCCATGGTTGAGTGACATCCCCATGGGCAAAGAAGGCACAGGCGGTGGTGCCAGTCCTCCGCCTCCAGTTCCAGTAGCCCTCCCTGATGACACGCTTGAAACAGAGTTCTTTCTGTGCAATGATCCAGGTCTTGATGATGATGTTGCGAGGCTCGAAGTCGTCTTCTGGCGCACTACCCTCCTTCCAGTGTATGTCGTGTTGATAGAAGTGCCCGACCGTATTGATGTAACATCGCTATCGGCACTGCTCAAAGCCAACCGCCGTTGACTCCGCGAATCAGGTATCAAGGTCCATGTCGACGCGTCCCCAACGCTACTATCTTCGTGGATCTTCCCCTGCCTCTGATGATGTTTCTTGGTTAATGCGGTTACCTCAAGTCCATGAAACGCATCCATCAGACGCTTTCGCTCCGACTCGACGGCTGCCATCTCTTGCTTTATCTCCTCAGAAGATTTGAGGACACCTTCGTCGAAGGCATCGCTTACGGTCCCAGAATACTTGGGATCGGTTGCAAGCGTTCTTGCACCAGGAAATGCGGAGGGCGGAGTAGCGTATCGTCTAATGCTTGACGCGGTGGAACGAGAGGAGGGAAGGTGGGGCATGCTGGGGTGTTCGTTTAACCCCGTCCGGCGAGAAGACAATGATATCGTGTCCGTCGGTCGAGACGCTTCTGTCTGTGCGGACGCCACAGACGATGCACTCGACTTCTTGATGATCCGGGGAAGCTTGAAAATATTGGAACTACTAGATGTTGAAGAGAAGACGCTAGATGTGTCGCTAACATCTTTTGACCCGGACCGAGTCCGACTACCTCCAGGTCTTCGAAACAGACCCGCCATGCCTGAGGCAACTGAGTTGCGTGACTGTACTGAAGGGGAACGAGGAACAGTAACGACAAAATTAGAAGAAGGCCGTGAGCTGGCGGACACTTCGGCAAAGCATACATATATAAGAGCATGCACAGTCAGATATATTAAAGTCACCTACGTCTTTTACTACTTTCACTTCCACGTGCTTGGTGTCGGTTGACGGGAACAACAGGTTCCTCAGAAGGCACAGCTGAGTTGCTCGCGAATCTCTCGAACAGACTCTGCCGCAGCATTCGGTATTCATCATCACTGGAAATGAAAGAACGCACGTCAAGCGACAAACAGGTTAGAAATAAATTGGCACGCACTTCAGCAAGCCTTCCGAATTTGCCACTGCCAACTCGTTCAGCCGTTGCGCTAGCGTCACCCTATGTTTGCGGTCCATATCACGAAAATGTAAAATTTGATACTGGACATACGTGACGCTATCCGTGGCCTTTCTCGTTAGGGAAACTGCGATGTCATTTTCGTCATTTGTGTCCTTCCGTAGTGGCGACGGCGCTGACATGTTGGTAGCAGGTTTTTCAGCGGAGGACCCTGGCTGGCCATATACACTGTTCCGTGGACGAGGTCCCGTCTTTTTATGCAACGAGGCCGCCGCCGCAGCGTCAGTTCCATTCGTATGTATCGGAGACGGCTGAGCCAAGGCTTGAGCTGCTGACTTGCCCGTATCGACAAAAGTAGGGTTAGCAGCTTCGCGTTCCTTTCCCTTGTTTTTGCCGTACTACGTGACCCGAATTAGACGTAACGATTCATTTCGGGAAGCGATGGCGAACAAAAAAGGTTATTTCGGAGTTCTATCAATATTCGCGGAGCGGGTGGAGAGGAAGTACGCACGAAACGTGAGCGGATGACATGGACAACGGATTTGTCAGTGACAACGTAGTCGTCGTAGGGCTTCCTTGACGAGAAGAACCCCATGCCAGCATTACTACACAGTCGCAAGACACCTCCTGGATGGTATACTGAAGCCTGCAGCACTGGGTATAGAAAAGGGAAGGGGTGTGAGAGGAAGATGGCGCGGGAACTAACCGCCGGCATCTGAAATTTCTCTCATGATTGGCGGTCATGCTTCTTTGTATGTCTCAGGATCAGGGTGGACTTTATCGACAGCATATCACTTTACGCCAATTTGAAGATTTTTTGGGCTGACTAGTACGAATTTGGTAACTTCTTATTTCTAAAGAAAACTCCCATCTCCTTCATGGCTGATCCAAATGTCTGGGCAACCCTCATCTCTGATCCAATCCACTTCGGCAACTTGTTTCGAATATTTGATGATGCATAGCGTTTATCAAGGAGAATCAGGGACGCCCAATCCCCACGGTGTCTGATTGCACGTCCTGTGGCGTTTGTGTATTAAGCAGACAGATTTCATCGACACGCGACAACGCACCTATACTCTGGTTGACAGCATTCATACACATGTTCTCATACAACTCCGCTGCGGCATCCTTCTGGCCTTGCGCTTTCTTCAGCTGACCTTTGTCCTCCAGCCGTTTTACATATTTCATCCTCTCGCGAAGCTCTGGAGATGCTAGGTTTGCGTAAGGAAGTCCGACAATGACTACTGCCCGAGCTAAATCATCGGCAAAATTCAGGCCCTCGGATAGCTTTGCGCCGATAACTGCGAAAAGCAATGCGCCTTTCTTGTTGTCCACCTGGTCCTCATTCAGTGAATTAGCTGTATTCACCCGTGGAGCTACTCACTGGACTGCGAACGGCAGATGAAAATCCTTGTAACACTTCATCGACGTCTTTAGCCTCATCTGGTTCAAAGAATACCTGCCGTATCAGTTCGAAAAAGAATCATTTTTGACGTGTCGGAACTGTTCACTAACCTTTTTCTTGACGTTGAACTTTTCTATGACACCAGCAGCTTTCCAATAATTTTTGCTCGTGTTCAAGAATCTATACGACGGAAAGAACACGATCATTCCACCGGGAACGATGTTGGTCAAATTCAGGATAATTTGTCCCAGTTCTCCGATCTTGCATAGATTGGTCAAAGATCTGTTGATCGCAGATACATTTGACTTACCACAGCTTTGTCCACCTGCTTCTCGGCTTTATATTGGAGGTCTCCACCACGTGGACCCTTGGAGATCGTCAATGGCAACAGATTCCAAGGCGGAATGACATGGCCGCAAGAAAAACTGGACAACCTTTCACTTGGAAGATTCGCAAATAGTTGGTTGATGACATCGGATATCTGTCAACAAAGTAAGACGCTGAACCTTGCTATTCAAAGCGCCACATACGGGTGACATGGTTCCGCCCGCAAGAATGACGGATCGAGCTTCTTCGACTACCTCCATAAATGGCGGGGCTGGATTAAGGAGCTGGTACTTGATTTCGACATCTTCATGACCGACGTTGCCCACAAGGGAAAGGCTTATTTTGCCATCTGCGAAGAGAACGGATTATGTTTGCAAACATAGCATGCGTAACTGTACGTACCTTCAGTAGTCGTTGTCAGTGACCGCATCAAGTCTTCAACCGCATGTAAAGGTGGAACAGCCCCCTTCGAGGTCTGTTTGATTTTTACCGAATCTAAAAGATGACACTTAAAACAAAGAAGATACGAAGCGTTAAAACAGAAACCCACCCGTCCTTTTTTCATCCTGCTTGTCAGAGTAATTCGCAATCTTTCTTGCAACCTAAGAAAAGGAAGTTGTCAGTTTGACGCAATGTGAAATTTAGCATGGCGCTCTGACTTTACTTGTTGTCAAATATCCCGTAATCTCTAGTAAATTAATACCTGCGACCTTATTGCCAAGTCTTCCTAGGAGCTCGGATACAGAAAGCATATCGACCTTCTTTTTGACGTACATCGTCCTCCTTCCAGGACAAGGTATAATTTGTCAATGCATCTAGAAAAGCGACTAGACGTTTCAAGTGCAGCAAGTTTACGGGAGAAAGTCGGTTATGAAACTTCGAAACGTAAATGCATACTTGTTTGTAAGATGTTTCCAAGGTAGAGAGAGACAACTTGTGCGTTGACAACGCCAGAAGGGTTGGAATGAGGTCTATCGAAGGGGTTAGCGAGATAACGAATAATGACAAGAACCAAATTCACTGTGAGCTTCATCAATGATAACGATTTGATCCTTTAAATCAATTCCGAGTGCTTCGCGTGCTGACTTCTGCAACAGCAGGTTATAAGGTAAAGTCACGAGCTGCATTTCGTTAGGAAGGCCATCTCATTTAGTATAAGATTCACCTCTGCTTGGGGTATGGCGCGCCTAGAGCCAAAGTATGGGCATAAACTAACTATTCGACCGGCGGTGGCCAGGTCTTCAATATCCTTTGGCGAGGCCTAAGGTTGACATGAGTGAAGCTTCGTTGAAGTAACTATGCGGAATACCAAGATCTGATCCCTAAATTCAGTCATACGGTAATCATCACCTATGGGTGGCAAAAATTGACAGCGTTTGTCCCCCTTCTCTAAAAATACATTGAGTTTGAAGATATCGTGGCATTGACACCGCTAACCTACCGTTTAGCAGTTCGCGACACCCTTCGTCAAGGTCTTTCTTCTTTGTACGAAGTTCATCATTGATGCAAAGCTGTTTTCGCGAGCCAAGCGACACTGTACGTGAATATGATATGGCAGATTCGATGTCAATCTCATCGTCCGATTCTTCAGTAACGCGTTTTCGGGGCAACGCTGTCGAAGAGCAAGTTGATTGGTTATTGACCGGAAAGAGTTTCAATCTCTTCATTTCTGGTATGATTTGAGTTAACTGAGAATGCGTGCGTGAGGCGTAGTAAATCTTGGTGCACGTCAGCTCTTCGTCGTCCAACAGGTCACTCCTGGAACCTTTCTCTAGTCTGTATGGTTATTAATACTGGATGAAAATGAAGAGAAGTAAAGCATGCTACTTTGCCATCAATGACCTGACCGCTGGTGATATATTATCGTCCTCGGCAGCTTCAGTTTCTGGGAGAAATACATCGTCATCTTCTTCATCAGCAATAGGTTTGGATTTCTCTTTCATCTTCTGAGAGAATATAAGCATGTGAGGGGGTATTACATTCAATGGGACTCACGGGCTTCTTCGAGACGCGCGCCCTTGCCATCCTCCTCAACTCGACTTCCTTTTTCCTGGCCTTCGCCAACCGTTCCTCATATTCATTTTCTTGATCCTCCATGTCTCTTCGTAAACGTTCCCTGGTCTGCGCAGCCACCCAATCGCTGTCTATATGTGAAGTGAGACTCAAATATTCTTCTCGAGTAAGTAGTCATACCGTCTTGGTCAGATTCTCCCAATGCCGCCATCTTGCCTTTTCTCGCGCGATTCTTCTCATCGGTTATCCAAGCCAAGCTGGCACATAAAAGACTGAGTGTTTTTCCCTTCAGGCGCGTCAGTGAACAGTATGATTGCCGAAAGCAAAGATTTGTACCGTGCCAGTTGGACTCTCTACGATAGTCACCTTTCTTCCCTCGATAGACGTGTAAAGGTGGCGCATGAGCTCCACCTGTATCGGATAAGGGGGAGAATATGGGAATGCCGGAAATTCATCGGGAGTTGGTAGGCTCAGCGACATGACTGGTGGCAGACGCGTTCAAGTAGAAAAATCAAATTGACGCGAAGATGATAAGCACGTGAGTCGCCGCGAACGCCGAACGTCGGACAAATTTCGGACAGACTCGGACCGATTGACCGACTTGCTTCTTTGCTCTCACAATGATGTCGTTGCATATTTTTGCTAGAACGCACCGGTCAACCCCGCTTGTGCGAGGCTTCCGTCGTTCTTTGTCCAACCTGAACCGCCCTTCTCCTCCGTCTCTTCCGCGAGA
Source organism: Armillaria gallica (assembly GCA_037576215.1). Taxonomy (NCBI): domain Eukaryota; kingdom Fungi; phylum Basidiomycota; class Agaricomycetes; order Agaricales; family Physalacriaceae; genus Armillaria; species Armillaria gallica. Next base: position 232,544 of record JBANDB010000010.1, read on the forward strand.
ACTTCAAAGGGAATTCGAGGAACTTCAGCGACAGGCCCAAGCACCTCTTTCTTCGGGCACCCCGTTATCTGATGTGGAAGTGGAACTTGCAATGCATCCCGATGCGCGGAAACCCGTGAAGCCGACCTTCGAAGGAGACGTTAATCCAGTGACGGGAGAGCAAGGTGGTCCCAAGCAGGAACCCGTCAAACAGTGGGGAACAGAAGACGACGGGGATTGGAGCTTCAAGGGCCGTGTGTCAGACTTTTGATATCTATAGGGAAGATCGGTATGATATTTCTCATGTCACCTAGCCTAGGGCGCTGTTTCTCATCCACTATTGTAGGATTCATATAGGTACTGCTGCTTCTTGTACGATGTCGGCTGTAATGCTGCCGTTTTCCTTCATGGCGTGTAATATCTCGTAAGGAATCCATACAACTCTCATCTCGTGATTCTGCACTTGCTTGCCAACTTGTGCATACCTGTATGACTGCATGGGCCTGTCTACTTCTCGGAGTCTTCCCCGATCGCGGCCACCCTGGGTTCCTTGGGGGCTAGAAGGAATACTTCATTTGATTGAAACAAGCACCCTGCTTCGAGTCCCAGGCTTAGTTGCCCGTAAATTTTCGTTCTCCGGTCTTTGTCGTGAGAAGTCTGCGTACGAACCTCGCTACACGCCCAGTTTACAAAGATAGCATCGGTTATCCACATGCAGTTCCATGATATTCTCGAATGCTCTCCGTAAGCTCTTGACTCCCATCACACCCATGTAGACGATTATAACCAGTCCCTTGGTTCCAGGGATACTTTTTGAGCATCTGCGCACTGATGGCGCAATGTTCGGGAAATGCATTCTAGGCACTTGGCATTTCTACTCAGACGATAAGAACCAGTCAAACCGGCGCTTCCAAAAGCCTGCATTTAACTACGAAGTGGTCTTATAACGAGGGCAGGTGACTTCTATGATCAGTGGATGTCCGGATAACGTACAGCTAACGGAACTATCACAGGTTCGACCACTCGAAACGGCCCAATGTCGAAGTCGAAGAACATCTGAATGGGCCGATGACATTAATACAGTTGCTGCGTGGAAAAGTGGTCTGCGTTCGGGAAAAGTATAGTTAGCCCTCTTGAGAGGTACCTATAGAATTGCTCCGAGAAGACAGGAATCCCTGCATCTGCATTGTATCTGTGTACCTAACAGGAATTCTTAGAAGAATGCATAAGGTTCATATCAAGTTCATATACATACATCTGTCAAAAAAAAGTAGTTGGCATAAAACGCCAGGATGTCAAGCTGAAATTTACGGATGTAACTGTATGCTTGTCACTTGAGCTGCTTCGAGGATATGTAGCTGTAACAAAATTCAATCATTGATTATCTTTATCTTTCGGTGATGTGTATCCATGGAGATCATGACAAACAGCGGCAAAACGTAACGTCGCCTCCTTCCCTCACGTGTATTTTCTCCGAAAAAAAACTGTTCACTTCCTGGTATCGTCTTACCATCGTCATTCTTTTACCTTCACATTCTTTTGATAGCCCTTGCTGCACATTCACTCCTTGAACTTCTTGCCTGCTGGACACTGCTCTTACCTGATTAAATCGATCGCTGCCGTGCAATTTTCTCGTGTTTTGTGACGTCGTATTCACTACACGTGTGGTCCCAATTAATCCTCGAGACGACAAATTTGATTGGTGAATACCATTCTCCTCTCCGACCCAGTAATAAAACATGTGCGTAGTTTCCCCGTCCTCTTCAACCCTTTCCACCTGATAGTTATGCTACCCAGGCTACCAGTACCCTTTTGATTCCAGCTATAGACTTTAATTTTGATGTATGCTTTCCTTACCTGCTCCTGATTTATGCTCATCTGGGCTTCCTAGTTTCCCAAGTCTGCTTTCCATGTCGTTTGCGGAATCTAATATCCATCCTCGACGACCTATTGCCAACCCATCAGATTCAGATTCGCTAACGTTATCTCGACGGAGCACTCACACCACCGTAGTTACTGCTTCATCATCAACTCCATCAACTACTTTGGAAAGCGGCAGCCGTGACATAATTGCAAACACGTCTAATAATACTCCACTCCTGTGTAGCCGGCCCAGTGAACCAGGAAATACATCCGAATCCGCGCCTATAACCCGTACAAAACCTACCATCAACTGTCATCTACCTGATCCTTCATATTCTCGTACCAGGACACCACTCAGTCCTCTAGCTGGTTCGTCCGGGGTACGACGGGTTGCTGCCTCACCGACAACCCCAACATTCTTTGAAGAGGGATCGGGGGAATGGGAGACTGATCGCCGTGCTACACTTGTTCAAACGGTCGACCCTCGACAAGGTAGTAGCCCAGCCTCAGCCTTTCCTGTTGGATTTACAATATCATCCGGACACTCAGTCGAAAAGGTGGATCAGCATACACCAGTTCCACGAGGTGCGTTTGCATATTTTTTTGTGGTAATTGCTCCTCACTCACGTTCAGTCCCAGGGTCATCGTCGAGATCGAGCACCAACATGTTGACCTCCAAGTCATTGCGACCCGGTATGCCCTATCTTTCTTCCGAAAGTTATCGTAGTCATAATCTGCCACGCAGCCGCTGGCGATCTCGTCGCTCCAAGAGCCGGTGTGTCAAAGTCCCCCCTAACATACAAAAACTTAATTCAATCCGTTTGCAGTAGCATCGTCACCAGCGTCGCAGCTCCCTGGGGAGACATCAAGTGCAAGCCACAAATGTATGTGTCTGGTTTTCCATGGTCGCGCCTTCTCATATCCGTTCAGCGTCTAGACGACCTCCCGGCCGATATGAGGGAGTTGCGTCAGGTACGTCACCGTGTTGTCGTTTTGTTATCTCAGACCTTCATTGAATAAAAGCAGATCTCTTGTCATCCAAATCACATAATATGAATGGTATCGTTATTGACTCAATTTGACCGCCCAATGCTAATGTCTTGATTGCCCGACAGACCCTACACATGCAACGAAACTAACGACCTCTAATTCTCCCTCTAATTCCCGAAGGCCATCTCGTGCGTGATTTATCTTTTTAATACGAGCAGATACTTACAATATCTATCTCATCAGAGTCGAATCCGAGTCCTACCTCGATTTACAAACCTCCATCACGACCGTCAATACCACAGCAACCCTCACATATACCTTGTACGTCCGTTGTCCGTGGAATTCATTTTTCTGATTACCAGGAATGGACAGCTATCCCTTCATATCATTCGGCGCGCAAGTCGTCGTCCTCAACTACCATGTCAACCTCTTCGTCTTCGCTACAGACGCCACACGTTCGCGCCGAAACTTTTTCTGAACACGAATTCCCCTCACACCCCAATGCATCCACTTTTGGAAGGACGGCCTCCGCAAATATCCTGTCGTTAGGACAAGCTTCTACGTCCAGTTCACGATCCCTCTCTCTACCATCCTTGTCATCGACGACCACGACCTCTTCACGTGGAGCTTCAGTGCCCTTTCAGACGCCGCCCTCATCATTCTCATCTTCCACTACCAATTCCCCCCATTCCCGAAAAGCATCTGGTGACTTGTTACCTAATCACCTCCACGAGTCCCGTACGAAACCGCCGTCATCCTCCCCAGCGCTTGATGCTATTCCTCACAAACTTGCATTGGACGACATGAAACGCCTGTTATCCAAACCTGCATCTATTCTATCAGGTTCTGAGTCAGACGGCTATCGATCACTGGGACGTAGTGCAAACAGAACTGGTACTGTAGTGAGCAGTGATGACGATGCAGGCGGAGGTGGCTATCGCAGTTCTCCGGGACGGCTCAGCTCCCAGGTCAGGGACCGACTCGGTGTCAGAACAGGGACGACTTCTGAAGGGGACGAAGATCATTCTTTTCTAAGTCTCGGCCATACATTGCCCCTACCGACTTCTACGACAATTGTGCAGAATAATCCTTCAACAGAAAAACGTACAAAGAACGTTTTGAAGAGGAGGCCGAGCAATGGTGCCAAGGCGCCTAACCCTGTCATATTTCCTGCGTCGTATACGGAGGCCAAACTGAAGCCACGAACTGGAATGGCATCGAGATCAAGGTCTCTTCCTGCTAATCCTCTACCGCGTCACCCCCCGAGTGGAGAGAGTGTTGATACATCTGGTCTAACGCCGGCAGGGGCAGTGGCAATGGCCTACAAGCAACAACAATTGGAGGAACGGAGGAGACAGCAAGAGGAACAGGAAAAGCTCAAGAAAGAAAAGGGTGTATCTACACCTCTGTCCTCTTCGTCTGGATCCTCCACTGACCATGCTACGCCCAAAGTCAGCAGTATTCCGGAAGCAAGTACATCTCGTTTGCCGGATCATATCGTATCCTCTCCACCGTCGCCCCCTTCAACGCCTTATTACACTGTCTTCGGTTCGACGTCGGGAAAGGTGGTTGCCGTTGGTGGACCAGAGGACTCGTGGTCAGAGTATAGTCTTGGCACTCAGCTTGTGAACGGGCTGGGCTCGGGCATCGGACAGCGCACCGCAAGCGTGTCTGTCGGTAAGCCTCGTACGTCCAAGAGTTTGAGCAGGTCGCTATCACGTAAACTGTCGGGGCGGTGGCGGAAAGGCAGTATGGGGGTGCCAGACGATGACATGGAATGGGAGAAGATTGAGCTTCCGTCCGTTGACCGCGAACGTGAACTGGAATCAGAGTTAGGGCGGGGCCGTCCCAACCTGCAGGAGCGAAGAGGGCATCGGGGACCCGTTTTGGATGGTCCCAAGACTGAGGAAATCTCTAAGTTTCTCCGAGTATCGGTAGATACCCACGCGAGACCCGTCGATGAACCCACTACGCCAGTATCGAAGACGCCTAGGACGTCAACTTCGATTGCCGCGGACTCCACTTTTGATCCAGCGTTCAATGCTGTACCCGGGTCGCAGGAAACAAAATCTGAACCAGGTAGCGGGGGAGGCAAGAAGCTGTGGAAGCTGATTAAACGCATTAGCACGGGTGGCTTGCGAGACAAATTCACGGATTCGCCTTTAGGTTCTCCGTCAGGCAGTCCGCCACCTGTTCCCGCGCTCCCCAAAGATTATGTTGCAATGAACTACGGCCCCAAATCAGTGGATGGACACGGAAACGCCCCCCCGGCTGGCGCATTGTCGCGGTTCATGCAATCTCGAACGTCGATTTCCGGTGGCCGGCCATCGCAATCATCTAAAGGCCCCGCGATACACCCTCCGCATCCTGTACCTGCCATATCTTCCCATTCGCCTAGAGGCCACAGACGGAGTATAGCAACGCGTTCATCTTCTCCAGGATCTTCGGATGTCGCGTCTTCAAAGTTTTTCCAGCGGACACAATCTCAGCGATCGTCGTCGTCATCATATGGGGATGAACTTCCGCCTCCTGTTCCTGACACTGTTGTTGGCCAACACATCATTCCCCCAGGAGAGCTGTACAAATTGACCAATAGCATACACGCTGAAGGAGATGATTCCAGGCTTCGTCATCGAAAGTCGTTGGGAAAGATTGCTCAGCCCTCGGTTCATAGATCGACATCGTCACCAGAAAGCTGGATACCTTCTACTGAAGAGCCTCTGCCGACACCTCCCAGAACTACATGGAAACCGCCACAAGACTCCATCCGAGCTTCGCCCACAATCCCAGAGTTCTCCACGTCAGCACCTATTAATGCTTTCGTGGGTCGTAGACCATCAGCTTCTGCGGAATCCACCCCTTCTGATGTCGGTGCCGATTTAAAAACAACGCCTTCTCGACCTTCCCGCAGTTTTCATAGAACCAGTCCCAGTACGTCGAGAATATCGTCGCCTATCCGAAAGCTGCCATCCGTTCCACATTTCTCCTCACCTCCACCTGTTCCTGACACCCTTACAAATCCGAACCGCGCGTCTACTTCCTCGCATGCGACGGCTCGACCCCGTTCCTACGCAGCCAGCCTTGCGTCGTCACCCACAGCTCAGTTCCGTGACCGAGCAACGATAAAACCTGCTTGGACTGAGCAAGAAAAGACAGATATGTGGAACGATCTGTTGGAGAGGAGTGCCCGAGCAGGAGGAACACTTCATCTCAGAGGCGATGATGGTTTAGCATCGGATCAGTTGCGGTTCTCAGCCGCGACCGTAAGCGATAGTGAGGTTGAATGACCTCGCTTTACCGCCTCCACTTTCATTTCACCCTTTACATATTGTATTATCATACCTTTCCAATGCTGTCAGTGTCATTGTTCGAGATACCCTACACCCTCATTTTTGTGTATGCATTTCCGCTTTTAAAGCTGCATTTGATATATTTTTAGAGTAGCTCTTCTCTGTATAGTTGGAGTCCCTTGCTGCCATCATCTACATTACATACCGCGGACTAGACTGTCCAGAACCTCACTCTCTCTCGTAAGATTCAACTGTACAAATACCAACACCTCCTTCACCAATAAATATCACCAATACCCTCCTGCTCTGAGCTCTCTCGCTATAGAAAAATCATGTGCTCCTGGGAATGCTACGCGTTGGCAACGATTGATTCTGAACGCGTTTGTAAGTGATCACGTTTTCGCAGGATATTTATTTCTCCACGTCACCACCACGATTCTCTCCCCGTATTTCAAGTTCGAACTCGAATTTCACCCATTCATTCATTCTCCCCTTCCTATACTATTAACATGGGACATACCCAAAGCACCATACTTTCCTCTGTATCGGCCGAAACTGCCTTGACTGCCGTCGCAGTCGCTGGTGCTGTGGGCTTTGCAGTGGTCCAAATTTCGAATTCATCGCAGGGCAAACCTAAGCCGCCACCTCCAGAAACGAAAGAGAAGAAGAAAGGAAAGGCCAAAGCGAAAGGCAAAGGGAAAGAAACGTCCGCCTCTCCCCAGGACAGCAGCGCCAGTGCTGCGGTTGAGCAGAAGGAGGCGCCAGTGGCGAGCTCTGCGGAGGTTATTCCTGGGGACTTCGAGGCTACCAAGGCAGCTCCTGATGCTCTCATAGCGTCTAAGGAGTCGATACCGCCGAAGAAGAAGAATAAAGGGAAGAAGAAGAAGAGCGCTGCGGTCAAAGCAGAACCTCAGTCACCTTCCTCATCTACTCCAGTCCCACTTTCGCCTCCTCCTCCGCCGCCGCCGCCTTCAGAGCCTCCAACAACGACAGAAACACCAAAACCCCAATCAGTGCCTACCGCTGAGGTATACCAAGCAACAGCAACTAGCGGTGAAACTGACAAGTTGCGCTCATGTTGACTTTTCTACCTGTGACGTGCTTACCTCTTATATAGTAGCTCTAACACTGGAACGACTACACCTACACGGTCTACCACTTCTGAGTCATCGTCAAGAGCAGTTCCTGCTGCAGGGTTCTCGTGGGGCGACTATGAAGATGCACACGATGTGGAAGACGACGACGAGGGCTGGGGAGTTGTGAAGCGGAACCGCGGTTCGCGTAACACAACTACTGCGAACTTGTCGTCAAACACGAACAGTGAGTCCCCCTTTGGTTTATGCTAAACTAACCACTAACTCGTAAATACCAGAAACCGCATCGACGACCAACCAACCACAGACAAAGCGTCAGCGGCAGAACGCTGCCCGGAAGGCGGCCGAGAAGGCGGCCAAGGCTGAGGCTGAGAAAGGGAGGCTAGCAGCGCTTGCACAGCACCATCGAGAGCTAGAAAAGACTCGGATGGCAGAGCTTTCGAGCGGAAAAGGTGGTAAGAAAGTCAGCGGTGGGATGACGGCTACCGTTGATAACAACGGAAAGCTGGTTTGGGAGTAGGGTATCCAAAATTATTTAAGTCCAGCTATTCGCTTTCACGGAACATTAAACAGGACGGATTTTTTGCAGTTATGGTCTGGGATTGCGTTATCTGCATCAAGAGGAATCGCCGTACAGGTAATATTCATCTCCCAGTTCCGACTGACAATCTCCGTCGTCCCAATCAGACTCGCCATCTGGTCCTGGAAGAATGAACTGGGCCCTTAGACCTCTACTTATTGCTTTTTTCAGCTGATTCTTCGCGTCCTGCTCTAGATCTTTTACCCTTCCCTGAAGCTTGCGCTCTCTGACGACCCAAGCGGAAAGAGACATTCAACCGGGAATTCGTAGTAAACCGGCTTTCGATGGCCTAACAATTTTCTTTGACGCACCTCTGTAAAATCAGTCGAGTAGATCTCCAAAGTGTCCAGTTTCGGCAGAATGAACTTATTACCTGAAGGGTACCAGCAGCTTCAACCCTTTATGCATCTTTATGCTCCAAAGTTTCCTGTGTTAATAACAGATGGATGTCATTGAGGGGATGCAGGAGAAATATGAAGATGTCTCCGCACTCAAAGAACAAGAGCGAAAGCTACGCGCTTGGAGCGACGGATGAGATCTACAAAGATTTGAACGTCTAGCGTGACCGGGTCACTGACGTGAAGCTCTGTCAATGCAGGAAGTGTCAAACAACCTATGAACCTGTGGGCGTGCTGTTTCAGGACGCCTAAGGAAAACGTATCGGCGAAAGGCATCCGCAGGCTCTGCAGACTAGATAGCCGTAGTAAAAGGAGTTTGGTAGAAGAGCAAGGGTATGGGTCACTGGCACCCCTTGAGGTGAGATATGATTTTTATCATGGGTATATCCTTAAAGGAGATACTGGTCGAGGTCTTTGGCAGATAGACAAACGTAGTGAGAGGAAGCTTGGAAAGTGAGGCCTTTGCTAGCCTGGATGCGTCGCGGAATGTTCTAACCCGCTCTGGGCATTCGCCATCAAACAGAGAAACACTAACGAGATCTATATAACTTTCGAGGATCGGTAAAGGCATGCTCAGATGCGCGATCTCAGCTAGAGAGAGACGGGCCTTAAAGGTCTTCCATCGGGCGGAATGAGTGGGCAAGAAGTCCAGGGCGAATTCGGTGAGAACATTGTCTGAGTAGTCGACATTCTGTCCCGATCCCAATTCGATGAAAGTGGGGCGTGCTTTGAGAGCCGGAAACATTCTTCTGCCATGGGCTCTAGTGGGAGATCGTAAGGATCCGGTAATCCAATCCTCTGATCCTTCACCACCACATAGCTCTATAGCTCTGGTGTGGACCGTACGAGATTCCTTCACCGTCTACACACATGTGTGAGCACCTAGGGCGCACTTTTTAAGTAGAACACAGTGTTCCTCGCGGTCAAAACATGGAGGAGAAATATGGCGAATAAGATATCTATTATCGACAGATAGATGGCAGATGGAGGTGAGCAAAGCCTTGTGCTGTGCGATGTAATTGACGAGATCTTCACGGATAGAACGAATATTATATTCGAAGAGGGCCATGTCCTGCTCCGCGTCAAGGACGAGTTTCTTTACAAGATCTTTTTGGTTGGGTTCCAGAAAAACCCACACCTTCAGTGCAAGATCAGCCACGGGAGATAATTGTTAGGTTCTGGGGATCACTGTGAAAGAATCCATAATGTTCCATCTGAACCGCCTTTCAGTTCCATTCGCAACTATGCAGTGCCACGCATGTACTGACCTGAACTGGAATTGGCTAGAAAAGAAAATCCTTAACGCGTCAAGCCGTGGTCATCGGTGGTCATCGCAACTAGGGTCGGTCCAACTTTACTACTTATCTGACGACTTATTTATTTTTCTCCTCCTCAGTAGTTAGAGTATCCATACAACGGAAAACAACAACAAGACCACAAAAAGTTACGTAGAATTTTACCAGGTAGTTATACAATCCATAGAGCCGAAAAGTAGAAGAGCATACAAACGAGTAGCGGTGTAGGCTTACATTACAGTAGAGTACTATACCCCCGCGTCTTCGCCCATTACGAGGCATGTTGCGGGTAACCAATCCAGATTATCATCTTGGGCTTGCTTGGACTTTGGAGTAAGGAACCTTACTTGGTCTGCTCTGGAAGGCACGTGCATCTTTCTGAGATTGGTGAAATAATTATAAAGAGGGCAGCAGGGTATCGTGGAAGGGGCAGTGCGGAAGGGAACGACGGTGGAGGTAGAAACAAGAGCTCACGCTGCGACCGTTACGGTGTGCTCGGACCGAAAATAATGAAAATAGAGATACTATTGCTACTACCCCCAAATCCAATAAAATAGACAATTAAAAAATCTTTGTATTCTATAAGTACTTGTGGCAAGTACTCGCCACACGCATAAGTATGCTCACGACTAGGCTACTTTGACAAGCGCAGCCACGTGGCGATGCATGGCTAGTCACGAACCTAGCTCACGACTCATGCGACACTGTGACAGTGACTGTCACTGACTCAGTGACTCTGGGAGGACGCAGGCCCGGTTCGGAAATCGTGAGCTGACTAAGCAATGATCGGGCCACTTTCGCGTCGAATGACTCTTCCCAACCTCTTCCCTCCTTTTCACACCTCTCTGCTCGTCAATCAAGGTCAGTATTCAATTGTGTGTAATATATATGGATATATGGCAACAAATAAACTTTATTCTATCAATTAACGGTTGCCGTAGTACTCTGCTTTGCTATCTTCCCCATCATCAATATCTATTGTTTGACCAAGGCTGTTTCCGCTCTCTGTTTCAACCAGCGGCGACCTCGTAGTGTTACTTGGATCACCCTGGGATGATATAGAGCTGTTATATCGTGCCACAGCATCCTTCAAGAACCGAAATTTGTTGTCCCTAGTGCCCCGGGCTGATTTAGCCTTTGGGATAGTGTTCGCAGAATCGTACTGGAGGTGCCAGTCGAGCTGAAGATCAATGTCCGAGACTTTGAGGTATCCAGGTGCCCGAGAAGGGAGGTTGAACGCTTGCTCGAGCACCGTTAGATCCAAAATAACAGTCACCTTGGCAATGGCCTCTGCAGCGAGCCTCGCCTTTTCATCGCGCGCTTTATCTTTCTTCGTTTTCTCCTCTGAAACCTTTTGCATATGTTTCGCCTGCTCTAGCTTCTCCTTTCGGTTGTCTCCAGACTCATCCTGCCGCCGCGTTATTTTCCGGAGTGCTTTCCGCTGTTCTGGTGTCATCTTTTGCTGGAATGTGGCAGTCTCATTCAGCTTGTACATCTTCCGAGCGTTGAACTGGGGAATGGACATGCTGGGATTAGCTCTCAGCGTCTGCCGCATGATGCCAAAAGCAGATTCATTGGCATCATTTGTACTCTCCATCCATGCACGTTCAATGTCCTCCTCCGAAGCTTTGGCAATGGCACCGTCATCCGAAAATTCGGCAGCAAATCGTCGCCATGTTTCAAGTGCGCCCTGACAGAGTCGCGATAGCAAATCCTTGAGATGTGGAAGCTCAGGAGCATAGCGCTGGACTGCATACACAGCATCTGGTCGATCCCACAGCTTCCCGTCCAATGACCCGGTCGTATGAGATACTTCTGGTCCGATGGGGAGCTCAGGAGTTGCGATAATGCGACCAAGGTGTGTAATGACTTTTTCGTGGAGTGGTCCAAGACGAAGGACATTATCATTTGCTCGGTAAGGGCCCCGGATCTCGCGCATGTATGGAACACTGATTGCTTGATGATACATTGTGACAGCACAGAATTCATGACGGGTCTGCATACATCTAATGCCCTCGAAAACATTGTTCTCCATGTGGTTCAGTGAGCGGCTGGCTTTGTTGTCCTTGACATAACCCAAGAATTTCAGAAGGAGGTCAAGGTATGTGATTATGACGGTACAGGCTTCAGCGTGGGACTGAAATCTCGTATTGTTGGTGTCCGGAAAACAGATTGTGAAGCCGAGTTCATGATCAAAGAAAAATCGAAGGGTGTCTTGCTGGCCCCGCTTGCGATCCTTATGACGAAATACAGCTCCTGCGAGACTTGACACTTTGATAGCACCACCTCGGGAATTGTCGTCGGCTCGTTTGGCTGCACTCGTTCCAGGGGCGAGATCAGAGGCTGCCGCATTGTCTCGATTGTACATCTTGACAGGTCCATCCAGTCCATGATCAATCCAGAACTGCTCCATCGCTTGCACTCCTCCCTTAAACGCGTTCATCTCTTTGTGCATGCAACACCCTGCCCATAGAAGAAAATCCACATCTGCTTTCTCTGCATCCGACAGCTTGTTAAATTCAGCCTGGCCGATTTCCCGGACAAGTCTATCGTACATCTCCTCGTGTTTCCCCTTTCTGTCCAGCTCGGACAATTTCTCCCATTCCTGAATGCCACCAGCTTCTTGAATTGCTTCTTGCGAGACTTTGAACAGAAATGAAAGTAACTCTAATGAGTTCATGGCAAGGACTGTCTTCTCCCCTCGCTTCTCCCTCTCGCACTGTTGCTTCCACTCCTTTAGCAATCGAAACAGCTTCTTCTGGTCTTCTGCATGGTCCGTATGCATGCCGGTGACAGCGGTCCAGAAATTCCGTGCATCAGCCTCTCCCTCGCAAAAGTGACTGTCTCGATACAGCTCATAGAGCTCCTCCACAAGCTCAATCCAGCCATTGAGCTGTGTCTCGCTTGTATGGTTGACGGCCATCTTGATTCCAAGAAAGAATTGTTGCTTTTCATTGTTCTCATCGATAACAGTGGCGCAATGGGATTCGTAATTGTTATTCTTGTGTGAGGTACCATCACCGCTGATTGTAACCCCTGCAGATTAATTCAGTTTTGTCTCTTCTACACGCAATAGGCATCACTCACCTTTGGCAGTCTGCACGGCTTCGACGATCTTAATCTTTGATGCATTACCCCCTTCTTTCATTATTCTGTTAACACTTCGCTCGGATGCGTCACCCTCCACGGGAACTCCCAATGCACTAGCGATTCTTTTGAATGCTTGGACGACCTTCTTGGCAGGTACGTTATCCAATGCGACGAGATCGCAGATGATGTCCCTGGCCGTGTCCGAAATGACCCCCCTGTCCTTCAGTTTGAAACTTTTCTGCACCCCAAACATCTTTGCTGCGCGCTTCAGCACAGTTTGAAGGCGTTGGGGAATCCGCTTGACCTTGGCCTTTAAAGCGTGGTTCTCCTTCTGATATCGGTGCTTATCCTCTGCTAACATCTCCTTTTTCTCCTTTAGCCAAGAAATTTCCCCGTTGAGATGGGTAATAGTCTTATCCCTCTCCTTGATCATTTTCTCCTGCCCTTTCAGCATGTCTGCCTGCTTTTCGGATTTCTGGTGCCATGTTTTAACCCGCTTATTGGCATTGTAAAGCAATCTCTGGAATTTGTCGCCCCGTTGTTTCTCTTTCTGAATAAGAAATTGGGTGTCGTCATCGTTTTCTTTGTCGGAATATACGTCAGAGCGGTCTGGGTCAATACGATCTGATGCAGGTTCGCATGGCCATCGAGAAGCTGATGCGGCAGCTGTCTGGGCGTGCCGATCCCCTTTCCGCTTCTGTTTTTTGGAACCAAACCGAAGAGCATTGTCAATTAGGGCCATAGAGATGTTTTCAGAAGAAAAACATGGAGTATCGACGTGTACGGGCGCGCTAATTGGAGTCGGGACGCGATGCGACGGAGGTGTTTACATTTGTTTACTATTGACATTGTACGTCTTCGAAGACCAAAACTGTACGTCTACATGGACACCCCTGGGCCCTGAAAACGGTCGGGATCTTCCCTTTGGGATGAGATACTTGTAATAAACGGAGAAAATCTGGGGTTTGTTGGCCTTTATAGTGACTGAGACACTATAACTATATGAAGTCTTCAAAAAAATTATATTTTTCTCCGTTTATTACAAATAAAATGGAATATAATGAGTATTTCTCCGCCAAAGTTAAGAGCTAGTGTGCCTCGTTCAGCCTATGGTAGTCGTCGCCGTTACACCTCAGCGATTTTGCAGTGATTCCCAAAAGGGAAGGAACGAAGCGGAGTTTAAATTAGCAGGAGCTTGCGCCCTCCCAGAGTCAGACTCCCGGAGTCCGACACTCGAGTGCCGCGGATGGTCACGTGAGGGATACGAGTGCCGAATGACCCGTGGGTACACCGTACAGGCCTTGCATCCGACACTCGTGAAGATCTCTAGCTTTTTCTACTTCTTCTTCCTTAATCAGCAAGCTCGGCATGATGCCGGATTGTCATATTCCAACACCAGCTCTCATTCCTACATGTCTTTCCAGTCCAACACCTCTGCTCAGCCCATCATGCCTGCACCAATTGTTGGCAACTTCTTTGCTGCAGTTTATGGCGCGCCGAGCTTCGACTACGTATACTGCTTGATCATGCAGCCTGCAGAAACGACCCCAAACATCGTCACCTTGAGGCGTACCGATTTGTCGGGTACTACCTTGCAAATTAGTCCGTTCAGCTCTGCCTATGGACATCGCGATTCCAAGATTGCTGCAAACAGGGTAAGTTTATCTATCCATTGTTATAACCGCGCGCGCGGACTACTTATTTTGGCACAGCGCGACTTCTCGGAAACCAGTCAGCAATCTTCTATCTTCTACCAAGGCTACAACGGAAACTTGTTTGAGTGGAGGATTGATAAGAATGGAGGCCGTGCGCATATCGGCGTCAATACCATACCAGAGACCACCAGCGACAGTGCGATTGCGCCAGTAATGGGATCGTCTCTCGCATCGGTGACTACTGGTCAAGATTATCAGACCGCCTTCTTGTTTTATCAAGCACCTGACAATGTAAGATAGTATTTCCTTGCCTCAGACGGTATGACATTGACTTGTGTCTCTTCGCAGAGGATTTGTGAGTTTGTGTAGCACCCTTTATCGATATTTTGCTCACATGAAAGCAGACTACGTGTATCAGAAAGCGTTCGGACAATGGAGCTTCCCTTCCCTTGTCACTTATGACCCGGCAATGGCGCGAACGACCCTTTCGGCCTTTTCGTGGACCGGTATGCATCCTTCTCATATCGCTTGGCAATGGTCCATAGTCTAATTGAGTGACATCTCAGAAACAGATCCGTACACCGGAACCGATACCGTTGACTGTGTTGGTATCATGTACAACCAGGCTCCCGGCCGCTATGTGGTCCACACGAGGCGAGAGTTGCGAAACGGTTTAAACGTCTTGATTCCTAAGTTCGAGCCTGTATCCGGGTTCAATGGTCCGGTCATGCGCGGACCTTTCGCCACAATTCATATGGGGGCTCAAAATAGCGCCAACAATCAATACCGACTCTTCAGTCAGCCTCAGGAAGATCCGTCGAGGCTCTTCCGAGGACAGGTCTCTCAAGGCGGCAAGTTTTTGGATACGTCCTTGGTGCCCAATACTACTGGCGTTAGGACACCTGCACGTGGTAGTGAGTATTCTCTGGTTGCGGGAGTTCATACAAGTAACGCGGTCTGCTTGCAGCATCCATTGCCATTGTCTGCAATCCTTCTAATTCCGATAACACGAAACGCAGTAAGTCTATTTGAAAGGCATTGAAAGATGCGACCATCGACACTAACTACTTTGACGCAATCTTAGGAATCAGGGTGTTCTACTCCACTCCCGAGGGTCGTCTCTTATACAGCACCATGTATGACGACAGCGACATTTACAATTCTCTTCAACGTGGTGAACTCCAGCGTTCTTCGTGAAGAAGATCACAGTAGAATGTCCGCGCGTATTCGTTCGGCTGGATGTTTATCAAATACGTTTCCGATGCCAAAGTCATGTATAGTGTAGCTCGTGTCAATTAAATAAAGTCTTGGTATCTTTGTGAAAAGAGGGCGACAGGGCTTAAGTATGGAAAACCGTGTCCAGAGGACGGCATAATTTGAACCGGCACCCAACCATCTCAAATTATAAGTACTTAGTTTATTGCGTATTTAGTATGCTTCTATCACTTTACGAAGGCAGGATATATGAGGAGTCAACCTTTATACACCGCATCATGTCTTCGAAGCGATACGCTACCATTTCCTTGACTTTAGATATCATATCAATCAGGCCCTCTGCCGCTTAGCATGGTGATAAAGTATTACCGATTACCATTAGAAGCTCAACATTTAGGTTGAAGGCCGATAACAGAAGCATCTAATTCTGGCCGATATCTGCCTACCGTCGAACGAGTAGAGAAAAGGTTTGAAGGAATCATTTACAGTGTATATACAACAGTTACAACAACACTAATTCCTACTTCTAACAAAGCGAACAAATATACGATGACCATCAATAAAGTGATAAACAGCGAGCAGGCAGGAATGCATAAGAATTGGGGACGTAATGCCTCACTGGCATTATGAAATAGATGTACGAGCCCATTATATATGGGATGTTGGGGCAGGCGTAGGAGTGCCGGTTGCAAAGATGGCAACAGTGGCAGGAGGGCTGGCGGGCAACGAGGGCTGAGCCGCACAGGCGACTTTGAGACCATTCCCGAAGTTAGCCAAGCCATCTGATCCAAGAGGGTCGGACGGCCCGGCGGGGACGGTGCCGACATAGGCGTTGAAGTTGTAGATGCCGCAAACACATTTTGTGACAATCTGCTTCAAACTTGTATCGCTAAAGACGGTCTTGCCGTTCCGGGTTAACCCAAAGGCTTGCGCACCGATGCCCATGGGCACGGAAAACCCGGCTGCACCGGCTGGAGCATCGTAGCTGTAATGTGTACCTCCGGAGTTTACGGTGACAGTACCGGGAGATTTGAGAAGGGACACGACGAAGACGCTGTCGCTCAGAGTCTCCCAGCCGTTCGGGCGACCATTGAAATAATTGCCACTGGCGTTGTTAGCCGGACCCATTGTTGTATCCGTGGAGTCGCAGTTAATATTCCGCGGGGTAGGTCGATACCAGTAGATGAGCTTCTCGTCGGTGATGTAGTTGGATACTGACTCAGAACCTGCTTTGTATGCAGCAATGAAAGGCTTTGACATTTCGAGCCAACCCGAATGAGGCCTACGATCATATTTACCATGAGACAAATCATAAGACGTTAATGAAGTCGAATCACTGACATGTCATTAACCCATTTGGAGCCTCCGTCATCGGTGTGAGGGGAAGATAGTGGCCCAATATAGTGGGATTCCCCGTAATCGTTCCACGTTTCGATTTCGACAAACTGAGGTGCCAACGCAAGGATGTCATTCCAGCGTTGGTACCACAGGAAGTCTCCCGGGAACACCCAGTTCTTGCTGTAAGAAACTTCGGCTCCAAAATGAGTCGAGAACCACGGCGACGCAGCTAGATTAAAAACATGAGTCGGCGACTGATTTACTATTATTCGCGATTCGAAACGTACGAGAAATAAGGCTCTTATCGCCAATAGTTGACCGGTAGGAGTCGTCTCCGTCAATGACAGAGATCACAATACCTCCTTCAGGTGCCTTATTTCTGCCATCGTTGGGCCATGCCATCCAATTCAAGGCGCCATCTAACTTGGAAAAGTCTCCTTGTCCGGGATGGAAGTTCGGGGCCATGAAGAGATTCACTCCTGCAGTAGAGCGAACTTGATCAACGTTTAAGCCATCACCTTTTGTAAAAGTTGTCAATCAGTGACATGCAAAGCGACTTCGTGAAGTGACGTACCCGCGAAAGAGGAGACAAATACTTTCCCGTTAATCTTCAGCTGCGCTGGTCTCGAAGCGTACTGGGCGATTTTCGAGCCAACACCCGTGGCATCGGAGGGGTTCCACCAATTGAAATCGAAGGAAAGGAAGACCTTCATGCCATTGTTGGCTGCTGATTCGTACGCATATCCTAACTGGGTGTCGGTGTAGGGATCGGTGCCAATGTTCAGGGCAAATGCGTCGATCCCGTAGGATTTTGCGCGCTTCATGTCGTCATCGAAGGCGGCAGCGCTGGTCCTATCAGATACGATGCCAATCTAGCAAGCGAGTACAATGAGCAGTTGGAAACGCAATAGAATAGCTTTGAACCCACCATGAAATGGGCAAATACAAGCTTTCCCGTAGTCGCCTCCGACTCGGAGTCGCGTTGTGAGATGCCATAGCTCTCAACTGCAGCGCCCAGGACAGTGGACACCGAGGCCAGTAGAAGAAGGAAGGAATACAGGGTGTTATGAAGCTGCATCTCTAGCCGATGAAGTTACATTCCTCCTCTCACCCTTTTATACGGAGAATGAACCTTGCTGTAGACTCTTCTGGGATGGCAAGAAATGCCACATGAATGGCACGCCGCCGAACTCGTCCAGCTTCTCGCACCTGAAAACCATGTACAGGGTAGGGTACTCGAGTGAATTCGCAGTAGGTTTAGTGCGACGCATGGTCCATTTACAATCGATATGGCGACGAAACTCCGGTATGGCAGGCCTGAGAGAAATACGGACCCTACATAGCGTAGAGCCATGCTGTAGAATACATTGGCTCCTGCAAGTAATGTCAAGCTAATCGGTTAGGTGTGAATGGCATAAATGGATTGCAGAGGCTTACTGACAGGAACTACAGAGTATAGTTTAGGCCTTGGGCGACCAATTCAATCCTTGCTTGTGATTTTAGATCCCAGATTGTACCGAACGCAAGAAACTTCATTAACGGGATGGTTCCGGGATCAAGGAGGATGAAGTTGTACGAAAAGCCCGACTGTTACAGTCCCCGGATAGAGAAAGCATCTAGTCTCTAAGGGATGAATGGGGACGGAAGGACCATGTGCTGAGCCGAACGGGCCACAGCATGAGGTTCACTTCGCGACAGCGCCGCCACGACTAGAAGGTCAAAGTGTAAAAGACTCGGACGAACTGGATACGGGCCTGACAAGTGATAGAAAGGCGTGTTATGCTAGGGCACAATGAGACTTCAAGCATTATGAGATTCCGAATGTCGTCATTAAGAAAAGCTTAAGCTTATAATTCAATCGGGTATCTCGCAGCAACAGAACCCCAAAGTGGTCGTTTGAACTGAATGAAATCCGTCTTGAAGTGATGAGTACAGCTCTGAAGCTGAGGGTACGAAGAAAAGGGAGAAACAGAATGACAAGTGACAACCGAGTAAAACTAGGTGGATGTTGAGGATAAGCGCATTTTGGAATAATTGTTTGCTCTACTTCGGAAGAACTTGAAATCGTTCCCGGAAGGTCCGGTTTTGCCGGTTGAAGCACGTGGTGTGACAGACACGCGACGCGCAGGAACCTTGTGCTTGACCCTCATCAGCTTCACTATTCACGCTGACATCTCATGGCCTCCCGTTCCACTAGTCTAACCGGAGACCCAGTTGAAGCAGATGGTCCTGCCGTTGATTCCCACAACCACGATCCCAAAGATATCGGTGAAAAGAAAAAGAGGGTCAAAAAAGCGCCCCAGCCAGTTGTTCGCGAAGCGGGAAAATCGCTGTTTCCGGTATCGAGGGTGCAGAAAATAATCAAGGCAGACAAGGTACGCGTGCATGCCTTCAAAAGTCGCGTTGGAGGGCTCTCATTATGACAGGACATACCTATCATCGCCAAAGAAGCCACATTCCTAATATCTCTCGCCACCGAAGAATTTATCAAACGATTATGCGAAGCTGCACACAAATCTGCCGAGCGTAACAGCAGACAGACGGTACAGCATAAGGATCTTGGTCTGTTGTCACTTTAAACACGTTGGCGACCGTCCCTTGACATAATTCCTCAGCCACAATTGTCCGAAAAGACGACGAATTTTTATTCTTGGAAGGTAAATTTGAAGTAGGGTTGAAAGTTTTCTAGACATTTGAGATTTTTCCAGACATCATACCATGGACAATAACGGATGGTCCAGCTGTCAAACGCAAACCGAAACAGCCAGGCGCTGATTCCAGTGGTGATGCGGGACTCACGTTGCTGGATCAGTTTGTGTCCAAGAAAGCGGCACCGGTCGTTGAGGATGAGCTCGAGGAGGATATCACGATGAATGATGACGGTACTATGACGGTTGGCTAGGGAATATGTACGTCTATATTGCCACTGTAACTCTGTTCCTTATTAACTCGCCGTCAGGTAACTTAATATGATTTTGATTGTTGTACTTGTATTTTATAAGATGTCCCTGGTCGCGAGTCATCTGCATCATTCCCAACTACATCAGAGAAGGCTTATAGGAGCACCGAAATCAGACGCACCCTTAGGTTCCTCGAATCCAGTCGTATCGAATTCAACCACATACTTGTGCCTCTCCTCCCTAAGAGAAATGTACGATTCCACCTATTTTACGTGTTTTGGTATTCACTCTGACTTTTTATCTACCAGTTATTACAAGACTTTCCCAACATTCGTAAAGTACAGGGCAGTTTAGTTGGAAAATTGAAATCAGAATTCCTCGTTTTAAAATCTCTCATGACACCCTGACGACCCATATTACGGTCTTATTTACGCTATGGCTTCTCATCGTCGACGCAGTCTTTTGTAGGTGTCACCTTTTTTCAATACAAGGCCCGCCGCAAGCACGAAGCGTCTTGTTGCTCAGGGCCAATATTCAGCAACATTTTACAACGTCATCGAGTTGGATCAATCCTTTCGTGGGTGCATATTTACTCTGTACCGCGGACCGGTTATGATACACGGGGTCTTATACAGTCTTTGGTATATGCAGTTCCTCCGTACGTTTCTCTCAGTGCAGCTTGTATATCGTAAGTAATTTGCTCCTGTTCCTGCATAACAAGGAGACAGTCACAGTTGAATGTTTAACAAGAATGAGTTGAGGTGAAAGCAGTTTCGAATACCTTTTATAAGCCCCTTTCACAGCGTTTCATGGTGACGCTTCGAAACTGCTGAGGGGTTGGAATGTTGACAGAGTCGTTTTACGGAACTTGCGTTGTATGAAGCTAATCGATCTCTAAGAACTTCTCTGAGATAAGGCTTGCAGTCTCTCCATATCCAAAGCCTACGACGAAGGAGAAATTCCAGACATCGAGCATCGGTAGGGGTATATAAAAAGCGTAGAAGTGTAAGAAAATCAAATCCTCCCGTTGAATACATTGCAGGTACAATTTTCAGAGCCGTTTGGAATGATTGTAAAGGCATCATAACCAGAAGTCATGATATGAGAAAACGCTGGCCTTTTACAAATACAATGGCTTATATGTAGGGTCAGTTCATATCAATGACGCATACTGGTTAGCGCCTCCTAAATGTTCGACTCGAGGGTCGATCGTAGATTGCAATCGGCGATGCGGATCAACCTTGTAACAAAGATATCTGCAGGATTGCCAGTGCCTCCAGCTACATAACAGTAGAAAGCACTATAGCAATGAGAGAACTGCTGGCCCTGAGGTCTGCTACGTACCGTGTACGTTGTCGTCAAGTGGTTGTGGAGCGGGGCCGCCGGTTACCGGGTATAGCTTGTTGACCGGTATTTGTTTTGTCAAATTTATAATCAGCCCAAAAAAAGTCGGACACGAGGCTCTCAGGCTCAAACAAGTTGGCAGAACTGACCTTGGTGGTTGAAATGCAATATTAAAGATAGACTGAGGACGATACAAAACCTAGTAAAGAAGAAGAGAGAATCGTGGCAATGGTGCAGCGAGGATCAAATCGATCAAAAAATAGTTGTTTGGTTCTGTGACGTGTGTGACACACCCACCTTGCTTCTACCTTCGTCGCCTCAATTGCGAGGCATCCATTCGCTTTTACCTACATTCTTTTCGTTTCTTTTTCCTTCTTTTCTATAGATTAATATCCTTCACATGGCCCCTCTCGCTGGTAGGCCTCCCTATGCCACGGACGAACCAGATTCGTTCTACGAGACTCCGCAGCCTCAACGCAGAATGCGCCAGCCCCAGCCTGCAAATCCGAATAATAGGTCTTCAGCGTACGACGTGTACGTACAGACCGACTTTTTGCCGAAAAACTGTTATTGATCTGGATTTGCAGGTATGATAACTATCTTGACAAGAAACGTCATTCCGGCACTGGCGCACTTGGGATGGGATTTCTGAACGGTTCCATGGACGACGATGATGATGACGACGATGAAGATTACCGTAAGCCTGTACCAGCAGCGGAATCACGTCAAGCGGGACCATTGCCTTCGAAGCATGCTGCCTTGGCAGCAGCGACAGCGTCAAATGGAAATCGAAAGGGATCACCGTCACCACCTCCACAATATATAGCCTCGCCTCGCCCTGGTTACGTTGCTCCCATTGCTACTCTCAATAACCTGTCACGACCACAGCCTGCCGCTGCCGCTGCTCGTCAACAGCAGCCCCTCCAGATTAACGTCAACCCTAACCCCCCTCAAGGCCACAATCCTTTTATCCTTCCCCACAACGCGATCTCTTCTTCGTCTGTTCCCAGTACACCGCATCCCCTCCAGCCTCCCATGACCCCAATCACACCCGTCTTCGCTCGCCCCGCCAAGGGCGTGGATATCAAGTTCAGGGATGAAAAGCCTATCATGCGCGGAAACAGTGAAGGGGTGACGTTGCCGAAGAGAGGAGAGCGAGGCGACGACTTTTGGCGTCGTTTCAGTGTCATTGCCAAAGACGAGAACAGGAAGTCCTCAAGGTATGCCTCTTTACATTGCTTATTTCTTTCTATTCACGCTGCTCGTTGTAGTTCCTGGCTCAAGAAGACGCAGAACGGTACGACACGTTTATCTCGATGGGTATGGATTGTTGGAATACTTTTGGCCATCGTACGTCCTGTCCTTGGTTACGGTCTCGTTCATATCAATGATGGGGTTTTCGACAGTGCGCAGCGGCAGCTATCGGTCTTGGTGTGTGGCTATCGCATAACAGCGCATCGCACCAGCAACCTGCCGTTATCGGAGGGTCTGCTGACAATGCTGCTACTGAAACCATTGCGGACACGAGCGCCGTTGGAAAGGGCACCGCGAGTGTTGCCACCAGTTTACACGTCTCACCAACGAACACCGTAGCTAGACGGTTCGTTGAGCCGAGGTACACAAGCAGTCCCTCACGGCGAGAGCATCGGCGTAGAGTGAAACACCTGCATTGAGGTGAGACTTGAATCATGAAGTAGGGGATCTGGTATTGAATGACGCTTTTCTGCAGCTCCCTTTCATACAGAAGGCATCCTGTCGAGTAAGAAAGGACAAAACATTTACAACTGCACTCGCTCTATCTGCAATAACTTATACATACTTGCCTTTGATCACACATCTCCTACCCGCACTGATTCGACCCTTTCCTAATACCCGTGGGATAACCATTGGCCACTATGGCTTCCCGTCCGCTCATTCCCCGTTGTACACTCAGCGTCCATCGCTGTGTCGCAGCGCGTGTATTTATTGGTCCCCCATCAATTCTGACGACCTGGTTTTCATAGATACCCTTCATCTGTTGCACGTTTTCGATGTACAAGTTTGATTTACCGCTTCATCTTGGTCTTGTTATGCACATAGGAATTTAAATACTGAAAAAATTCTTCGCGCAAGGGTGTGCTCTACCGCTGCCCATTCAATACTTTGGAAAGTCATGGATTTGCGTTTTAACCTTGGACCTTAGTAGGCCCTACCTTAGTAACGTTCGGAGCAATGGGATCCTATTTCTGTAATCTGTCGTGAACCCTGCCAGATTGACCCAAAACGGGATAGTCCATTTTTCTTCTCAACCTCCATTCCCAGATCTCGACCCTTGCCATGTACTCATCTGGATCCCCCCCTCATAAACGTGCACGACGTGATTCTGGCTCGGGTGCGAATGGGAGCGCGTCTTCATCACTACCGCCGCTGTCTCTCTCCATCCTCGGCGTTGAGCCTCTGGATGAATTCATCAAGGAAATAGCAGACTTTATTCATCATATGATCGTGACGAGACCGAACATACCTGGAAATGTTGAGGTGGAGGCCAAAGTTGGGGTGTTGCGGGACAACGACCGAGGCGCACGGCTCATGCTGCCTGTGCTGGTCGAGACCAGTATGTGATGCTCTCCTGCGGTCGCTTACCGTTTTTCATTTCGTTGCCTGCAGTCCTCGCACCTGATTCTGTGGACTGTCGATTCGAATCTAACATGACTGCGGTGCGATCCTACTAAATGGCGCTAGGTATTCATTCTTATGTGGACTCTGAACTTAGCATCAGCACAAGCACTACAATACACTTCTCAATAACCTGAAAATTTCTACTGCGACGGGCGCCGCAATGGATTACCACCATCTATATTACGTTGATACGTTCTACACGGGGGATAACAAGGAAAAAATCCGGGTCACCCGCGATGAAAAGACGGGAAACGTCGTAGAATGCATACGGAAAATCAAGCTTGGAACGCTCAATATCTACAGCCCTAAGCGTGCAGCGGATTGGAGGGTAACGGTGAATCTGGAGGTGCCGGGTGAGTGCGCGAAATGTGTCAACTGAAGAAGTCTGAAATTTGCTAGGGACACAGAACCACATCCGGTAGGATCGTCAACGATGACCAGGCGGAAGGACCGGATGAACTACACCCATGAGGAGTTCGCCATTGACCTGACACAGGTCACAAAGTCGAGTGCAACTGGACCGGTGAGAAATTTTCTCTTTTCTTATCTGCTGCCTCATTGTTTCTTAGCCAGAGGTCCTGCACGAACTTGAGCTCGAGATCGCTCGCTCAGAGCTTTTACTTTCAGCGGCTGCCCACCGCGGGGACCCCAACGTTTCGGAATCAGAAAGGTTCGCGTTTGACGAGCTCATACGGGCGTTTGTCAATAATGCAAGGATATTGGTCCGGAATTCTATGGTAACCGACGGGTGGCATTAACGCTAGGAGTACAGTCTGCGATACATAGTAGTATACAGAATTCATTCGTGGATTAAATAAGTCAAACCAAGGAGCCGAATAATTTAGAAAAAGAGACGCAGCGATGTATCACAGCCCTCCAACCTCAACCATATCACCATCCTCCACATCGGCTTCTCCAATTACAACCTCGTTGCCCATCTTGTCCCCTTCGATGTATATCCGGGGATCCTTAGGTTGTACCCCTCGTTTCTTTTGTGTGCTCGAAGTACTTCCGCTCATGACCGCAGGGTACTCATCAGCCAATCCAGCCTTCTTCAAAAAAGCCCTGACTATTGCACCACATGTCGTTGTAGGTCTAACCACAAGTACTATGTCTTGGGTCGTCTTCTTTGAACGGAGAGTAAGTTTGAGCTTCTCTCCGTCGTCTTCCTCCTTATCTGTATCAGGTACTGCAGGAGGAGCCGTGAAGAAGGAATCTGGTTCATCATCATCCGACGCGATATCCATACCACCGTCTGCACCGTCTGTGTCCGAAGAGATTACAATCGCGTTGGGGTTTACCGGTACCGGGAGTGGCTTAGCAGCTCTGAACTTCGATGAACGCATATATTCGTATGTTGTCTTATTGCAAGCGACTATTATTGTAGTCAGTATCGGGGTAAGGGTTGCAAAACGAAAGTCCTACCGAATTCTGCGGAGCTCCAGATGCTCAAAGTGTTCGGAGTAACGGATGGGAAGAACCTCCTGTTCTGATATGTCATGATAAGATTATCCGTCAAAATGTTCTGGGTCTCTGCTATAGCCTCGAAAAGTTCGCGGAAGGTTTCGCTCTGGACATGAGGGTGAGTACACAGAAAAGTCAATAATGCGACAGGAATTTTACCCTATTCATTTGAAAGACTTCAACCTTGGATAGGGCACCTTGATTCTCCGGGTGAGGTTGCCATCTGACGGTAATTTCGACTACAGCACTGGCACCAGAACCTTCTGACGTGATTTGCGAGGCCGAGAAGCTGGCCTTAGAACGCCGGGCTATGCTGGCAAGCTCGGGGTCAAGTATGATAGTGTCTGTAGAAGCATCCAAATCATCGTCGTCAAATAGAGTAGGTGAGGCAGGTCGCGGCGGGGAGCAAGAGCCTGCCTGAATCATCATGAGCAAAATAGAAAGCGGAATAAATCAAGGAAAGACCGACCGAATGACGTTCCGTGCATTCTGTAATTGCTGGATAGGTATCGCAGGGGAGGCGTGATGGATCGTGACCGACTTCGTTGACGGTCTGCGCGCTTCCGCTTGAGCGTTCCAGGACTGTCGTCGATACCTCGCTGCGCTGAATCGTCATCGAGGCCTGCGTCACCGTCAGATGCATCCTCCGAGAGAAGTCTATCGATCTGTCAAAATTACGCGTAAGGGGGAATTTGAGGACACTAACCTCAATAGATTCTTATCCCTCTGCCAACGAGGTACAGCATCATTAGTCGCCTTTTTCTTTTGCTTTCGACGCTGTGGTGACGCGTCTTCACCGCGATCGCTATCTGGTGATCTGCTCCTCGCTTTCTTCTCTGCGAAATATTTAATGGAATAGAGACGCAGTTGAAGCTGACACGCCTTTGTTTTTCTCCTCCAGCTTTCGCCATGCATTCATGTCCCTCGAGCGGTTACGCATGAACATTTCATCATTGTCTTTGACGACGAACTCTGATAGCTTTGGTATTGAAGAGGATGAGGAGCTTGCTTCGGCATTCTTCTGCTTGACAATGGGTCGGGGCCTGGGGCGGGACATCGTTCTCGGGAAGTAGTAGATCGTGGGAAATTCACGGTTTCGATGTCATGTCACGTGGACCTTGTACCTTTTGCTTCTTGACGCTCACTCTTTGGCATCTCTATGTTCAGCAAACGCGTAAAATCGAAACCTTCGCAGCGCTTGAGACAAGCTTCCCCCGAAGACGATACCACCGATGGTGCTACAGTAACAGGAGACGATTCTCCCAGTACATTGGTAACGAAACTCAAGAAGAAATCCAAACCGAAGTCGCGACTCAGTTTTGGCGGCTCTGACCATGAGGTTCGCGTTATCAATTCCTCTCAGAATACAATGCTAATTTTGGCAAGGAAGCAGGGTGATGAAGAAGTTTTTCAGGTGAAAAAGTCCAAGCTCAGCAAGAAGTTGACGCTTGCAAAACATTCAGCGTATGTTCTTCCACCGACTGTTCATACCTCTGCTTATGCTTTTCTTGCAGAGACATACTTCCCAACCTCGACCAGGCCACTATCTCACCGAACCGCGGACCAAAGTACGACCAAGCCTATCTCAATGAGCTTAAAGCAAGCAACCGGCGAGCCCCAGCCCCAGATCCATATGATGCAGACATGTCGATGGACATATCTATGGATGCGGGCGACCTGTCCATGCAAGTTGTAGAGGATGTTGATGCAATTAGTACGTCTTGCCCGTTCCCAACTGAACATTTTTAACCTGTACTTATCGTCAGTGGAAACCAGTATACCATCTGAGTCATCTATCAGGGTAGCCAAGGAGCGTCGGGGCCGACTCAGAACTACCGATGCATCTGGGCAAGAAGATTTCATTTCTCTATCCTTGACACAGCGGACCGAAGATCAGGGACCGCATCCTGAAAGTCGACTGATGAGAGAAGATGATGAACTTGGGGAAGGGGATGACGGTAAGCACATTTGTTCGATTTATTTGGCTACTGCTAACGAGTATCAGAATTCGCGGAATACACAAGTGCACAAGAAAGAATTGCTCTTGGCAAAAAATCGCGGAAAGTGGAGGCTAGCAAGCGTCGAGATGCTATGAAGGAAATGATCGCTGATGCGTCTGTACTGTCTAATTTAATCCTTATTCTATCCTGACTATTGTGCCAGCGAAGAAGAAGATGAAGAGACGATGGAATGGGAACAGGCGCAACTCCGCCGGGGAGGAACGATACCGTCAGATCCCTCTCCGTCTTCCTCAAAAGTTAAACAAACATATAAAGCAGCTTCAAGTAAGTCGATTCGACTTTTACGTAGTTCTTCAAGCTCATCTTGTGTAGTTCCGGCTATGACTGCTGTACCAACACTTGGTCCTGCCTTAAATCGTCTGACGCAGCAACTAACTCAGTTAACAACTTCTCATGCCACAAATACTACTGCTTTGAATTCTCTCGCGCAGGAGAGGGGAGAACTTGACGATAGAGAGATAGAAATGCGTGACATGGTCGGGAAAGCTGAAGAGAAGAGGGCTTGGTTTAGCTCCTTCAAGGAATGGATAGAAGGTGTTGCTGGCTTTCTTGACGAAAAAGTATGTCGACGCGTTTCCGGAATTAAAGTTCCTCTAACCCGTTTAATCTTCAGTATCCCCTGCTGGAGAAATTGGAGGAAGAACATTTGTCACTAGTACAAGAAAGGAGCGATATGGTCAAGAAGCGCAGGACACAGGACGACGAAGACGACCTTTCAAGCTTCTTAGGGAAACTTCCTCTACCCGCCGAAGCAGAGGAGACGGATGATCTCGGCAGAGCTGTACCATTCCCACATTCAGCTGAGCAGAAGGCGCTTCTTCGACGTGCCGCACGCATCGCCAGGAGACAACAGCGCCAGAACAACGAAGAAGCCGAAGAAGGATACTCAACGGACTCGGAGCTTTCGCCCTCAGATGAACAAGCGTACTCCGCGGCCGTAGAGTTTCTGGCCACAAAGACGAAAGAAGTTCTCTCTGATGTTCGGGCTCCAGAGTTCCGCGACCCTGGTAAAGGGAGATGGAGTGCGTGGCGGGAACAATATACAGATAGTTATGTCAATGCCTATGGTGGGCTAGGAGTTGTCAGCGTGTGGGAGTTCTGGGCGAGGTTGGAGTGCGTGGGGTGGAATTGCATAGAGGTATGCCGATGCTCAACATTCACAAATCTTACTCATCCTTTTGGGTAGGAGCCCCGAAGCTTGGATTCTTTCCCTTGGTATAAAGGCTTGTACGAATATTCACGGCCAAATGATACTGAAGGCGGCGAGTCAGAACTAGGACCAGACGGTGACCTAGTGGCATCGATGATTACGACAGCCATCTTACCTAGAATGTGCAAGCTCTTGGAAGGTGGAGCCTTGGACGTCTATTCGGCCGGAGACATCAGACGAATGGTCAATATAACTGAAGAAGTTGAGGCAAGCATCGAACCAGGGAACACTAAAGTCCATGTAAGTGTTTGATCATAACATCCAGGCGCTTTGATTGAATCCTTGAACTAGATGCTCTTCAAAACAATGTTGACTCTGTTTGACAACGCCATCGCGGAGACTGAGGCTCTCCTTTCGAAATACAGGTCTTCGGGCCAGACCGCAATGTCCTTCAACCCAGAGTCGATACCAGCGCGCAGGAGGTTCCTTGTAAGACGAATTAAACTTCTACAGAATCTCTCGCGGTGGAGAAGGTTTACTGGTGAACGATATGGGATTGGACAGTCTGTTACGAGGCTCGTTGATGGCACGCTGCTACCTGTTGCAGAAGAGGGTTGGGACGTTGGTGGAGAAGAACTCATGCACAAGGTCAGATTGAGTGTTTACGACCGTCCCTCTTCTTACACCATTACACCAGGTGTCGAAATTGTTGCCCGATGAACTATCGGGAAACATCAAGAATCGCCTGAGATGAGTGTTCAAGTGTATCTTGTACTTTGGTATCTGTATAATGGTCACCTTGGTTTGACCACGAAGTTTCTATGGCTGGTAGATTCGAGGATATTCGTGTTCCGCCAGATGACGGTGCCATGGCCCATGGTTATTCTACACCGCCATCTCCAGAATGCCTCGGCATATTGAATTGAAGCACTCATGACCCGCATGACAAAGTTCTGGTCGTGCGAGGCTCGTTCCGCTGTCGAACAAGTAATTGTATCGTTTTCGCTTGAATAGCTATATTGTATCACAGCATGACGTCAATTGATGGACAGGGTTATTATCGATGATCACGCAGCGTTCGTTTCCTTTGCTTGTCTTTCAGCCCTACTTGCAACGTTGATGGCTCACCTAACTAAACCGCCGAAATATGATATCAGTGATTCTAGCATCGCGCTCTTAGGCTCCGACGTATGTCATTTTGTCAAGAATATTTGAAGTTCATCTCGTAGTAACCTACAATGCTTCAGTTGGAGAAACGCGTCCGAGAGCATGCTGGTGATACAGAGCCCGCATGGAAGAGCGCGGGAGCGAAACCGGGCGTCGAAGTATGGAGGATTGAACAATTCCAAATCATTCCCAGAGAAGTCAATGGTGAATTCTATGACGGTGATTCATTCCTTGATTCAGACTTACAAAAAGAACCCCGATTCCGAAACTTTGTCATATGATCTTCACTTTTGGCTTGGGGAGGAAACGTCTCAAGATGAGGCTGGCACAGCGGCGTACAAGACCGTCGAATTAGACGACTGTGAGTATATCCAGCTAATAAAACTATACTTCTAGAGTAACTTTTTGACAGACCTACATGGTGTACCTGTCCAATACCGTGAAGTCCAAGGCTACGAATCATCCCGTTTTCTCTCCTACTTTCGTCATTTCGTTTGTCTCCATGGGGGAATAGAAAGTGGCTTCCGACACATCATCGACCCGCCTTCCCTAGACCTACGGATCTTATACCATATATCTTTCACTTCGGAGAACAATCTGGTTGTTCGCCAGGTCCCCGCTCATTCGTCTAGTCTTATTCAAGGCGACGTGTATGTTCTTGACAGGGGGACAAGAGTGTGGCAGTTCAACACCAAGGACAGCGTCGGAAAAGAAAAGTTCAGAGCAGCTGAATTCGTTAGGGAGATAGTCAACAAGAGGGAAGGGCAGGCCACGCTTACGGTATATGGTATTTGAGTTCTCTTACCACACGTCTATCAAACACTAAAAGAGCGTTGCAGATGAGGGTGCCTCTGGTTCTGGTATATTCCTGAACGAATTTGGAGAAGGGACGACGCTCCGGCAACCTGGTCCTAGTGGAGGTGGCCCTCGAGCATTGTTCAGATTATCGGACGCGTCTGGCTCCGTCACATTCGAAGGCGTTAAACCACCTACATCAGTGTCACTGTCTTCATCGGACGCATTTCTGCTAGATGATTCTTATGATTCTCATCATCCAGCGGTCTATGTTTGGATTGGAAAATCTGCGTCGCTGGCTGAACGCAAGTTGGGCCCTCAATACGCGCAGAGATATCTTCACCAAAGGCGTTTATCGGCGGCTCGTGTGCCCATTGTTAAGATGAGAGAGGGAGAGGAAACTGAAACGTTTCTCGACGCTGTAAGAGCTTGAACTTAGTGCATATGTCATTTCGACCGACTTGCCGAAATACAAAGTTTGTTGATCCCCAGAACTGCGCTTCTAGAGCTTGAATAATTTCGCCCCAATCCAGGTGCCAAAATCATTGATCTTTCTGGTGTGAGTACTCAAATACATGGATTGTCGGCAAACATGATAAACATACAAGTAAAGAGGAAATGCCATCCTTCTGAAAACAAGCCAAGTATGCACGCAAGATCGTGCTGAATAACATGAAGACCGGGAGTAGTAGAACGAGTACTACTGTTTCGAGTTTCAGCGTCTCTCAGGTTCCTTCGAACTCGGCCTGCATAAGAAGGGGTTGAGGTGGTTTAAAAGTACCCATTGAACCCGGTCCTCCATCAATGCCATCGATGCCGCGACTGAACTTGGAAGATGGCCTGCCACTTTTCAGTCAAAGCAACGGGGATGATAAGCAAATATACGATTCTGATTGGGGGATGTCGAGGAAACTCAGGAAAGAATGCCAGAGACTGAAAACTGTCGCCATGGGCTCGATCAGAGAATAGAAGTTGCCAAAGATGATCACAGATACTAGAATCAAATTACATGTATTTGTCTAAGCGATAGCAAGGATACCATAGAGGCAAGATCGACAGCGGAGGAATTAGTCAGGAGAGGCACTCTGATGAGGGACAGCAGGTGTTCCTCGCGCAATAAGCTTCAAAGTCCACACCCAGTGACTGATGGCTCTGAATGGGCGCATGACGAAGTGTTCGCTGCTATAAGCAACTCGGCCTCGCAGCGTCATCGCGCTGAGGCCATTCTCGATAGCCACAAATCTTTCGACGGCTTCGTCGATCTTGATGCGCTTTGCAGGGTCAGGTTCCACTATAGCCATCACAAGAGGCTTCATGAAACCAAACGACTTCATTCCCCGGAGCCCCTTCCGAATCTTGTGGTTTGCAGTGGTATCCTATAGTACTGAGTATGAGTATGAGTTATAGCTACAGATTCTTGACAGGTACGGCTGACCTCGGGCAGGAAGGCTCTCAGCGCATTGCCAAGATAATATACATCAACGGCAAATGGGTCACAGATTGACGTTATATCGATGGCCTCTGGTACCGTTTGATCGCCTCCGAGAACTAAATCCAACACTGGAAGATCATCCACCTTGTAACGTTTAGAAAGGCCGAAATCGATGAAATAATATTTTGGTGGTCGTTCGGTACGTCGATAATACAACGCCGGACCGGAATAATCATATTTCAGGTCCCTTCGCTGGGGATGGAAGCTATCCGGAAACATATCCATAGCGTCCATGAATATGTTCGTATATCCCCCGTCACTACACTAACTTTGAGCTTAGGCCGTACGTCTTTGAAAATCTGACCTCACCGGTGCGCGATGTTCTGTTGGTGAAGGAACTGAAGTGCCTGAAGCAAGGTGTTAAACGCATTTGTCCCAGTACATATGACATACAACGCACTTCGAGCATCTCTTTGAAGAATTGGACGCCTTCACATATGGTCTTGAATGGAGGGTCGTGCCACGGTCGTAGGTATGGCATTACGATGATGGTGTGATTATCCACGTCAGGAACTGGTAGCTCTCGAAGGATCGGGACACAGTGATTACGAGGGTCCGTAGATTTGACAAGAAACGTGCCAATGTCCAACTCGTGAGGGTTTTCCAAATGTCTGATGAGTTTTAGCGCCACCACCTTTCCAGATGATAGGTCCATGGCATCCATAAAATTGTAGGAGCGCTACAAATATTCTCCCTATGAGCATCGCTGAATAAAATAGCTGGACAAACCTACGAGTTCCCGTTTACTGTCCTCACATAGCACGGACAGCTTGTTTGTCCCCGTCCAAGACAGCGTCCAGTCTGGTCTACATCCATTGAACGACTTTCTTCATACGGATCGTTGAGTCAGGTTTACGAGACTAGTTGCAAGCGAGGTCGTAGTTTGTAGCCGCATTCTTTGAGCCACATGCAATGGTCCCGCCAGAATATCTCATCAATGGTCAATTTTCCATCAAAATCAGACATCGTACGTTGTCGAAGGAGTGAGTGAGGGAAGGAAAGAAAGAATTATATGGTGGTCCAATATCCAAACAATAGACAGAGTATATATCGAATAGGCCCGGCCCGTTTGCACATCCCTTGATTTTCACACGCATGAAAACCTCGTGAATACCTCATCTGCAACGTCTATGAGCAATGCATCCGCCGAACCATTATGACCATAAGGATCACCATCATCAACTTGAAAGAGGGCTTTGGACGTACTCAGACCTACGCCGTAATGCATAAGATCTCGTCTGATTTGATGAGAGGGACTTTATCTAGTCTCTCCAAGACAGACGGACGATACACGTCTATGAAGGGAGTGACAGCGTATGTTTCAACCACTTTTCTTCCGCAATACCCTATCCTGAGCCTTTACAAAGGGCTATGCAGACTTCCGGCCTACTCAGTGCACTTGAACGCCTCATCCTGGATAGACACTTGATCAGAATTTCCGACGCGTCCAACTTGTTGAATGATCATTCCCAGTTCATTTGGGCCCTGAATTGCCAATATTCAGTTCGTGCGACTCAACACCAACCTTGAAGACGCCGGACGCTTCTTAGCACGCATCGTAAACATGGCTACCAGGTCCACTTAGAGTCGTGGCACCGTCTTTGTCCGACACAATCTGAAACTCAGTGCATAGCATACAGACCCTTGATATCAGCCTCAATAAGAAGTTCTCAGGGACAACAGGCCAATCGTAGTATCGTACACGGCAAGTACAAGGCCTGTACGTGAGAGTCGAGTGACATCCGACGACAATGGAAAGCCAGCACAGGTTTCTTGACTGGGTACTGTAACGAGGGGTATCCGCTAAACCGTCCTGCACTACTAATGACCGAATAGAGAGAGAGAGTAAGACCAGGCGACGAGAGAGAAAGGACAAGGGAATGATTAGCGCATGAATTAGAGAAATGGAAGGAGTATAGTAGCGTTATGGCCGGGGTGTGTATTGTATTCTTGCCTTAGGAAAACCAACTGTCAGTGTTGGAGAAGACCTAGAAAGATGATACTGTTGCCGTCGGGA
This sequence comes from Armillaria gallica, assembly GCA_037576215.1. Lineage (NCBI taxonomy): Eukaryota > Fungi > Basidiomycota > Agaricomycetes > Agaricales > Physalacriaceae > Armillaria > Armillaria gallica. The sequence goes on from JBANDB010000010.1 coordinate 266,339, forward strand.
CCAGAGAAAACGGCTCTTGAATATCTCCATTACGGCTAGTCAGTTCGAAGAGAAAAGCGGCCATCATATAGTGACGACTTTGGATACATTGGGTACTTTGGATGTCACTGGCATCACAATGTAAATAAAAACCATGCACGCACAAGCTGTGGGTCCACATCACACCGTTTCAATTGATGGTATTGTATTTGTGAAAGGTCCCTAGACCTCGGGCCCATCACGAAATTAACACGTACAAGTCCTGTGACTCCAGCAGAACAAAAGCACAAGCGTCCACAATGGAGATATCCAGAAAATGCCGATCATTCGGTCAGGGTTCGACGCGGTCTTACTCGAAGGAGCCCATGCTTCACCTCGTATTGGTGTTGATCATCAGATCCATTCAGGCGAGAGAGGTCAGTGTGAGAATAAGGTACGGCTGCCGCTCGGGATAGACGCTTGCTGACTTGTTGGTTGGAAAATAAGGAAGCCGGACACCAGACACCGCCGCCAAGACTCAGAGATATCCCCGGACGAGCTGCCAAAGAGAGAAGAAAGAACATACATTCCAAGAGGCAGTTAGATATAGAGCAAAATCAGTAGCAAAAGCACAGAGCAAGAGAAACTAGGATTTACTGCGGGGAAAGCTTAGGAGTGGCTGGTATTCCCTGTGCAACGAGTCCCAGAGTCCATACCCAGTGACTGACGGCTCTGAAAGGACGAAGAATGGTGAACTCGGAGTTATAGACAACTCTGGATCTCAGAGTCATCGCACTAAGACCTTTCTCAATGTCCGCAAATCTTTTCACCGCTTCATCGACCTTGATACGTTTCACCGGATCTGGTTCGGTCATGGCAACTATAAGAGGTTCCATGAACTCAAACCCTCTCATTCCTCGGAGCATCTTCTCTCTAATTTTGTAGTTTGCTGCAACTCCCTAAGGGATATCAGGAATCCTGAAGGAAAAAGAAGGCCCAAACTTACTCTTCGGAGAAATGCCCTGAATGCGTTTCCGAGATAGTAAACATCTACGGCGAAGGGATCGTGCTTTGGCGTCTGGTGGCTCTCATCCGCGAGAAATTCTGGGACACTTTTATCGGCTCCAAGGACTGTGCATATAGTAGCCGGAAGTTCGTCGGGTTTATAATGAATGGACAGTCCAAAATCGATGAAATAGTATTTTGGAGGGTGTTCGGTGCGCGAGGAATGGTGCGCGCGAGCGGAAAAGTCGTATTTCATGTCTTGCTCTTGAGGATGGAAGCTCTCTGGTCCGTACATCTGCGAACAATCCATCATAATATTCGTGAATCCGCCGTCACTGAATTGACGACGTCAATGAAACGGGCAATGATATTGATAGAAGAGCCCAACCAATGCGCAATGTGATTTTCATGAAGGAATTGAAGTCCCTGCAGAGTTAGTCGCTTTAGAGTTACTGTTCACATCTTCTGCGTTCTATAACGTACCTCAAGCATTTGTTTAAAGAACTGCATTCCCTCCCCGATAGTTTTGAACCTGGGGTCATACCACGCTCGTAGATGCGGCATCACAATAATGACCTGCCCTTCTCGGTCAGGGATGGGAAGTGTACGGAGGATGGGAACGCAATGATTTCGGTTATCTGAAGACCTTTCTCCGCTGCTGAGAAAGGTACCTATGGCCAATTCGCCTGGAGATTCGTCGTGCACGATAATTTTCATCGCAACAATTCGTCCGGTGGAAATTTCCTTAGCGTCCATGTAAGTGTCGCTGCGCTAAGACATATGAGTACTTTTGAATGCCGGCCAAAAATACGGCCCCTCGTACCACGAAACATAAACCATCTTCACAGAAATACGAGTCCTTCTTAGTGCCCTCCCATGAAGGAACCCAGCCAGGCTGGAAGCGCCGCCGTAGCTCATAGCCGCACTCTTTCAGCCATGCAGAATGGTCGCGCCAAAATGTTTCGCCTGGGAGTAGTTCGTCGGCGCCATGGAGCATTGTAATGGTGTTTAGGCAACAAGCTGACGGTCATACATACTACGATTCGAAGCGAGGGCCTCGACCTGGTCGACCTGGGCCCTCTGACACTGCTGTAACACGGTCACGTACGACAGCGGAAATAACGGAGATAAGGTTACTACCACGGCCATGTCGTGAATATTCACGGAACGCTCACTTGACTACCATTCTCAGGGTATTGTACTTGTCTGGCTTATAAGTTTGATGCGTACATTCGTTATGCATTCAACTTCACCACCCTCAACTTTCCCTCAGCTTCTCAACACTTCAAAGTGTTAGACCAACGAATACAGAGTCCAAGATGTTAGATGGCGGTGTCTCCATTATAACATTTATCGCAGGCTTTGGTTATGCGATTGTCGTTGGCACAACCGTTTTATTCATGCCAGGAAAAAAGATCACCCAACTACATAAGGCATTGATGGAAACCGCCATGGCGTTTACAGAAGTACAATGCCATGTCCCTCGCCGGAAGAGAATTAACATATGCAAAACACACCTCGCGTACGCTCCTTCTGATCGAGGATAGAGCTCATGTCTCACGACGCATGTTTTGAAAACGTTGCAGGCTGATCAAGAACGTACGGAACCTTGACAAGACACGGTGGGGGCACTTGAAGAATCTTTTGAAGTATATGCGCCTCAAAAAAGATGTCGAATCCCATTGCAATTATGTTGAGGTGAGTCATGGCCAACAATACAGTGAAGGGTGCTAACCATTCATTCACGGCCATACAGAATTACAGTGCCCTCATCAAAGCAAAAATCATGCTTAAGGAAGCGGAGGGTGCTCCAAGAGATGCAGCGGAACAGGCGGAGGTTTTGGAAGAGCAAACAAACGAGGAACCGCTCGACATCCTGGAGGAAGATCTCCGTGATATCTTCCAACGTGACGGGCGGTGGACTCGTGTAAAGGGTCACCTCCCTCGTACTCAAAGATCGAGTCCGACCGCAGCAGACCTGGCGTCAGTCGATCTTCTGAATGGTTCGGCCGTTTCATTGCCCATTCCATATCCTGTCATGCGTCCTCAACCAAGCACTCCCCACTGTCCCCCTTCCGAGCTCGAAGGCATTGTTCTGGAAGGAAACTTAATCGATCTTTCGGATACTCCCCTGGACCTTAGTCAACGAGAGGGCATCCTGGTCGATCTTTCCACCGATGATGCTGAGAGCTTACACAGACTTTTATCTGCTGATAACGAGTCCAGTCGTCTTGAAGGAGTTGAGTTGCTCAACACACTTTTGAACTCATCCGGTGCCGTCAATACCCCTGCGCAGACAATACGCCCGAGCGAAACACCTGTCTCTACTCACACGTCGGCCCCGGCGAATGCCAGCACGGATGTCGATCCCGGTCCCCGTCCGAGTGCTCCGCGAAAGCATCGGAGATTTGACCGTTTGGTAGGCGGCCTCCAGGCGGCCTCCAGCTGTATGTCTGCTTCTGCAGACGTATTACAAGCCATCAGAGATGCGCCAACATGCTAGAAGGTCAGAGTCTGACATTGTATGCTGAGATACTTCGTACCAACACCATACCATAGCCTTAGTGACCACTCAGCACGTCAAGCTTGTCGTTAGGTATTCTTATTCTGTCTGTGTCCTGTTGTAAGGGGTGGTACACCCTATATATCACCTATCTATACGACACGAGATTTATTACCATTTCGGCATCGGCTTCGCCGATACCTTTATATACCTTAGCACAGCTTTAGTTAAAAGCAGTCCTTTTTCTTGTAACACTTCGTAGTTGATCAATATACGTTGGTCTAAGCTACGACGTGTGCAACAAGTATAAGTGACCCTTACACCTGTGCATCTCTTATATAAGTGTTGTACTATCACTTCTGTTATTCCATGAGTTGAGGTAGCACGCGGCGTTGCGACTCAGATATGGGTATTGTATTCCCGTCATAAAAAAGCCAGCCGTGTGTATCGAAAGACGATCCGCAGACACCAGAAAAATGTCTCTTAAAGATCTCCATCACGGCTACTACATTTGAGGTTACAGTGATGACTGCGCATGCGTAGACAGTAGATGCATTTTTTTCGTCACTCAGAGTTCAAAACAATCGTAACGCATTGCCTAGACATCGGTCCATCACAAGAATAAAGCGTGAAGGTTTCGTGATCTTAACAGAACAGAAACACAAACGACCATAATGGAGATATCCATAAGACGTCGACCATTTCGGTCAGGGCGTCACTCGAACGAGCCTTTTTTCCACCTCGGACTGGTAGCCATCGTCGATTCAAGCACGAGTAGTGTAAGAACGAGGTACAGCTATGATATGTAGAGTTAGCATATTAGTTACAAGAAGGACAGCAGACAGCAGACAACACGGTCGAAGTTCGAACGATGTGCTAAAGCAAGAAGAGTGGACATATATTCCGAGATGTGAATAGCATGTGTAGAGCAGGAGTAGGGTTTATCGCGCGAGGACGAGATACGACTAGGATTCATGAGTCATTACAAAAGAGGAAGTCGGACACCCGATGCCTCAACCCACAGTGATATCACCAACAAGATGCCAAAGTGAGACCAAAAGGCATATATTCTAAGAAGTAGTTAGATGTGGGAGGGACAGGAAACGAAATCAAGAGCAACAGAAATTGATAGACAAGAATTTACTGCGGTACACGCTTAGGAATAGCTGGTATTCCTCGCGCAATGAGACCCAGAGTCCACACCCAGTGGCCAACAGCCTTGAAGGGTCGAAGAATGGTGAAGTCAGTGTTATAGACGACCCGAGATCTCAAAGTCATCGCGCTAAGGCTTTTCTCGACCTGCGCACATTTCTCGACAGCTTCGTCGATCTTGATCCGCTTCACCGAATCTGGCTCAGTCATCGCAGCTATCAGAGGCTCCATGAATCCAAATCCTTTCATCCCGCGGAGCGCTTTCTCGCCGAGTTTATAATCTGCCCCGACACCCTAGAGGAAGTCAGCCTTTTGCCGATTAAATCGAAGGGATAGCTTACTCTGGGTAGAAAGGCTCTGAATGCATTCCCAAGATAGTAGATGTCAACAGCAAATGGATCGTGCTTTGGCGTTCGCTTTGTCCAGTCTGGATTATCGGCGAGGAATGCAGGAACTGATTTGTCTCCCCCCTCGAATGCAAGTACGGTAGCCGGCAGTTCATTGAGTTTGAAGAGGATTGAAAGACCGAAATCAATAAAGTAGTATTTCGGAGGTCGTTCAGTGCGTGACCGGTACCGCGCACGACTGGAGAAGTCGTATTTCAGAACTATCTGGTCGGGATGGAAACTGTCTGGTCCAAACATCGAGGTAGCATCCATCATGATATTCGTGAAACCTCCGTCACTGCGGTGTCCTGGTAAGACCGAAATGAGATACCAAGAAAGAGACTCACTAATGAGCAACATGGTTGTGGTGAATAAACTGAAGTCTCTAAGAAATGTGTTCGAAAGAACCCAAACAAAATGACAGTGAGCTAGCCCACCTCGAGCATTTCCCTGAAAACTGGACCCCTTCACAGATGGTTTTAAATTTGGGATCATACCATGGTCGTAGGTATGGCATCACAATAATAGCATGCCCTTCCTCGTTTGGAACGGGGAGTATTCGAAGAATGGGGACACAATGATTACGGCGATCCGAGGACTTTTCTTCACTGGTAAGGAAGGTTGCAATTTCCAATTCATTTGGATCGTTTTCTTGCATGATTATTTTCATTGCGACGATCTGTCCAGTCGATGTATCCTTGGCATCCATGAATGTATAACTACGCTTATGAGACATCAGCATATATACGGTTAAGAATCCTGGCAAGCGTACCATTCCGGAGGAGCTATCCTCGCATAAATATGGGTCCTTCTTCGTGACTGTCCATGATGGAACCCAACCAGGCCGAAAGCGCGGTCGTAGCTCGTAGCCGCACTCCTTCAGCCATGTAGCATGTTCGTGCCAGAAAATCTCGCCATGAAGTAACGTTGCGGGACCGATATGCCTCTGTTCACCAGAGTCGCTGGATTCGCTACCCATTGTGGTGATGGCATTTGGGGAAAAGAACAATACGAATGGGAGTCAAAGCGTTTCTTCGACTTGAATTGATTCGCACAATGGCTTGGTGGTAGGGAAGGGGGAAGAATAAGGACCTTACCGCTCGAGCTGATCCAAGTCAAACCATCGCAAAAACAACAATAAAAAGGGCGCCGAATCTGGGATTGATAGAATATCAAGATCTTGGCCAGCTGAGCACAAGGTCCAAATGATCAAAGATAATTATGCGAGAACAAGAGTTCACCACCAGGGATGGACCTTATGGATATCAGTTTATACGAACTCCGATGAGCTAGGCAGGACCAAGGGGTTTCTAGGGTCGCCAGGACAAGATGTGCGACGTCAACGCGGTTGCTTAGGTCGACGTAATCATTTCAGCCAGGGCTTCTGTAAGCGGTCGCCTTTGTAGAAAGCCAAGCGCCCGAGCAAGTTTGAAGACAAGTGCATTCAAATTGCAGAAGTGCAATTTCCTCACACGTGTCCGGCCCTGAAGATCCGAAGTTCGGTTTTCGCCAACCAAACTTGGACTGCCATGTCCTACCACTATGCTCTGAGTATTACTTATTGTACTTTAATTCAGAGTATTGAATGTAGAATCTCTGTGTGCAAACCCACCATCTTTTATCTTTTATCATCACTACCATTTCTCTATATCTGGTATTGACTTCAAGGTCTTACCACTGTCTGCCAATGGTTTGTACTATGTAGTCTTGGAGTAACTCAGATCGAACAAGCCTTACAAACGTTTCCATACAATTGAAAGACAATACGGCTATAGTACATTGTTCGACTTTCGCTTTGTAGCTTTTACATATCGTACACAATACGCCCACCGACCCAAGGGTAGGGATAGTTACGCTGGTACCAATTGCGGACAGATCGACGCTCCGCTATTCTTGGAATGGTAGCATACGAACCGCCCATCTGAAACGTTGTCAATTTCATTCCCGCCCAGAAGAAATCAAATGAACGTACCACAACCTGATGAGCTCCATCAAAGAAATCCATAGAGTACCTATCGGAATGGATCAGTGACATTCTCCGCGGGGATGAACTCGTTGGTACACACCCCGGGTAGAGCGCAGACGGAACAAACCCGTCGTACTTATCAAATAGGGTTGAGGTCCACTCCCAAACGCCACCATTGCTGCCCCGGCCACCGTCTCTTCCTCCGCCAGTAGTGGCTCTGCCAGAATTTGTAGTCAATAGGCGGTTTCATGCGAAGAGGAAGCAACCTACGGGATGGGATGCCAGTTCCGAAAACCGACATTCGCGCCGCCTTCGTAGCCTGCTTCGAATTTATCGTAAAACAAACGAAGTTCAGGTTCAGTGGGTAGACGGCCGCCCTTGACAAGGGCGTATCTAGACAGATCGTCGTACGACGCAATCACAGGCCAGTTGTATGCAACGTCCATCGCAACGGGACCATACAAAGTACGAACCTAGTGTTGGAGGTTAAATACGAGTCGGAAATGCAGAGCGGCTTCCAACAAAAGTACCCACCTGCATGGCTCCGGCAACTTGCACCCAACTGGCGGGAACCTGGATGTCCTTTCCATCTCCTGACTTGTAAAACTCATAAAACTCGCCGTTCATTACGGGCCGCCACTCGATCCGGAACTCGTTCACATGTACTTGCCGCGTCGGGTGTTCGTTATCCCAGCCGTACTCGTGAGTCGTCACATCACTCGCTTGACCATCTTCCACCTCCACATCATCGTGACCTAAAGTAACCGTAGCGGGGCCGAGCGTGACGGTAGGGGAGAAGGGTTTTGGCTCAGCAGCCCACTTCTCTGACAGAGACTCCCAATCAGGTATTGCGAAGCCGGGAGGAGGGAGCGTGCCAGTCCCGGCGCGTTGGAGTAGCATGTAGAGTAGCGTCTCTGCGTGTAAGGCTTCATGTTCATAAGTCATGAACAAGACCCGTCCCATTTTCCTGGTCAAGGTTCTCTTTCCAGTTTCCACATCTCGGTACAGACTCAACAGTCTTTCCCTAACGCGATTCTGGAAGAGCAATATCGAGTTGAGGCTGGGCCAATCCTTGTCCTCAGTAGGAACTTCGGAATGAGGCTGAACAAGCAACGATCAGCTTCTGGGCTTAATGAATGAAAAATGGACATACGTGGCATACAGATGGATCGTCAACGATAGGATCAATTCCGCGCTACGAGGAGTCAGCTATGAGGAGAGGTTCAAAGCGGAGCCACTATTACCTCAAATATGTACTGTAAAATCGCGTCATTAATTAAAGACCATTTACTCATGAAATCTCGGCATACCTTGAAACCTTCAGGCTCGGTGTGTGGCTCCTCTAGGAGCCTGGATAGGTGGATATCAAGAAAAGTGGGTATATGCCCCAGGTAGAATAAACAAATGTGTCGTAAATCGATCGGCTTCTGATAGAGCATAGAAGGAGGGATCATTTTGCGCGTTATGACATCCCATGAAAGCCATAAGCACTGCCAATCTTGGAGAGTGGGTACACCAAACGGAGAAGTCGAAAACAACTTTCTGCCGACCGTGTTTTCCTTAGAAGTAAAGGGAGAGCTCAGCAAGGGGAATGTAAACGGAGGCCGTTCCAAAAGCCACAGTGAGTACCGCGAACTACTGTCAGACCACCGTTGGATGGGGCGAAGATTACTCTCGGTGAATAAGACATAGGCGTCCCGGTCGGAGAACTAGAGTGGAGTAATGAGTGTTATCCAATGTCGTAGCAAACCGGCACGAGACCTTGAACGACTCTTCGATCTTGACTAATTCATCTTCCAAAAAGTGGAACTCTGCTGCGGTCGCGGGATCGCATACAGTATGTTCCGCTCGACATTTGAAGAACGCCTCGTGTCGACCTATGATTAGATAGGTAGGCATGAGCGATGGAAGCAATTGAGAAGTAAAGAAGAAACTCACGCTCTGATTCGTCGTAGTTCTAATTGACGGGGTGTGAATGGTCACAAATGATGGAGAGAATGACTTACATTCACATACGACCACTTTTCCGGGTCAAATAAATCCTCGTTTCCTAGCACCTTTCCTGCTCCCCGCAAACCGTTCATGATGAATTTCTTGGTGTAGCCCGTCCGGTCGTTATACGCCTCTTCGATGACCTCCTTGGCATTATCATGATCCATACCCAGAAGAAGCGTATCTCCTGAGCCCGGACGCAAGGGAAGAGATCGCAGGAAGTCCGCGCCCGCATGACGTGAAAAGTTTCCCAAGGAGGAACCAAGGAACAGTAAATGCAACGGGGGCTGAGTATCGCCTGGTGTGGTTGGCGGAGACTCTGAATCCATGGACTCTGTTGCGGATGAATCAGACGAGATAGCTGAATTGGGTGAAACGTCTCTGGCGTCGAGTTTCAAACCTCGAGAGAAACGGCTCTCCATGGTGGAAGCCTGGGAAGGGATGGACCTCAAGCCACCAGCCTCCACGAATTTAAGTCCGTCATCATATGTGCCCCACATGCCTTTGGTGTTCACTTTCCCTTGAAGAAGCTTCCCCACGTCCGACTTGGCAATATCTCCAAGCGTACGCTCCAATTCGCGTTCTTCGAGGTCCAGAGCATAGTACGTGATTGGTGGGCGACTAGTCCCGTTTTTGACCAATTCAGCGAGTCCTCGTAGAATATGAGACGTTTTACGCAATGAGCTAAAATGCGAAGAAGGATGAGCCACCACTCAATTGCCCGGAAGGAGCATAGCAAAAGCGTGTCGAGCCATCATCAGATGACCGAGTATAATGTCGAAACGCGTCCGCCTGATAGTAAGTACTCACCCGGACCCAAGCTCGAGGACTACTTCGTCTGGTTGGACGCCGCCGCCGCCACCGCCGTGCATGATCCGGACAATTTCGTCCGCCTTTGTCTTTAGAATCTCCTCTTCGGCGCCAAAGAGGTAGTACTCGGGAACTTCAGTGGTAATGTCGTCGTAGAGTCTCAACCCACGTTCGTCGTACAGGAGCAATGTAGGCAGCTGTTTTTGGCCTGTAGGTCTGTCAAGGCCATCGACAATGGCCTGTCGAATGGCCTGTACGTTGGCGGCCTGGCTGTGGACATTGAGGATATTGCTGGAGGGCATAATAAGGGGAGAAGAAAGGGTGGAATCGAGGTGAGCTTTATATACAGAGAGGAGAGCACGGGATCCTCGCCTTCAAAGTGTTGCACGTCGATCGTTTTATACAACCGGTTACCAGCCAATGACATCACTGTCTAAAACGTCGGCTGCGAATTCGAATATGACTTAGGGGCGTCTAGATGAGTAAACGAGCGCACGCACGCTTTGTCAGTATCCACTGGCCTGAGAGAAAAGAATCGCTTTTTCCAATAAGAATGGAGGCCCCGGTAAAGATTGGTAAATTTAGCGTCGGAAAGGCGCTCTAGAGGGCCGCACTGGCATTTAGAGGGCGGTGGCGACGTCATAGAACCGAAAGAAGCGCGGGTTCCGGCGGTTTCGGTCCCGGTTGGTAAGAGTGCATTATAAAACAAAGCAAGAAAAGGACCAGCTGATACTACAAATTGCCGGCAGCAAAAACAACATGGCGGAAGCAAAGCTCGTTGCGACTGTCACAGTCCATGTAAAATATACCGAAAGAATCTGCACTACCACTTTCCAGCAAGATGTCCAATAGCCCAAATAAAACCCCCACCTCCAACAGGAAGCAGAAGAACCCACACACCCAAATCCCAAATAATACGCTTCCGTGTCTGACTCCGTTGGAGAGCCCGCTCTTTCCGCTGAAGAAGCTCGTCGTGTGATGACGGCGAGTTCTCCCCGCTGCGGTGGTGAGGACCCGGTGTTGAGGGCATGATGATTGACAGAGGTCGCTTGAAATAATGGATAACGATATGCAGGAATGCTATATGGAGATGTTTAGCCCAGGGCGAACTTGTGCTTAAGAATAGACGTACCTGGCAATATGAATGTGCTAGAGAGACAACTTGCCAAAAATACATCGCTTACGACAGCGAATACTGTGTTAGGAACGAGGGATAGAAGTGCGGTGAGTGCGAAAATGGCAAGTTTAGATAGTGGCACGTTCGTTGATTGCCTGACACGTTCTGGAATAGGAAGAGACGGCGAAGTGACGAGTATAGAAGGGACGCCAAGTAACAGCGTCAACGCATTCAAGGATATGATGTACGGGTCCAAAGGATGTTCGGACTGGTCCTCCTAGACGCGAGCGTAAGGACGTGAAAGATCAAGTAGAAAGGTAACTCACGGTGCGCAGCCGGCCCGGAAGGGAGGCAAAGATCATCAGCGGGAATGTTAGAAGAACGGCTACGACTACAGAGATAAGTGAAAGAGGCATAAATGAATGTGATATCGGTCTTTTAGCTGTCGTGACGGAAGGTATGCCAGCTTTCAAAGAGGCATACAGAGGGAGTGTGGTTGACGACGTAAACACAAAAGCAATGGTGGCTAAACTCTTCATCAACGACCAGTCTGTCTTAGTAAAGGTACACCACTCACTGATTCCTTGCCAAAGAGAGCCCATCTTGGTCCAGCCGGGGTTCATTTTCAGCGTCCCTTTGTGTTGTGCAATAGCGACTAGTGTGAGCCAAAGGACGTAGGTGAGGATGGACAATCCGGTGCAGTAAATAATTCGCTTCGATACAAGAGACTGGGCGAGGCAGAACGGTAGAACGACAACCGCGATACCGATGCACAAGACAGGTTCGGGGGGAAATGGCAGGTCGGAAGGAAGTAAAGGGAGGAGAACCTCAGCCGAAACTATGACGCATTTTTTGAGCACAACATCCTGCAAAAGACTAATAGAAACCCACCACGGATATACAAAGCAGCAAGCCCAACTCGGAGCGCACCGGTGCCTCCCCGTACGACACTTCGCAACACACTGCGGAGCCGCTCCTTCCCCCTGCCCCGTCCCCTCGCAAACGAATCCAAAACAATATCCTCAACATCGCCTTTCCGTGTATACCTCGCGAGCATATACCATAGCCTCCTCGTGAACGCCGCCAAAACCGCGAACAAAAAAAGCGCCGGGAGGCCCAATTTCAGGGGAAGCTTTGTATACGGCAGGAGGGTGGCCCCGAGCTTCAGGAACGGTGAGAGCAAGTACAGGAGCACCACCGAGGGTTCCAGCGGCTGGACGAAGGGCCGGCCGATTTCGAAGGGAGCATCTGTGTCGTCGTCGTCGTCACCGTAATGGGTGTTGTCGTCGTCGTCGTGGACGAGGATGAGGGCAGAGGAAGAGTCAAGGGAGGAAAGGACGGGAGAGGACGAGCCCGACGAGCTGATGGATAGACGCCGAATTGACATCGCCCAAGTGCATGTGGTGAACGGAGGTGAAGAGGTTGGTGCTGCGCAATTTGCGTCATTTCCTTATATGTAAGGTGAGAACTGTGGTGGTAGCTCTATTTTTAGCACTGAGCAGAAGCTGTTCGCTAGAGGGATGCCTGGTCCTGACAAGTCTGGAAATAGAAATACTTTGATCTCTTTCTTTTCCCGTTTCTTCCAACGTTATTTTCTGTCCAACAAAGATCATTGAGCTGCTTTCCGCAATAAATGCTAGTACTTAAAATATTGATTTGGTCCAGAACTTTACCAAAACTTGTCCAAACTGTAGTAGTTGTCTGTGTTACAAACAGGGTATGCACTGTAATTGGTCTGAAAGATCAGCTGCCAGATATACCTCGACGAGACTATTCTCACTTCCACGATAGGCCCGTCCGTCGGCATCCTATTGTCCTCTGCCTCAAGTTAGTATCAGCCTTGTCTTGGCCTCCCGGGTCAATCACCGCGTCTGCCCTAAATAATACCTCCCCAGGACCCTCCCTCCAGCAGCCCACAAACAAGTCCCATCCCGTTTCTCCTCCGTCACCTGCATCGCAACTATCGGCTCTGCACTCCCAGGACCAGGTATATCCCAAAACGCATCACCCCCAGTACGCAAAGACCACCCTCGGACCCGCCCGTCATCTCCAGCAGCATACAAAAAATCTTCGCCAGGATCAATAGCAGTACCCTACACCACCATCAGACGGTCGTCAGCCACATCAGCCTTGACGTACTTACCAATGTCCTGCTGAGCCTGTTCACATGCCCACGGAACTCCATGATTGGTTCTCTCGCTGTGGGGTAGCGGAGATCAAAGGCGCAGAGCTGTAGGTAATTGTTGTCATAAAAAAAAAATTCACTGACATGCAGCACGTACCGTTCCATCCATGTGACTCACAAGCATCTTCGTGTCGTGGAAACAACTGAGATGCACCACAGAGCTTCGAACCCGACCTTCGAAGATTTTTTGGCCGTGGGATTTCCTGTCAGTGGTTCGTTTGTCGAATACCAGGATCGAGCCGCCCCGTGTCCCGGTGTATATTAGATTCTTGCGGGTAAGTATAAGATCACCGCGCAAAAAAAAATTCAAAGATAGAAATTACTTACGTCCTTTTGTTCAATCGCGAACACATCGCTATTCGTATGCAGGGGCTCCACGGGTGACGACGCTTCGACATCACGTAGCAGAACCGCTTGTTTGTTGGCACCGAGCACGAGGGTGCGATCCCGGAGGTGGCTTGTCCAAATGTCATGGACACGATTCAGTGTGAGGAGAGTAGTGCGCCTGTGTTCAACATAATCGGTTCCGTTTAGAATATTAGAGTCGTTCGACGTGATGCATGTAACGTACATAGGCATCCGCAGGTTCTGTACGGCTATTTTTGAGGACGCACCGAAGCAGGTAGCACTTGGCCGGCGTGAGCGGGGTGCTCACGATTATTTAAGAAGAAAATATGCTCACATGCAAAAGTCACCAGAGGAGCATATCGAGGATATCTATAGGCAGTCAACAAGAGCTGAAGCGGCCCAGATTCGCGGTGTTTTACCTGGGAAGATGGGTGCAAGTTGAACTGAGGCGCCCAATCAAGGTCATGGAGATCACAGCTATACAGGAATCCTCTATCGTCTCCCAAAAACCGACGAGGTTGACCATTAAGATCCGTAGACTAGCAAGATATATTAGACGGCTAAGGCAAACCAGCGACTTGGCATGTCTTACACAAAAAGCGGTGATTTTACCGACCACGGGCGGCCTTGAGGACATTATACGAGAAGATGAAGTAATATTCGAGGATAATAGTTCACTAGCAGCCGCATAAGAGTCGTTAAGAGATGAATGCTATCCAGATACTGACTGTTGTACGCGACTGATCTCTGCATGAGACGAAGACCTGCGTAAGGCATCAGTGAGGTCCCATTGAGAAGCCTGTCGTCGCTTTCGCGACGTGAAAGTCTGTGAAGCAGCAGCAGTAGTAGAAGCACTAATAGGCTCTTTAGGGCGCGTGTCTGTACGCGGTTTGGACGAGTTTGGAAAGTACCGTTTCCTTTCCTCGTCCCAATAGAAGCCGTTCAGTTCAAGAGGCATTTGATTACGTCATCTTCGTACTTTTTCCAGCGCCGTTTCAGCGGAAATAGTATAAACTTCAACGAGCGAATCACAACTCAAATTAGTAGTACGCCGGACGGGGAGTTGCATCAGGGCTCAAGTTCGATGTGATGATGGGAGGGTGTCGATGATGATCAGTTTCATTGCCTGGTTACTTCGATCATTTGGATAGGGACTACATTGCGCGACGCCTGCTTGAATGTTTTGACGCGCAACAATCGAAGGAGTCGGGAGTCGGAGCAGCATCTCAAACTTCAACTGGTGAATGGTATGACAGACGGACCGTGTGGGACGTGTCTTGAGACGTCTTGTCAAAAACTGACTGGTATATCTGTTGTGATCTGTATTGAATTACTCCGGATCACGTTGAGCCGACAGGTATATAGGTATAGGCGTGTAGCAATACGCGTCAACGGTATGAGCACATGGCAAAGCAATCGAGTCATATAATTCATCCCAGAAATAGTTTTCGGGGCCGGCAGTTTGCCGAAATTATGATATGGATGAGTGTTTTTTACCTTCCAAATGAAGAAAGAAGAAAAAACAGAAAGCTCGAGAGAACCTGGGTAGATACGACAAAGCAAAGTGAAACCTGCAGGGTTGGAGTAACAAAGCAGATCGATTCGCTGGGGAAGATATTCGCGGTCCCTGAAACAACATACAGCAAACTCCAGTACCCTCGATCTTGTAGATATGAAATGAGTTTAATTAAGCTGGGCCGCCATGGACGCACTTGCAGTCCTCGGCCGTGCAGAACGTACTATAGACCTCACCTCCCCATCGAAAGGAATGTTAGTAATCTTACAAATTGACGGAAGTTATGGCATTGCATCATCGCTGAGGAGATATTGCATCAAAGATGAGCACCGCACTCAAAGGATCGTACCTTACTCGGTGATGTCAGAAAGTGCAACGAACCGAGCTGGTGCGGAAGCTTGACGACGCCAAAGTATGACAAATGACGAGGTTACAGAGCTGCGCGTTGCTTGACAGTGTAGCCAAGTGTAGCAACCAATTAGGTAGCAATGTCGGTGGCAACCTCCTAATAGAACCATGCCAGTGTCTGAGCTAAAATCTCCCCGCTTCTCCTCCTACAACGACCACCAAAAAGTACAGAGCAGAGGACTGCGATCGGACCCCTCTGACTGAGAAAAAACTATCACGAGGGAGGAATAGATTCCCAAGATAACTATTTCACATCACATCTTTTCCCAAACCAAACCGGCTTTCCGCCTTTTTTTTCGCGCATTCATTCCACTTGATATGGATACCGCGTTTCTCTTTTATCCACCACTCGGTGAGCCCGACTTTGCGCCTACGCCACATAAGCCGGCGCTTGCCTTCATCGCCATCGCGGAGCCTGTACTGGGGAAAGAGAGGCAGCACGTGTGCTTTTCGTTCGAGCCGGTGAGTACTTGCCCTTTGGAGATTTACGTAGCGTGCCTGTGCGAAACGACCCCGAAGGAGGTAGCATACGGCACACGATGAAATCGTATATGTGTTGCTACTTGCGATTCCTGATCCCGCCGTATCTCTCTCGCGACATGTACTGACCGCCACAACAGACGCGCCATTCCTTGCAATCGTATCCACGCATATCTACCACGTGTCTTCAGCCTCAAATTATGGCCAAGAAACGTCGTTCGTTACAGTCTTTCTTCGTTCCTTACTCCCAGCCAGCTTCCCCTTCGTCTCTGGCTGCCAGTTCTCACGATATCTCTCACTACGCGACCTTGCCCCGTCGTAATACGAATTCTCCGCCCTCAGATCTACTCGACGACGACCCATTTGCCAATCTCTCGTCTCCACTCCGGCAGGCACAATTTTTCGTCGCACAGCCCAAGTCCCCAGAGGCGAATCCTCGCTCGCCACTCGCGCCCAAGTGCAGCGAGCCTTCCTTCACCGTACAGCCGTCTATCACTAGAGCTTCGTCGTCTGGAATCATCCATGCGCGGCCAGCACACCAGAAACCGGCCTTTACCCCCCGTCCTTCCCTTCCGTCCCTGCACACGCTCTCCAAAATCAACTTTGTGATATCTAAAAAGGTGTCGCCGTCTCACATAGTCTGTCTTTAACCTAACTAACTCTGTGTTCCCACCAGGTGCGTAGAGGAAGAGTTGGCGCGACTTTGCCGTTTGAGCCATGGGATGACCATCCCGATTCTCAGTCGTCTGGATCGACTACCCCTTCCCAAGAATCCGTTTCCAAATTACCAACTCCAGAACACGACACTTTGGCTGCGGCCGAAAGTTATTTCCCTGGAAATAAAATCACAGAATCTCCACTTACTACTTCTCCTACTCAAGTCACCGACGACGCCAATGCGGACTTTGTTGATTTCTCAGACGAAGACGACTGCGAGCTCTTCGCCGCGTCCCCCGATGACGAGGATATCGACGTAGGCTTTAACTACACGGGCTTGGCTTACCTAGAACCGCCAAATGACGATCTTCTTACTCAACCTGCTCTATCGCGCACTCTATCTGCGACTCTGTCACAGAGTTCCCACTCGCGCTCCGTTTCATCCACATCCTCTACCTCCTCCCTAGGCGAAGTCTACCCCGAGTCTCGTTTCCGCGATCTCTCGCCGGACGGAAGTCATAGCGACATATGTTTCCCAAGCTCTTCTTCCACTGAGAGCGAAGGTGATGTCCTTCACTCACCCCCTGACGATTTCATCTCGGATGCTTATTCCTGGGAATGCACCCCAACTCCACCCACATCAATGTATATAAGCGACCCTGACGTGATGATGTTTGAGCCGGGTACATCCGTCGATACGATCACACACCACGACCACCGCTCTACTATCATGCAACGCGACTACGACTGGACCCACGAAATGGTAGACAGCGATGCGTGGGACGGCAGAGGGCGCGAATCTACGCGCCGTCCCGATTTCTCTGGCTGGGCGCCAAGCGGTAACGGAAACGGCAGAGGACATGATGAAAAGGGCCGCGGCTGTGGAAACTATAATGGGGGTTGGGGCGGCTCGGGTGACGACGGCCGAGGGGGCGATAGGAGGGGGATGCGGTCATCGTTCTCGACACCATCATCCTCAGATGCTTCCTCCGAGAGCGAAGATGATTCCGAAGGCGAGTACGGCCAGGGATCAAAGGCTGTACAGCCCAGGGACTCTGACGACGATGTTCCACTCGCTCAGCGAATTCCGACTGCCCTCAAAGCCCAAAAGACGCTGAGACTGAAGACAAAGGAGGAGCGGGACCAGCGACGGAGGGACCGTGCCGCACGCAGAGCTCGCCAAGAGACGCTCCGTCCAGCAGGCGCAGCAGCTCCAGCCCCTCAGCTGATGTCAAGCACGCAGGAGGCCGCGTTGCATGCTTCTAGATCGATTCGACGGCCTCGTACACAAACCGTGTCAGGGCCTGCTCGTCGGATGCCCTTTGCCGTGGAAGACCTCACCCAGCGCTTGCAGCATGTCCAGGCTGCGGACCTACGCGGCGAGCCCGTAAGGAGTCCGTCGCCTCCCAAGGTCAAGACGCTCCGTCCCATGCGCTCCTTCCACCAGTCAGAGCGGCGGCGGTTCGACGAGCATGCGTTGGTCCCTCTGCCTGGGCCGCCGCTTGTGAGATCCACGACGCGGACACGGAGTCGGGTGCGTGACGACACGCAAATATCCCGACGCGTGGTCAGCGAGATGCCTGCCGACACGGAGCAGAAGCTCTACCGCTCGACGACGCGTAGTAGGCCGAGGGCGCACGAAGACGCGCCGCGAGCCTATAGCGAGATGCCACCGGATGCCGAGGTGAAGCTCGCTCGTGCGCGAAGTCGGGTGCGAAGTCCTAGTCAGAACCACACTGAGGATGCGATACCGCCCCTGCCTAGACATTCTGAGGATCGCAAGTTGACCAAGGGGGGAGGCCGGACGTCGTCGGAGCAGCCCAGAGCGATGGGCTCGACGCCAGCCCCTGTTGTCAAGGGTGTCGTGTCGCAACAGCGTATCTTCATTGGTGATAGACAGAGTTATAACATGGTCGAGATTGGCGCGTCGACGAATGCGGGAGATGTGGTCGACATGGTGGAAGCACAGGGGTCACTGAAGGGCTGGGTTGGTACTGGGGGATGGATGCTTTGGGAGGTTGCTCAGGATTTTGGAATGGGTCTGTTGATTTAATAGTGTCGGACAAGGTGCCTTTGCTGACCGATACTTTTAGAGCGCCCTATTCGAAGCTTTGAGCTTCTCGCCGATGTTGAGGCCTCGTGGAACAGGGATAAGATGGTTAACATCTTTGTGCTGAAACTGACGACTTTGTCTTCGTTGCTTCGTCGTACGGTATGTCATGCCGTTACTGTAGTGTTCGAATGCTTCTAATAATGTTGTCAGGCCATTCCGTCAGTTTCTCCTCTCCATTCTGGCTACGTAGAATGGGAAATCAAACGCGGCAAATGGAGCAAACGTTGGTTATCGCTCCGTGAGCATAGTTTGTTTTTATCTAAACGCGACAATGTGAGTGTGTACTCTGAAGATGAGGAAAACATCTAAACAGTCATTATTAGGGCAAAGACGAGATGTTTCTCTGCTCCCTATCTAATTTTGATGCCTATTTCGTCACACGCCTACACAAGGCGCCTAAAGCCTTTGTCTTTGCTCTGAAATCTACGGACAATTTATCACTGTTTGAGAATACTGCAGACTATCTACATGTCTTTTCTTGTAACAAGAATGATGGGGATCGATGGATGGAGAGGATCCTTCTTGCTCGTGTGAGTACCTATGGTTTCCCGTCTCATTGACAGCTCTGACCTTCCTTTTTTACGTAGTCCTATGTTCTGCACCAGGAACGTAATGTCTTGTTCAACCCAAAGACTACCACTGGGCTGTCCCGGGCTGGGACACGGAAAGGAACTGGTCGTCCTGTCCAGCAGCCGCTCGTGAATGTCGGGACGGCGGATGTGTTTGAGCCTGGTTCGCTGCTACGCAAGTAGCAGAACGGTATATGATCACGACCACTATGATATTGACATGCCTATTCTCCACACTGCTGCCTATGTGTAGTAGACTTTGTATCCTTACTGTCCTTCTTTTTTCCCTTCGACATACATGGTAAGTATTAGGTTTTTGTTGTAAAAACATATGATATAACATTAAAGAAAAAAAGTGAATAATGAATGTACTCCAAGCGTATGATTGGCCGCCATAAAAATTTAGTTGTATAATACAGTCCTGTAACGCTAGGAAATTGGTTGGGCTAAACAGACTTACGGTAAGGAGAAATAGAAAGTAAATATACTACTCGTCAACAGAGATACCTGCTCTGAATTCAGTCATACTAGTCGCTAAATAAAAGCAAATCTAAAACACCAGTCCCGGTCTGAACGAACTTAAGTAGGTCCCCACTCATACTCCTACATCTTAACAGTCTTAGTCTATGCAAAAACGTCATCCAGCCATCGCTCGTAGTCGTATTCTGGTTCTCCCGCGTCGTTCCGTACACTTGGCATGACTTCCTTCAAGTAGTCCACAGACGATGCCGGAAGGTGGGCAATGCGCAAGTCTAATTCTGTCACAAAGAGCTGCAGATACGGTGAGAACGGAATTTCGCACGAAGGAGAGTAAGCAGACCTTGTCGGAAGCGATCCCACGGAAAGCTTCACGCAATTGCTCGGGAGACGTCTGATCCTCTGTTATGTCCACCTAGGAAAGTAAATTAATTAAGTCCAGATGACGCTGAGAGAAAGAAGGCAGAATCATTCACCAGAAGATTAATGAAGGCCTCGAAGCTCACAGCCCCGTAATCTTGTACCACTTGGTCGTATATGTAATTCATATCTTCGTCCTATGCCCAGTTGAGCTATGATAAGAATCGACAACCGCAGCACGTACAGAATACACAATGCCTAGACTCGCCAAGGCAGCCGTCATTTCTGATTGATTGAGGGTATTCGACTCATCCCTGTCGAAGTACCTGAATGTGCTTTCGAACTGCTCTAGCTGGGCGGGCGTGAGATTGGTCATGTTTCGTGAAACGATCTAGTAAAGCGGCCTTGGTGAGTGGGGCTATCACGTCGACGCCAATGAGTCACACCTGGTTATCGATAAAAGCTATCTTCTTGGCAATACTTTGCACGACAAGCTCCAGTTCAAACTCTAGGTCCTGACAAGTGAACACCGTGTAATCGTTTTCTTCGACGTTGGCGGCCGCGCACTCAGCTTCAGCTTCAGCGACATCAGCTAGCGTCTCCGAAAGAACTGGTATTCGAGTTTGAATACGCTGCACTTCCTGTTGTTGCTCCTAAGAAAGAGGAGAGGGTTCAGCAATGTAAAGTGAGCAAGATGCGAACCAACCATACTTCAAGAGGACCATCGACAGCCGCTAGTTCTGACGATATGAGATGCAAACGACGCTCAAAATCATTCGCGACATCAGCAAACTGCTTTCGCAGACTTTCCTTGATTCTGAACCAGAGGTAAATATATGGAGATTACACGCTTTGAAGACCACTTGCTGTCGTATCTGGGCGTTGATGGATCGGGAGCGTTGCGCCTCTGATGCCAACAATGCTTTCCAAGCCTCGTCCAGATCTGGCAGAGTAAGACCCTGGGGAGGAACGTACTCCCGTAGTCCATATGTCTTCAGTTTGGTCTGAACATTTCCAAACAAGGTTGCTATATCCTGTTTCTCAGTTACCCACGTCCGCTTGGTGGTTTGTTTGTAAATGGTGAAGTCGGCGGAGTGACTCTTGGCGTCCGTGTAAGTGCCTGAAAACATACTTGCTGACCATTTCGCTCGAATTTCCGAAAGCGCACGAAGAAGCTATGCCCATTTCATAAGGATACGACAGCAAAATGGAATGTTTGCTTACCAGCTTGACGCGACGTTCATAATCGTTACGTGACAGCCATACAGATTGCATCAGTTCGGCAAATTTGTCAACTCGTCGAGATACAGTTTCTGCTTGGTCTACAATCATAGTGATAAGCGCAGGATCAGGTAGAGCAAGTTGCTGGCAGACCCATCGATGAGAAAGCATGGAAGAAGCTTGCGATATAAGTCATGACACTCCGTTCATCGGGGTGGTTTGAATCGCATAAATCTTCCACTTCGAGAAGTTGCTAGCCAGTAACTAAGTAACGGTCGAACCCCAGCGAGAGCTACATACCGGAATGTTCAGGTGGTCGGCAGCAACTTGGAAAGCTAATCTTGTATTGGCGTGTCTGTCACTCTAGAGCATTGACATCAGACATCTGTAGCATGTAGAATGAAGGACCCAGATGTAACCAACTTTGTCGAGCTTATCATAATCCAACAAGTCCGGTCGATGACAGTGAATCAAAGCACACCTTGCGGACACTATTAGCAAGGGTATTGAGCGTAATGCGATGTTTATATACGAACAGAGCCAGGCCGTCGGACCAACTGAGTGAAAAATCTTGCACGTTAACTTCCTTGTATGGCTCCGTCTTTCGTTGACACCAGAGTAGGAGACCCTCTTTTGCGGAAAGACCTTCTTCACTATAGTGGGGTATCAGACGAGAGACCAGCGGGAAAAAATTTATAGTGATGACACGCGCCTGATATCCGCAATCGTGAATCGTAAAATGAGAGTCCATATCATTCCGAGTATGAGCTTCAGGTTCCCATCGATAATGTCTGAATATCAACGTGAATTGGATTTCAACAAGGTGATATTGTTGTCTACCCTCCGGCCCAATATTTGTGAGTTTAACGCCTCTTGAAGTGATAAATTCCAAAGCCTTGTTAACATTTTCAGCCTTTTGGATTCGCATTCGGGGGGCCTTGTTGTATCGACCGAGAGACACGTCGCCTGAGATGGCGCAGATGTAATGTGATAAGGATTGACTCCACTAATGGTCGCAGGACGCACCCATGATTTCCTGTTCCCGTCCTCGAACCATTCGTTACGGAGACCATCACAATCAAGCACACACCATGAGCTGGATGAGCCGAACTCCATCAGATAGGTCCTTCACTAAGGACGACATGGGCGGATAACCGTTAAGCTCGAGCTTTGTATTGAGCCTACATGGACAATAAAAGGTGGGCAAAGAAGGAATATTAGGCCACTGACCATTTGCAGAACGTCCGCTCCTGTACATCGCGCGACCTCGCCTCCAAGGATTCCATTACACAGAAATGAGTAGCAATTATTTGGGTGTAGAGTATCCGAACGAAAAGTGAGATCGTAAGTAAAGTGAGAGGAAGAGGCAGAAGACGAAATGTGTCCAAATGCGTCACGCGTCAGCCGTTTTTTCAAAGTCCGTCACGCGCCGTGTTTCTTGACTCTTGACCACCATCACCGCGGTGCATAATGACGACCCAGTTCGACAGGATTTTCCATGGCCCCTCGCAGGAGATTGGCAGTGCGTTTTAACCTCGTTCTGTATGGTGATGCCGCTCACAAATTTCACAGAATTTCGTGTCGCAGCGACCGGCATGGCCTGGAAAGGCGTGGAGTCGGAAGGCGTTACTGCTATGCAAGCCCCAGAAATCAAGTGGGCTCAGTGGTTGCGCGTCGCCCGTAACTTTCAGCTCCGAGTTGGCCTAGCTGGCCACAAGAAAGAGACTTTCGACGGCTTCATGCGAGAGGTAATACAGTTTCCGTGTTTGTCTGGTGTATTTTCGTGCTGATGCGTTATCAGGATCACGATAAGGTTGAGGCGCTCATGCGAAAACACTTCAACATTACTCTGGAGAATAAGGAAGTGTCCCTGAGAGGTTGGAACTGGGGCGTGACGGACTTTCAAGGTTCGCTGCTTGTCTGCTATCTGTCTTGTACGGCATTGACAGTCACGCAGGCAATGAGCTTGCATTCATGGTTGCAGATAGAACGGCTTTTATGCTCAATCTGCAACAAGTCAACAACTCCAATATTGCTGCTCGCACCGAGGTCGCGCTCGAATTCACGCCGGGAACCTCGAAGTCTAAGCATGCAGTAGACGAGTTGACAGAAATCCGCTTTTTTGTTCCTGGCACTCAGCCCAAAGTGAAAGGGTCCCAAAACGGGTCCCAAAAGTCGGATGATGAAGATGATGCAGAAGAACAGAGCGCTGCTCAGGTCTTCCATGACTTGGTAAAGGAGAAGGCGGAGATCGGGGCTCCCTCCGCCGACATCATTCTCAGCTTCGATGAAGTGCTTGTGCTCACTCCTCGAGGCCGATATGACGTCGACATGTACAACGGGTTCTTGCGACTGCGTGGTAAGACCTACGACTATAAGATCGTCTACTCCAGTATATCGCGTCTCTTCCTCCTACCCAAGGATGATCAGCATGTTCTCTTCATTTTGGGTCTTAATGACCCCATCCGCCAAGGGCAGACGCGCTATCCGTATCTTGTCATGCAGTTCACTCGCGAGGAGGAGATCACGGCAGAATTGAACATGTCAGAGGAAGATATCGAGAAATACGATCGGCTGAAGAAGAGCTATGAAGATCCTACGTTCGAGGTTGTGTCA
This sequence comes from Armillaria gallica, assembly GCA_037576215.1. Taxonomy (NCBI): domain Eukaryota; kingdom Fungi; phylum Basidiomycota; class Agaricomycetes; order Agaricales; family Physalacriaceae; genus Armillaria; species Armillaria gallica. Next base: position 290,178 of record JBANDB010000010.1, read on the forward strand.
AGTCTGTTCCGTGCGCTATCTGGGAAAAAGATAATTGGTGCTGGGAGCTTCCAGAGGTGAGAATCGCTCACTGTATCTGTATCTTTCCAATCTTATCTTGAATAGTCGCGACGGTCACCCTGGCATTAAAGCCAATCTCAAAGCAACACAAGGAGACCTTTTCTTACTCGAAAAATACATCTTTTTCGTTTCCAAACAGCCAACGCTTATCGAACTATCCGAAATTCATCAAGTCTTCTTCTCCCGAGTCGCCACAGCTGCGCGGACATTTGACCTTCGGATCGTCACAAAAAACGGTCCTGAATACACGTTCACGTCTATTAACAAGGAGGAACAAGAAAGCACGCAGGCCTACCTCAAAGACAAGAGGATCAAAATCAAGAGCGAACAAATACCAGACGCGGAACTGTTGTTGTCTGCTGCTGTTGGTGATGATGACGATGACGATGAATCGATGCGTAGTGTTGACTCGGACGATGACGCGCCCAAGAAGGTGTCAAGGAATCGGGATGACGACGACGATAGCGAGTCTGATGGTGAGTTGCTTGTCTTCATTCGGATCTCTCAGCGTGTCTAACCTCCATACAAGAATCCTTCGAAGCTTCGTCCTCTGATTCGGGTTCTCCGACAGAGAGTGACTCGTCTGAAGGTGGAGCAGCAACTGCCTCTGATGCCAGCGGAGATCGAGACTTCAAGAAGAAAAAGACGAAGAAGAAAGTCAAGGACACAGACGGCGCTCCCAAAAAGAAGAAGGCAAAGGCAGATGGGAGTGATGCAGAGGATGATAACGAGGACGTAGAGAAGGAGGCGTCCAAGCCGAAGAAGAAGAAGAAGAAAGCCGACGACGCTATGGATGTTGACGGGGACAAGCCCAAGCCAAAACCAAAGCCCAAGCCCAAGGCTAAACCCAAGGCCGACGGTGATGGTGATGCCATGGACGTCGACGAAAAGCCCCGACCCAAACCGAAGCCTAAGAAAAAGGAAGGGGAGGCTTTGGAGCCACCGAAGAAAAAGCAGAAAACGTCATCCGATTAATATACGTACTAGGCGTAATTCATTTCTATAGGCCTCCTTAAATTATATCTTGCTCTCTATTGTACATCAAACTTGGGTTCGTTCCATGCCTCTTTCGCTTTGGTTTATATTAGGAAGATGGGTAGGTAGGTAGTGTTAGTTCACAACTGTTTCAGACATTATGTAATGCGAGCAGTAGAATCTACGAACCACCATCACCTGCACGACGCTCCCCTTCCAGAGCCAAACAAACTCGCGCATTTGACATGCCAGTCGTCGAGCAGAAGTGCCCAGCAACAGCTAGCCAGGTGAAAACGATAACGGAAGAATCGTGACAGCGACAGCCTGAGGCGTCGCTCAGTGGATACAAGTAAACATTGCGAACTTGAGAAACAGCCTTGATGAAACCGACTGGACGCCGCTTAGCGTTCTTACTATACTTTTACTGTCCTTGGTAAGTTCTTTCCCGATACTTCAGCTACACACACTTCAATAACACGGAACATAGCTACTTCTTCACGCCTCGAAGGTGTCGCCAACATGGGCCTTAGCTTTATGCCAATCGGGTCCGGAGACGTCTTTACTGGGAAGCTAATTTTTGACCTTGGCTCTTGTGGATGTTCAGTGCGGCAGCGGCTATTATCCGGGACGACTTTGTGTAACTGTAAGATTGCCACAACCCAGGACCATTCCGTGAAACAAGCCTCAGGCTTTGTATAGCTTCCGTGCACTAATCCCCGTGCATTACTCGAGACTTTGAGCCTGGTGACATCTATGAACTTGCACTTTCTTGACGTCTTGTGCACATCTCTTCCTTTCTAGTAGCGTGAGTTAGATTTCCTTCCATACTATAGTTCAGAAGTGGAGTCTTACTTGGGATTATCAGGAAACCTTCCCAAACCTTCCGTGGCAGTTCTTTCTGGCGGAATGGTTACGCCGGACATTCAAAACACACCGTACTGTACTCGGTATTTATGCTCAGACAAAAAGTTCTAGTTGATCACATGGAACACGAGATATATTCTCTGTAACCAGAACCTTATCACGGTCCAGACATGCTTGCTCCCGTACATGACATGTTTTTCATATTCCCGTGTGTATGATTTTTATGCTTTGATTTTGTGTAGCTTACGATAATCGATGATTGACTACTAGGATATACATAATCACACCGTATACCTTGGTTACTACCGTGGAGACCGTTCCAGCCGGAGAATCGTTTCTGTCACATCAGCGTCCAACCTTTCTTTTTTGCCAATGAATCATGGTTTTCTCGCGGTACCACATGTGGTATGCCGTTACAGCAATATCAAGTCCACAAGCCTTATCGTCGCCAAGACCTCTTACTTCGCTTTTCGACCATTGAATATGCAAGGTTCGTTACGATCGTCAACGCGTCCATGGAGCTCTTCCTCGTGGCGATGTCCCCTCCAACGCATCCAAACCGGCACCAGTATAGCAACGCGTCAACCATCAACAGTATAAGAAGGCTGGCATGATTATTGGTTGCAAGCATCGAACCAGTTGGTTCTACTCTTGACTTGTCCCTCGTTTTTAACGTGAATTTATTTGATCATGTTCACCACAGTCGCTCTCTCACTTCTTGTTGGCTCTTCTGCGGCCTTTGGGAACCCTTTCGTCGGATCGCTGAAGCCTCGACAGACGATTTCGTACGTTGAGTTCCGTCTTCTTAATCCGTAAACCCGAACTAACGGGGTGTCAATTATAGTCGCTGTGGAACTTTCATTAGCGACGAGAGGATTCTAGCTGCGGAGACTCACTTCAGGAATAACAAAGTTTTGAAGACCCAAAACGAGTCAGATGCGAGTATTGATGTTCAGTTCCATATCATCTACTCGGACCAGACCGAGGCAGGCGGTTACGTCCCGTAGGCATCTGCTGTACCTTCTTTCATTTTGAGAGCTACTTCTGACTGGACCACTTAGTGACACTCAGATATCCGATCAGATAAATGTGTTGAACGCTGCTTATGCGAACTCGGGACTTTCGTTTACGCTTGCCAACACTTCATACATCAATAACGCCGACTGGTTCTCGAATGTTGGTCCGGACGAGTGAGTCTTGGATTACACTTGCTGTGAAATTAGGCTCTTGACGAGGTCAACAGATCTTCACAAACTGAGATGAAACAACAACTTCGTCAAGGAGATGCCGCTACACTGAATGTTTATACCGTCGGTTTTGAATCAGGTAGTGGTGCGGGTCTCCTCGGTTACTCGACCTTCCCTTCGGACTATGAGAGTGCCCCCGAGGATGATGGTGTTGTCATTCTCTTCTCCTCACTTCCCGGAGGTTCCACCCAAAACTACAATGAAGGTCAGACGCTGACGCACGAGGCCGGCCATTGGGTTGGGTTATACCATACCTTCCAGGTAAGCTTTGAACCGCCTTCCTTGTTCACATGCCGAGTTATTAAATGAGCACTCTTCAGGGGGGATGCGATGGTGACGGTGACGATGTCGATGATACTCCGGCAGAGGAGTCTCCCGCAGAAGGATGCCCGACAAGCCGCGATACATGTTCTGGTGACGGAGTTGATCCCGTCCGTGAGTACTTGGCAAATACAGTCATTCCGGTTGGTCATCCTGACGTGCTTCTGCAGACAACTATATGGACTATTCATATGATTCCTGCATGACGGAGTTCAGCGATGGTCAGATTACTCGTCTACAAGACCAAATGCGAACGTATCGTGGAATTGCTTTCTGAGGAGGTTTTTTATCCTTCAAAGAGGCTATACCCTTGTAGATAGCACATTCATTTAATACCATTTTTTATGCCGAGCTGCAACGTCTTGGTGTGTTGAGGCAGGACTTCTTTAGTGAGTTGCCGAGTTGCGACGTAAGGCCCATGCGCCGGGAACGATGCGGAATCGGAGGCAAAATTGACCCAACGTGCTCCGATTTCCCACGTTCGTCAATCCACGTCTCTTTCCTCCCTTGCCCTTTTTTTCTTCAGTACCGTCATGTCTCTCCCTCAGCCTGTCCCACCCTCCTGGAAGGTATTTACCTTCTTTTGTTTCTTGAATTTATTATCGATGCGCGTGGCTCTCAGGATCTCGGAAAGTCGTCCAACGACCTTCTTACCAAAGATTTCCCTTTCTCCGGCGCGACCCTCGAGGTTAAGACCAAGACTCCCTCAGGCGTCGTGTTCAAGGTCGGCGGCAACAGGGACAACAAGTCAAACATCATCAATGGAGACCTCGAGTCCAAATACACCAACCGCAAGCACGGTTTCATCTTCACGCAAACCTGGACTACCGCCAACGTTCTCAAGTCTCAGTTCGAGATCGAGAACCAGATTGCCAAGGGCCTCAAGCTCGACTTGAACACGACTCTCCAGCCTGAGAAGGGCAACAAGTCGGCTCTTATCAATGCTGCCTACAAGCAGTCCGGCGTCCACACCCGTGCTGCTCTTGACGTGTACAAGGTTGGTCAACCCCTGTGCTTGCTTTCGCGTTCTCATTCTCCTTCGATGTAGGGACCTACCTTCACTGCTGATACCGTCCTTGGCCGCGACGGATTCCTTGTTGGTGCTGAGTGCGCTTACAACGTGACCGAGGGCAACATCACCAGATACGCCGCCGCCGTTGGATACAACGCCCCCGAATACGCTGTCACCATTCACGGTCTCAACAACCTCAACACCTTCTCCGCCAGCTACTACCACCGCGTCAACGCCGATGTGGAGGCTGGTGCCAAGGCTGTCTACGACACCAAGGCAACTTACGGTGGCGTTGCGCTTGAAGTGGGTGCTAAGACGTGAGTATTTCATCATTCAGGGTTAGGTGTAGATCTCAAGTTTATATATAGTTACCTCGATGCCAACACTGCATTCAAGGCCAAGATTAACAACTCCGGTGTTCTTGCTCTGGGTATGGTCATGATTTGAAACTCCCTTACCGTACTCAATACCGCTCTACAGGCTATGTTCAGAACATCCGTCCCGGCTTCAAGGCCTCCTTTGGCCTTGCCCTTGATACGCAAAAGCTGAACGACACTACCGCAGCCGGTGGCCCCTCTCACAAGGTTTGTTTGGTCCGCTGTCTCCATTGACTCCTGACACTGATTTCCGCTCAGGTCGGTGCAAGCTTCACTTTCGAATCATAGATAAAAGAAGGACGACAGTTGAGGATGAGAGCGGTCACCGGAACGTTTACAATTCTTTCAGTGTAACGACTCTTTTTGTCGCTCATGCTCATATAAATGTTTTTACGGAAGTCTGTGGGTGTGAAAATGTATGATCCTAAATTTTCCCATCCAATTTATGATCGTGATGCGATCGTCATGTGGGTATGAGCGCTGTTTTCGTTCCGCAGCGTATACCAGTAACTTTCGTCTTTCGGCGCCGACCACGACCTTCGTTTTACTGCTTTCCACTTTCTTCCTGTTCTTCTCGCGTCTCTTTAGAAATGGCGAATGTCAATCGTAGCCCTGCAAAACGTTCCTTGACGGGAAAGCATACACTCCTTCCTGCAGTCCAGCCCAACGGGGCTTCGTTTACTGATTATATGCAGCATGAGCCAGCTTATAACATTGTCGCTTGGACGTTTGGTCGGGGTTCAGTGGTACGTGGCTTGGCACCTGTACGTGATGCTCAAGTCCGACCCTTGAACCCCTAGATATGGCGTATATGGCCAGCCGTGCTCCTCCACACCCTGTTTGCAGCTCGTGAGGATTTTGCGCATTTCTTGACGATATACGAGGTGTATTAATATACCCAAAGTGGTTGTTTATCTCCAGCTGAAGGATTACCTGGTTTTGAGTATCCCTAATGTTATGCTCACGGTCCTTGGTGCGCGTTCTTTCAATCTTTATGTGAGTGTTATCATATATGTGTTACTACAGGTGTTGTCATCGGCTTTGTGATTTCATACCGTGCTATGAGCGGGTAAGCCTCCGCCAACGGTTTCGGGTGCGATTTGACGTCCTTCCTAGCTATGATCGCTACTGGATGGGGAGAACATGTTGGTCCGATGTCATTAAGCATGCTCGCACTATGGGTCGCCTCGTTTGGTTTCATGTTCCTCCTCGCTTGACGCCAAAAACGCCTCAGGAGACTGATTCTGGTCGGGCTAATCGGTCGCCTGAGGAGATGACCAAGGTTATGGCAGAAAAAAGAATGGCGTTGGATCTTGTGGAGGCGTAAGCACTTCACCCTTTGCATAGCGTACGCAAATTTACGATGTTTTCACAGATTCGCTGTGGCCACGAAGCACCATATCAGAGGTACGTTTCCTATATCCAATAGTGTAATAGTCTGACCACTTGGGCAGGCGAACTTGGTATCTATTATGAAGACCTCTACGATCTTGTTCGACCTCTTCACGATGTACGTAAGGTGCATATATCCAAACATCTTCATTCTAAACCTCTCGCACCAGCACGAACATACGGTCGAGCAAAAGGTTGCAGCCATGACCACTGCCCTTCCTGTTCCTTCCAGGGCGCATCGTATCGCGTCCAACTCGTCTCTTCCCCAAGCCCCGTCTATTCCATTGACTTCACGCCCGCAAGATCCTGTCATCCCGCCTGTCAATGCATATGGCACATTCCACCCTTCGAAGCAGGCTTCCAGCATTTCTCTCCGTCACCAACTGAGGCGAAATACTTCGTCCTCGTCTGTACACAAAACGCTCCAGCCATCCCAGCAATCAGGCGGCGACACCGTGATGGACAGAGTCTCCGGCGACCTCATTCCTTTTGCTGGTTTCTTCAGCACCATCCGTGGATGGTTCAGGAGAGCTGACTATGAATCCCTACCGAGCAATGTTTGTCGCCTCTTGCTGAAAGTCATGATTCCGATACTCATTTCCTTAGGAACTACGAAAGGGTCCATACGGCGCGGACAGCAGCCAGAGGAAATGGCGCGGGCCCACTCAACCTGGCAAAAAGCATCGTCCCCGAATCGCAGGCGGAGGGGAGAACCTTCCTCTGGAGATCTTGAGGTGCCTGAGTGAGTGGTTTAGCGTTTTGGAAGATCGGAACACGGTGCCTGGTGAGGGGTTACTCCGTAAGATTTTTGGTTCGTGCTTATTTATTGTCACAGGTACAAGTCTTGGATCTATGATTGGACTAATAGCGTCTATGGAGGATACCCTGTCGGGTTCGTTATTTGCATTGCTTGTTTTGACAAACCGTAACCTTTTCCACGTTACAGCGCTGGAAAAAATCTTAACGACACCCTTGCCTTTGTAAGTACCTTACGGCTACTCGCATTTATCATAACTCACTTTGCTGTATAGCGTGTATTCTGTTCATATCAGGTATGTTGTACCTGTTGGCGACGTCCTTCGCTAATATTCGTGGACTCCTTCGGTTGTTACCAGACAGTGAGTCACTTCTGCCATGACCCAATTCCTTTCTCACTTGATTTTCAGCACTGTATGGCTTTACCTCTTCTTCCTGCCCTTCCAGCTCGTTTCTACGTTTGGATGGCATACCGTTTCAGGCGTTTGCATCGCCGCATTCATCTATCTGGGTTTCCTCGCTGCTGGTGAAGAAATCGAGCAACCTTTCGGTATGTTACAACTACTTCAATGGGCGTGTAATTCTGTTTATTTCGTGTAACACAGGCTATGACGAGGTTAGAATCTCGTTTTTTCTATTCGACGTAGAATACTGACTTATGACTGCTTTAGAATGACCTCGATCTTGACATGTTGTGCCGCGAGGTAATCCATGTCGACATTGACAACCTCAAGAAGTCGCCCTGTTTGAATGCATATTTTCAGCCGCCTCAGACCCAACAGCCCATCAGACAAGGATCATTGACCTTGACTGAAACTACCAACTACTTGACGGAAGATCCTGGCGATGATGGTGACAGCGACAGCGACTTTGAGCTGAATGGTAGAATCGAAGGACTTGAGAGTTCAACCGGGAATTCTACTGCGTTGTGAGCACGAGGAAACCTTCGCACCATCAATATTCCCGTTCTTCATCTTTATTCGGATTTTAAGCTTTTATACCGTACCTACCTTTACCCCATGTACTACTCTTACATTATACCTCTCCTATAACCAAACACAGCATAATATTTTCTCCAGATGACGGCATATAAGCATTCAAAAAACATCTTATATTGGCGGCCAAAAGGTAGCTGGCTACGGTTTTAAGAAGATGCCTCCTTTTTCTCCTCAGCTGCAGCCTCCTTGGGAGCATCGGAAGCCTGTCGAGGAAAATTCAGTGGGTGAACAGCGACAGCATGATTGCGCTCACCTCTGCCTGCTGAATAGACTCTTTCACTTCCTCGGCAGATACAGGAGTCCCTTCATCGTCCGTTATGGTCGCAGGCTCGGAAGCAGTTTCCGCTGCAGGTTCTGCCTCGGCAGCCGCAGGAGGTTCCGGGGTAGATTCTTCAGCTGCAGGTGCAGGAGCCTATGCTATACGGTAAGTTTCAAGCAACAAAGGCTATAAAAGTGACGCGCCTCAGGTTCGGGTTCGGACTGGATCATCCATTCAGCTCATATGAAACAGGCAGTCAGAAACCCAACGCACCTCAACCTCCTTCTCCTCAACAACGGGCTCCGGCTTGTGTTCAGACTTGGCATGGTGGTGGTCCTCCTTTTTACCGTCGGGCTTGAGGAGGTATAAGAGCTAGGTTTTCGTCAGTGACACGTCAACTTCCACCGAAGATATCGCTCACCAAGGGACCAAAGACGACAGCAGAACCAATCTGGAAAAGACTAATTATTCTTCCTTGTATGCATATAGAGGAAGGCATAAATGACGCACAATCCAAGGGGTATCGCTGGACCGAGCTGACGGGGCGTGAGTCGAATTGAATCGCTTGCAGCTGGGGGCGGCGACGCGGTTGAGGGCAGTGCGCCTCAGCATGGCGCGTAACGACGAAGTGAACGCGCGAGAGGCCATTTTTAGAGCGACCTGGTCTAGTCTATGTACGAGTCGAGGACAAGTCGTAGCTTACGGAAAGGACCGGCTCAATCCCGTCAGCGGCTCACGGTTCCGTCATCGGTGACGAGTAACATCATTTATTCACGACAGTAAGGTATCATATCAAGCAATAGTATCTACCGAAAGCAATTTCTACCAGTTCAGTCCGAGTCGAGACATGTACACCAAGCCCATCGCTGCTTGAAATGGGTCATTCTGTCCGAGTTGTTCGTCAAACAGACAAGCGGAGAAGACATTGCGGTCGTTAGGATAGTTTTGGTTCGCAAGGACGCTGAGATGCTTCAAGGGCGTGAGCTGAGGGTTCAGAGTATCTGTAATAAACGACGAGGACGGTGGGTAAGAGTACTGCAATGCAATCGGTTAGCACCCAATCAGGCATACATTTGGGAACGCACATGAAGGGGAAACGAAAGTTGATTCATGAAAGAAGGTTCTTGCATTTGCATAGAAGCAGCCTGAGCGTAAGGGATAGTGCACGAAACTGAAGAAGGTATGTTGGCATTGAAAGTGTAGTCAGCGCGCATATAGTCAGGCGGCAAGTTCTCTTTGGCGTCGAAAAGCCAAGGCGAAGACAGAGTCTGAGAGTGATACGGTGCATATGGATGTTCTGCGGAAGGAGCAATCCAAGGCGACTGATTGATATCGGCGCCGGCGTTCAGGGAAACTGGCGTAGGAGCAGACATAGAAGAATGGTTCGTGGATGCAGCTGTAGATGGCGAAGAGCCGAGCGGTTCATTATATGCGCGAAAAGCTTTTGATACAGACAGCGGTGAGCTGAGCAGCTGGATCTCGTCTGCTTCGGGATACTCTAGCTTGGGAATCACAGGCGGTTTCGCAGGCGTAGCTTTCTTAGTCCTCTTCGGCATAGTCTTCTTGGACGGCGTAAGGGCGGGCTCTTGATATTCAGCCTTGAGCGAACAAACGTCTTCCTGCTTGACGCGATTCTTCTTCCTCTGCCGTGTAAACCAGTTGGTGATCCACTTCCTCGGCCTAAAGGTAAGGGTTAACAATAAGCAACAGCCACGAGCAGTTGAGAAGAACGTGCAAGCCAGTCTGCTCAAACAAAATCTCCAGCTGTTCCCCACTCGCGGTCTGAGATTTGGTATACGCCGCCTTCAATATTTCCGTCTGGACTCTGTTAGCACGGATGACGACTCTCTTCGACGGCTTGTCGTCGCTCATAATGTCCTGAAAATGATCAGCGAGCGTCGTCGCATGAAGAAGAAATAAAATACCTTGACGCGTGGTGGTAATCAGGAAAGAACCACCAAGGTCCGAATTACAAACGGCGGACCGGGGACCACGATCGTGATTATGACCACCACGACGTTCACTATCCAGGACCTTCAGAAGCTGCACGATTTTGCCTGCGGCCTCGCCCGACGCGCTGGGCGGTATCTCCGCGAAGACCAGATCCGTAGGCAGACATACGTCCTGGCGACGCGGGAGAAGCTGAACTCTGTGGATTTGGTGACGGCCGCTGACGAAGGCGTAGAGAAACTTATACAGTGAGTGCATGATTTAATAGAGCCGTCAAGAGGATGCTGAGATGCCAATACGCAGTGATTCTGTCCTGGCCGAATATCCGGACCATGCTGTAGGTAGACAATCTCTTTACTCTTCGTCTGCTTATCAGGGATCACGTTAGTTTATTGGGGAAGAATCGTATTCCGCTGGAGAGGAAAAAAGACTTCTTCTGAAGGATGGTCCGACATGGTGAGCGCTTCCCCGTGATCCGTGTCCTAACCTGACTCGTGCCTTAGGATTGTCGACCCCATAGATGGGACCGTTAACATGGTTCATATGTGTAGGAGCGTTCCGCTAGGACGAGATCACAGACTAAAATGTGTTTTGATCCAACAGTCCCAATGACAGCGATATCTATTGGTTTCTGTCTCAACTCGGTGCCAACCGTTGGTGTTGTATTCGCACCGTTCCTAGGGGGAGAAGGTCGGTGACGCTGCTATGATCAGTCATAACATTTTTACTGATAGCATGTACAGGAACCCTTTATTCTGCGATACACCACCCTCAAGGTGGCGCCTGGATCTCAGAATTTGGACCTAGTGGTCCACTGACACCTCTGCCTATCATAAAACCTCCACCGCCCCTTCCAGAGAATGCGCCAAAAGGGTACGTTACGTTGACAATGGCAGTACTTTCTCTACTGACAACTCCTCAGGTGTTTATTCTTTGGTGAATGGGGCAAGGATCGCAGAGATAGCCCTCAGTCAAACCTCACGAAAAAATCTACCAATTTTGTCAACATGGCTACAGAATTAGGTGGCCGAGGGGGTAAGGGCGGTATGGTCCATGGCCTGAGGAGTCTTGGAAGGTCAGCCCTTTCGCCAGTCTACCGAGTATGTGAAATTAAAGTTGACAATCCCCGCCGTAGCTCAACCCTCGATATGGTGTATGTCGCTTCTGGTCAAGGCGATATCATGTTTGAAGGTCGGTCCGCTTTTATCCTTTGACCTGGCTATCTGTAATGATTCCCTCGCAGCGGGATGCTGGGAATGGGACGTCTGTGCGGGCATAGCCATCCTTTTACAGACTGGAGGTATTGTCGTGGATTCTAATCCGCCAGACGGTCTTTCAGACACTGATCCTATCCCAATGGCTAACTTGGGAGGTCGGCGGTGAATTGTATTCTCTTTTACCATATACAAAGCTGATACACGGCTGCAGATACCTTGCTATCCGTGCGTGTTCTGAGGACGCTCAGGGACGTTCTCCAAGGACACAGCAGGAAGCACTGGTGCGTGAAGTGTGGAAGCGGACGGAGAGATTGAATTATGAGCGACCGACATAGCGGTGTAGAATTTTCGTCAAGCTGCAAAGCGTACTACGGTATGATAGAGGCGCCTAATTTATGTTTCCTATCTGTATGTCAATGTATGCGTCCTTGGTACGCGAAGTTGAAGCTTCAATCAGACCTCAATCTGCAAAGTCCGGTAGTCACGACGGTGACGTAATCGAGAATGCTCGCCCACTATCTCCGTCCATCATCACTGATGGCTTTCACTCGCAAGCTACACAGGACTTCCAAGATGCCCATCATCAGATACATCACCAACGACGTACGCATTTACTCGACTCTCCGACAGTGCACGCGTTGAACCTCGACAGGAACTTGCAGCAGTGATCAAGAGCGACAAGGTCCCTCACAAAGACTACCTCGTCGTCGACGTCCGCGATGACGACTTTGAGGGCGGGAACATCAAGAATGCAATCAATTATCCCTCGAGTACTTTCTGGAACGATGTCGATGAGCTCGTGAAGAAGACGAAGGAGGTGCCGTTGGTGGTGTTTCATTGTGCGTTGTCGCAAGTTCGGTGAGTTGGCTGATTCTTTGCAAGTGGAGTTGTGTTGACATGGTGGGTCAGAGGGCCCAAGGCTGCCCGGGTATATGCTGAGACGCGGCAAAACGTCCTTGAAGAGAGCCCGTTGAAAGCCGACGTTGCGATTTTGAAGGACGGGTTCACACAGTTCCAGGTCAAGTTCAAGGTGCGTTGGCTGTCGAAGGCTGTATCATGATGCTCATCATAGTATCAGGATGATGCCGAGCTCGTAGAGAAGTGGGATAAGGATGTTTGGGCGTCTGAGTGGAGTTGAAGATGATTTTACTATTATTTATTATGTAGATTCTTCGTGCTTCACAGTGCGTTTTGGGGTGCTCTCGATCATTTGAATGACCTTTTCGCGCTCCTTTGCCATGCGTCGGTGGCAAATATACCTGTATGAGATGGAGGTAAGCAGTGAGCAAAGAAATAAGGCGAATTTGCGTACCAAGACACGCCAGATATTCCAACAAAGGTCGTTATTGCCCAATGCCCAGCAACAATTGGAGCTGCGAAAGTCTTGGTGAGAAGAATCACAAGATATTAGAGAACACGCACCAGCAGTCGTGCCACGAATGAAACCTACGCCGACGCCGCTGACCAGTCCTTGCATGAATGCATTCTTGGCGCATGGAACTTGAAGTATGTTGGTCATGGACTACTGATGGTTAACGTCTCTGGAGGGAAGAAAAGAGAGAGCGTACATTGTATACATCAGTACGCAAGTTTCCCGTCGGCTGGGGTATGCCTGGGGGAGGCGGTATCGCTTGAGGGTCGGACGGGGGAAGTTTGCTCACATCGGACATTGGGAAAGGAAGGAACGTGATCGAGTCTGGCTCTTCCTTCGACTCTCATCATCGCTTGATGGATCGTCCCTACGGGAAAAGATGAAGATGGCGATATACCTGTAATTTTGGCTACAGGCGTTCTCCGCATTCCATTCATATGGTCTTATTGACCCAAAATCATCCTTTACTTGACTCCTGGGCTTTTTCTCCATCCTTTGTCTAGATTGACTGTTTGTACACTGAACTTGAGATGACGATGGTGAATATTCGCGCAATGTCCTTGTCGGGGCGTAGGGAAGGGCACGACCGCGCCCGAGCATGTATAGTTGTCGTAAGTCATTCTTTTTGGAATCGTGATCTTCTGTTGATGCAATTGGGGTTAGATGTTTCTTTGTTTCACTAGTCGGCTAGTATATAGCATACTGCGTCGTTTCGTCCAGTCTTGCTCACTCATCAGCCGCATCCTCAGAGCTCTTTCTTACATCCGATGCCCAGAGAGCTTCTCGATCTTGATCTATCAGGCTGGAAACTGCAGCGTATCGGTTACAGCTCGCATCAACGTGCCTGTCACGGCTCTCATTACTTCCGTGCTACTTGGCTACAAGTAAAAGTCGTGCAAGCATCGCCCGCGCAGCGCCTTCCTAGACAACAAAGAGGCATACATCTTGAACGTACGTTTCGTCTGGTCTGGCTCGTTCATGCAACTGTACGTGCCGTTTCCTCGGGCATACGACGGAGTGCAGTTTGACGGAGACCACTATCGACATCCTTGTAGGTCAAGCTCTTTCCTATCGATTAACGACGTCGGTTTCTCAGTCTATCACAGGGGGACCAGGTTTTCGAGCATTATATGCTGACCCCCTCAAACAAGTCTTGATTAAATTACTTGCCTGTCAAGATATTGAAGTACTGCAGCGCGCAGAGACCTTCGGTCGCAACCCACCTAAAGCCGTTTGGCACCATCGTAAACACCCTCATTGTCTAGCAGCATATTTTCCGATAACTTGTGCTGCGAGTTCGACCCTCGCGGTGGGCTAGTACTAGTTTTGTATTTTTGGACTTCGCGTCGGGCGCCAAATAGTGACAAATGAACCGACCAACAGACGCGTCGTCTCTCTTACCTTGACCAGCATGTCTCCAAGCAAGCACAGAAACGCTCACTCCCAGCGAGTGCATTTTTTTATACTATTCCCATTTCTGACTTGAGGTTAGTGTCCCAGATGAAGAGTACGCAATGGTCATCAACAGCGACGACAACGAAAAAAAGTTTGGCAGGAAGAAGAGCCAGATAACGCCGATGCCAAGTGTAAGTGCACCGTTGGTATTGAGCGCATATATGGAGTCAAATCTTTCTATAGTGGTCGTGCCCCTGCGGATCTTGTCGAGCTGCAGACGATGCACCGGAAGATTCTTGCTGGCTATAAGATTACGAAGGATATAGAGAAGGAGGCAGACGAAGAGCTGAGGGCTGCGAAGGAGGAGCTGCAAGTACTGAAGCAGGAGCTGGATGCTGTCCGTACCGAACTCGCCGAGACGAAACTACAGCTTGCTGAGGCTGTAAAGGAACACGTTGGTAGACCCCAAGATGCCTATCCATCACCTAAAGAGATGTCTACTGAGCTGTCTGCTAGGTGTTCTGGCTACGAGGAAGTTTCTGCAAGCGCTTTCTAATCTTATCAATACAGACACTTTTCCCATCAGGGAGGTTTCGACAAGCGTTCTTATATTCTATCCCAATACAAACATTTCCCCGTAGCCGCTTTGACTATGTTGCATCTTGGTCGTCAAGTCGAATATGTGTATATCATTACTGCGTCCCCAATCGCAAGTTGTCCTCTGTTCTACCTGGCAAACCCACTCTTTGACGAGGTTTTTGCGCACTGTGCGACTAGTCTGGTTTATGGTACGTGTTTTCCCTGTTGTCCTAGCACCAAAAGGAACCGTCCTCAATTTCGTTACAACTTCGTTACACTATCGTAAAGCTAAGGTCGGTGAGTCTGAATTTTGTCCGTATGGTTTTAGAATCAAAGATCGATTGAATTGTACCAGTGCGGTCGCGGTGATGATGCCCAGCTTTGGGACTCATGTAAACATCAATGCCGCCAAGAAACAAGAACAGAAGCGATGATTTCAGGTCAGCCATACCGTTACTGCTAGTCTTCCTGCACTTATCACCGCCAGTCAGCTGTTTCGCAACGCAAAACATTTTTATCTCGGAACTGGCGCCGAAACAGTCAACGCTCCACGGACACTTAGTAGAGGAGATATTTGAAGGAGCCGATGAGCAGTGATAGGATGAACGGAAAAGAGTAGGTGAAGTAGAACTAACAAGCAAAGGTGTCACATATTACCTTCGAGCCGTGCCAGTGGGCACATCATGATGTCGGACGGTACAGCACGAAGCAAACAATGAAGAATGGAAGCCACCGTTGCTATACATCTAGGAGTAAAACAAGTAAACAGTTAATATATCAGAGAAGCCTGTGACAGCACTTAAATGTGACCGCTGTGATCATCCCTTCTGCTGGAACTTGATAACTTTCGATTGTGTAGGAGTTAGTGCAGGGTCGACTAAAGTTAACACGTTAACGCCGGGCCAAGACTTACCTATATGCATAGGACTCGAAACATTGCGGGACCAATACGTTCCTGTTCACCAATGTCGCTACATTCGCTACCGTTCGGTGGCATCGATGATCGACCTATAGCAATCGGTTGTTATGTGGTGACTCCTATAGCCTCTCCGTTGCTTCTCTCCTTCCCTCTATAATGGGCACATACTTTGAGCGCATTTCCTCGAATCACAAAATTACTCGTGCCGGGCGTTAACGTGGTAACTTTCAAGCAACTTTAGTCGACCCTGCACTAAGTCCTACACAATCGAAATAGTTATCAAGTTCCAGCAGAAGGGATAATCACAGCCACATTTACATGTAAGTGCTGTATGCTTCTCTGATATATCAACTGTTTACTTGTTTTACTCCTAGATGTATAGAAACGGCGGCTTCCATTCTTTGTTTGCTTCGTGCTGTACCGTCCGACATATGCCCACTCGCACGGCTCGAAGGTAAAATGTGACACCTTTGCTTGTTAGCTCTACCTACTCTTTTCCATTCATCTTATCACTGCTCATCGGCTCCTTCAAATATCTCACCCTACCAATTGTCCGTCCATCAATAGATATCTAGTCAAACCGGTAGGTCATACAGTCATGGCTTCTCAGACCGATGAACACATACCCACCCATCTTTCTCGCATGTCAGGACCGCAATATTATTGTCTTTCAAACCTCTGATACACGAAGTGCGTCTACCTTCTTTCTCAATATCTGCCATCAGGATTGACAGTAAAGGACCTCATGCAGCCATTACAGTTGGCCATGAAATCTCATATCATTGTCTTCTTTCTTCCCCTACTGCTGCACTTCCAGCATGTCCTCGGCACTCCGACGATACTTGATGCAGAGGGCGCTAGTCAAGATCCAAAATCCACCGACCAATGTCCGAGTGACCGCAGGTCACTTTGGAATATTATCGTCGTTTGCTTGACGACGATATACTTATCGACCTGGACTGCCATTCACCCTAATGTGCCAGGAGATCGGTTAACGACGCGTAAACGGGCTTGGTTTTTCCTGTTTCTTCGACGTCTGCGACTCATGGTCATGGCTATCGTCATTCCAGAGGTCACGGTTGCATGGGCAGCGGCCCAATTTATTGATGCCTGGAACATACGTCACCCGGAAACTGGTGTGTACTTTAGGACCAACTTCTACTGTCATGTGCTAATCTAGACAATCTACAAAACAGACCTGTATACATATGTCTTTCGATGGTTTCTGCGTAAAAAAGACATTCCTGAACCACGGCTAAACTGGGAGCACGCATTTGGCATTGTCATGGGCCTCTTTTATTGTGGGGGTTCCTCCAGCGGGCAAGATTCCGTCTCTACACACGAGGATTTTATATATCTCCTTACCCCTGAAGATTTGGACACGAAGAAACTCAGTCGTCCAGATGATGGGGCACTAGAGGACTCGGAGATGATACATAATATTGACACGACAGCAAAGGTGTTACAGGAGTTGAAGAATATACGTGACGACAGCATAAAGGATCGCAGCAAAAACGATATAGTAACAAAGGCCATCACTGTCATACAACTCATCTGGTTTGTCACTCAGTGCATTGGTCGTCACGCTCAAAATCTTCCCGTAACCCTCCTCGAGATCTCTACCCTTGCAATCGCTACCCTCAGCATCATTTTGTCGCTTCTATGGATGAACAAACCATGTGACATACAAACTCATACAGGAGTGCCAGTTGAGACGGTAAGGCCCAATCACAATGCCTGAAATCACACTTAATCATTTCCAACAATTAGCATAGCAGACATGCCGATGTAAATACTGGGCATACCTTTACAAATCTGTTGGAAGGTACACGGGCGCATACCATCGGTCACTGGTTATCTCTTTTTTGCAACAAAATCAAGGAGATATTCGATTTTCTCCTCGTTTTTTCATCGAACAGCCCACAAACCCGTTGGAATGGCATCCTCGATTATGCTTCTTCAACCCCAAAGCGTAGTGACACTATAGTCAAACGATTCATCATTGTCAGCCTAACCGGAGCTCTCTTTGGTGCAATTCATTGCACAGCTTTCGCATTTAACTTTCCATCACAACTCGCTGGAATCTTGTGGCAATTCGCCGCAGTGTCAGGTACTGTTCTGCCAGTACCGATAATATTTTATCTGGCATCAGTCACAGATTGCTTTTTTAACGCCAGGGCGAGCCTTGCGCACTGGGCCACACTATTTTTGGGTTTCTTACTGGTCTTAATGTACCTTGTATGTCGTGCCATACTGATCATACTGCCCTTCTATCAGCTCGCGCATTTACCGGATAAAGCATTATGTACTGTTGAGTGGTCGACATTCATACCACATGTATCATAATCACTTTCATTTCCTTCCTGTTATGTAGTAGGTAGATAGGCAGGAATTTTTATTCTGATTGGAAGCGGTATGAAAGGTTGGCATGGGACGGAAATGAAATACCGCGCGGATTCAGACGCGATCTGAAAGACACGTGATCTTCTTCACTCCTGCCTTCGCTCCTAGCCTGGTAAACCGGCTTTATGAGAAACTCGCAGAACTCGTTTCGCTCCGCCAGCATTGTCGACCGCGAAAGCGCAAAGTCGCGCTGCTGCCCTCCCGCCTTTGCAACAACAAAGGCCTTTTCTTCTCTACCCGTCCACCCCACTCCTACATAGCAGAATAAAACAAGAACGGGAACACAAACAGAAAAGATAGTGGAAAAGCACAAAGGACTTAAACAACCGAGACGAAACGATACAGGTACCAGTTGTCGTTCAGTAACGTTTCGCCTCCCCCAGGGATCCCGTACGATCATTAGGAATTTCCCCCCTCACCCACTTCAGGTTGCTAGGGTCTCCGTTGTGCTTGGCTCACCATCAGATTACCATTACCGCATGTACAGACTACAATCTTCCTATCTCGCCAATGTAACAAGATCTCATATCAAGTTGATCGCGTTTGAATCACCTAGTCCCGACAAAGGAACGGATAGAGTCCGTTCTACACCATGTGGACGCTACGGTACCGAACATGCCCATCCTCGTGAATAACTTTGTCTCTACTGGCGGCCCCAGACGGCCTCTTAATTCGCTACGCCGCATTTCGGAGCCGGGAAAATTAATGCTCGAAGGGGAATCTCTGGCTTCCATTCAAGCTGCGTCGTCATAGCAGGAGACAGACTCAGACAGTACGTTGACTTGACATGATCTTCATAACCTGATGCATTTCCAAACGATTCGCGCAGTCTTAAGAATAGAAAAACACGAAACTACAGACGTCCTCCGAACCGCGTAATAAAAGTCGTACTACCGCGTCCAAATTTGTTTACAATTATCCATAACACGCTCCCTCCAACCATTACAGACCACAAGCAGACGCGTCAACTTGAGTCGCGTTAGCCTCTACGTGTCCAACTCCCGCCTGACCGTTGGTCAAATCATTGAACGCCGCCTCTGACGTGAAAAAGCCGACATTAGCGTGGTCAACCGTCAACACGGTGATGTTCCTATCGTTGTAGGTCAACAACCAGCATGTCCCGCAGTTTGCGCTGTTCCATCCTTCGACCACGGTGGACGATGCGATGTAGGGAAAAGTGGGAAGGGAACCGTATGTGGTGTAGCCCTTGGTCTCGAGGCCGTGCTCGCCGTTGGAGCAGGCGACGTTGTTTAGCGAGTTGTCGCTGATGCCATAGCCGGAATCCCAACCTACGGAGACGGCAAGCGCATAAGAGGGGATGAGGGCGAGAGCGATGATAGAGAAAAGTTTCATTCTGAGTGTGGCTTTGGTAGGGTAGGTTTGTAATGAAGATGAAAGGCAGGATTCGCTAGACTTTATAGCTTACGGACGGTCCGCGTTGACACGCTCTTGGCCTTCGGAGTAATGAATTTGCTAAGGTCATCGCGAAGCCAATGAGATGGAAGAGCAGCGCGGTCACAAGTCACCGATAGAGATCGCCGTACGTACTGCGTTGGGGCCCGTGCGACGTAACCTTTGGTCCAGAAGCCAATCTATACCGCATGAAAGAATACGGTCGCCATGTCAAACAAGACACTATTAACGCTCCCACACTGTAAATTTCACCGAAGGTTTTCAAATAGCCAGCGATGCGTCATCAGTGACGGTAACAGCCAACGGCCTAGGAATCACAAATATAGGCAGACGGGTTAATTGCACTGAGGGCTAAGCCATCACGAAGTCGAAGTGAGCCTTCGCTGAATGGAAGATGGTTGACATGTAATATAAACTTCTGTTTGCCATCATTTCAAGCCCGCCTAGCTCAATCGGATAGAGCGTCAGACTTTTAAGGCGGGTTGAACAGTGTTCAAACCAGCACATCTGAAGGCTGCGAGTTCGACCCTCGCGGTGGGCTAATTACTTTTATATCAATTGCTTTTTACCGTCTTTCATTGTGAGTTTGAAAGGAGCGAGGGAAAGCTAGAAGTTGAGAAATGGTATAGTTGCCAAAGGAGGAGTTGTCCGATCATGGTGACCAGGATGTGATCGATCAAGAAAACAGGTATTTCTGGATTTATCTTGGGGTGAAGGCATAACGCGTCATTATACATCGCCGTGGCTTCTGTGTGATGAGAGCTTCTAAGAATGCTCACGCTCGTCTTCTAACGGAGTATGCCGTTACTTATACTACGAACAGAGATAGGTGTGTATGCAATTTAATCCTTCGGGTACAACGAGTTTTGATGGAATACCACTTTAGTCGCGCAGGAATGACTTAAAAATGGAAACAGAGATTAAATTACTCCATACTTATGTCAAGTGGGAAAACGGCCACTTTATCCTGTGAGCACCCCGATGGTTCAAATGTTCAGGATGTTCAAGCGTTACGCTCAAACTTCAAGCTTCAAGCCCAGTCAAAAGTCTGGAGACGTGGGTGGACGGCCATAGATATCTATTGATTCATCCATGGGCGTCAGCAGTCATCGATAAATGGGCCATTTCATGGCCTTTGAATTGATGCCTATTGACGATCATATACCCTTATTGACGTTCATCTGTGCGCATCTATAGGCATCTATATAATGAATATATTTTCTCCGCTACAGTACGTACACATCAAAGTTCACCGCCCTGGTCCTTTCCACCAACAGACTCCATCCCCGCAACATTGGTGTCGCATAGCGGCATAGCATCCAATCCGTCCATGCAGAGTGTGCACTGGTAGAGCCTGACAGCAGATATAATCAGTGCTGGGGACAGAAGATTGTGAATTCCAGCATACATACCGTGGTAGATTATGCAGACACCGCAATATATAGGTACCGGAAAGCCAAAGTCTGGTGCGAGGGCGTAGGCAGTAATAAAGGCGATAAGTGCAAACGGGGAAAATTCAGGACCCGTCGCGGCTACACCGAAAAAGAAGGTGAGAGAATTGATAAGAAATGAACAAAGCACTCGCCTGATACGCGTCACGTCGTTCCCTTCTGTTCTGCCCCATATACCCGGATATATGCGTCGACCATGGCGCAAATAAGTGGTTTTCGTGCCTATATGAGCTCTGGAGATCGTTCTGAGCAAGAAAATAAGAATAGTTAGAGCGTTGGAAACAGCGTGTGTAATGTACCGTTCTCCCAGAATTTACGAGGGTTACGATGAAAGCAGTGCATTGTCGGTGGCCTATGGCGATAAAAGCCGTATATAGCGCATTGCACAACAGAAATAGCGACCAGAAGGTAGGAAGACAGGGAAAAGAGACGCGGCGTGAACCGAAGTAGTGGTGATGGTGGTGGTAAGAGGGAAAGGATGGGCGTGGGAATTCTGACTTGGACTTGCTCATGATCTACGCGGCGCGCGCAGCGGTATTATGCATCTCTGGCATCATGGTAATAGCATTACGAGCAGCCAGACATTTGGGTACAATGAATGTGCATGCCAGGAACAATTTTAAAGGTGTCGCAAACCGACTTAAGTCCGGCACTTGTATGATCTATGCAGGTGCGTGCTTCGTTCTCATTGTATTCATGACGACGGCGTCAATAGGCATCGACTGATATATATAGGTAGATAATAAATCGACACACGTCCCTGATCGTCTCCTGACGTCTCCAGACTTTTGACTGGGCTTCAAGGACTGTATATGGCAGAAGAGAGAACAAGTTGGTTATGGACCGCTTCGACGGGCGCGGACGGAGCGGGCCGCTACTCCGCTGTCTGCAACCCTTCAGCATGATCCCATGCCACGCTCAGCTTATACCTGTACCTCATCCTGACGATGGCTAGGACACCTGTAAGCTGTCTTGTTATAGGCGCTGGATTTAGTGGTCTTGTTGCAGCCAGACAGCTCGCGGCAGCTGGTCACTCTGTGCTTATCGTCGAAGCCCGCGACCGCATAGGAGGCCGGGTGTTATCGTACAGGGAAGGTCAATCATACCCCATCGATATTGGCTGTAGCTTCGTGCATGGATACGCGGAAGGTGTTCCTACCAGAAAGCTGTTTGAAGATCTGGGTATCAAGATGACAGTCCCAGCACCTAAGCCAAGTCTTCTTGTCGGTCCAAACGGTACGACACTCTGTCCTTATATAAAGGAAGATACTTGATTCTTTAATTTCTACGTAGGCCAAATTTCAGAGGCGCTCGCTGAAAAACTTCGCGCTAATCTTGCTGATGCCTCCAAGAATGCGCTCAAAGTCGCTCAAAACGGCGTGACTGAGGCTCACCTCTCCTTAGCTGACTCACTACTCAGCAACGGCTCGAGGCTGTTTGAAGGGCTGTCTGATACCGAAAGGCCATTAGCGGAGTTTCTGGCCCGCTCTTTAGAGTGCGGACTTGGTGCCACTCTTGAACAGGTCAGTTTGCAGTGGAACGGATACGAGAACAAGTTTGCAGGAACAGACGCTTTCCCCGAAGGAGGATACGAGACCGTCACACAAGCGCTCCTGGATGCTTCCGTAGCATCTGGCGCAGAACTTGTGCTCAATGCACCCGTCTCATCTATCTCCCTCTCTGCAAATTCGGATTCCGTCACTGTAAAGACCACATCCGGGGTGTCGTACAGTGCTTTATCTGTCATTTGCACGATCCCGCTAGCCGTGCTTAAAGCTGCCCCACCATCCTTTTTCTCGCCCTCCCTCCCTTCACGCAAGGTTGCCGCCATTCAACGGACGCACGTCGGAACTTTGGCTAAGATTCTCCTCACGTACCCAAAAGTATGGTGGGGAGAGTCGTACGGCGGAATTACAATCCTTCCGGAAAACTATTCGAACGCGTCCTCTTCCGACCCGAAAACACTTCTTTCTTCTATCCCTTTAAGCTGTGCGACACTCCGGACAACGATACTCATCTACATCAGCTGTGCCGCTGCCCCTCACATTGAGAAGATGGACAAGACCATTGTCGCCAACGCAGCTCATGAAATTCTGAAAGAAAAAATTGGCAAAGGCATTGATGTGCCTGCGTTTTCCCATTTTACCGTTACTAGGTGAATTATTCCTCTTTTGGTGCCAATCTGCGTTCAGGCAGGCTGATGACCTATCCCTGAAGCTGGTCCGCTGACCCTTTTACGCTGGGCGCGACGACTACTCCAACCGTTGTCGGAGATGAACGTTCCCCCTTTGATTTCTTCGAATTATCGCGTCCAGTTTGGGGAGGGCGTTTGGGATTTGCTGGAGAGCACACGGATGTTGATCATCGTGGGAGCGTGCAAGGTGCGACCGAAAGTGGTAAACGTGAAGCCGAGAGAGTTTCTCAGTTCTTAGGGAGATGAGATGTAGGTAGCACAAAACCACCGGGTTAGTTTAGTAAGAAGTCAACTCGATTCAAATTGTACCGACAACGTCGTCTCGTAGACCTGCTCGATGAAGTAGAGTTGTTCAATGGATATGTTCTCCCCCAAATAACTTACGTACCTTAGTCATCAACCGATGAGGTTGCTGGGAGACGGACATCAACCTAAGGAATTTGTAGTCCACCCAACCAGCAGAAGCGACATCCACGAGGTACCAAAGCCATTAATAATTTCAGACCGCTTTGGCCCCCGAAATATCTCAGTCATCGTGGGTTGACATTGGAGAAAAGAGAGCATGAGTACATTGCGAACGTAGAGAATACACGGATCACTACCGAAGTCTTTATACAAAACATTGCATCAATAATTTGTAACATGAACAAGAAAGCATTAGAACATGAATTCATCGAAGAGCGTGATCGTTAAACCCATGAACGCGTAATAAAACGGAGTCGTAAGTGAATAGATAACTCGATAGCATAACAGATAGATAGCAATGTTCAGGCCGCTGGAATCAAGAGAGGGTACAGATGTTGTGAGATGAGGAGAAAGATAGAGACAAATGGGAGATGGTATAGAGACAAAAGAAACGATTCAATTTATGCATGATGGCGCGTTAAACGTCGGGAGACTGATTTGCCGGGCACGAAGGCTTTGATGGCGCGACGCATCTTTGTAACTGTGTTTCGACTTTCATCTTTGAGCGCCGGAGTCGAAGGCGTAGCAGGGGTGGTCGCGTATGACATAAAGCCTAGCTCATCAACGGATGCAGCCCGCCTCATATCATCACTGGAAACTGGCGGGGGCATCGGGGTACGACGAATCGAAGCGAATGGCCGAGATGATTTGGAGCGGGTTATGCCCTGAACTGTGTTGTGCACAGGGACCGGATTGTCCGACTGGTATCCCTTGCCAAGACGTTTCACGCTGGACGTGGCCATGAGGAAGCGATCATATACGCCTTCCAGTCGACGTTGGTTGGGGGAATCGGGGACAGCGATGTTCTGAGTGCTGGGCTTACGAGGAGGATACGGTTCAACATGTAACGGCGACGAGGTTAACTCATCGAAAGACCTGCTGATAGGACTCGGAGTAGTAACCTGCTCGCTATCGAGAGACTTCATCGATAGAGCAGTTGTATCGATGAACATGTTTCGATCCAAGGGGGGAGACGGTGCCGACCTTGAAGAAGGGGACAAGGGAGATGACATCCGCCTTACCGGCCCCATATCTACCGCCGATATAGGGGCAATGCGCATCTGCAAAAGATCTGCATGGGATCTGCTCTTCTCCTTGCGTTCGGAAGGGGAGCCTGATTGGCCAAGAGAAGCTTCTGGGGAGCTCGCTGACACAGTCGCCCTTCGTTTCTTCGTGGGTGTGTAAACCAGGGGTAGCCCTTGGTCTACAGGACTTGAGGTATCTTGAACAGACATGTCGTACCCAGATGTGACAAAGGATGTCATTGTTGGACTGGGCAGAAGATGCTCTGGGTCATCAGCGAAGATCTGATTAGCTGGGAGAACCCGTCTAGGCAATCGCGACGAACGATTACTCCGGTTTTGCGTCGACGGGCGTAAAGGCGCTGGCTTAGGAGTCCCAGGCGGTGACACAACTGGTGGGGTAAAGAAATTCTGTCTCGCATCATCAACAACCTCTGCCGTGCTTGTCAGTGGTCAGTATACTGTTGCAACAACCCACGTACTCTCCACATTGCGCATCCACATTGATATCCTGTCTTGATTACCCGTACCTTGGTTGCCTGGCTCTTCGGTGGATGATTGGACTAGTAGAGCAGGGGTAGAGGCAGAAGCTCCTGCAAGTATTGTGAGGTCGGTCCTTCCTGTATGAGAATACTCGACGTACCAGTTAACAGACGCGAGGCGTCCCAAGACTCCTCTGCCGTAGGAGAGTTGTCAAGTAAATCAATGGAGCAGCTTGGCCGTCTCCTTCCCGCAGCCTGGCCTAGCGTCGATGACTTGTATATATTTATTGTTTTATCTATGATTTGTGAGTAAGGAATGATGGGGAAAAGGACGATAATACCGATGGAGGACTTGATGCTATGTTTGAAAACGTTCAGTGCCGATGTGGAATCCTTCTTGAATAGAAGGGGAGAGCCGGATGATGTTTTAGCTATTGATGGTGGTCAGTGACTGTAAAAACGACCAAAATGAACGGCGAACACACCAGGAATAGATGGTGTTGCCATGCGTGATGGTGGAGGTGTTGGAATGGTCGTTGTTCTATTTTCTTTATCCCCTTCACGGCTCTTCTGAGGGCGCCCAATAGTTGTTCCACGGGGTGTCTCGTGCTCAAGCTCTTCTTCCGAGTCTTCCAGGCGAGAGATTTCCCTCAACTTCTCCCAGTCCTTCACACGTTGATCTACAGGGTTTTCCTTTTCTTTGCCTTTGCCCTTTTCTCTCCTTGCATTACCCACATTAACATTCGCGCCAGTCACATCGCCAAGCACTCGTCCTCGATGCGGATTGATTGGAGCGGAGATGGGGAGATTCCCAAGAACGCGTGAAGTGAGTGGTATGCGACTCTTGGAATCACCGTTCCGAGAAATGGCATGCAAAACCGCGGACGGTGATGATGCGGGAGAAGCCTTGATTGGGGACAAATCGGTCAGCGGAGGGACCGGAACGCGCTTCTTGGCATAGGCTTGAACTAAAAAGTCTCAACGTATGGCTCTCGTTCAGTTACAGTAAGGCTCACTCTTTGACGCGATCACCTTCGGCTGAGACTTCGACCTTGCCACGGTACGATGTCCATCTGAATCAGTGACCTTCGGCGACTTAGACGAGAATAGAGCTAGGGGGCTCTTCAGGTTCTCTTTGCCTTTTGTTACGTGGGATCGAGACGGTGTGCGATCAAGCAGCTTTGACATATCCTTCTCAAAGACAAGGGACGAGGTGTGACTTGAAGATCGTCCTGAAAGAGGTCAGTCGATTGGCAAACAGTGGTGGTTGAAACTTACGATGTTGAGGGTCTTCTTCACGTGTTTTCCAGTACGGATCCTGCATTGCTTCCGATGCCGTACAACGCAAATCGGCATTAGGGGAGATCATTCTGCGAAGCAGCTTTTCCATGCCCTTTGACATTGTCCAGCTGCCTATCCATTTTCCTCGTAGCTAAGTAACAGAAAAAGTAATCGGACGGTTAAAATCAACAAGATGGATGAGGTGCTCACAGTTCTAGACCAGTACTTTTCAAGGTCTTCCTTAGTCGTAAACTGTTCTTGATCACATTCCTCGAAAGGCGTACGTCCGGTAAGGATCTCGAAGAATGTTACACCAAGCGACCATACGTCGGATTTGCGGCAATCGTGCGGTATCTCTCGTGCGCGTTCGGGTGACAGGTACTGTCAGTCGAGATTAGAATATTCAAATGACCGCAATAATGAAGAAACCCACTTCTGGAGTGCCGTAAGAGACCTTGCTGTGAAATGCTGTCTCTGAGTCAATGTCGTATTTCTCTGCAAATCCGAAGTCAACCAGGACTGGGATATTTTTGTGAGAAATCAATATGTTGGCCGGCCTGAGCAAATTTTAGCTGTCATGAGCCTCGTCGAGTAAGTGGGCGCACTTGATGTCATTGTGGACTACTCCACGTTTGTGCAAGAATTCTACACCAGATAAGAGGAATCGGAACCAGCCGCGAGCTTGGGACTCATCCACCTCAACAGGGACAAGCGCAGGAAGGTACGCCCTGTTGCACGAGTTAGTGGATGGAACAACGCGTTGTCACCGCTCCATGGAGTAAAGGCGCCACATAAACAAGAGTTGACAAGACGTACATGGTGATCAACGCGTAGGAAGGCGTTATGACGAAGGAGTAGAACGGAATGATCGATGGATGTGGATCAGACTTGAAAGTACGGATGATTTTCATCTCGTTCCATCTACTAGCAGTCAGTATGTGAAGAACAACCAACAATCCTTCACTCACAGTGACTTGACACGTGCGACGGTCGTCTTGCTCTTCGTATTGCGGTGGACGAGCTTGACGGCGATCTGTGGCTGCAACACTCTGTCGAAGTCGTCAGCAGCGTGCGACGTCGGGTTGTTCTTGGGGTTGCAGAGCCAAACACTGCCCCAGTTACCGAAGCCAATCTACAAGACATCAGCTGTCATTCACGACATACGGACATCGATAGACACCAACCTCTTCGATGAATCTAAGTTTAGAAGATAGTACACTGTCAGATAGAGAGAAAATGTCGTTCGCTTCGTGAGGAGGGGAAGGGGGGGAGGCCGGGTCCATGGTGGAACCTCGCAGAGGAGAACAGACCAGCAAGGTGTGGTACTGAGGTTCGTCCGAAGGTTGGGAAAGAATCAAGTCCCGGTCACGTGAATATACACAAACAAATAACGCGACCAGCCACGAGTTGCATTTGGCCCTATCAGGAACTTCCAGCAGGCGTTACCGTGGACTGCGCTCCAGGCTACCCTGCCCATTTCATTTTCGTGACGATATGAAGATGTGAAATCTTCATCTGTACCCGACACTACTCGCTTCAGAAGTGAGGGTTGTATTAACTCTCCCACGACGTCGACAACGGTTGTTAAGGATTCTAGCTTGATGTATATGCGTCAATAGCGATCCTTATACGATGGCTTTCTATGCGTCTCTGCTATCTCAATCATTGACGCAAACCCGCTTTCTATCACTGGTTGCCATTTCGAAGCGGGCGGGTAATTGGATTCTCATAAGGGGCACCTTTCTCCGCAATTTGTCTCGACGTGAACTTCTTGTAGTATGTAGTTTGTCTCCGAAATCAAGACTCTAGCTCAGAATTCTCTTGATCGCCGAACGAACATCTCAATCTCGAGGCGGGACCTGTACGGTGATCATGGCCAGAGAACGTCAGCTACATCAACCTTCGTTTTCGGTGCCTGCCCCCGCTATCTGACGGTATGTGGTATTTCACCTCTCTGAATCACAATTGAAACGCGGTGCTGATAACTGTCAGGACCTAATCCATCACATGAAAACCTTTTCTTTCAGCTTTTGTTCCAATAGTTGTGCCGATCTATATTTGAAGAGATCTAAAGTCGCTCAAAACAAGTCAGGACACGAACCTTCGTGAACGAAGATGCGGCTTTCCGACATCCTCAGATCATCATAGTCATTGCGTTCCTGTCTTTCGAAACACTCATTTACAGACCGAGAACCATGTCATCAATGTGATGCCGTACCTACAATCGGCGAGGGGTTTCGGTCTTCAAATCGGATATGAAGTGAATTTCGTCATAACGTATTCCCTAGGGCCTTCAACTCATACGCGAAAAGTCATCGGTGAGCACCTCTTTCGGATGTGCTAGATATTTTCATACTGTCTCTGCGGCGACGGGGGATTCACGAACATCATAGTGGGACCTAAATGTACGGGCCACGGTGTTCTCATCCCCAAGTGAAGGCTGTAATTACGGCTCCTCTAGCCACGCGAAAATTTTTTTTATTGAATTTGGTTTGTCCGATATGAACAAACTCGATGATCTTGAGCGTGCTCGCTGGGGGGAGAGGATAAAACTGTCGCTGAAATTCTCACCGATAGTCCTAATTGGAGCAGACGGCAGAACACGACCCTTTCGCTGTTATTATTTAATCTCGTCTGTCTGTTCGTCGACAGTCTACAATTTTGCGACAATTCCTGTATTTTGGTATTCAATAGAATCAGTTCAATTGCATATGACGTCAGCATAAACCTCTTAACGTTACGCTGTCATGTCCAACAATCGCGGTGCGCGAGGATCATGGCGCGGACGGGCCACACGAAGCGTTACTGGGAATCTGAGACGACCGATGGAATATATACCTTCAGTCAGCCGAAGTAGTGGCCTCGATAAGGATGGAGATGCGTCAGTCATCACGGCCATTCTCGTCACGATAAATAATAGACTAATCGCAGGCTGAAGGACTTCAAAGTGCAAGAAGAATACCGAGAGTTTATACAAGAAAAGGTGCGACTCTAAGTCTTCTAATAGTGCGTGATATTTATGCTGCGTTGCAGCTGAATGATGTTTGGAAACGGTTCATTGCCAAGGACAAAATGACAGAAAAACCACGCATGGATGCCCAGGAGAACGTATTAATTCTTTTTAGTGCGACATCTCTCTGCTTCTGCATTGTTTTACTGATATAGGACCTGCAGGAAAGCTAAGAGAAGGCATATATGCTTGCGGAAGAAAGGACGGGTTTGCTTTGGAAGGTACAGGAACATTCTGTTTCCTCTGTCGCTAAACTTATCTCCCTCTGCTTCAGTATACGAAACTTCCTTTCATCTAGCCGTTCTTTTCAACGTACACCGCCAGATCGGCTCCATCATTCCGCATCTTTTCGGCGACCTCCTACGCACTAACATCTCCAATAAAAAGGATCCGTCCGTCACCATCCTCATTTGTCTTTTGTATCACCTAGTCGCCGAATACCCTTCTCAGCTCACATACCGAAATTTCCTCGATTCTCTACCCTCAGTCTTCAGGTTCAAGGATACATCCGCCTATGCTTGGATCAAGAACCTATCCCGTTCCATACGAACGCGCAACTACGTCCGTTTTGAACTATTGACACGCCAATCTGCGCTGGTTGATATTGTTGGAGACAGATGTCCAGATTCAACGTCTATTCAGCATGTCGCGACGCTAGCGTTTTATTCCTTGGTCGATAGTCTACATTCTCGTAATCGATCTACGACATGGACAGTGCTGCGATCTGCATATCGAGAGTTGTCGTGTCACTCCGAGTCAGAAACGCGTACATGGCTAACGAGGACTCTTGTCCTGCATCCCGTCGCGTCTCCGAATGTTGTCACTGATTTGGATGGCTGGTTAGAATCTGAAAGCCTCCTAGGTCATGTTCGCCGGAAGGATGGTGTTGATGGGCGTTGGACAGTATATAAGCTTCGATAACGCAAAATATCGAGTGTACAACAAATTCTATACATTTACCTTGTTTACTTATTGACCGGAATGAATGCCCCGGGGTATACCCAACGATATCACTAGAAGAAGTTATCCTCTACCGGAACTCAAGCTTGCTCAACAGATCCGCCAGCTCGTCCGTCGCGTCGGGCTTTCGAGGCGTCGTCTCTTCAATTGTGCTGGCGAGGACAGCCTCCTGTTCTTCCTTTACCTCTTCTTTCTCTTCCTCTTCCTCGGCTTCTTCCTCGTCTTCCTCCTCTTCTTCGTCATCGACGACCAATCTACCTCCTCGTTGCTTCATACTGAGTCCCACGGTTTCCAAGCTCGCGTCATCTTCCTCTACATCATTCCACTGGAGTTCTAACAACTTCAATCCCTTGAGATTCCCTGAAATGTGCTCCGCGAACAACGCAAAGGTCTCCGCCTCTAAATTATTGTTCTGCAGCTGCAGCGTGTGAAGTTTTGGGTTCGAACCCTCCGCAATGGCAGTCACAAGTTGTGGCACCTCTCCATCGCCCGACAGCACACAGTCCGAAAGGTTGAGCGTCGTTAGCTCTGGCCATGACGCCAACGATTCTGTCCAAGCTTCTACGCCTGTCAACTGACCCCCATCCGTAAAGGTGTTATCCTGCAAATCGATGTATTGCAGACCAGGGTTCTTTGCTAGCCCGCGAGCCAAAGCAGTGATCCCATCCATGCGTATCCCATTCTGTGGCATACGAATCTCGGTGAGAGTCCCATGAGCCGCGAACGCCTCAGCCCATGATGGAGCCGACTCGTCTTCCAGACGGTTTCGTCCACAGATGACCGTCCGAAGGTTCGACTTCTCCCCTTTAGATTTGCTGATCTTGGCAGACTCGAAGAGAGCATCGGCAAGGACTTTGCCACCTGCGGGGCCGAGACCGTTGTTGTTCAGCTTGAGGACTTGGAAGCTACGGTTGTTGGTGAGGAAAGGGACGATGGGATCGACTGATCTTCCACCAAATGCATTATCGCTCAAGTCGAGCTCGATGAGAGACGTTTTGTCGACTAGGGCATCACAGATGGCGGTAAGGGCCAAGGGGATTTCAGAGATCAGACGACCAGTGAAAATGTCTGCCAAGTCAGCGATCTATTTTTTGGGTTGAGCACAGGAGAATGGCAGAATTTCCTCGTAGCACGTACTTTGAGGTTTGTGGCCTTTGACAGGAATTCTGCAAGCGCCACGGACGCGTCGACCCCAATTGTGTTGCCCCCCAGGTGGATTTCTTCAATCTTTGTGGCATCGACACCAGCTAATAAAGGCTCGATGTCGGCTCGGCTGTCAAGCTTAAGTCCTTGACCGTGCAGAGAAAGAATATTGGCCATTAGGGCTACAGAGATACAAGAAGAGGACAAGATGAAAATGAACAAATAAATACACTGATCGGTCCGAAAAGGGTAACAATGCGGGAACAGAATTTATGCCGGCTCAAAAGCTGCCAACAGGGCACGACTCCAACCATCATACGCGTCCTGGGAGGTAGCCACAAGCGCTTGTTCGATATGAACAAATGCACCCGTCGAACCATCCACAGTGGCAGCCTGGTTGCAAACCTTGGACTCATCCACCCCGTTTATCAGCCTCCCAAAAACGTTATTCGTCGCGGTGAGAATACAAGAACTATCCGACGGAAGTGTGATGTTCCAGTCCGGAAACGAATCCTCCAACCCTCTCTGAATTCTTTTGATAGGTCTATCGACGTCGTCTGTATACCATGTCGAATTGCCTTGAGACTTATATGTTACAATGTGAGTTAAAACAAATAGCAGAAGGACTTACTCAGCCCACTTGATAGAAATATTTGATCAGAGCGACAAGTAGTGGGAGACTTTCCATGAAGCTGGATGAACGCGCAGCTGCTCGTGGGGCAACCGCCGTTGACATTCTGCCACGCCCATACAGCCCGGCTGGCGCTATGGAAAGGCTCATTCTGAAGCAAATCTCAGGGTACAATTGGATGGGTAGCAAAGTGCGAACTCACAACATCATGAGTAGGATCGGTCCTATAGTACGTAGTCTTCATTGTCGACGGCAAGCAATCTGTAGACGCATTATACGCGCTGCGATGCCTCCCCGAAATCAATAAACTCCTGGCGGCCGTCATGGTGAAAAGCGACACGGCCTGAGAGGGGGTTCGAAAGTCAAATAAGGGATGCGGCATCGCGAGGTGAATGTTACGCTTTGTGGCATTGCGCGAGGAAGGAACGACGAAAAGGCCCCATCCCTTGTCATAGAACCCCCGCTCATTGGCACGTATCTCAGAAAGCACGCAGTACGAGTTAAAGTTGGAAATGGTGTAGATATCCTGGAGGCTGGGAGGTATTGCGACAGAAGTGCAGTTATTATCGACGTATAAGAGTGAAGTAATCAAGCTGTCCCATGAATCCAACTGCGTAGTATCCGGTTGTGCTGCAAAGTATGTCTCGTGGTTGTAGTAATCCTTTTGAACCGTATAGTAGTTGAAGCAATTAGCCAAGTCGACCAGGGTGGTAATGGACGAGTCGGCTAGGCATTTTGTCTCGTCGGCAATGCAGCTGAGCCCGCTAAACAGAGCAGCCTGCAAAAGGCTGCTCTTCATTGCCGCGAGATTAGACGGTGACTGTTAAAGACGAAGAGCTGAAGATGGCGTCTGGTGAACATGTCAGTGTCAAGACTTGCCGGCAAATGCCGACTCGTCGTTTAAGTGTTATGTAGACGAGTTAAGCGATAACAGAATGTTCCTTGTTCAGATTACGATATATGAAAGAAACATGATATATACAATGGAGGGTTTATTGAAGGGTTCGTTCAAGTACGGTCCGAAGAGATAGAAACGCCGTCAAGCTGGGTCACAATATCCTCGAGATCATTTCGAAGTCCCACAGAAAAATATTCTTGAGATGTCTTCTCTGCTGTCTCCAACATATCCCGTACCATCGTGCATCCCTCGTCCATGAACTTCAAGATGCCCCCTGCTGCCATTAGGCCTACTTCTTTCTCCGTAAAAGATTCATGATCATCTGCGTCAACAGGTCAGCGCTAAATGGCGTGAGTTGTATGAGTTTCGTACATTCATCTTCGTCAAGAGGCGGCATTTGAAGATACTCTGGTGGCACTGGCTTTCCAGTCTTCTCGCAATGGTCCTGTGGGTGAGATAAACATAAATATCCAGGAAATACAAGTCTCAGAGATAAGAAATATTAATAAGTATTCACCTTGATGGATCGTTGCATATGGACGCTCAGCTTTTGAAGATCATATGCTTGAGCAATTTCTGTCACAATGAGTCCTTTGGCCATTGCCTCCGTCATTCCGATTTGACGTAAACTGTGGCGCATTGGTTGAGCACGCTGATAGCACAACGCAGCGTACTCACAGATAGTACTTCCAACAAACATTCCTCTCATTCTGCTCGGAAATTGTTGGATATCCCAGTTTCGTGTTGGCAATTGCAATTGTATCATGAGGAAATGCCTTCGTATTCGTGTGGTCGCAAGAGTGCTCCGTTTCGCCGGTAAACAAGGAGGTCCTCAACCGGGGTATGACAGCCTCGGATTTTCGATGAACTTCCTCAAGAGGAGTTTCCGCGGTCACGTCGTGTAGAATGGCAAAAAGAGACTTGTAAGAAGATACGGCAGACATATCGGTCAGTGGGTTGTTGGGGGATAGGAGGAAGAAGACTCGATGGTTTGTGCTTTATAGTGGTTCTGTGAGTGGCGCAGGTTCCATACTAGACACCCAGTGGCATGTTGTTGTTCAAAGACACAAAGGCGCCGAAGATAACAAAGACCTGATTAAAGAAGACAAAGGAACACTCTGGAACAGTGCCTCTATGAGAGAGGCAAGAGTGGACCAAACAGGAAGCCGCCCGGGCCGATCTGATCTGGGGAGGCGGCGTCTCCCGCTCCGACACGCACGATCTTTCAAATTTCAATCGTCAAGTAACAAGCCAATATCTTCAGGAGCAGGCGGCAGGAACCTCATGAAAGACAGAAACATATACTTCAATCCGAGGTTTGTGGAACATATGACGGGTCTACTAGCCGAAGAGTAATATTACTTGCCTTCACCACTGCACCAGTGTCAGAGGATCAGGATGACACTGGTTCTGACCCGATAGAGAACATCGAAGCCGCACTGAGATAAACATACTCTATAGACTTCCTTGCACGCTGCTTCTCAGGCAACACGCTGTTCGACTGCAAAGCCGAGTAAGCTTTCGAGGAAGGACAGACACCAAAAAGATGCCCACTTTTATCCTCAGTAAGGTCCAGTTCCTGCCCACACATTCCACTGGTTTCTTCAAGACGTTCCTGGCAAGTAATGTTTAATGATCGTTGCCTGAAAGAGAGCATACAGTGTTTTTCTTGTTATGATAGAAATTGTCCAGTAGTGTCACCAACATGATAAGAATGTGAGTACAAGGCTTTCATAATTAGTGCTGCGATGATTGATGTCCTCAGAGCGGATAGAGGGAGACGATGACTTTGTCAGCCGGTGCAACGAAAGATGGGAATCCCGAACGTGACACAAAATTTGGAGTCAGTTCCTTGTCTTAGGCTACTGGGCCAATATCAATAGGCGAAACAGGATGAGAGAATGCAAAGACCTGAAGGCGACATGCTGGTGGGTGTAATCCTCGGACGTAATGTTCAAGACGTCGGCTTGCCGCACGTGGTGCCGAAGAATTCGCTTCAATGCCTGCCGTCAAGCCTGCCTATCCTCGCCTCTTACCGTCGTTGAGCACGACTCCACGCGATGGAAAAGAACACGCCGCCTCCATTGCCTAGGAGGTTACGACAGTCTTCACGTTCAATTGGAATCGTTATTCTTATCTTCTTCCTCGTTCCAATTGCTATCACCCGGACATTCTTCACCACACCCGATATACCCCCACACGCTGCAGCGACAATTGCACGATGCCAGTACTTGCAACAATCTGCAGGGCCACCCCCAAACTTTTATGATAGGACCGAGAACGACCGATTCGTGCCCGGAACCAAGCCAACTCTTATCAAGAACGCGAAGATATGGACAGGTTTGCATAACGGGACGCAGGTTCTGGAGGCGGACATCCTCATTGACAAGGGTCTTATCATGGGCGTTGGGAGTTATGGGCTCAATCAGCTTGAGGCGTACGGTAGCAGTCTCGAAGTAGTCGATGCACACGGTGCTTGGGTCACTCCAGGCATCGTGGACCTCCATTCTCATTTGGGTGATTACCCGTCGCCTGAACTCGAGGGTGCTTCGGATGGCAATTCTGTCAAGGGAACAGCGCAGCCATGGCTTCGAAGCTTGGACGGTCTGAATACTCACGACGATTCATACCCTCTCTCTATTGCTGGCGGTGTTACGACAGCCCTGATACTACCCGGCTCAGCCAATGCTATTGGTGCGCGTGTTGCGCATGAAATGCTCACGGAAAATCTAACAAAGTACAGGTGGTCAAGCATTCGTGATCAAGCTTCGTCATACTGAAGAGAGATCCCCGTCCTCAATGCTTCTTGAACCGCCTTATCAAATCAATAATTCTTTTCCTGACCATAGTCTGCCCCCAAGATGGCGGCATATGAAGTATGTCTCTGGCTTTGATAAAATCGGAGGAACTGACTGGTTGTGTCCGCAGACACGCCTGCGGTAAGTGACTGATGTCAACCTGGTTGCCAGCGCGTGTTCACGATTTTTCGCGTTGATAGGTGAAAATCCCAGTATGTCATATTTCGTAAATGTCGGCGTAAGATCTATTGACCCTGTCTTGACAAGGCAGGGTTTACGGTGTAAGCAGAATGGACACGACTTGGGCATTCCGAGAAGCGTGAGGTCTCCGCAGACTTATATGCGTTCTGCAACTCACCTCTTCTTTTTAGGTACAACACCGCTTTTCAAATCAAACGAAAGCAAGATGCGTATTGTTCCAAGGCAATGAGTGGGCAGTGGCAAGGCCTTGGAGAGTATCCAGAGGATCTAAAGTGGGAAGCTTTGGTCGATGTCATCCGAGGACATGTCAAAGTGAGTTTTACGGTGTCGGTTGCAGTGTCGTACCCACTGAAACGACGTTGCAGGTCAATATCCATTGCTACGAAGCTGTTGACCTGGACGACATGGTCCGCGTAAGTTTGTCATCTCGCAAAACGCTGGCATTGTTGCTGACACCCACTAGCTTTCCAACGAGTTCCAGTTCCCTATCGCTGCCTTCCACCACGCTCACGAAACGTACCTTGTCCCAGACCTACTGAAGAAAACCTACGGTGTGTAGTGTTTATAAAAAAATGACCGCTAACTCAAGAGTCCTGTGCAGGTCCAACACCTGCTGTTGCTCTGTTTGCCACTAATGGAAGGTATTGATTTATACGCTTCGTCTTATATTTGCCATGGGCATCTCATCTGGGTGGCAGGTATAAGAGAGAGGCTTATAGGCAATCAGAATTTGCGGCAAGAATTCTTGCCAATAACGGGTTGCAAGTTGTCTTCAAGGTGCGTCCGACAATTTCGTCTCAATGACGCGTCATCATCTCCTTTTTTTGACAGAGTGACCATTCTGTCTTGAACTCGCGGTTTTTGTTGTATGAGGCCCAGCAGGCCCACTACTATGGCTTGGCCGACAATTTGGCCGTGGCCTCTGTGATCAGTACTCCCGCCAAAATCATGGGAATGGGTCACCGAATTGGCTATGTCAGAAAAGGTGAATGCTCTAAAAATCTCTATCGTCTGGACGTAAACATCTGACAAATCCTCCAGGATGGGACGCTGGTGAGAATATTCGTTACGCTCATACGCTTTCAGTGCTAGAATACTTCTTCAGATCTCGTTATTTGGGACAGTCATCCATTATCCTTGGGTGCTACCCCTTCCCAGGTCTTCATTGATGGCATTCCCCAGCTCGAATCGGCGTATGTCGCTCACAAGCCCCAGGCTTTCCAAGAAATCCCCAGGGTGCCCAATTTCGATGATGAGGCTAAAGATGCTCTCAAGTACGATGGATTGCCGCCTCTATCTCCAAGCAAAAGCGTAGCAGATATAACGGCATTTACCAATGTCAAGTCCCTCTTCTCTCGATCTCCCGTCCAAACCGTCCAGCAAATCCTTGACTTCCCCGAGAAAGATGGTGTAGTCCTTGTGCGCAAAGGAAAAGTAATATGCTCTGGATCATATGCAGAGTGTTTCGACGCCAGTATTCTTGGTGGCGCAAAACCGCATCTCATCGACCTCGAAGGCGGATCTATTTCCCCCGGTCTAGTATCTTTTGGGTCACCTCTAGGTTTGGAACATATCGACCAAGAACCTTCAACTAACGACGGGAGCGTTCCTGATCCATTGATCAAGGCAGTACCAAAGATAATTGGGGGAGATACTGCCCTCATTCGTGCCGTAGACGGACTACAGTATACCACTCGGGATGCACTGTATGTGATAAATTCATCTTCAGCGTAGCTTTGATGATCGCTGATTGCTTTGTTGCTGCAGTCTGGCGTACCGCTCGGGAGTGACATCCGCCATTGTGGCGCCCAGTGCCCGGGGGTTCTACTCTGGGCTGGGGACATTCTTCTCTACCGGGGCGGCACACAAACTCGAGAAAGGCGCTGTTCTACAGGAAGTTACGGCTTTGCACGTTGCTGTGAGACATTTCGGTACCCCCAGTATCAGTACGCAGATAGCCGCTCTTCGTCGACTGTTACTTGGTCCATACGAAGGAGATTCAGGCAAATGGTTCAAAAAAGTGACGGAGGTACGTCAATTTTATTTTTGGAAATAGTGTGTACTAACTGTTACCTGGACAGGGAATCATTCCACTTGTTGTCGAGGCTCATAGCGTGGATGTGATTGCTACACTTGTTCTCTTAAAGAGGGAGGTCAAACAAGCAAAGGGAATGGATATACAGTTGACAATAACGGGCGCAACTGAAGCTTATCTGCTCGCGAAAGAACTCGGTGAAGCAGG
Source organism: Armillaria gallica (assembly GCA_037576215.1). Taxonomy (NCBI): domain Eukaryota; kingdom Fungi; phylum Basidiomycota; class Agaricomycetes; order Agaricales; family Physalacriaceae; genus Armillaria; species Armillaria gallica. The sequence continues at coordinate 328,465 of JBANDB010000010.1, forward strand.
TGTTGGCGTTGTGCTTACTCCGTCTCGTCCTTTCCCTTACACCTGGGAAGACCGTAGAATGTAAGCTCTCTGATTACGTTCCGATCACCTACTCACGGAAGAAACGACAGTTTGCCAGGTCCCCCTCTAACCGAGCATAGCGCCATTTCCTGGCTCTTGTCGCACAACGTCACTGTTGGTATTGGTATTGAAGAAATTTGGAGCGCTCGCAATACCCGATTTGATGTTGCTTGGGTAGGTGGACCATCGATCATATGAGTGGGAGCCGCTAACCTCCGTATGCTTTAGGCATCTCTTGAAGCAGATGGTAAAATTACAAAGGAGGAAGCCCTTGCCTTGTCTTCGACAAACCTGGAGAAACTACTTATAGGACACGTTAATGAGGCTACTGATCTCGTGGTGACGCGCGGGGGTGACATTCTGGAGCTGGAGTCGAAAGTTGCTGCTGTGATTTCTCCTCTGCGAGGATTTGTCGATATATTTTGAATGGCCCTTTGACAGCTTACATGCTAATTTACATACGATCTATGTAGAAGGACACTTTTTACTTTGGCTGTCGAGCGTGCCGGGCAGCGGCAGGACACTTCCGAATATTTGATCTCCGCTTGAACTGTACCCTTATAAGTGACGCGTGCCCTAAATTTTTTTCCTCAAGTGTCCGACTCAACCATCGAAGCGTCAGCTCCGGCTGCAGGCGTTAATTCGTCTGTGTGACGTTTTTCCTTTCATAGTTGAGGGAGCGAAGGTGCGCCTTTCGGGGTGGCACTCACGAGAGGGAGCAACACCACCTAGCTCGCTTTGTGTCCGAGTCCGCCTCGGCGTCGACTTGGATGCAGAGTTTGATGTAGGGTGGTACGTGCGTCGTCATATTCCTGTATCCTGCCGTACCCCATCTTCTTGGTGTGCTACTATGTGGCTTTGACGGTCTGGTAAAACCATGACGAAGACATTTTTTCTGACTCTTGTACTCTGGACGTTACATCAATTGTTATTTTCGTATCCAAAATGATCATCTTTTCTCTGCTCAATTCGAAGCCCACTCCTTCAATCTGTATGATCCTAGTCGGATTGGTTTCATCAATATTCATTATGCGTATACTCTGTTGTTGACCATGACCACATCGTTCAGAAGAACGTGGCTTCGTCAACTGGCAGAAAGCGTATCTTTTTAAGTTCTAAAGGTGTACGTCAAACTGATGACAATGATTAGTATCTGAAATAGACGTCCTACTTGGCTTCATACCCTTTGATTCAACTACACTTGAACAAAGTGACGTCAGGGGCTGTTCTTAAGTGTCTGTTCGTCAAAATCTGTTCAACTGTTGATCATTTCATCATGATAGTTTGTACACTACGGACCCGCAGGCTATAGTAAGTACAGTATAGTACAGGGCGATAGTACAGCTATGTATCTTGTCCGGAAAGTCTCAATTGATATCCCGCCTTCGACACAAAATTCCAACATGATATATCCATTACAAGCCGCAAGCCGACGCAGCGACTTGGGTAGCCGTAGCCTGCACCGTTCCAAATTCAACTGCGTGTCCGTTCGTCAACGCATCCAATGTGGCCTGGGAGGTGTAGAATCCCGACGCCGCATGGTCGATTGCTGTCACCGTAACCGTCCGATTGTTGTATGTCAACTGCCAGCAGCTCCCACAGTTCGGGCTGTTCCATCCAGGGATGGAGTCAGATGATGAGATGTTCGGGAAGGTGGGGAGGGAGCTGTAAGTGGTAAATCCCTTGGTCAGGAGACCATTGACACCGTTGGAGCAAGCGACGTTGGCAAGGGAGTTGGTACCAATGCCATAGCCACTGTCGTAGCCAACGGTCGTCGCGAGGGCATAAGACGGGATGAAGGCGAGAGCGAGGGTAGAGAAGAACTTCATTATTGTAGTATTTCGGTGGTTTATTAGAGGTTTGAAAGGCTCTTTGGCTGCGCTGGTTGTGCAGGTAGGAGTGAAGAGATTCAAGACATGATATCCAGCTTTTATAGCCTTTCGCAAGCGAAACCCAGGAACCCATGAAGCTAAAGTTATTCGCACCCCGGAAGAAGATGTCCGTGTAGTCCATATGAATTTAATAGCTAAAGAATTCAAGGATGGTCTCGTGGTCTCCGATCCAATACTGTCTTCAAAGCTAGAACGGACGGTTGGCGAAACCCGAGTCCAAGGCCAGGTCCAAGTGATTGAAAACTCAGATCGCAATCGACCATTGCTCCAGAGTGAACAGAAGCGTAGATGGAAAGGAAATGGAGATGTAGCATTTGAGCATTCCAAGAGCATTCAGTCCGCCTGCTCGTAATTACTGCGCACTGCAATATCGCTGCAATGTAATCGGTGATCACGTCCGAAGAAAGATCGGCAAGTTTGTCAAAGGAACGTCAGAGGAACATCACGTTCTCGCTAAAAAAGCGCCACCGTCATTTTGTCAAAGGTGCCCAGGATTCATTTTGTGCTCCTAAGGGGCATTCAAGGCCGTTAAGTTGTAATTCAGACCAAAATAACAAAAGAACTAGAAGGTACCAGAAGCGACTGAGTAAATTGGTATTTGTCAACTCCATGGCAGTCGCATAGTTGGCCCACCAACGTGTGATATCCGCAATAAGGACTGTCCATGGGGTAGTGAGATCTCAAGTCTCCTGGTGCCATGCAGAGAGACGGAAGAATGTTCAAGAGCCCGTGGGTAGCGGTGGGGTACAGAGGCTTGATGATCAATTTGCCGGAGACTATAGCAGACTCGAGCCGTCATTTCCCCGAGCCTTGGAAGCACAAGATGGAAATGAGCTGTTGCTATTTGTTCGTTTCGCAAGACTTACCATCATGTAAAGTATCCAAAAGACGAGCGAGTGCATTTGCACGTCGTGGTTTCTAGTCAACGATTCCATAGGTAACCGAAATAGCCGAATGTGCACAGCCTCAGCGCCTCTCCCGCACTTTTTTCAAAATGTGATCAACGTCGATCCTTCACTGCAGATCTGCTTTCACAAGAGATTTATAATTGTTACTTGACTGTACTACGAGAAGTACTGGTAGATGCAATAAAGAGTAATTGTCCAACTATGTTTGTGTCCAGCGTCATGTACCAAACTCCAATAAACCGATGCCAGTGATCCTCATCTGCATCCATTAACACGAAATATCGTGATATATCCACTACAAGCCGCAAGCCGACGCGGCGACTTGGGTAGCTGTAGCCTGCACCGTTCCGAACTCGACCGCATGCCCGTTCGTCAAATCATCCAATGCGGCCTGCGAAGTGTAGAATCCCGATAGCGCATGATCAACTGCTAGCACCGTAATCGTGCGACCATTGTAAGTCAACCGCCAACAGGTCCCACAGTTCGGGCTGTTCCATCCAGCGATGGAGTCAGATGATGCGATGTATGGGAAAGTGGGGAGGGAGCCGTATGTGGTAAATCCTTTGGTCAAGAGACCATTGGCACCGTCGGAGCAAGCAACGTTGGCGAGAGAGTTGCTGCTAACGCCGTAGCCGTTATCATAGCCAACGGTTACGGCAAGGGCGCAAGAAGGGATGAGGGCGAGGGCGAGAGTAGAGAAGAACTTCATTATTGTAGTATATCGGTGGTTTATCAACGATTTGAAAGGCTCTTTGACTGCGTTATCTGGACAGGTAGGAGTGAGGAAACTCAGGATAAATTCTCCAGCTTTTATAGCCTTTCGCAAGCGAAATCCTGGGGCCCATGAAGCTAAAGTTATTCGCACCACGGAAGAAGATGTCCGTTTCGTTCATGTGAAGGCGTCTGGGCATAAATCACTTCAAACACAGTCCCGTGTCTCGACCAGTGGGCAAGAATTAGAACGTAGGTCTGAAAACTCCGAGTTTTGAGTATATTCACTGCTGACCTCCGACAAAGACGCACTCAATGAAACCCTCATATCTCGATCTACCATCATTTAAGTGTTTTGCACAACTGCGGCTGATGAGGCAGACACGTAGATGAAGACAGAGACACACACTCATAATGTGAATATCACTTCCAGTGCGCTGGAATATAATCACGGCCCGAGGCAAATCCGGCAAATTTTACCTGGCCCGGAAGAACCTCGCGTTCTCAATAACCAAGCGCCACTATCACATTGTCGACGGTACCGGGGAACCATCGTACTCTGTCGACGGGCAGTCAAGACCGAAATAATGAAAGACCTGAGGTGAATTGTCACCTGTTCGGTTCTTGAACCGATGATGACGATTGTGCTAATTATCCGATGGAGTCGTACAGACAGCAGAATATTCAAGAGCACCAGCATCTACCAGCATTGGGAATTGCGGCGGAGCTTAGAGGGCACAGTCTACTGATAGTGACGGGCACCCCGACCCTTGATGCCGTCTGTCTTGTCTGACAAGCACAACGCGGAAGTCAGCGACGCTTTATTTGTTATCCCTCAGCTTCAAGTCTATCCGAATGAGTGTGCTCTATTAGAGCTCTAATTAAGTGGTATAACATGAGTATCAAACAAATATCTCCCTGAGATGGCACGAAGTATAAAGATCCTAATTGGGTTTTTTGCAGATTGCGAGGTACATCGGTGTGAAAAGCTATCGGATAAAACTTAGTGTCGGCTATAAACTTGAAGACTGAACAATACCTTCGTCTGTCCACCTTTGACTAAGGAGTCACCAGCCACCTTAAGCTCCTCACACACTTCCCACGTACCCTTAGGAATGATACGGAGGAATTCCAACAAGCGCAGACCATTATGGCTGACGAACTTGCCACTTGAGCTCGTTCTCCACACAAGTATCAAATCCCAAAATGTTTGTGCTTTCCGGAAATCACCTTCCAAAGGGTAATACCACGTAACGGGGTCAGGACGCTCAGCGAGGTCCTCTTCGTGGAGGATCTCGAATCCAACGGTTTTCATAGCTTGGCGTGCAAGACGAAGCGGCCGCATCTCAGGAATACCATTACCAATTTCGATACCATGAGCCAGCTCCTTGTGGGAGGGTATCGAAGGGTCCCATGCGTCAGTCATACACCATTCGTAAACACCGAACTATGACAGTAAATCTTAGTCGTGAAAAAAGTAGCACGTCAGGAAGAGAACATACAATTCCTCCAGGCTTTAAAACTTTCATTATCTCGCCATACACACCCTCCCATGTAGGAGCGTGTACTGTAGCCTCAATAGCATAGACTGATAACCGTGGTCAGATAGCTGTACAACGCGACAAGACCAAACCAGAAATTACCAGCATCAAACGAGTTCTCCCCGAATTGTTCCGCTAGTTTCATGAAATCTCCTTTGACGAAGGAAACCTGCTCCTCCAGGCCGGCGTTTTTGGTGTGCTTGCGCGCTTTGGAGATTTGGTAGTCATTGTTGTTGAGGCCGACGATAGTAACATCGGCGAAACGGGCAATTTCGCGAGCGGGTCCACCGACACCACATCCGACGTCAAGGACGCGCATGCCAGGCCTTAGCCTCATTTGGGCAGCGAGGTAGTGCTCATGACGCGCAAGTGATGCTGCGAAACCTTCACCCTTGTAAAATCTTGAGAAGTGGAACGACTGGGACCACGCGTACTCATAAATTTGAGTGACGGCATCGTAGTACCCTATTGCTTATTAGAATGGATGGGACGCTCAGAAAAGTCAATATGCACACCATTTACAACGTCTGTATATCCTTCGACCCTGTTGTCCGTGTGCACTTCCTTCTCCTGGGCCAAGTCCTTTGACCAGAATTTGGTATAGTTCTCGATACGAGCACCAATGCGACCTTCTGCGTCAGGAGCGGGAGCAGCCATATTTGTTGAAAATGCAGAGAAGGGTGACGTTGAAGGGAAAGAGAGTGGGACGAGATAAGAAGTTCAGGAGCAGTAAAAGAAGTTTATATTTATATCGCCAAATGGTCTGATCATTGAATTTTTTTTGGTGTCAAAAACGATCCACTTCCGGATCGGATTCTCACGCGATATAACATTGTATCTTGCACATGGACTCGTGATTCTCCATTGGAAAGGGCGAGGATTTCAGAGGGTTTCTCGGAATACAACATGCCGGGTCGCAATCGCTTTACTCCGAGTCGTATGACATTCCTTGCAAAAAAAAATTACTTAGTATACGACGGACGTAAGTAAAAGTCGAACGTTACATAATATTCACAAGTAAAGTCACTTAAGCCTTTGCGAGATCTCCTCCGTGGTAGCCATATCATAAGTAAAGGTAATACATGGGCAGAATAACTCCTGTCGGTTTGACTCCTTCAAAATCTTCGAAACAGCGATCTTCTAATTCTACAGACACATGTCGACAACTACTTGGTCGTACACTAACCCCAGGAAAATCAAGTTCTGCGAAGTTTAAATCGGTGCATTGATACCGACATGGATGATCCTGGAGAAGGAAGTCTATTGAGTGCACTAGCCATGTGTGCAGTGGAGGATTACTCACTCATCTGCAGAGGTGAGCCAGTTGGCCGTTTCTGGAAACATAGTGGCTATAATGGCGCAGTGCGTGAGAACAAATCATGAACGATGTCCTGTGATTCCGCACCTAAACGACGATAGATCTCCTCAATCAGATATCTTCTCAGAAAATTGACGATGACAGAGAATTTCCTGACGTTAACATGTCTACTGACAACATGGTAATGTGGCACTCTGTTGTCCACGGATGAGCAGCATGAACAGTAACATGAGATAAAAATTGCGAACATGTGCGTAGTATTTCCCGCCACCTCTTTGATGCGGTTAATTATACGACCGCAGTTATGAGGATCTGCATGGGCCTCCAGAGCACATATCCTTTCAAGCAAATCATCAACCTATACGTAGTCGTCAGTTTACAGCTCGCGGGGTCAAATTCTGGAAGTTCACCTTCACGTCGAAGTTGTCCCTATACCCAATATAATATGTAGCACCGTAGAAGCCTGCAAGAGAATTAGTATGGTGAATCATGTAGTTGCTTCATACTTGCCTTGGATTGAACGAACCCGGGATACTACATATCTCTCCTCTGCAGGAACTCTGGGAACTGGTAATACGGAAACGGAAAGAAAGATCTTCATCCTATAAGTTTACTTCATATGAAAGGAACTGAAGAGGCATACGAGGACTTCAGGAAGGCCAGGCCATTGTCTTACGAGCCCTGTGTTTTAAAGAGATGAGCCCGGGACGGTAGCAGTCAGGACCACGCTGGCAAGCTTACCGATGAAACTATGCGGAACCCCCTGTCCCTCCGCAATCTTATGAAACACTGCACATGTCGGTATGCGAACAAGCTCTCGTTGTCTCAGCAGAGCTTTAGGATGTTCGTCACCATCTACGGCGCTGCTGGTGGTCTTCGACGGGTGCGGAACATAGTAGTACCTTGATATGCTGTAGGTGTCGTCGTCGTCATCGTCCACCTCGTCTTCTACGGCGTCATTCTCGGCGTCGCCGTCCAAATGAAAGGTAACCTGCAGTTTCTCGTCTTTGTGTATAAAATCTCTCAGGTTCTGTCGATTCTGCCCGTCAAATGCGTCCTCGAGTCCCTTCGATAAGCAGTTAGTATATGCCAAATCTTTGCAGCAGTGGATATGAACCTTGCCCCAAGTCCATAACCACATCAGTATGGATCTGAAGAAAGATGTCGAGTAAGAATTGTGCGATCCTGCATGAAACACAGACAAACTCACATGCAAACTCCTATTGTCAACGGCACCCAAGCCCCATGAGGAATTTTCTTGAGCGAAGCGCCCCAAAACAGCCCATCGAAGAAGCCAAAAACGACAAAATACAGCAGGGAAATGATGATTGGTAGTTTCTTCACGTAGTGAATTTGGAACGAGAGTAGAATGGTGGTGGAAAGCATGACAGTTGCTACAGCAAAGCCGTACGCATTTGTCAATTTCCCCAGGTCGGAGAACGTGGCCACCAGTATGATAGTTCCGATCATGAGGGTCCAATTGATGGCCGGGATGTAGACTCGCCCTTGTATAGTTTCAGATGTATAGACCAGACGGAGGGGTGGGAAGCTCTTCATGCTGATAACTTGTTGTAAGAGACTGAACGTGGCAGTGATCATCGCTTGGGATGCGATTATCTATATGCCAGCCCAGGTGAGAAGTACATTCAAAGACAGATGCAATATGAGCATACCGTGGCCAGAATGGCAAAGATAAACATGATCCTGCAGGGTTGTTTGAGTCGGCAAATGAAAGTTCGCTGACGGGTTGAAAACTGACCAGAAAAGAGGGCCGTTCAGCCCACCAGGGATGCTTCGGTAGAACACATTTTGTATGACCTGATCGCCATCGGTGATAAGTGCCGCCCCCTGACCAAGATAAGCCAAGAGAAGAGATGGATACACGAAGCAACCAAACGAAATCTGAGAGTTCTGTCAGGACACGCTCAACAATGAGTGACAGAGCCGGACCTGGATAGATAGTGCATTGAACTGCCCGACACTGAGGCTCGTGAGCAAGCTTGAATCATCAGTAGCAACATCCTTCTCTTACTTTGCGAAGATAGCCTCACAACCTGTGATGGCTAGAAGCACACCGGCAAGAATGTCGTAGTCTCTCGTGCGTACAAATACTGAGACCGTGGTCAGGTGAACGGCGCGAAACGAGTTGAGGGACACTTACAGAGGACACCTCGGGAAGGATCGAACGCCCTAAAAATACCCGGGTATAGAGTGATGTTATATATCCCGGTTCCCGCCAATAGTAAAAACCAGACGAATGATACTGATAATTGAAATAGATATTAATATCCGCGCAAAGCAACCGACGAATTGAACTCACTGGGGCCGAATGTCACAGCTAATCTTGCTGTACCAAATTGCTGTACGAAAAAGATTACGAGCAGGAAGGCCTATAACTGAATGAGGAACACAATAAATGATGCGAGAGAGGAATGAGATTCACTATCGCGATGGGGACGATGTTGTGGGTGACAGAAGGTTTGGCTACCGCGATACCTCCAACGGCACTAGTGACTGATACCGCAGGCGTGAACATGCCATCTGCCATAGTCAATCTATCAAAAGATTAAGCGTAACAACAACAGGGCCATATGAGAGACGTACGCCGTTCCAAACAGACACTTTCAGGGGGTGAATAAAGTCAACTAGGAGCACGATGAGCACGCACCCAAAGAAGTAGAGGCCATCGTAGTTTCTCCTTCAATGTTGGATTCACAAGACTCGGTGACATGCGCTTAAGTTCTTGCCCATAATCTCCGGTAAGCGTGCGGTCGGCTTCGTAGTCTTTCTCCTTGGGAGGGTAGAGACCTTGGTAGAGAGCAAAAGAACCTCCCTCGCCTATCGTTACAAGTTAGCATAGGGAAGTGACGATCCGGCTATTCGCTACGGACCTTCTTGTGTAGCGAATTTAAGTGAAGTGAAGACATATTTGAGCAATGGGAGAATGGTTATCGACCATATGATAGCACTGACTCCACCGATGATGTCCTCTTTCGATGGTACCTCGCCGGTCGAAGGCCAGATGCCATTAAGAACGTACAAGGGTGAGGTTCCTACAGCGAATTGTGAGCATGGATACCGGTACACGGCACGGAAGAAGTGGCAGCTTAACCTATATCTGAATAGATAATTCCTGGATCAAACGTTTCAGCCTACGAACAACCTCCGAGCTGTATATAGACGCTCACCCAACGTCTGGAAGCTCAGCTGGAGGAGAGCGAATCCTTTCAACTCTACAGCCGTTCGCTTTGAACGCAGCCCCGTTTCAAGCGCTGAGGGGGTGGTCATTGCTCCACCAGATTATGTGGGAAAGACATTCATATTGAAAGACTTTATAGTGCGTAAATGAGCGCCGAGTTCATCTCCAAGTGATGCCGTCACTCCGTTTAGATCCAGGAATGGCGTATTTCGCGCATGGTCGGGGGATATAGTTGTAGAGCAAATGAGGGATTATGGCCATTGAACGATTTGTGTGCGATAAGATTATGAGACTGTTTGGAACGGGCCCAGCACCTTTGATTTCGCTCTGTTTTCCGATGGGCTTCCGCTTTGCTCGCCTCGCTATGCCGTGTTTTCAATACGCACGTTCCACCTCGCGTACTCTAAACTTTGATGCTAGAGCTGAAGCAGTTTGTCGCGTTGAATAATGACGGCAAAGCCAAGGAGACGAGTACTGATAACTGGTCAGCAAAGGGAGGAGCTTTCTACCAGCAGGAGACGAGTGAACTATCGCAAAGGTGAGTACTCAGATAGTCACGAGCATGGTTTTTTTTTTCAGGCTCGAGCTACCCTGATGGTTTCAATCTCGACAGAACTTGGATATGAGGGTAACCCGTCTTTTAAAGACAGGTTAGCACTATGGCTCTTAGGAAACATAAAGAGTCGGCAATGAATTTGATTGTCATGCTTACTTCCACCATGGTAAGGATGCACGAAGACGAAGAAAAATCTTTTCTGGACACTGCGGCGTAGTATATTATGTTTGACCGTATGGCGAGACAAGAGGGGAAAACACGACAGGAGTACTACAGACTGGCTCCGAACTCGGAGAATCTGAATCCGACAGCGGGAGACCTTGAAAACGCAACAGCTTCGTGTTTGACAGCATGATAGACAGGACTAGGGAAGACACAGAATCTGCAAATCAAGATGGTAGAACGAAAGCAAAGTGGAAGACTGGACAAGAGACTGGATGACGAACGCGAAATGGAGGTTCAAAGATCCGCGGGACCGGGCCGGTCAACATAAAACTTCCCCTGGCACAAGTCCAATTCTCACGCCATCAGCTGTTCATGTCGACGACAGCTTACTGACCGTGCTGAGTGTTACCCTGTGACGACTGTTTCCTGGACATCCAAGGCGTCGAGCACCTCGATTTCTCGCTTTCTTTGATACCCCGCGCTGGCGTAGCTCAGTACAATGTCGTTCTTCAACTCTATCGGGTGCGTTGATGATTGCAGCATGCTGGAATATAACCTACTGACTTGCACCGAAACTCAGTCGTTCCATGACCCGTGCACCGAGAAATGCTAAACGGTCTCCTACTCCGACTTCTGCGACGTTCTCTCCTGTTGAATACAATTCGAACTCGACACCTCCATCTCCCGTCGTGGCAGCCCCGAAACCTCTCTATCTGTGCAGTCCATTTGTAGAAGCGGCACTGGTAAAGGGAAACTTCAAGACCATCGTTATGCTGCCAAAATATGTTGATATTATGGAATGGGTCGCAGTCAATAGTGCGTCGCTTTTCTTGTTGACGACGGGTGTGGCCACTGATGACTACAACCAGTCTTTGACTTTTATACCAATCTCAATGAATTTTACGGAGTCATCACTGAATGCTGTACACAGCAGACTTGTCCGACGATGTCTGCAGGCTCTGTGTATGCTTTTGTCGCGTAGGTTGGACTTGGAGCTGAGCACATCGATACAGATTGAATTACACCTGGATCAACCAGGATCGCAAGAGCGTCCATCTTCCGGCACCAACTTATATCGACTATGTCATGACGTGGGCTCAAAATCTTCTCGACGATGAATCTGTGTTTCCAACCAAGTCGGGTGCGTGGTCTTGCCTGTCACGGATGCCCTTTTCGTTATTCCGGGTCTGCAGGGCGTGACTTTCCTCAAAGCTTTCCGTCTACCGTAAAACACGTCTATCGTCAACTATTGCGCGTCTTTGCACACATATACCATGCGCATTATCACCAAATCCTTCATTTACGATCGGAGCCGCACTTTAACAGCCTGTTCGCGCATTTCCTTGCATTTGGTCGTGAATACGAACTACTGGAGATGAAAGATCTGAAGGGCTCGTCTTCGGCGCCTGTAGGAGTAGGCGCCCTATGGGAGCGCTGGAGGGACATGGGTATATTGGATGGTTAGGCTCTTTCCGAAGTATATCTGTCCTGTGATCTGGTTATCGCAAGGAACGGATCGATTTATTGCTATCCGATTTTGCAGTCCATTCGCGTATCTTTTGTAACAGTAATAGCAACGGACGTTCTTTCTTCGTATACTGTTTGTTTGAGTCGTGGGAAAGAAACAAAATAGATCTTCTGTCCTTAGCCACCATCATCTTCCCCATTCTTACCGTCGGAGCCGTCGTTCATTATTACGCGTCATTCCTCGCCTTGTCGTTGGATCGAGCGCCCAATAACCGCTTATATCCTTTCAGCAAGAAATATGTCGTTCTTCGGGTATCATTTTTCCGCCTACCGCCCACCGCAACAGCCACTGACGTTGAGAACGACAGGAACAAGAACAGAGCTCCCAGCAGACCCAAGCGTTCACCGACGCCCAACTCTGGCACCCTTTCTCGTACAAATTCTCGCGGTTCTGCATCCAACGAAGAGGGCGCCATCTCTAAACCCCTGTACTTATGCAGTCCTTTTGCGGATTCCGCCCTCGTAAAGGGAAACTTCAAGACAATTGTAATGCTACCAAAATACGTTGACATAACAGAGTGGGTTGCCGTGAACAGTGCGTGGTTTTAGTTTCCAATCTGTCTGTCTGTTTTGATACCAGTCTCGTAGTATTCGATTTCTATACCCATCTCAATGAATTCTACGGTGTCATCACAGAATGTTGCACGCAACAGAGCTGCCCTACGATGTCAGCTGGTACAAAGTATGCACCTTGTCTCCGGGTCTTGGCGTACCTAACATAACGCTCAAGCTTAAACTACCTCTGGACGACCCAAGACCGGAAACAGGTTTCACTTTCTGCACCTACCTACATCGATTCAGTCATGTCGTCAATACAGACGCTGTTGGACGATGAAAATGTTTTTCCGTCGAAATCAGGTGAGTCCCTTTTTTCTGATGCACCTGGCCAACAGTTGACGTGGATACAGGTCAACAGTTCCTTCCCACCTTCCCGGCGACCGTCAAGCACATATATCGCCAACTTCTTCGTGTTTTCGCGCACATATATCACGCGCATTATACAGAGGTTTTGCACTTGCGTTCTGAGCCCCATTTCAACTCGCTTTTTGCACACTTTTTGGCATTCGGATGGAAGTATGAGCTGTTGGATGCCAGGGAGATCAAAGGAGAGCCAAATGCACCCGTTGGGGTTGGATTGCTATGGGAGCGATGGAAGAATACGGGTATATTGGAAGCATGATTGGGTTAAGAGTGTGAGTCATTCAATTTGGAGGTCATTAATATTATCATTGTGTCACGCGCGAAGATTTAACTGGAACTTCTCTACTACAATGCGTACAATATCGCGCCATTCGGTCATTGCACCTAGACCTGCATGGAGTTCGGCAGCAAGCCAAAACCATCATTGATGTATCACTCACCTACGTCTCCGCAAGCGAGACCTTTCCCTATCGGACCAACAACGTTGTATTTGACCACATCACGAACAATCCGAAGATGTTCGGCTGTGAGAGGATGATCATACATCAAGGTGTTCATTGCTGGGAAGATGTACGTCGGTGTGGTGGGTGCCAGAGCTCGCATTAGCGATGTCTTTCCGTTTTTCCTTTAGTCAGCGAAGACAGGAGCTATGACAAACGTACCACAAGATTGTCGCATGAACCGTTCGCAATTTTGGATAACGTGTTGGCTGAGCAAGGAGCTACTAGCACCACATCAGCCCATCGCCTCAACTCGATGTGCAAGATTGGATCGCCAATTTTGAACGACATCTGTCGCACTAATGGATCAGTGATAAATTTCAACGTTTCAACGGTGAGCCAACCGGCCATTCATCCTTATCGGTCCACACCCTGGTGTCCCCGTCCTCGATGTCCTCCCGCTTGAAAAAGGCTAGTGATGGGCCAGTAGAGACTACTTGGACCTTCACTTTGTCATACTGGTGAGACATATTTGGTAAGTCAGAGCTGCGGATACAAAGGTTGAATGCACCTTTAAGAGTTCCTTGACGATGAGCGGTGCTTTGACAGAAGCAACGCTGCCAGTGGTTATCAACAGTATATGAACGTAGCCATCCACCCGGTGATCCTGAGCAACAAACATCATGATTATGCGGCAAGCTGCGGCGATCGGATCCGTTGTCGATCGGCATAAAAATCTCTCACCCTCTGTTTCCCTCGTTCCCCCATCTCTTTCACCCCCCTTTCGCTTATTTTTTCAGAGCTGTGTAAGGCCCTGCATACTACCTTCATTTTTCAATCACTGATTATTTTTCTTGTCAGGCTCTTCTTGTCTCTGGTAGCATCAACTGTTCTTCTTCATTAGCTTCTCGCCAATTCAACTATTCTCACCGAGCTAAAAATGCGCTTCTCCGTCGTCGTTGCCGCTATTGTTTCTATTGCTTCGGCCGCCAACATTACGGTCAAGGTTGGCGAGAACGCCGGTCTTACCTTCGACCCCACATCGTTTGTGATCTCCTCGCCATCATTGCATCGTCTGCTGATAACCCCTATTTTCTGCCACCCAGAGTCACCGCCGCTGAGGGTGATGTGGTTCAATTTGAGTTGTCAGTATCTTCTTCCTATACATGTTTTTCTTTCCGAACTCACACACGGTGTTATAGCGTGGCCAAGAACCATGTAAGTGGCCGCCATATGTTACATGATTCGTCGTCAATTAACTTGACTGGCGCCATAGACCGTGACGCAGTCAACTTTTGCGGTCCCATGTGAAAAGATGTATGTAGTATGGCCTCATGTTCAGCGGATCATCGCTCATATCTGGGGGGTTCAGGACCACGCCAACGGAGGGCGTTGACTCAGGTTATGTCCCAGTCGCCAACGGAACCACGGCATTCCCTACGTGGTCTTTCACCGTCAACAATGCCTCTGCTCCTTTGTGGTTCTACTGTGCACAGACCGGGTACGTGCTTGTCGTTATCGAGCTTTGTTAGACACTCGTGACTTCTGTTTCCAGTCATTGCGCTAAGGGCATGGTCTTTGCTATCAACCCAACAGCCAACAAAAGTTTTGCCGCGTTCCAGGTAATCACCGTCGGGTAATGCGTGAATTTATCACATGCTAATTGCATCTACAGGCCGCTGCAATGGCTTCGACCACCACCAACTCAACTTCGACGGCGTCAGGCAGTGCCGCGTCCGGCTTTTCTAGCACTCGTTCAAGTGCTTCAGGTGCCGCTTCAAATACAGCGTCTACCAGTGCAAGTGCTGGTGCCGCTGGTGCAAGCTCTGCAGCTAACGGCGCGATGGGTACGGCCTACAATACAGTCCTCGCGATGGCCGCTTTTGCTGTTGGTGGGATGCTGATATAGTTGCTGATCGAGATGCGAGTCATTTTCTTTCAAAAAGGTAAACGCCGTAGGCAGGTCCACGTAGGCATCTTTATTACTATGTCCATATGGCAAGTCCAATGAGATAGAAGATGTTCTGTATGCGAATTCGTCCGGTGATGGGTATTCAGTCTAGTTTATCCGATGTAGTCGGACATATCTAAGTATCCAAGTAAATTTAAGAGAAATTGTCCATAAACGGTCTAGCGTCGAAGTATAAAACCAAAGACCATCCTTTTCCTCAAAAGGTGTAAATAATCATTCAAAATTATTTGTGTCTCGCGAAAACGTGGATATGTGCTAGTCCTGGTACGCTCTGGAGTCTCTGACCAACAACATGAATAATTTGAGCTTTGTTATAAACCAAAAACATTACTTGCCAAAGGATTTACGAACCACGCGGTTTCCCATTCCGCTTCGACCCAGCGCCTCTTAACAAATTCGTTCACGTTCTCGCCAGCCCTCTTAACCAAGGCCTCTTCCTCCTCGGTACATCTCGTAGAAACAATCATTTTCTCCCGAGTCATGCCCCACTCAGAAAGTGCAGGTAGACAGAGATGAAGAGTCGACGGCGAAGGGGGAGGAGAATCGTTCCCTGTAAAGCCCCAGAGGCCGTCTTGCGCGATCCGCGCGGATACGCTATCTGCAATTATGTCCGGATGATAGATTGGAATACGTGTCCAGATCAATGCATGCTCGACATCGGATGGTACTATACGCGGTAGCAGGACATTAAGTATTTTTGCGGGAAGGCAGATATGGATGGTGCAACTCACCGGAGTAGGGCCAGTCGTTTTGGATGATGCTAATATATTCTGGTGGAATGTCGGCTGTAAAGTATGGCGGCGCGTCCTCAGGTAAAGGGGGTAGGTCTTTTGCAACGACGGTGTCCGCGTCTAGAGGATTTGTGTGGTTCCTCGCTAGGTCCATGTCATCCAAGGCGGAAGTAAGCAATGATAGGGTATCTGGTTTTCCCCATTGGAGACGGAAGTTCAAGAGGTAGTCCACTGTTTACTAGTCAAGAAAGGCGTTCTTATCATGTGTGGTCCTTACCGATAGAGCCGTATTTGAGTTTGATGCTCGTAGCCCAGAGTTGGTACCGTTCTTGAAGTTTCTTGTCGCGCTTCAAGAGGCCAAGATCCCTTTGACTTCAGTTAGCGTGAGATATGTAGCGGACTCGTCCGAAAGTACCCAGAATTGACGAAGGTCTTGAGCTGGTTCCACGTAAACTTGGCTGGGTAGTACACTATTAGTTCCTCTTTGGTCGGGGGGCCCGTACGCAGAGGAACAGGCGAAGAGCTTGAGAATGGCGTCTCTATCGTCATGATCAATGAAGGATCGAGTGCAGAGAGAAGCGAGCTGTGGGGGGATTAAATAAATCAAGTACTCTGTGATTGGAATAAGGAGTCCCGAAGAAAAGAAAAAGTCGTCTACTAGATTGGAATTGAGGAGAATACAAAGGAGGGAGATTGGAGAGTGAGGGAGGCCGGATTTTGAGGACGTGTCAGATATTGAAATGGATGCTAGTGGTAAGATTTGTGGGAAATCGGGCCGCTGAATCCCGGACACAAGCTACGGCCACGTCAGGGACATCAATCAGTATTAACGTCCAAATTGCAGTCAGTTGTATATATTTGACCTGAGACCACCAAATTCGAACTGCAGAATTCGGGAAATATGAACAGGCAGCGTAAAAAAACTTTGATGGTTAACGTTTGAGTATATACATACGTGAAGAAACCAAAAAGTGACGTTAGAATATCTGGCCGAGAAGTCGATGTGGCCAGCACAAAATGGAAGCGCGCGAATTATCGGCATCGGATATTGCAAGTTACGTTCAGCCTTGGCCGGTCGCCGAGGGGCCAGTTCGACACTGTTTTATTTGTGTATCTCGTATGACAGTGGCATCCGGCATTACATTCAGAGCGAACCTTCAGCGCTTCAGCCTCAGGTCTAGCTCCAGGCTCCACAACCGATAACACAAATATTGTAATATACTAATATGTAGGCCATTGTAATTGTTTCAAAATACTTTCTCAGCCAACTCGAATTGTCTGGCAGCCCGAGTGCCGCCCAGTCCAAAAATGGTAACGACGGCGGGTCCCGATGCTTATGTAAGGCAAAGAACGCCTCCAAAAACGGAGTGACGTGAGACCCACGCTTAAAGAGCAACCACCACCACCACCGCGGCGGAATGTCGACCATTGTTGAACATCCTCCGTCTCTCCCTGTGCCACCTGCACCAGCTGTTATACCACAACGACGGCCCAGAGAGCCTGACATTGAGGTCATCGATGTTGACCTGTGGGAGGATGCAGCTTCGAGACCTGCTCAGCGCCGACGAATGTCTCCTGACTTCATTTCCTTACTTGATGACAGCGACGTAGAGGAAATAGAGGGGCCAGCGGCATCCGGGAGCAGCCATACGCGTCGGGGTAGGTGTTCATCGTTTTTTGCGAGTTGAACAGTTGTATTGAATGATGGTAGGAGCAGCTGCCATGGGGCGGCTGTTCTCACCACCCCCACCAGATCGTGATGTTGAAGCCGTTCCTCCGGTTCCACCTATTCCTGCTCGCTTTTCCATGTTCCCGATGCGTCGCGAGCCTCCTCCGTATCCAATAGCCACTCCAATATTAGCCAGGCCCGACCCGTTTGATTTTGAAGTCAATCTTCGGGGTCCTCCAATGCCGCCGACAACCCAGTCTGGGGTCAATTCCTTGGACACGGGTCGCGCACGTCGTCTGCCCCGAATCACTCTTGGCGGTGCTACCATGTCTACGGGACAAGCCCAGCGTGCGGAGGAGCAGCGGGAACGTGAACAACGTCTGCAGGCACAGGCGCAGAGTGGGATACGGCGCAGGCGGGATCCGCGAAGAATACAAATAAGGAACGGGGTCAATTCTCTCGCGTTGGACCATGATGCACACGATGACAATACTATGCGTCGCTTGAACTTCATTCTCTTCCCTGCCGAGCTGCATGATGAATACGCGATGGGAGATGTATATTTCAGAACTCGCCGGAACTTGATGGCTCATTCACAACCGCCCGAGGTAGACTACAAACCTCAATATACACACCCAGGTCTGCCAGAGCCTGGTTTCACCTTTGATTTCGCTCCACCAACATCCGAGTCTCCTCCATTTACCACATCTGTGTCTAACCCGATTATCATCGACGACGACGAACCCGTTGCCAGCAGTTCTTCAGGTCCAGATGCAGCAAAAGCTGCTACTTCGGCTCCCACTTCGGGCCTCGACTTGCAGGCGACTCTTGTCTGTGCCAACTGCAACGAGCCTCTCTACCAAAGTGGCAGCGGAACTGTGGAGGATCAAAGGGGGCGAAGAATTTGGTCACTCAGGTGTGGGCACCTGATTGATGGCAAGTGCGCTGATCGGCTTTCGGTACCTCAAGCTCCGCCTCAGGATGCCCCCGCTGAGTCAGGGAAAGGGAAAGAAAAAGCGAAAGGTGCAGAGACTGTAGACAGTTCGGAGGAGATCACAAACTCCATCAGGTCAAGGTTGCGTTCCAGCCACAAGGCGAATGGGCTTCTGCAACGAATAATACCTTCGATACTCAAGCGGAAGGGCAAAGCCAAGTCAGAGGTCGAAGCGGAGCACCAGTGGACTTGTCCAGTACATGGATGTGGACGAGTGCATACAAGTGTCAAGGCAGATGGCATTTGGGGACCAGATAAGGCCAAAGGTGAAGGCATCATTGGCGTATTTGTGTAGAGCGGCTATTTGCACATTGCGGCTGTTGGCCGTAATAAAAGTCGGATTTCAATAATTCGCTGGGCTTCTCGGTTGCAGTGGACGTTTCGAACATCACCCGCAATGGCGATACTTCCGGTCCTCTGAGGCGGTCCTCTGATGGAGATACTGAATTATATGTGCGCCAAGCCAAGCCTGAGGTCTCCGATTCGCTCTCATTGCGCTGAACCTCGGAAGTTCTAGTCAGTCTTTGTTCCCGTTAGGGATCTGATCTGGACGAGCTGTCTCATGCGGACACAATCGCTGCGATACTTACTCTGACCAGCGAGCACGAATGCCAAGGCGTAAAGACGCAATCAAAACGATACGGTAATGTTGTGTTATTAGAGAAACTACTTAAGCTGTCGTAATTCAACCTATTGCCCTTTCCTTCCCCCTAGAGAAGGGGTGAAAGACGGCTCTGCCTAAATGCAGCTGACGTGAAACAGCTATAAGGAGAATCGAAAGACGTGCGCAGTCGATTGCTGGATACCCTACTTTTTCTTCTTGGCCTTGCTTGCGCGTTGGGCTGCTTGCGCCGCACGGGCCCTTGCTGCAGAAGCGGCCCGTTTCGCGGCTGCTGTTGCAGACTTGGCTTTTGGTTTCGTTCCTTTCGTTGTCGCCGAAGGAGCTAATGATAAAATGAGAATGTAACAACGAACCACGAACGTTCGAACATACCTGGAGACGGTTCGTGCATCTCCACGTCCTCATCTTCAGCATCCTCCGTTCCTCCATCTGTTCCAGTGACAACACTTTCCCTCGGAGTGGGTGCACCCTCATCACCACTCTCTTGCGTCAGCGCGCTACTATCACTATCACCTCCCACAAGACCGGCATAGTTGGCCTGTGACTTTGTCGTCTTTCCTTTCCGTCTACCTTTCGGTTTCTTCTGGGCGGTAGGAGAAGGCGTCGGGGATGCAGCCGACGGCGTGGCGCGCATGCGACGCGTAACAATCAGGTTATCGATATATTCATCGTAAGGAAGAGAATATTCTTCTTTGAAGAAAGGGTGATTCGTGAAGTCGTCGCCGGGTTTTGGAGATGGAATGGGTATTGGTGTTGAGCTATTAGATTTGGGTGATTGGTATCCGTCTATCTCGACATCCTGCCTGTCTGTAAGTCGGAAACTAGGCTAGAGAAAAGCGCGTCTTACTATAGCATTAAGAGCGTCAATATCGTACAGCGTCCTCAGTTTGGTCCAGATGCCGTCTATTGATACCCACTGGCCCGAGTCTTGGTGAATTGAGAATCGCATAGCCATGACATGGAAGTGGCAGTTAATGCCCACCGGCCTTGTCCTCATCAGAGAACGAAAGAAATTTATTTCTCCCTCGACGGTGTCCAGATAGGAGTCGTAGCTTGGGCCGGCGGCTGGCTCTGGAGAAACAGCAGTCATCGTAGTTTGGGTAGGAAGCGTTGCCTTTAGACGCGTCCCTGGCCGTGATTGGCTCTTCGCACGTGTGTCATTTTCGGCCCGTATCTACCGGCCCATTTTGTGATCTTTCAATCTTTCCGTACAAATTGATTGGTAAATTATGATAGTTACCACAAGAAGATTATTGTAAAATGGTGCATCGTACTGTTAATGTTACATTCCAAAGAAAAAATTTTGGTATACCCTACTCCTGCCCGAAACCTTCCGTCTCCCTGCGGAACAGGTGATGATCAGCCACGAAAAATTAGATGACACGAAACACATACTCGATAGCATATATCAGCTTTGTCTCCAGACTTTCATAATCCTGGTACGGCGGCAAATCCAACCGATTAAAGCACGTGTGGCTCCTAGGCAATCCTTGCGGGTCACCAGACTTCTCGATGGTGAATCGTCGAGGGCCGTCCGATCCTTGAAGATCCTTGAAGCCATTTACTGGTACACGCGAAGTGCCAGTCGTGAACTGTAGCAGCCGTGATTTACGCTCTGCAGGCCAAGAACGAATGCATTGCCAGAACCACTCAATGACTTGGTCGGTCTTCTCGTATCCACGATAATCTGTGAACTTGGTCCAGTCATCCCTGAAAAGAATTATGTCAGTCTCATTGCGAAAACAAGTATCCAAAAGCGTACACATCAATTTCCGCCATACCACCAATCAAAAGTTCTAGCTCCCGCTCATCGAACACACTAACAAGATCTTCCGGTATCAGTTCCAATAGGCCGTCCATGAAGGATTGGAATTGATCCTTCACCCG
Organism: Armillaria gallica; assembly: GCA_037576215.1. Lineage (NCBI taxonomy): Eukaryota > Fungi > Basidiomycota > Agaricomycetes > Agaricales > Physalacriaceae > Armillaria > Armillaria gallica. The sequence continues at coordinate 349,578 of JBANDB010000010.1, forward strand.
GGTTGATATACGGTAAGCAACAACCGCATCAACATATTCAGTCTTGTTCGCCTCTGTAACCGGTATGCTTTCCCCTCCGGGCTTCAAATCGACAGTCACTAATTCACCAAACCGGTTTTCAGTTGTAGTGAAGGTCTCATCAAGAACGTCGGTTATATCGTTTTCCCTGGGTCGTATTAGTGAACAACATATTGGCTGACTAAACTTGACAACTTACAGCATCCAGACTAGCGAGCGATGGAGATCAGCATCCACACTCTCCAAATCAACTAGTGCCATATGCTTGCGCAGCATCATTTTGTAGAAGCTCGGAACAAAATATACATCTAGGAATCGACGATGGAAGATTGCCAAACCCAAACAGCGACCAATAAACTTGAAGTAGCTCAGATGGTCCGGGTTGATCCCGGATGCTGGGTTGATTTGGAGAGTATAGTTGTCGTGTGTTGAGTACTCGAACAATCCATAGCAAGGATTGAAGATCTCGTGCGATAGTAGGAAAAACCATTCCCTGGAGCCTCTTAGTCCTGAAGTTCAAAGAAGAAATGACAAGAATTACCTGCCCACACCACCATAGTCCAACCCGTCCTCTCCCTCGAAGTTGACGAGGAGCCGTCGTTTCAAATCTGCCGGATTTTGTGCCATCACGGCTGTGTAACTATCTTCCAGTATCCGCGCACGTCTAACCCTGATGTCGCATTTGCCGGCAGATGCGCGCATCTTAGGCTGACTGCGGAAGTAGATTACCTTCCGTCGGTAATCTCGCTTGTACTGAGGCGCATTATCATCCACAACTCCTGGAAGTCTAGGGTCTTCCCATGACGTCGTTCGCGTATTATGGTCCACAAAGTATACACGTCCTGTGGAAGTCAATCGCATCTCCCACCCCGAAGGAAGGGGTCCAAGTTGATGAGCATTGGTGGGAGGAATAACAGGCTGGTTGGCACGTCGTGGATCAACCCATGTTGTTGTTCTAGTGTGATGATCAACAAAATATGGACGACCTTCGGGGGTCCGACGTTCCTCCCATCCTAGTGGAAGGGGAATGTCGGTGACAGCGGGAGGGTTGGATGCAACAAGGGTAGTGTGTCGTACAGGTGCTGTCGTCTGTGGTGGTGTTGATTGGGTTGGGGTTGGGGGAGAAAGAGAGGCAGGTTGGCCATTGGCCCTGGGCCGATGCCAGGTCGTGCTTCGAGTATTGTGATCGACATAATATGGACGACCTTGAGGGTCGGTCCTACGTTCCCATCCCGCAGGAAGGGGGCTGCCGGCATCATCTTCAGTGTTACGCTGTGCAACTGTCGCAGCAGCCTGAGAAACGGGTCGTTGGCTTGCATCTTGTCGGGAGAATCGAGGGGAGGCATTCAGAGCAACAAGACTCGTGGATGACTGAAGAGACGGCGGCGAAGTGGAGAGAGGTTGCTCCTGCTGATGAGCCGGAGGCTGCTGAGGCTGTTGTGGCTGTCGCGATGTCGATAGCCTCAAGTGATCCTCATCGCCGACATGCACGGCAAGCCGTGGCCCTTGGCTGGAAGCAGTGGCGGACAACTGTGCTGCTTCCGATGCAGACATGGTGAAAGTATCCATGTCAGTTGCAGCAGGCGCTGATGGGACGGGTTCCGTGGGTAACGAAAACCCGAATATGAGTTTTCCATATACAGGCAGGTTGTTAGATGACATGGTTAGGTCCCTTGATATCATTTCTGATGCAAGCATAATAATGAGAACGTAATCGGAAAAAAACAAGAGAAGGATACCATGGTGGTTCATAACCCAGGAAATGACTTCGGAGGCTGGAATATTGATTACACCAAGAAAACCTGGGGAATGCACCGTGAGCAACCAACAGGGCCTATACCTGCACTAAAACGCACCTTGATCTCGCTTTTTGAATTTCTTGTAATCGAAAGCTTGTATTGTGATCATAGATGATGGGCGAACGGTTCTGCGACAAGTTAGTGGGTGTAAAGAAGGACGGATACACCACGTACATATCAAAGCTGTCATTCCACGACGGACTGAGCGATTTTTTTGTTACTCTTGTCGAGCACGTCTGCTCCCCGTCGACCGTTAGGACTGCAAACGGATCAGGCAGGCTAAGAAGATCCCTCTTGACAAGACCGTGGGCCCCAAATACTGCAATTAACGGTAAGCACATCCGATATCTCGACCTCGTGTGAGTTGAATAGGCATACAGGTCACTCGAAACGACCGCTCTGCATCATTCGATCTGTTCAGAAAGGTGAGGACCTGGCGACGGGTGAGACGGATGCGAGTACCGACCTGCTGGAGCTGGCCATGATGGAAGGAAAGTAAGTGGCAGTACTTGATGGGTGTCGTTGTGATGGAGGATGAAGCGGAGATAGATAAGCGCCTTCTCAGCGCTTGAATTCGTCGCTGTGTGCGCAGGGTCGGAGTTGGCCTAAGCGCCTTGCTGACCGGTTCAAGGTCTTATCCACCACGTGCTAGCACAGCTTTATTGATCACCGCCGACGAAAATAGGACATCTCTTGAATTTCATTTCTTTCCTTCTCGACTCCATCTTGTCAGCCGTGGATCCGACGCAAATCCTGATACCCGACGGATATACTTGGCTTTCAATTCTTCGCGATCTTTTATACAGATTTGGTCGATTACTATAGAAATACAACTCGGGTACAGTGCCACCTCGGTTCAAGGATGCAATAGGTTCTTCAAGTCTTTGGCGGTGGCTTTCTTCGTCTGCGGCCACGGTGATATTTGTTCCAACTTTCATGCTGCTGTAAAAAAAATGAACATCTGGCCGAAACCTTACTGCTCCTTACTGCATTGGCCGCTCACGCGCTCACAGAGGACGGTCAACAAGCTTGAAGCTTACATAGAACGCTAGAACTTTGCACAGGACAATGACGACCGCCACAAGATCCAAATGCTAAAGACAAACCATTACTGGCTTGATATCCTAAATTGGCTCTAAGTGAGTCGAAGCTAAAGCGCCACGCATCTGGCGAGAACAAGTCAAAACAATGTACAAGGTATATTGTTATCCCTTAAGGCTAGTAAATCTATTGAACGTGGCAGCCGGGCACCAATTTCTCACACTGCCGCGGTGCTTCAAATATTCGGCTTCCCCTTGGCTCTTGACTTAGTTCACTTTATCGCTATCCCCCCACCTTCACCTTCAGCCATGGCATCCCCACAGATATCCAAGCCGAGGAAACTGAAAAAGATCAGCGACCGCAAAATCCACATCCCCACAGCAGGACCTGTGGCATCTCTTCCCAGTCCCCCAGACTCTAGCCTCTTCAGCAAGGAGCCTGCATCTCCAACACCGTCATCCTCCGCCCCTCCTCCCCTGATCACCAACGTCCCGAAATGTCTCCGACGATACCCATCGATCATCCATGTCATAGCAAAGCTACGCGAAGTGTCAGAAATGACTCAAAGTGCCAGTGACTTCGAAGCCTACGCTGTGATTTTTTGCACAGGCCTTTCATCGAATGTTCTCTGCTCGTTGGAAAGGACGCCTCACCTAGACACGAATGACCCCAAATACTGTGCCATGTACTACAACGTCGTCGATTCTGCGGAGTATTTCCGATCATGGGCTTGCAAAAAGGTCGAGGGAGAAGATGAGCTGGGTGTCAGCATGCGCCTAGCCACTTCGATGCTCTGGTTCAACGCCACGCTCAAGGCTCTTAAAGAACTCCACAAGATCGTGGCACACATGGTAGCGAACGCGAAGCCACTTCCCGGCCTTCCTGTCGGTTTGCCTATAGAGGACGGCGCTGCAAAAGTACCTGATGTCGACAAAAATGGGAGCCTAGAGTCTCGTAGGCCGCGGCCTCCTAAGCTTCGCATCTCTCCTCTGAGTGTAATCGTGGAAGAAGTCCTGAATGACGACACGCCGAGTTCTCCGGCCTCCCCTAATGACACCGCTGTCTCCCGTTCCACCTCGTCACTTGGCCACCTCCCACCCGTCGACGAACCTAGCAGTAGCACTGACACGCTCGTGTCGAATCCGCCAGATAAAGCGGGTTTCCCTGCACGACGCAAGAAGCTCGCTCAACAGATTCGACGCGTATATAAGCTCGCCAAGGAGCGCGGCCACCGTTTGGTTCGAACTCAAGCATCAACTTCGACCCTCACTTCCGAGTCCACTTCTGTGTCCTTCAAGTCTTTCGATAGACCTCAAGTTGTGCAAATCACGTATGCCATTCGCCAATCCGCCCTCTATCACTTCGAGGATCCCATGAACCGCGTCGACATGCCTATGCCTGAGGATTATGCAGCTATGCAAGTCGACGAAAAGGGGCAACTGACGAGCGCTACCTTGCAGGCCCTCATCTTGCAGATCACCTCGCGCGAGGTCACCCAGGAAGGCGTACTCGACACTTTCTTCCTTGGCTTCCGGTACTTTACGACACCTGTCATACTCGCCAGAGGCCTTTTAGACCGCTTGGAGGGCATGGACGATCGTGAATACGAGTTCACTGAGCAGCAACGCATTGTCTGGGCGGCATCGAAAGACGTTACGGAGCAGCGCGTCGTCTACGTTATCTGCTTGTGGCTGGAGCGTTACTGGAACCCAACGTTCGACAACGAAGCGCTCGAGATCTTCCAGGACTATTTTCTGAGACATCCGGAATGTCGCCCCGGTAGCGAGATGCTGGTGCTCTACAAATGTTTGAAGAAAGTCGACTCGGGCGACGCCTCGCGGACCAAGTGGTTGGAACATAGATCTCGTCAGATCGCAAGGGATTTCCTTTACCCGAGGCCTAAAGACACCAATTTTCGCTTTTCATCGGTTCCAGACAAGACGGTGCCATCCAGGTTGCGCTGGTTCATGACCGACGCTGGTGTTCAAGAGTTTGCGCGGCAACTCACTATCCAGTCCTCTAGATTGTTCAGGAAGCTCGATCCGGAGGGCTCTGTCCGCTCGTGGATAGCCAGCGAATCCGAGGGAAGAGAGACCAGGGCGGACTTTGTGAATTGGGGAAGGTCGCTCACATTCTGGGCGACTATTTCTATTTTGCAACAGCCGTCGGTGGATGGTCGTGTCCTGTTTATAGGGTTCTGGCTCGATGTGGCAATGGTAAGTCTTTAGGCATGTACAATGCGTTTGACTGGGTCTGAACATGCCTTGTAGACGTGTCTCAAGCACTATGACTTCAATTCTGCCTTTGCCATCTACAATGGCGTCGTGGCTTCTCCGGTCAACAGGCTCAGGCGTACAGCACTGGCAAGTGACGTCTCAACTCTGTGGTGACTGAAGTGCTCACATTGACAAACACCAGTGCTTGTCCGTCAGAGAGAAAGGCTACCATTGGGTATTCGAAAAAGTGTTCGACAACTTCAAGGAATATCGTCGCATAGTCCAAGCTGTGGCACTCGAGTCAAAGCCAATGGTCCCCATCCTCGGTGAGGAGAACGCTCTTCTCTTGGATGCTATGGTTCTCAGTGATTGTCAACATAGACCCTCTCGTGCATGATGTCTCTCAAGTCAAGACCAGCCTTTCGAAGGCAATGACTGAGGGAAGAATTAACTTTTTCCCTATACGCACGATCTGTGCTACAATTCAGAGTGAGTGGGCACTGGACCTTGCGTTCTTTCTCTATTAACGGAGAATAGCAATGGAACAGGCACGGCTGCCCTACTTGTTCAAACGCAGTGCTGCGTGTCAAGAATGGCTCACCCTGAAGCTGCAGTGGGCCGTGAACACGAAAGCAAAACTGGACGTCGACGATATTGATCAGTATCAGATGAGGTTCGTGACACTGTTCAAGCTTGGGCTCTGCTAATTGCTTGTCCTTTGATAGCCGGGGCCTCGAACCAAGAGACCCAGAACTTGAAAAAATCCACAGCAACCCTGCCATGTTGTGGAACCTCGTCGCCACCTACAATGGGTATGAGAGCGTCGACTCACTAACGAAGTTTGATCTTGACGCCATTTTCAACATTCGAACTTGTCGAACCTGACAAGAGTGGCCTTCCGACTTCAACCTTGCCACGACCAATGTCTTTTCTCATCCGTCTCAGCCAGAGCAACTCATTTAGTATATATTGCTCTCCTACGCTCATTCATCTCTTCCTCAGTTCTTTCTGCATCACCTACTATGCGTCACATTCATTTCATCATCTCGCTATCAATGTCATCATTGTCTCCCCTTACATTCCTTAGCTATTGTTACTCCCACACGCATTCACTTGCTATTATCCCTTACAATCTTCTGCCACAAAAAAAGCGTAAAATGTATAATTCTGTTGTAGACTCAAAACACATACACATGCTTTAGACATATATTTCCAACGAATTTCAAGGCGCCGAAATCGATTCAAGCTGCTGACCTACTCACCACACGTAGAACCTCCACCCTTCAAGCAACAGCACATAGAAGCAACAACAGACAGTACCATTTCTAAACACCGACACAATGATGGAATTAACGCTGAACGTAACAGTCATTTGCGGCCATTTCATAGTCTCGCATGTTGCATAACATAGGTACATGTGCGAATAGGAAAGGACGAACATGCATCTAGGCCCGAGCAGCCTCAATCCTCTTCCTGGCAACTTGCCGCCTGTTCAATCCAACCAACGAGACACCAGCCTTTTCGGAAGCCTTCTCGACCTCGTCATCGGAAGCAGTGAGGATGATTTCAACGTGCGTGGGGTGTCCCTGGTAAGGGTTTATACGACCGTGGGCACGGTAAGTACGGCGGCGGGTTTTCTACGGATCCCAAGTCAGTAAGCACTCCGTTGCAAAAATGTTATTAGGACGAACGGGGGCCTGTTGAACAACAATGTTCTTGATGGTGAGGTCCTCAACATCGATGTTTTTAGCGTCCGCGTTGGATTCGGCATTCTTCAACAGGCGCAGAATGAATTTAACAGACTTTTCCGGCCATCGACCTGCATACAGAATAAATTAAAATTCAAGATGAGTGAACATACAGACACACCCTGAGTTGCCTTGAATTGCTTGGCCTGGCTTGCCCGTCCAACACCGCCGGCGAACCGTCTGAAAGGAATGATCTGCTTGTGCTCCTGGACGTCGGCAAGGTATGTGTAGGCCTTGGCCAATTTCAGTCCTATCCGTGTATCAGTCTCCCATTAAGTTTCCGCTCAACGACAAACGAACCGGTGAGAGCAGCGGCGACCTCCCGCATGTTCTTAAAGTGTGTTCGTAGGTACTCGCCCCGTGCGCGGGCAGCTGAATATCATTGTCCCCGTCAGTCTTCGCCAGAAAAATAACCACAATAACTGACTTTTTTCGGGGTTCGTAGCAGTAGCGGCGGCAGCATAGCGAACTGAATGAGCGGTCAGACATCGCTGAGGGAGCAGAATGGCAGCATCACTTACCCATCTTGAAGTCTTGAAGTTGTCGGGCTCGACACTGAAAGTATTTGGTGGTAGATGCCGGCCGCGTGGCTTGAACTTTATCTGTATAGTTGCGGAAATACCCGAGATTACGTTAGCAACCTTGGTCACAATTCAGAAGACTGAGTTGAGACTGAGCAAATACTGAGTGCCAAAAATCATTGAATCAAATGTGCGATTATTTAAATAGTACAGATACAACACGCAAGATAATGATATCCTGTAGTCCATCAACCAGAAATCGTACACTCACTCAAAGGCTCAAACCCAATAATCCTGATCACAGGCCGACAACTAATAGGTGGTGGATCCTTCGACAGTGGGACATCCTCTGCCTCGGGTCCATCATCCTCGCCTTCATCGTCACTCTCCTCTGGCCGGCGAGTCCGTCCCAGGCGACTAAATATGCTTACCCGATTCGCCGCAGACTTTGGCGGTTTAGAATCGGGATGGGCTTCCAAGACCTTCGCAGCATCCAATAGCTTGGCAATAAGATTAGAGTCCATCTCAACGGTGAACAAGTCCATGATATATCGGCGAACAGGCAGTCGATACCGCTGTGTTGAAATCATATGAAGGGCTCGGAAAAACATTGTCGGTGAAGAGAACACCGCGCGGTACTCAGGTCGTGATTTCATCCTATGGCGTGAGGTCAGCATCAGACGATGACTAGCGAACAATACTTACTTGGTCAATGTTCGAGATGCTGCATTGGCAATGACGGAGTTTGAGAGGTTCTGAAGAGCTGTGATTACTTCGAGCTCAACCTCAGAAGTCGGGGGTATAAGGCGAGACTCGCGCGATTCCGGTATACATTGAGTCCAGGGGGGTATCTGTACCACCAGTAAGTGTAAGTGGTACTGAGAGACAGAGATGTTTACAGTTATAAATTTCTCCACGTCCATCGGTATGCATAATCCGATGGGTAATCCGAGCGGGGTCACCGTTGCCTCCCACTCATAATCATCAAGGATCTCCGCACCTTGGGAGGTTGAGGAAATTAGTCCTAAGACGAAGAAGCACGTCCTTGGGCACCCGTCAGATACGAAAGAATAGTGGGAATTCTCAAAGACTGACCCGCGAACGGATGGTATCGGAGAGTTGTTGGCTATGTCTAATACCGCTGGAATGATGTCTTCTTCCTCAAGACATGATAAGCCTCCTTCCGTAGCTCCAACGTTACCAACTGCCCATAAGATACTCTTTAACTTCATGATGATCTCCGTATCTTCTCCCTCAAGACCATGCTGACGTATGAACTGAGTGAAATCGGAAAAGTGGCCTTTCTCTTGCAGAATTTGACAGCCTAATTCGGTTTTCGACATCTCGCCATAGAAATGAGGCGGTACCGTACCCTCAAAAGCGCTTAAGAGGAAATCAATTGACCGGTCGACGCCGCGAATGAGCAAACTTACAGGGATTCATCCTCCTCTTCAGAAGTATTAGAACCGTGGAATACCTTGGAAAGGAAGACCTCTACTTGTACCACATAGTAGAGATTTCGCTCCTGGAATGACTGTCAGGTGACATCAAGATACTTCATCAGAACATACATTAAACCACAGGTCCAATTCTCGGTCAATGTATCCAGCGTCAAGCAAGTATCGAAAGCCCATAGGCGTAGATGTGAATCTGATCCAGTGTAAGCTTTCACATCGTCACCGTAGAACGAAATTCTTACTTCAATAGTAAGGGATTCCCAATTTCACCCAAATGATCCATGGTGGGCCTCATTTCGACGACAAGCTGAAGGATCTCCTTGGATTCACAGGCCTCCTCAAGGAAGCGAGCAGCCATTTCGCACACTTCTGGTGCAGGATCATAAAGCTGCGTCAAAAGGAGTCTTAAGGTCCACACATTCGCATTGTTGGCTGTGCCTCGAATAAGATCACCAAGGTGCTGGGTCGCATAAAGACGAATGTGCTTGGAAACGTTCAGTACTGAAGTTCCGGACATGGCAACGACCACTAACCTTATAGCTAGAAGTAAGGGCTTTCGACAAGATGATACGAGGGTGTCCGTCTCTAGCATAGACATAATTTTTGCAAGCTTCGACCAAAAGAGAAAAACACCCACATGCTATAGTCAAGGTTCTCTATGATTCCTTTGATGAGATCCTCCCGACTTCGTAGTTCGCTTAGGTGGTAGAATGCGGTGAATATCTTAAATTTCTCCAATAACCTGGAATGAAGTCGCAGTCAGTATATATGCTATCATTGTGAACACGCGGAGCGCACTCGGTGCCTTCTTTGTGTTTACTGAGCGTCCCAAGCATCTCCAGATACCCATAGGTCAAAGTTTCAGCCACCCTCTTTTTTGAGAATATTGGATCTTGGTCTGGAAGACCATTGAACTTGAGAGAATGAGTACAAGCAGGCAGCGTTAGAAAATGGTCTTACGGGATCAAGTTGAGCAAAACTCTTGACAATCTGTGTAAGGAACTGATCTTCCGTAGATAGGAACCTCATTCCGTCAGGACTAGCTAGTAAGGTTGTCAAAAGCGAACATCCCAAACGGGCCCACCGAAGATTAGACTAAAGAAACGTCAGAAGGGTACCATTACAAGAAGAGGTGAACTATAAAACCTTGATTTTCGGAATCTCAGAGAAACGATGACTGAAAGGGTGGAAGAATGACATAAGACGTCGAATAAACTTTGCTGCTCTGATCGCCTCCTCCATCCGCTTCGGGTTCAACAAAGGTCCTTCAATGAGCTCTTGCAGCACCTCAAAATTCCATTTCGTATAGTCCCTTGTAACCATCACCTGTTCGTAGAAATATAAACAACAAGGAACATAGATTGCATACAACCCTACTTGAGTTTCCAGAACACAGGACTGGAATGTTTTATCATCCATCTGCATATTCATTTTCAGCTTCGCTTGCTCTACTTGACGCTGTCCGCGGCGAACGGAATCCTCCACAGAATTGGCCCTACAAGAGCAAGATCGTCAAGTCAAGATCAGCAAAATCATCACGTACTCACCGTGCACGGGTCTGTTTAACGGGCCCGGGTTGTAGCCGGGCACGGTTTCGATCAAGACTGTCGATAGCGGACATTGCTGACGTCCCAATGATTCGGCGTTCACCGTCACCGAAATCTGCTGCCATGCCAAACATTTGTGGGATAGCCTGTTCCAAGGTCATCGACTAAGTACGTAATATACACTTGGAGAACGGTGCCGAACCTGTATTCTCGCAGCTACAGAAAGCGGCAAGACTCGATTTGCAATTTGTAAAACCTCTGCCATGAGAAGCGTCGCCTTTCGCGAAAGATTTGTACCCATTGTAGTCTCAGTCAGCATAGAAGTCAGCGCCTAAGTGTGGTCGTCAGAAGTGGAGACAGATTTGTTGATTAGACATACATCAAGCAGCCCCGCATTTGTGAAAATGAGGACCAGTAGTGCGATATAGTGGTCAGTCAACCTTGATGTTGGGGACGTACGATCCGCTTGTTCAGCCTCCTTGCGTTGATCGATACTATTGCGATTCTTCCTGTACACTGCAACGAAGAATAAGTCATTTCCTCGGATCATACGTATATCACATCATACTTGTTAATCTTCTTCCATCGATGAACGTTTGGTACCATTCCGGCGTCTTGATCTTGAGAAGACTGAAGAACATATTTAAAATGATTTCCTAGGTCAAACATGATAAGCTTTTAGTAATAACACTAATAATGGGTCGCACCCGTGTTTCCACAGAGGGTATTCGAAGAGTCTCGATCACAGACCGCAGTGCACGCATGTCGTGCATACAAAAGTACATGAGACCTGATATGGCATGTCAGCACCGGAAGAACCAGTCGTTGAAGAGAATATTCACCACTCCAGGTTCGAAGCATGCCTTGTATAACTTGGGTGCAACTTTTCATTCGCTCGGCATGATCGGGGCCTTTGCCATAGGCATCGGTGACGGCAGACAATGCAGTCTACGCTGACAAGTTAGCGTGCTTGTTAAAAACATAGTTATAAATATGATTACCTCAAGGTCGGTACCAACGGTAAAGTAGGATCTAGTCCGAGGACTGTCCACTATATGGAGGAAAGCCGCGGATAAAATGGGAATCAATTCAACCGGCCCTTCACCCAAAGCATGAAGCAGAAAACGAGTTCCGCCTGTTCTGGCGACGAGATCAATGTCGATGAGAACTAAGAAGATCGTAAGATACCAGTAATTGGAAAATAGGGTAACTCGCATACGTATTTCGGTCAACGTTAATATACAGATGGGCCTGAAAGGGTCTTCAACATGTTCCGCAACTGCGATAAATGCTCGCATAACGGGCTCGGAAAGAGGGACTACACCCACAGAGCCTCCCGTAGACGAAGGTAAGTCGTGGCGAATCGTACCGATGTCAACAATAGTTCGGATGAGCTTTATGACCTGCTCTTTTTCCACGACGTATTTGCTGTCACGATTGAGGGACCTGGAAATTTTCTCTGAGTACGGATCATTGAGACAACATGCATGCCCACTTTACAATATACCAATCCAGCGCCTGTTCTCCCAAACGTTTGACCGAGTCGTGATCTACCAGGGCATGTCTTATGACACGATAGGCAGCTGCGCGACAGTGTTTTGAACGCCTATCCGCAAGCGCCGGTATGACACTTTGACCAAAATCAGATGAATTATACGACAGATTAGACCATAACGCACGCTTGAACGATATCTGCTAGATTCAACTCATACCGAACACGCATATTCTTCTGGAGGACGGCTGTTAGCCTGGACATGGCATCAATCCAAGGCCTATCCGCCTCGGGGATATTGGAAGTCAGAGGGTCGGTAGAAGAGGAAGCGCCTGGTGTGGTCTGCGGCAACATGTTCTGACGGGGAAGTGAAAGCAGAGTGGTCACCCAACTTGACGCATTCTGAAGCATGGTACGGAAGTCGTCTCCTACTCAACCATTTCAATGGCAATGAGCATAACAGGATGGAATAGACGAACCTTTGTCGTCGATGTCTTCTTTCACTGGTTTGGCTTGGGATGGAGAATGGCCTGCCTGGAAATTTTTGCGCTTCTTCATTGCCGCTGCACCGTTGACTTGCTTGCCCTTGTCGATCGAAGACTCTGGGTACGATTCGTCAAGACTCCGAGGGGTGGAAACTGAGTACTTACGTATATCCTGACGCCTATTGGTGATAGCCTCAATTCGACTTCTGGCCATATCCAATTCCGACTCAACTTGAAGTCGTAGAGCATCCTATATCACAATGTTTTGACAAGGAGGCACGAAGACGCGGAGACAGGCACTGACAGTCAAGGTGACCTTGAGCATATTCTCAGCGCCCTCCAAGATACGACTCTGCATCACGAGTTGGTTGTCGAGCTCCGCAAGCTAAAAGAAAGGCATCAAATCTAGAATTTGGATGTGTGCGTCAACGCCGAAACCCTCACCTGCTGGGCAGGGGCCTGCTCCTCCAAGCTGTTGAACAAAAGCGCGTCATCAGCGTCAAGTGGTGCATTGACAACGGTGATAGAGGAGGATATGAGAGAGCCAGACAGTGTCGGAGGAGCAAGATTTGAAGGCATAGCTCCAGGCCAGCGGAGTGTCGTCGCGCTCCGATGTCAAGCAAGTCGTAGCGTAACCACCGTCGATCACAACGGATGTCGGGCCACTGTAAATTTCAGATCGTTGTTTGGCTTTGTCCACAGGAATAAAGAAAGGAGCGGCTTCGTACGCGCCGCTAACTTCATCTTACCGACTACAGCTCGAAGGATGCAACGAATATATGTCTTGCGACTATATGCGATTCCTAAAGTGTTTATCGGTAGAAATAGAGGTCAAATTTCGCCCTAAATTGATGTTTACGAGAACTTTGTTCTATGGCCCGAGTCTCGTATTGTTCGTGCTCTTATGCTATGGTATAGTGTACTGTACGTATAAAAGTTAACTATGCCTAATAAACTAATGTACAATCTAATGATTCCGCTGCATCGTAATACATCGGAACGTACAGGGAAGATTTCTATGACAATTTTCTCCGATAATGCATCGTCAACTCTGTCGACTGCTTCCACACATAGTAGCGCACAGCTGCCAGGCTCATGTCTAATGGAAGAAGAATTTCGTTGCACAGAATTTCGTACAAGTCTTCTGGTCTAGGTCGTGGCGACCTTGTGCGTTCGTGATGTCCGGCGCTTTCTACCGAAGACCGTATAGATGCCGCTCTTGAATTGGAATTTGAAGATATCTTATCTAGCTTTTCCTGTACCTACGCACACGAGGAGAAGAATAAGCACCGGGGAGGGCTTGCAGCAACAGAAAAAACGAACATGGATTATGAGCTTGCGCACGCGAAGGAAGCGGTTGGCCGTGAGCTTTGATTGAGCACTATAGAGGATCGTCATTAAAAAATATCAGGGAGAACCTGTAGGTACAAACTCACGTATTGATAAGCTCTGGGAGAGGCTCCGTGTCGGGGTCCTTAGAAGGATAAGGTAAAAGGACAAAGCTAATTTTCACCTGAACAGGTGCAAATGCCTTGTTCAAGAGCAAATATTCGATGAGCCACATGGGCATGGCTTCCTCTAATGCATGCGTGTCATGAGCGATAGAGCCAACGGTGCCATGGTAGACAGTATTATAGTTAGGGGACCCTGCTTCAGAAATCAAAATGATTAGATTAGGCGGCAGAGTATGCGGTGGCGCTTCAGTCGACGAAGGGGGTGTCCAAGTCCCCGAAAGAAGTTTCTGTAACGGTGTTTTCACGACTTCTGCAGCGGGTTCACCTGGAGATTCCCGCTGGAGTATGGTTTAGTTGGGACACAGTATTTATTACGATATCACTCACGTCCACCGCAGGGGTCTGCGCTTCAGTTGTAGCTGCAACAACGCCATGAATGGGTGTAGTAGAAGGACCAACGTCGCTGACAGGTCTCTTGCTCTTCCCGAGATTCTTAAAAAGTCCTATGAACCCACCAGGAGTACTCGGACTTTGTGATACTGGCTCTGACCGCTGCGCAGCCCATCCAGACAATTCATCCGATGTCTGGGAAGAAATTTGCCTTCGCACGGAAAAGTAGTCCACTTCTTTTGGAGTAGAAGACCCAGTAGGTGTACTGCTATCGATGGTGGAGGATCGAAGCCGCTGGTGCAAAAGTATACGGGCCGTAGGAGTAACATCATCGTTACCAGCTAGCGAAGAAGATTGGGATATGGACGGAGCTATGTCGCTTTCTTGTGCAATCGGATGGAGAGGTATCAATGGAGAGAGAAGAGGAGATGAACATGTCGAGGATATAGTCGGGGATACTGCTGGAATCATATGTGATGATGCAATGACAGTTGTACTTGGTCTCACTGATCGCCGGTGACGATCAGGAGACGTGGAATGATAGCTGTCTTCACTTCCACGACGGTCACGATGACGACGCATTCTTTGCTCCTCTCGAATGAAGCCAAGAAATAGGTTTCTCAGCACCCATTTCCCGATATTCACTATCAAAACATGCTTATGAGTGAGTGAGGAGTTCAACAGAGTCGACCAAATAAGCCTACATTTCGACTCGTCATTAAAATGTCGATCATGGGCAAATCCAACTTCATCTGCATATACTTCAGCCTCGAAACATTTCTCATCCATGTTGATCACCAATACACCGGCTTTGGTATCAGCAGTAGCCCATGGCAACGCAACACCTTCGCCCTCAACTCGTTCTCGAACGCTATCCAGCACTTCTCGAGGGCTGCGCTCTTTTTCTCCGCCACTGCTTCCCGCCACTGAACTGCTTCGATGGCTAATTGCAGCGACATCCTCTCGCCTAAATCTTCCCCTACAGAAACATCTTACTATGTCCCAGACCGCTACTTCGCCTGATGTATCAATAGTTAGAGCATGCAACCGGTCATTGAGAATGATGCATCGGACAAGTCCGTGATCGCCTTGAATCACATTGTCGGGAGCTTTATGAAGAGGCTCGGCATCTGCTGCTATCTCTCGCTCCTCGTATTCTGCGCGCGCAGTAGGTACAGGCTGGACTGTATCCTCCGTCCTCGAACTTTGAATAGGACTCGTGTGGACATGTAGAACTGAATGAATCGGCAGACTGGCTCGTGGTACAGACATGATGGAAGCAGCGGAGTACAACGTTGCAACCTCAGGATCACGTCCTCGGGTAGAGGACGAATATGTGGCGAAAGGGTCGCTCGCAGAAACAAGCTTGACTAGGCTCGCGAAAGGAATGCCGCACAAGGTCGTTTCATCCTCACGGTCACGCTGCGGAAGCCATTTATCTGAACTAAGAGATTGAATAGACGACGTGATAGAATTACGGGGGGCTGGTGCCGGTCCGACCGTATCGACGGACTCTTCGGCACTGTTCTGACGACGTTGCCTTCGCATTGTAGCCGCCGGACTGTTGTCGTACCGATCGTGTTCAGCGTCCACTAAGAGTGCGTTCGTACGAATACAACGTCTCTGGGGCACCCGCCATCGATGGATACTCGAATTTCCTGTCGCCGTCCACAAGAGATTATCATCCATGGCTACAATGCTGTTGATCCCCTCAGAAGATGACATGCCTTGTCCAGAATCTTGGCAAAGCACGACGCATTCGCCTTCAGCGACATCTGAGCAGTCCTCAACGTCAACTTTACAGACAAGTCCCGATCGGTCACCGGAATAGAATATCTCCAGCGAGGGGTGAGAAGAGAAAAGAGACCAGACGGATTCAGTGTGATGTGTGAAGGTGTGTAGGCACTTCTGTGACGTTAAAGACCAGAGTTTGACGGACGCTGAGAAAAATGTTGGTCAGACGGCTAATAACAGGAAGCTGGCAACAATACCATCAGCAGAACCCGTGAGCAGGTACCTCGAGTCCTCAGATATCAAAATGGCTCGGATATTATCTGTGTGCCCAACCAATTTTCCTGTCCTCTTACCAGAACGGGGGTCCCATAATCGAACAACACGCTCTGGGGATCCAGATGCGATGGAATGGCCATATGGGTCAGCAGCAATCGCGTAGACAGACGACTTCGGTGCCGCAGCAACCCCAGGATTAAGTGTAATCAGCGGATCCGGGTTCGATGACCGGCCAAGGTCCCACAGTTTGATTGTCCGGTCAAAAGACCCAGAGGCAATCCAATTCTGTTCTCGGCTACGTTTTGTCAGCGGACCATGCCAAGAAAGGGCTAGCACGTACCAATGAGCTAGACAACGTACGTAGTCACTGTGGACTCCGATTCTCGACGGCTCGGAACCTGTAGAGGAGTGAGGATTCCATGCCTTGATTGTGCCATCCGAGGACGCGGAAACCACTGGAGTTTATGAGGACGATGATGATACGCGCTGTGGTTGAAAGACTTGCCTGTCTGATTATGATTGCATAGAACAATATCATTGATCCAATCCATATGCAACTGGGCAGACTGACGGAAATGACTGGGCTTGAAAAACATTCTTTCTGTTCAACAGTTGCACAAGCGCAGTTAAGGTATAGACTGACCTGACCCGGCTTGCATAAATCCAAGTCTGTTTCCCACTGTTGCTCATAGGGAAGAGAAGACTGAGACTGCCGTCGTCTTCTACTAGAAAATGCGGTAACCTCCCCCAACACGTCGCCGTCGCTGGTGGGTCGGTCATCGGCATCTTCAGCTTCCTCCGCAATAACATCGTCGCCCCAGCCTGTCATGAGCTCCCAGCGTCCGTCACCGCGATGAAAATTACCGGCATCTTGCTTCAGCTTCCTCTTCTTCATTGGCATTCCTAGGTCCCACGAAATCACCATTCCATCTCTGCCACCAGAATACAGAATGCCTTCCGGAGCACCCCGGCCTGTAAGCTGAGTCGAAGTGTCCAGGGCAAGAGAAGCAACACCTAGTCGGTGCCGATGCCTGGCGCGCTTCGGTATGTCTTTATCCTGTCCATGGCCACCAGCCTGTCTGAGTAACGGGCCGGTACAACCTAACCGCGATACGCCATGGGGAGGTAGTTGCAGGTGAGGAACAGATCCATCGGGAGGCAAAATAACATAGGATACGCGTCGTCGTGCCTGAGCCATGGTTGCAGAAAATTTGACATGAAGCTACCCAGCAGAGTGACTGGCAAGTGTCCGTGCTCGGAGTTTGAGGTGATGATGCGGCGGTTTCCTAAACGGGCTTGGTATCCAAACACATGCAACTCCCGTGTTCTGATTTCTTGTCATCCTACCATGTCATTCATCATCCACTATTCATCCGTGCGTATGCAAGGATGGCCTTGCGTTAGAGGCTATGGAGCAAAGATGTCTCTTGACTCGGGCATTAGCAACGAATCAACCTCAGCCACCAAGTCAGCGGAATGGATTCTCGGCCCGTTTCTCCGGCACATTGGGTCGCGGTCGGGCTTGGGTCGGGCTGACGACGGCTTAAAAAGATTATGGATGCATGTCCTTATATGCCTTGCGGGGCTCTTAGCTCGTCAAAATGTGAATAGAAGTGTATCCCAAAGATATTGTCTCCTGGGCTTCGTACGAGGTGTCGCTGTCGCAAGCTCTGTCGCGTTATCAAGTGGCTGTGTGATGACCAACGCCGTTCGACGGTCCCATCGAGGGCTTATAGGCGCGATGACATTTATTTCCCCACGAGATGTCTTGGTTGCAGACGTTTTGAGTGGTGCTCACGGTACGTTTCTATTACCGTTGTAATTATAGACCCCACATTTTGCGAGCGCAGCAGATTATTCACACTGTATGGCTTTTGTCAACTTGAATATGTGGAAGAAATTCCACTGAGCCTCGGGATAGTAGAGCGAATTTGACTAAACGTTACTGTAAGGATAAGACGCCTAGATTCCTTACCCTCTTAACGCTCAAACTCTACCACCAGTGCGCTTGAAGGAAAATGTGTAGCTTGCTTGTTCTGCAGAGGAACTTCATCACCAAGATGCGAAAACGGTTTGAAATATATCAACTCCGAACACTATGCTAAATGGTGCCCGCTGGCGTGTAGATATCGATACGATTCTATGCGGTGGTCGTTGGGAGAACCCTTTGATGGGTTGGGCTAGCTCGTGAGTCTCTTTTGACTTACTGCCGCTGAATAGTATTGATACAGGGAATAGAGCTGATAATATACAAGGAAATATACAAGGAACAAGGATTTCATTTACTATCGTAACAAGGCGCTATGCATTTTGCGGAGGAGTAGGATACGTTTTCAATGTATCTCCCTCTAGTGCGCTTTTTGATAGCCATTCACACCTTCAACGATGGGATTATTATGTGTAAGTGACCAGACAACGCAGGAAGATACTTTGCTCATCGTCCACATAGTAACTTCCCGCAACTAAGAGCCTAGTCCCCCCCAAAGAACTACAGGGAGAATTAACAGCATCGTCCGGAGACCAAGTAAAGCTGCAACCGTGTTTCAAGAAAAATGCGGTTGTTTGTATACTGTTGGTCTTCTGCGTGCATGTGTATCCATTAATCTGCGCTCGAAAGCGACTCAGAGTTGAAAGAGATTAGGTGAGGCCTCTGAAAGACCGAGCATCAGTATGTGCACCAATTCTATTTGAAGACAAGTCGCTAATAGCTAACATCCTTATCGTCTATTGATCAGAATATACAAACCACCACCACCTCAGGGCCGTCTGTCTCAAGATTCTGATTTTGGGACAGTTCCACGGGCAAAAATGCAAAGTGAAAGTATAATTGGCTGTAAAGGCCGTACGATCTTCTAGCGAACTTCAACCAGAACACAAAGCATGACTCTATCGACGATACCTTGTTAACTAAATGCTTGGGTTTGAACTTGGTTTGTATGACGCATACCACGTGCACATTGATGCAGTTCATGGGTTGAAAGTTCCATGTCACGATAGCATCAACCCTCTACAATCTCTAGTCGCTGACCTCAACAGATTCCTCGGTGATCTGACATCGGACCCTAAATTTGCGGACAACGCATAATGAGCGACATTGAAACCCGATCGTTTCCAAGAACTACAGGTGATGGTCTTATCCGTGTCCTGCCGTACCAAAATACACATGCTATCGCTACAGCGGATTGATAAATCAGTCTGTGATTGCCATAGGAATTTTGGTACTATGCACCGGAGGCCAGGAATACCTGAAAAGGAAGCGTAGAGGTGGAAGGAAGCAATATGAGGAAGAGCTTGGAAGCAGGGAAAGTTGGCAATTTGGATAGTGAGTTCGTCACTCAGGTATTTTTAGTGAATCCTTCCAGCGTCGAGCGTGAATACCATTCAAGTTTCCTTCAAATTCATTCATATTCTACCCCTGCACGAACCAATACTGATCTTGTGCCCTTGTAGCCTGTATCAAGGCAGGTTCTGGGCTTGGTGAGTTTATTGAATTACCCATGCGGCATCTTTTCTTACGCAGTCATTAGGAAGCCATCGCCTCCGTCGCCAAGAGGATGGATATTGTCGTGGGTTCCGCAAGCTGTGTGGTTTCCTGAAGCGAAGATGAATGAAATTCGGGGTATTGATGCAACATTGTATATTCGGTTTCTTCGTGGCTGCTGTACGTTTCCATCATCTCTCTAAGAGCAGAGCATCTCACAAGCCTACTTAGTTTGGTTCGCTCTGCTGCACACACTCACCACGTTTCCCGTGTTGTTCCCCATTCACGTCAAATTCTCCGAACCTTTAATTGATCCCAAATCCATGACTCGCGCCTCCATCTCTTCCCTTGTCGGGACGAAGGAAGGGAAATCCTTGCTGTGGACTCATGTATGCCTGCTGTTTTGGATAACCTTGACGTGGATCGGTACACTGTTTTGGATAGCCCATGGCGCATTCATGTTGCGCGAGCAAAACATCACACAGGCTGCGAAACGTATTTCCTCGGAGTCAGGCGAAGGCGCTGGTCCAGAATATCATCCCCATCCTCATCCACAGTTCAATTATGCGTCTGTCCCACCACCGGACGTCATGCATCCGAAGAACAGTCTTCGTCTGCGTACTATCATGGTATCAAATGTTCCTCCGCAACTGAGAGATGAGAAGGAGCTCAAAGAATATTTCGAGCACTATATGTCCCGAAAGCTAGAGCGTCCGGCATTGGGTCTGACCTCAACAACACAGCCAGGCTTCTTCAACAAGTCATTCACCTTCCTCTTCAATCACGCCAAACGTCTTCCAGTTATACCCCACGAATCGAAAGATGGAAAGGACCACTCTTCTGCCCCGGATCCGGAGAATGTGGCCGTGATAGATCGTATTGCTGTTACAAGAAAGATGACTGAGTTGGCTTCGTTTCTGGAACGCCGCGAGGACATTCTTATACTCTTGGAGACGGCGCACATTAAACTGGCGAGAACTGCGCTCCATGCTGTTAAAAGGGCCATACATCGAAAAGAGGCGAACAAACCTTTTTCTCGGAGCAACTCCAGGGCCAAACTTGTTGCGAAACAGAGGGAAACGATTGCCGATGTTGAAAAAGGCGATGCCGAATTAGAAGGTGCTCTCAGTGAAGAGGAGCGGATGGAACAGCTCATCAAGGTTTTGGGTCCATTCGTCGATGAATTCGAGCTAAGGCAACGTGGTGCCAGGTTCAAGAAATCCTCCCACGGATCAAATAATGCCTTCCAACAGCTGCGAACAAAAGGATCTACTGATTCCGACGAGGGCTCCTCACAGAGTGTCACTGCCTACCCTCCCACATCTGCGAATGGACGGCGATGCAAGCGCAAGACTACCATTTGGGAAGCTCTCCTCAGCCTACCGCGGGGCAGTCTTCATGCGTACCAACCCTTGGTCGACTTATCGCATCTCTTCCGCGGAAAGACGGTACCATCCATCGACTACTACACAGCTAAACTCAACCTGCTAACGTTCCTTATAACGGAGAACCGTTCTAAGCATGTGACATCATTCGATTCCGCTTCGACCGCATTCGTTACTTTTGCCAATCCAGACGATGCGAGAAAGGCGTGCAAATATTTGGCAGTCCACCCTCATAACCCGCTTACGTGTTTAGTCACGATGGCCCCAGAGTACCAGGATTTGGACTGGATCAAGGTCATGAAATCGTCTTTCAATGCAGAGGTTAAATTCCTTCTTAAATATCATTTTTCAATTAGTTTAACCGCTTATTTTTGTGTTAGTTTGTTAAAGACTGGGTGGTCAGTGCGGGCGTATGGTCAGTAGCAGTCTTTGTCTTTTTGTTATATCTAGCCAAACTTGTCATAGGTCATTCACCGTCTTTTGGTTTTTTCCGGTGTCGTTGCTCGTTGGTCTAGTATCTATTCAGAACATAAGTGTTTTCTGGCCTAGTCTTGTAAGGTTCCCTCTTTCCTCCTGCGCTTTATACTCATTGCCACACGTCTAGAAAGTATATCTGGATAGGCATCCCTGGGGACAATATCTGATTCAATCATTTCTTCCTACACTTCTTGTGGCTCTGCTCGCTCTACTGATCCCGCATATATTGATATTCATCGCCAAGAAGGTTAACACAATTATGACCCTTTCAGCTCTTCACGACCGACTCATGATTAGATATTACAAGTTTCTGATTGTCAATGTTCTTGTGTTTTTTTGTATAGGAGCGGCTGCTTTGCAATCTTTCCTCGACTCTTTTCGAGCATCAGCCACGACTCCCA
The DNA here is from genome assembly GCA_037576215.1 of Armillaria gallica. NCBI lineage: Eukaryota > Fungi > Basidiomycota > Agaricomycetes > Agaricales > Physalacriaceae > Armillaria > Armillaria gallica. Next base: position 371,500 of record JBANDB010000010.1, read on the forward strand.
ACATTCTCCAGATTGTGACAGATAGTTTTGCGTCAGCTGGACCGTTCTACGTTGGTTGGCGTGGGTACTTTAAGTGATTTACAACAGGCCGTCGTTGCTGATTCACCTTTCAGTCATTTTCACGACTGGTATGCATGGTGGTTTTGAAATACTTTTGTGTACGCCACACGCCTTCTCACTTCTTTCGCGAGGATTGACCATTTCTATTTCTAGTTGGTGTAAGGTCTATTTGCTTTCTCTCGCCCTCTGTGGGATGATTAATGACCTCGTTATTCAAGTTACCCCTTATTATGCTTGTTATCAACCCCGCAAGTAGGATACAACTTACTCCGTGAGTCATTCAGTTCAGAATTTTGAAAGTGACTTACGTTCTCCGCAGACGTCGACGATCCGTCGAAATACGTCCTCGAACATTCAACTTTTACCGTCAGTATGAAGACAATATTACCTATAGAAGACTGAAGCATTTGTAGATTGGCTCCCTACACATTTATTGGTGATCCACGTTTTGATGGTATTCGCCGTGCTCAATCCTGTTGTACTACCCTTCGGAACATTTTACTTTTTCGTTGAAGCCGGTGCGTTCTTCTCTGTATCTCAGCCTATCAAAAAAAAATAACGTGTCTGTAGGAGTAATCAAAAACCAAGTATGTTCTTTTGTCCTTTCTACAATAACTTGCTTACCCCAGTCCTCAAGCTGATTCACGTCTACGCCAAAAATTACGAGGGCGAGGGAAAGCTCATCTTGATACGGATACTGCGATATTCGTTAGATGGTAAGAAATCTACACGACTGTCTGAGAATTAGTTTTTGACGTTTAATAAGGCCTTATCTTATCTCAGGTTCGTATATACTACGTGGGCAGAAACCGGTCGCTGAAGGAATCCTACTAGACTGTCTTTCTTGCATATATGGCTGCCTTGAAGGAGGATGCCAATGCTGCCCTCTCCGCCGTGCTCATTGTGTTCACAGTTGTCGTGAAGTTTCTGTGATTCAATCTCTCAACCTCATGCAATACACATAGCATGACACAAATGTGTCGAGCACAGTTTGAACGTGACGATGTGCAGGAAGCACATATTGTCTGCGGACGGCCGGAGGCGGCAGGCATACTCAACATTAAGGGAGGGGAGACCGGAAACACCAAACAGGACATGAATACTGCCTTCAGTACGAATTTGCAACGACGGCAATTCTGGCAGCTACCAGCTTGGGTGACGCTTTTTTTTGCTAAAGATCGGCGTCAACCAAATAATCCCTCGGCAGGAGGACCCAACCCTTCCTGTACAGAGCACCGTTCATTTTCACGTCTTGGGTCTGGTACATCACAGGCAGAAGAAAATGAACCACCCTCCCGACTCGCGGCTGGAAGCAAACTTGAGCCCCCGTTGTCACCAATCGTTCCACCTGTAGAACCTATGCCACGAATTGAAGACGACCTCCCCGTTGTTCCTCACCCACCGCCTGTAAGCTGGGATGACTTAACGATCGCTGACCTACCTTACGACAACCCATACTACACCCGTGCTATTAGCAATGCTCTCTGGCTACCACGAAACCCATGCGGTCTACTTGATCTCGAGGATACCATTGATCTCAAGACCTCTATCACAGTCGAAGCTTCCGCCGGCAAGATAGGGACTTGGATCGGGATTCCCGAAACAGAATCTCCATTGCAGATGTCCACACTATCACTGTATCCATCACATATTTCATCACCACCCTCCGAACGACGTGCTTCCAGCTTTGCGGTGGATGGTACGGAGGAGATCGATCTCCCACCCGCTATTGCAAGGCGCGTGGAAGTGAAAGAAGGTGACATTGAGCAGGCGGCTGCACCTCGAAGGGCCTCTCTGTCACGAGGTCGGCCGAGTATCAGCAAGAGGCAACCGAGTTTGTCTAGTCTGCAGCAATCGATTAAACCACCAAGACCGTATCTCGAAGGCACCGAGCTACTTCGACTTGAATCTCCTAGCCGGCCAGGACCCCCCGACCGCCCTGCTTCTGGTCATTCTTCACAGCCTCTACCCGATGTTCATGCTCAGGGTGACTTTGTGAGGGCCAACGCTGCACGTCGGATATCTATGGGTGCCCTGAAGCATGCAGAGAACATATCGACTCATCATGCAATTCTTCAGGAGGTAGTGGCGGAAGAACGGTCTGCCTTGGAGAACAGACTGAAGAAGGAAAATGCTACAACATCATGGTTTACCTCGTGGATGTACCGGAGGGGTTCAAGACCGGAGTGATCTTGTGTGGTGGTTGTCGGTGCTGGAACTATGTTCAAGTGACAAATTTGATAGCCTACCTCGGAGTGATTTAGTTTGGTATATTTTGTGTATAGGCGAAAGGACGCATAGTGGGTGTAGTTCTGATATTTAGAATGGATATGTCAGTTTTACAGGACCCGTCTCCAAGTACTCAACAGCCCGCGTCCAACCCCAATTTCTTCCTCCAGCAGGTCGTATGACTAAAATCACCACGTGGAAGCGCGTCCAAGCGTTCCATGGATCCAATGAAGCTAGCGCTGAATATCCCTCAAGGCCTCAAGCTCAAGCCTGGTCCATGATTTGTGGCCTGCCATCTTATGCCAGAAGTTAGAACGGTACAATGAGTCTGATCACAGGAGAATTATCAGGAGCATGGCAATGATCAGAGGCGGTGACGACAACTGGAGGGTTAGAGATTGTTGAACATAAAGGATACCCATGTTGTCGGATGCTAGTGGCAAGGAGAGGGCAGTTGCAGGGAAGTGGTATGCACTATCGGGAGGGCGAGACGAAGCTGGGCTACCATCGATATCAGCCAATGGCAACGACAACGACGCTGTCATCAGGGTGTGTGAGACCGTGTTAGCTAGCGTACACTGTAGAGACATAGTAGGCGCAAGGTAGACGGCCTTGCCGGGCCCGGCTGACCGAAGCATTCCTAAACGGGCTTGGTATCCAAACACATGCAACTCCTGTGCTCTGATTTCTTGTCATCCTACCATGTCATTCATCCGTTGTGCAAGGACTGCCTTAGCGGTTAGAGGTGCGCCTCTGGGGCAGCGGCGTCTCTTGGCACGAGGCGTTAGCAATGAATCAGCCCCGGCCACCAAGTCAGCGGAGTCGTCAGAAATCGTAGCTCCCGCTCCCCCCCGAGATGTAATGGTTGCAGAGGTTGTGAGTGGTGCTCCAGGTACGTTTCGATTGCCCTTGTGTGAAAATGCGTAGCTTACGCGTCCTCGCAGAGGAACTTCGCCACCGAGCGGTGCGGATATATCAGCCGACTCGGAACACTATGCAAAGCGGGGCAGCGAAAACCGAGCGCTGGCGTATAGATTTCGACACAATGTTAAGCGGTGGTCGTTGGGAGAACCCCTTGATGGGTTGGGCTAGCTCGTGAGCCGCCCCCGACCCAATGCTGTCGAATGGTATTGACGCAGAGAACAGGGCTGATTACATGCAAGGAACGAGGGTTTCATTTAGATCGAAAGAAGACGCCATGCATTTCGCGGAGAAGCAGGGTATGTTTTCAACCTATGTCACTCAAGTGCGCTTTCTTATTACCCTTCACACCTTCCAGGATGGGATTATTATGTGTAAGTGATCGGACAGCTCATGAGGATATTCTTGCTCATCGTCTACAGGCAACCTCCCGCGACTAAGAGAGTTCCTCCCAAGAATTACAGCGAGAATTACAAATATCGTCCAACCACCCTTCGTATTATGAAGACCAAGTAGAACTACAATCATACATGCGTTTGTCTGTATAATGCATGTATATTCTTATCAGTGTGCGCTCGACGACGACTCAAAAGGACAAGGAAATTAATGGAAGACAGGGCATCAGTAAGTGATGCTTAAAAGGAGAGACTAAGCTACCACCCTCTCGTCTCGTAATTGCCATTTGTGAGCTCACAATTGTCGCTGAATCACGACGCTGTCTCGTTCTCCTTTTCAGTAGCTGCTCATTAAGATTCTTTGTATTAGCCTTCTTTTACCTTGTACGTATCCATTGCTTCTGATTGCGGTTTTCAGATGGAGCTGTCGTATAAATGGACCGTGCTCACGTAGTGTACCCCATCTCGTTTGCAACGCGTATTCACCCTTTTATCCACTTTTATCGCTCATTCCGCCGTCTCGTGATTCCAATACGTTATAGTCAAAATTCTGATCCCGGATCATTTCAACGGATGAAAATGCAGAATGAACGTATGATTCGTTGTCAAAAACGTCGCTATCTTCTAGCGAATGAATTTCGCTGAATTTCGGCGACTTTTTGTATGACGCGTACCACGTGCTCATTGCATGTTATGACGGTCCGCCGCTCCGACAGCCCCGAGTCCTTGACCGTGGGTTGCGATTTCCATGTCACGCTAGCATCTACCCTCTACCACCTCTAGTCTTTGACCTCTGCGTGTTTCTCGATTATCTGACGTCTAAACTTACATTTACGACCACCACATAATGAGCGACATCCAAACTCGACCGTTTTCCAAGAATTACAGGTGTGATGCTATCCCTGTCTCGTCTTGCTGTCTTAAAAGACTCATGCCATCACTATAGTGGACTGATAAATCAGTCTGTAATTGCTATAGGGATCACTGTACTATGCGTCGGAGGCCAGGAATACATGAAAAGGAAACGCAGAGGGAAAAAACGATATGAAGAAGGGCTTGGAAGCAGGGAAAGTTGGCAATTTGGATAGTAAGTCCGTCTTCAAGTTTCTTGCGAATTCCTCCGGAGACGAGTGTAGATACAATTCAAGTTTCCTTCAAATCCATTCTTCATTCTACCCCTGTACCAACCAATACTGATCTTGTGCCGTTGCAGCCTGTATCAAGGCAGGTCCTGGGCTTGGTGAGTTTGTTGAATTACCCATGCGGCATCTTTTCTTACGCAGTCATTAGGAAGCCATCGCCTCCGTCGCCAAGAGGATGGATATTGTCGTGGGTTCCGCAAGCTGTGTGGTTTCCTGAAGCGAAGATGAATGAAATTCGGGGTATTGATGCAACATTGTATATTCGGTTTCTTCGTGGCTGCTGTACGTTTCCATCATCTCTATATGAGCAGAACATCTGACACGCTTACTTAGTTTGGTTCGCTCTGTTGCACACAGTCACCACGTTTCCCGTGTTGTTCCCCATTCACGTCAAATTCTCTGGACCTGACATTGATCCCAAATCCATGACTCGCGCCTCCATTTCTTCCCTTGTCTCTACGGACCAAGGGAAATCCTTGCTGTGGATTCATATATGCATCTTGTTTTGGATCACCCTGACGTGGATTGGTACACTGTTTTGGATAGCCCATGGCGCATTCATGTTGCGCGCGGAAAACATCACACAGGCCACGAAACGTATTTCCTCGGGGTCAGGCGAAGGTACTCGTCCAGAATATCACCCTCATCCTCATCCACAGTTCAATTTTGCGTCTGCCCCATCACTGGAGGTCTTACATCCGATAAACGGTCTTCGTCTGCGTACTATCATGGTATCAAATGTTCCTCCGCAATTGAGAGATGAGAAGGTGCTCAAAGAATACTTCGAGTACTATATGTCCCGAAAGCTAGAGCGTCCGGGATTGGGTCTGACCTCGACAACACAGCCAGGTTTCTTCAATAAGTCCTTCCTCTTCCTCTTCAATCACGCCAAACGTCTTCCAGTTATACCCCACGAATCGAAGGATGGAAAGGACCACTCTTCTCCTCCCGATCCGGAGAATGTGCCTGTGATAGATCGTGTTGTGGTTGCGAGAAAGATGACTGAGTTGGCTTCGCTTCTGGAACGCCGCGAGGACATTCTTAGACTCTTGGAGACGGCGCACATTAAACTGGCGAGAACTGCCCTCGAGGCTGTCAAAAAGGCCATGCATCGAAAAGAGGCGAATAAACCTTTTTCTCGGAGCAACTCCAGGGCCAAACTTGTTGCGAAACAGAGGAAATCGATTGCCGATGTTGAACAAGGTGATGCCGAATTAGAAGGTGCTCTCAGTGAAGAGGAGCGGATGGAACAGCTCATCAAGGTTCTGGGTCCATTCGTCGATGAATTTGAGCTAAGGCAAAGTGGGGCCAGGCTCAAGAGATCTTCCCACGGTTCAAATCACGTTTTCCAACAGCTGCGAACAGAAGGATCTACTGACTCCGACGAGGGCTCCTCAGAAAGTCCCACCGCCTACCCTCCCACATCTGCGAATGGACGGCGGCGCAAGCGCAAGACCACCATCTGGGAAGCACTCCTCAGCCTACCGCGGAGCAGTCTTGATGCGTACCAACCCTTGGTCAATTTATCGCATCTCTTCCGCGGAAAGACAGTTCCATCCATCGACTACTATACAGCTAAACTCAATCTGCTAACGTCCCTCATAACGGAGAACCGCGCTAAGCCTGTGGTAAAATTCGATCCCGTCTCGACCGCATTCGTTACTTTCGCCAATCCAGACGATGCGAGAAAGGCCTGCAAGTATCTGGCAGTCCACCCTCATAACCCACTTACGTGTTTAGTCACGATGGCTCCAGAGTACCAGGATTTGGACTGGATCCGGGTTATGAAATCGTCTTTCAATGCAGAGGTCAGATTCCTTCTTAAATCCCATTTTCTACTTGCTTATTTTTGCGCTAGTTCGTAAAAGATTGGGTTGTGAGCGTGGGTGTATGGTCAGTGGCATAAGATTCGTTTTTTAAATTACATCTAGACAAACCTCTCGCAGGGCATTCACCATCTTTTGGTTGTTTCCGGTGTCATTACTCGTTGGTTTAGTATCTATTCAGAACATCAGTGCTTTCTGGCCTAGTCTTGTAAGGTTCCCTCTTTCTTCCTGCATTCTATGCTCATCGCCGCACTTAGAAAGCATACCTCGACAAGCACGCTTGGGAGGAAGAAGTGATTCAATCATTTCTTCCTACCCTTCTCGTGGCTCTGTTAGCTCTACTTATCCCGCTTATCCTGTTACTCATCGCTAAAAAGGCTCATACAATTACGACCCTTTCAGCTCTTCACGACCGAATCATGACTAGATATTACAAGTTTCTTATTGTCAACGTTCTTGTATTTTTCTGTGTAGGCACTGCTGCCATGCAGTCTCTCCTCACCTCTTTCCGAGCATCGGCGAACAGGCCCGACATTCTCCAGATTGTGGCAGATAGTTTTCCATCAGCTGGACCATTCTACGTTGGTTGGCGTGAGTGCTTCAGGCAATTCATAAGAAGCCGTCGACGCTGATCGACCTTTCAGTCATTTTCACGGCCGCTATGCATGGTGGTTTTGAAATAATATTGCGTATGTCACATGCTACTTACACATCTTTCGCACGAACTGATCGCTTCTATTTTCAGTCGGTGTAAGATCTATCTACTTTCTTTCGTCGTCTACGGGATGATTAAAGAACTTTTATCAAAGTTACCCCTTATCATGTACCCTACAACTAAAAGACAACTTACTCCGTGAGTTTTCCAGTCCAAAATTTCGACAGTGTTTCCAACTTTTCCGTAGACGTAAACGAGCGGTCGGAATACGTCCTCGGACGTTCAACTTTTACTGTCAGTATAATGATGACATCGCCACTCGACCGCTCTGAATCATTTGTAGATTGGCTCCCTACACATTTATTGGTGATCCATGTTTTGATGGTATTCGCCGTGCTCAATCCTGTTGTACTACCCTTCGGAACATTTTACTTTTTTGTTGAAGCCGGTACGTTCTTCTCTGTATCTCAGCCTATCAAGAATAATAATTTCTTTGTAGGAGTTATCAAAAACCAAGTATGTTTTACTTTTCCTATCCTCGATGGCCACAAGCTTACCCGAATCCTCAAGCTAATTCACGTCTACGCTAAAAATTACGAGGGCGAGGGAAAGCTCATCTTGATACGAATACTGCGATATTCGTTGGATGGTAAGAAATCTACATGACTATCTGAGAATTAGTTTTTGACATTGGATTAAGGCCTTATATTATCTCAGGTTCGTATATACTACGTGGGCAGAAATCGGTCGCTGAAGAAATCCTATTAGGCTGTTTTTCTTGCTTATATGGTTGTCTTGAAGAAGGAGGTTAACGTTGCCCTCTCCGCCGTGCTCATTGTGTTCACATCTGTTGTGAAGCTTCTGTACGTAAAATTGTTTTCTTTGACACTCTCAACCTCATGAAACACCCATAGCATGACACGAATGTGCCGAGCACAATTCGAACGTGACGACATGCGAGAAGCACATATTGTCTGCGGACAAAAGGATGCGGCTAGCAATGAAATAGGAGAGACCGAAAATACAGAACAGGACATGAATGGCCTTATCAATACTGATTCGCAGCGAGGGGGGTTCACCTGGCAACTACCAGCTTGGGTGACGTTCTCTTATGCCACAATCCGACATCATCCGAATAATCCTTTGACACGAGGGCCCAACCCTTTCCGTACAGAGCCCCGTTCATTTTCACGTCTCGACCCTGGTACATCACAGGCAGAAGAAAATGAACCGCCCTCTCGACTTGCGACTGGAAGCAAACTTGAGCCCCCGCTCCTTGCCCCGTTGTCATTAGTCGCCCCACTTTCAGAACCTATGTTACGAATTGAAGACGACCTCCCAGTTGTTCCTCACCCACCGCCTGTAAGCTGGGATGACTTAACGACCGCTGACCTACCTTACGACAACCCATACTATACCCGTGCTATTAACAATGTTCTCTGGCTACCACGAAACCCATGCGGTCTACTTGATCTCGAGGATACCATTGATCTCAAGACCTCTATCACAGTCGAAGCTTCCGCCGGCAAGATAGGGACTTGGATCGGGATTCCCGAAACAGAATCTCCATTGCAGATGTCCACACTATCACTGTATCCATCACATGTTTCATCACCACCCTCCGAACGGCGTGCTTCCAGCTTTGCGGTGGACGGTACGGAGGAGATCGATCTCCCACCTGCTATCGCAAGGCGCATAGAAGCAAAAGAAGGTGATATTGAGCAGGCGGCTCCACCTCGAAGGCCCTCTACATACCGAGGTCGGCCGAGTATCAGCCAGGGGCAACCGAGCTTGTCCAGCTTGCGACCACCGATTAAACCATATAGATCGTTTTCCGAAGGTACCGAGCCGATGAAGAAGAGGTCCAACTCAATACTGTCTTTCTTCGAACCACCTCGACTTTCAACCCCTCGACTTGGATCCCCTCGGCCGGGGTCCTCTGATCGTCCTGCATCGCCGGTCGGTCGTCCTTCACCTCGGCAGCCAAGTCAGGGATCCAATGTTCATACTCAGGGAGACTTTGTGACGGCTAATGCCTCACGGATATCTATGGGTGCCCCCCCTCAGCTGAGGCGCGCGGAGAACATATCGGCACATCATGCAATTCTTCGGGAAGTAATGGCGGAGGAACAGTCTGCTTTGGTGAATAGACTGGAGGAGGAAGAAGCAAACGCGGATAAAGCCACTTCTACAAAATCACGATTTACCTCGTGGATGTTCAAGAAGGCCACAGAAGCGGAATAACCTCGTTCGGTGGTTGTTAGTGTTGGAACCGTGTTTCATATTTCTCAGTGACGATTTGATACCCCCCTCGGAGTAATTTATCTTCATACATATTTTGGTGTATAGCGATGACATTCATGAACAGAGTGGATACATGGAAATCTCCGTGGCTTGGAAGTACCTTATCGACAAGTCTGTTGTTTTCCCGATGGCTAGCCGAGGCCGATTATTTTCCTCGTTAGCAGGCGTCATATGCTTCGAGTGTTTACCGACATTCACCAAGAGCGGCAGCCGTAGTATATATATAACATCCATCCCACTATGACGACCCCCCACTGTTCTTCGACTTCATTAAAATGTTCGCAAGCAAACTTGTCTTGGGTTCACTTCTGGTCAGCGCTGTTCACGCCGGAACAACCGTCTGGGATGGAAGTTTCAACCCCTTCAGCACTCCTGCAGACTTTGATAAATGTTTGTCGACGGCCTTGCCCTGTCCTATTACCGCTACACTAACATACTCAACACACAGGGTCCTGGGCTAACCAAGTCGGCACGTACCAATGGGTATGATTCCTAACCAAACGTCTGATCATATGAGCTGACATTGTATATTAGTATATCCACGGTACCCAACCAACCAACGACTACCTCAACCTTAGTCCCTCTTTCAAAAACCCGGCGATGACTTCAGAGACGCACGGCCTGAAGGTTACCATCTCCACCAACGCCACATGGAACTCGAACATGGAGCGTGCAGAACTAATCCCGCAAACCACAGCGAATTTGGGAACTGGTACGTCTTTCCTTTGCAGTCGTCGGAATGTACTTCTCATTCTGTTGCAGGTACAATGTTTTATCATTTCTCCGTGATGCGTTCCGACGTAAATCCCCCCGACGTGAGTTTCTCCAAGAGTTAGTATAATCAAAAGGTAATCTGAAGCTTTGCGGCCATAGCCCACCCTCGAGCATCAGGTTCTCTTCTTTGAGAGCCACTTCACTGAGGTACTTGATTTCTGGATTAGTGGACGTCTTGCGACTGACCAAAAACTTACGCATAGCTGAAGTATGGTGTCGCCCCTACTCCCACTGACCTCCAGTGGATGGTTTCCAGCCAACGTCAATGGGGCACCAACTTTGCGGCAGGCGTCTGGTTCAACTTTGCCTACGAGATTAATGTGAGTCGCCTTCCAGCATCCAGCACAATCTCCACCAACTTGGTGCAAATAGTTCAGTGCCGAAACTGTCGGTCTCTGGGCATCCACAGGATCCTCGGACCTGGCCAAAGTTGTCGAAAACGTTTCCGCGCCGACCTCCACAAACTCTGAAGACTTCCACGTTGGTGTTTTGCGTATCGTCAACCAACAACCGGCAGAAGATTGGTATATCTCTGGGGTCTACATCGAGACCGGAAGTATCACCACCAGCATCTCCAGAGGCAGCAGCAACTCCACGGCCCCGAGCTCCACGGTGGCGACTACCGCGGCGCCTACGACATCTAAGGCAGCCAGTTCAACAACCGTAGCATCGACCACTACTTCTGCGTCGGAAGCGAGACAAACGCAGTGGGGCCAATGCGGAGGCGAGAGCTATCCATCTTCTCTTCTGATTCTTGAAAGATGCTGACTATCGGTTAGGGACCGGCTATGCAGGTCCAACTCTGTGTGCCTCGGGAACAGCCTGTGTTGCTGTTTCTCCTCCATACTACTATCAAGTGAGCAGCTCTATTTGATACCAGGTCTCCCAGAATCCTGACATGAAAATAGTGTCAATAAGTAGTGAACAGATGTGCTGGATACGTGCATTTTTTAAATATGAGATTTCCTTTGATTTTTTGATTGCTGTTTCTTCAATCGTTGGGACACTGTCGGCGAAAGTACCCAAAGTGCCCATCTGTCATTAAGTAGATGTCTTGCGCAGCGACGAATGCCTACACCTGAGGTCTCATGATGCTTTACGAGTCGCTGATACTAAAACTTAGTCAACGAGAAGGTATGACAATTCTAGAAGGAAAAGGTGCCGTTCATGATTGTCTGATGATAAGCCCTAAGTCCGCTCCATTCATATGATCAAGCAATAGAAAAATGGTTCGACAATTGGGGGACACTCATATGCACATAGTTCATGATTTACAACAGACCTTGGAATATCGTGAATGGTTGAATTAGAAAAGCCGCGAAAACAACCTACCAATGACGCCGCAAGCAGCACGACCGCCTGCATTACCAGTCTTGAGAGACTCATCATCACCTCCTTTGCCGAGGTCATCAGTACCCGCATGTACAACAACCGCTCGCCTGTTACCCAAGGTCATTCGCATATAAATAAATAAGATAATGAAGAACGACTAACCCAATGATACTCAAAGGCCCATTAAGAGAAATGAGACTATCGCTGAACGAAAACGCAGCTACCCCCGCCTGGTCAGACTTGATGTTGCCCAGATCGCCCACATGCCTGTCCGTATCAGTCGGTGCACCATGATTTTTTCCAAAAGGATTAAAATGAGGCCCCGCAGACACGCATCCTCCGCTCAGGTCTCCAGATTGGCTGAAAGTCACTGTCAGGACTGTGGTGGTACTTGACCGGTAGGGTAAAGCTCACTGAATATGGAACCCACGCGACGCAGAAGGATCGAGGCCCTCAAGGTTGCCGGATACAATGACGGGAGCGCCTACCGAGGCTTGCTCGAACGTGACTTTGCCGATGACTTTCGAGTCCCCTTTGAGGAAGACGGTGGCCTAGAGAATCGTTATTTGCCGGCTAGCTAGTGTCAGTGTAGTGGAAATTGCCTTTGTTACTACCGCGGGGGCTGAGGGTGTGAAGGTATTCCACAAGAGAAATACGACAGCCGCGGCGAGGGCACCCCCAATAAAGAGGCTTTTTGTCGATGTCTTTTGCTTGTTGGTGTAGGGATCCATGGGTAAGTAGCGATATCCGGGATTCGGGGTGGTGCAGTCGTCAACCGTGCGTCATTAATGCGCGGCCCGGTTTCGGCCCGTAAAATCGCGAAATTGCCTCATTCTTACAACATTGCCTCTGCTTTCCACCTCTCAAAATTTCGTGCTGAAGTATCATAACTGTACGACGGTAACCTTGAACTGCTTCTGCTTTGTCTTCCTCCCTGGGTCTCTGGAGCTCCGTTGCCGGCGTCTTCGCTCTCTGAAAAGATGGGGTTGAAAAATACAGATATAATCAACGAACTAATGACAAAGTAGGCGAGAACTGTATTTGTGTTCATTCATTATTCACGAACTCAGAACCACCGACAGAAAATTCTGTTACCCCACTCTTCGTCGTCCTTCTCTTGGGCCTTCTTAGTATCCTTCCTTGCCATCTGATCGGAACCACTCAGACAACCGAGAATTCCGACGACACCGGTCACCCTCTCGAGTCGTCTCTTTTTGCTCACGTCTTCCTCGACTCTTTATGGATTCTTTAATGGCGCATGATCCTGGAGGAGAGATGATGTATCTGTGGTGGTGCTCCATCCCGACGGGCATCGTCAAGTTTTTCACTGCTGGCTTGTTCTTTTCTGCTTCTTCTACCGAGTTACAAGAGCATGGCACTTGGGGCAGACACGAGAAGCTCCCACTAGTACATATAACGAAATCTATACGCTAGCGCTCGCTTCTAGTGGATCTCCCACTATCTATGCACTTCAACCGGATACACCACATCGTCATCTGGGCAAAGATCTCGTCCTCTCCGGCCTTGAACGTAACTTGGACATTCACAAGACCACCGAGATTTTAAGCGAGGCCCATACCCCAACACCGGGCCTAAGAAATTCAAATTATATTGCTCCCTAGGCTGCATCGTGTCTTGGCCACAGCGGGTCGTGGTGATCATCGACAATCTCTCTACATCCCTTCCAATCGGGTACCCAGACAACTCCACATGCCGCCCAGCTGTTCCCAAAAAACCCTGCCATTAGCCATTGTATTTCCGTCACACGAACCAGTTCATCGATGCCACGAGGACTCGGACGTTTCGTCGAGGACCCCTCCCCCCCAGCAATTAGCCTCCATTGGGTTTAGCCTCTTTGAAGTTCCTCGTACATATAATACGGGCCCGCAGAGCCTGAGGGAGATCTTCACACCACCCATGACGACAAAGTACGGTATACCTATCTTCCTCGAAGACAAGAGCGGGAAGCTCTCCGGATCCGAGTTTATTGACATCCACGAGCGTATGCGGTTCAGCTATCGGTGTACCGCGCGCGATGCTACGCATACGGCGTATATGATCTTCAACGCGTACCATCGCGCCGCCGCCGTCGCCCTGGATTTCGGACCGGGGAACTCGCTGGGGACGATCAGCTGGGGCGGGGTGACGATCCCGATGAACAAGTACCTCGTCCGGGTGTCGAATAGGTGAGTCTTTAGGGGTGTTTAAATAAGAGGAGACACTGACCGGCATGCTGGAAGGGTACGCAAGTTTGTCGGTTCGGATTCGCAAGAGTATTTCTGGAGCTGGAGGACAAAGGATAATCAGGAATGGACGGTGAGTCGTGGTTATGTGAAAGAGGTTGGGTTTCGATCGCTGATCGCTGGTCTACTAGTGCACGAACGCGAAAGGGCACCTTGTCGCGTATTATAGTTTGAAAGTCCCAGGTGAACCACCCTATGAGGGGTCTTCTGGGTGTTCGTTGACCGTGGACGAGGCGTATGGGCATCTCGCCGCCGGTGAGTTTCACGTTAACACGATGTGGGTTGTGCTGATGTTTTTTTTATCAGAATGCCTAGCGTCATTGATGATCATGCGGCATATCGCTGAATTTAATCTCTAATGATTGGCTGGCTGGCAGTCATGCTGTATTTTTATTGTATATGTGTTTCTCGATAGCTATGACTTCTTATCATACTCGTACTACTAGTTTGGACTTTTCTATTGTTCGTAATGTTCTAATGAGGCTGGTATTTATATTAACCCATAACACGAAAGGAAGGCATCGCAGAAAATAAGGCTTGAATGAGGTTTCATTCATTCATTTACTACGCGTCAAGGGGAAAAACTTACGGTCGTCATACTTCCTTGACGACATTTACCAAAGACTGAATCTTGTTACTACTGCCAGTGTGGGTTAGGTTCAGGGTGTTTATATATATGAGCATAAATAAACACTGAACGTGGCTGGAAATATTTGAATGAGAACGCGCGGGAGCAAAGAACGTGAATCACACGAAGATAACATCAAAGTCGGGTGCAAGCGCTATTATTTCGACTCCGGCAGAGCAACCAACGCGAGCCGCATCAATCGCAGAAATGCTTGGTTTGGCACGGCTAAGGCGCCAAACAATCAACCTTCCATTCCCCATCTTCTTGTCGGAGATACCTCTCACGATCATGCAACCTCGAAGCCTTGCCAGACCAGAATTCTATCTCGCTTTTGTAGTCCGAGTCAATCGGAATACGGGGTGAACGTAATTGATAATGACTCACTCTGGGACAACACGCCATCCGCCCCAGAACTCTGGCATCTCCACCTCGTTCATCCCCTCAAAGCGCGCACTCACCTCCTCTAATTTCTGCGGCACCGACCCGGCATCTCTAAGGACCTGACTCTGGGGACTCGCCCACGCGCCAAGGTGGATTTCCCTCGGACGAGATCTCCAGTGCTCTCGCGCTCTCTGCTCTGCTGATCCTATGTGCCTTACCGACTACCCTCACTGACCGATGGACGCCGCTCCAGTAGAATACCAGGGCAGCGTGGGGGTTTGCGTCGAGCTCGATGGACTTGCGAGATTTGTAGTTGGTGCAGAAGACGAAGCCGCGGGTGTCGACGGCTTTGAGGGCGACGAGGCGAGCGGAAGGGATGCCGAGTAGTGTGGAGGTGCATAGTGTCATTGCCTCTGTGTCAGGTACGGTTACGAGGTCGAGCCTGGTAGCCTCGGCTGACTTGGCATGCTCGAACCATTCTGTGAATTGCTTCAACGGGTCGAGAGTCGTCATCGTAGAAAGCAGGGAGTATGTAAGCGGGTGAGTCAGATTTCACGCACGGTGCAGGGCAGTGACATATCCACTATGACTTGGCGGCTTGCCGCTTGGATTTTCTGACATGTCATCTTCGTCTGACACAGGAACATGATACAAGATGCCTCCCACCAATCTTTCTATCAGATTCACCAGAGTTCTCCGTCAACTCGGTTAGAAATAATTGGAGCTCGAAATCTTGATCTTGACCGAGTGTTTTGCCCTGGAGCCTTTTGGCGTTGAAGAACCTCGAGCCGGTCATAAAGAGCGAATACATTAGTGATACCTGTCATGTTGAGTCTGTCGTGGCGAGTAGCGCCTCGTTTTCGAAGGCGTTTACGCCACGGAACTAGCGATGCGCTTCGTGAAGTGATTGTCAGACCGTAAGTACAAGTACAAGGAGGAAGGCCCGGTCAGTTATAGTGCCGAGTTGCCACTTTCCCACGCACTTCCTTGTTGGGCACCGCGACGACTTTGCCGACGCGTAATTAAATAAGACAAGCCCTTCAATGGATGCTGACCTTCAGATCTGTTCTAACTCATCTACGATCCTCTTGAATTTCGAATTTACTTGCAAGATAGACCTGAAGTTCCTTTCATCATCATCCACCATCATATCCGAGCCCGCTATTACGCAACCAAATGCATCTGGCGGTCTTCCTTAGCCTTTGTCGAAATCTGGACTTTTCTTTGTGCCGACATCCCTACTGCCTTGTTTCCGAAACAGAGTTATTCTTGCTAATCTTTTTATGCATGGCAGTTCTGATCAGTCGGGTTTTCCTTTCCTTTCCAGCCTAACTCTTACCCAAGCGTCAAACAGAAAAAGAAGCGGCGTGCAGCTTTGTTCAACTCTCCATGATAATGATACCAACAGCCATGGCGGCGGCGCTGCGGCCCGTTCTAGATAGAAAATTTAACTGCTAGGACCTTGATGCTACGCTCTCCTCGGTATAGTGAGCCCTACGAGAATCGTCCGACGTTCTCCTCAGTTTCAGTCACCATCATTTAACCTCGGACACTAGGCCTCCTGTAATTACGGCGCCGAAAGTCGCAAACTCTCCATGATGGGGACCTCCACTTCCATAGCGGACGCTTGTCATACATACAGAATTTCATCGTCGACATCCTACTCGATTCGGTCAAATCGCCCCTCCGTTAATTGATTTATTGACCCGTTTTATTGGTCTGGACGGTTTCGATGTCATTGGCGATCCTCGATCCCGAACTTGTCTGTGCGCAGCCACCTCATCTCATGGGCCCATCTCATCATGCATCATCCTTGGGAGACAGGATTGATGTACCTTGTGCTCTATTCTGTTTTGGTATCATGAAGCTGATCAACCCCAACGCATCATGTAAACTGCTCTCGGGTGCCTTTACAGTCCACAATCGACTGGGCGGATTTACCTACTACTTTGCGGTATCAATCTGCTGTGCCTGTGTCTGTTCCGACCTACTTTGAGTCTCGCCTTGCCAAGACGCGCAGAGTTCATCGATATCAAGCTCAAGTGTCAAGCGTGTGTATTACACTAGAAGCTTGATCCTTTCTTTCTTCAAATGCCAAATCTCTTGGGTAATTTCGACAGTCTGATGCTCGACTGTATGATAACGTACAGATGCTAATATGAACGACTGTCGTGGCAGGGGACGAATCAGTACCCCTTGACCTTACTCCATGCTTCCCGAATCAATGTACCCCTTGAAAATGATCCTTTCTCCCTTGCTGTGAGGGTCCCCCAAATATACAGCAGTCCAGCATGGCGTACAAGGGCGTACATCTTTGTATAGTACCTTGTATATGTAATGGGTCCATGTACTTGTCAAATTGCGATAGGATAAGCACTAAGCTCGATCTTTCCGCTTCATTATGCCAGATGGTCATCATTCGAAATTAGCATATAGTACACACGATCCTTACAGAAGACTAGAAAGGTGTGGTACGCATCCAAACTATGTTTGCTGTCTTTCTGATTGATATAATCCAAGGGTAGTCTGATCCTGTAGCTTTAGGATACCGGTCAACGGTTATCGGTGCGGACGGCTTAGGATCGGCCGAGGCGCGCAGTTTCCCACTTCATAACGTGTGCGGCGATTTCAAGTTGAACGTGTACCTCTGCAGGGACTTCCTTACGGTCTGGATCTAAAATACATTTAAAGTTTGGCCTTACCCACAGGCGTTGCCAATGACGATAAGATCGTGCGTGATTGTGGTAACATACGCACGAGCTCGCAATTCAGAAGTATACTTTCCAGAGCAATTTAAATGAGGAGAGGAGAGCACGGATAAACTTGGGGCGTACACGCAATTAATTCCTATTTGATGGAATTACCATGGAAAAAAGCAAGCAAGTAGTCAAGAGACCCGTGCAGACGGTGCAGCCCAAATGGGGGATGCCGAGATCTGGCCACAGATCTGGGAAATTACCTCTTGAAAACACTTGTTTTCAGACGGAGATACTCAGTCCCTTCCCTGCCCCTCCACCTTCCCAGCTATACTCACCGCCTCGTAGGGCGCTGTCGCGATGCTACACTCTATCTACGACCTCACCACGTCCTGTCGCAAAACTACGGGCGATGTCCCTGCAAAGCTTGTTGTGCGTTATAAATCGAAATTATGGGAGGGGGGAATGGCTGATGGCTGCTACAGGGAGCTTCGACCACCGTGGTGGGGTCCAAAATGTATCTCTTTGTGCGTACAGGGCTCTTTCTTGTCCGTCATTCAGTGCTAATACGGAGTATAGGGTGGCCGACAAGTTTCAGAACGCAGGATGGTGTCCGACCTCTACGTATTTGACCTCGCGACACTGGTATGGGCGAAACTACCGTCTCATCCTGAGGATGATATTCCTCGACCGCGGTACTTTCACTCGTCTGACTCTTGTGGGTTCCCCCCTGTCAGTCTTTTTTCGTGTCTGTCACTGATGGAATAATGGCTAGGGAACAACCAGTTGATTATATTCGGTGGGATGAGCAATCAGCCGGATTCTCCCAATCCCGACGAACTCTGTGTTCTCAATGACGTCCGCTTCTTCGATATCACGACCGGCCACTGGCTTCCGTCGTCGCAGACAATCACTCCCATCAACGATTCCCTAATCCCTCGCGCGCGGTACGCGCATCTTTCTTCCGTCACCGCCGATAGGCTCTTCATAATCGGAGGCCAGGACTTTTTTAATACGTGGTTGGACGACGTTTGCGTGTATGACCTCCTTGCGAAGACCTGGGTACAGAGACGCGACTATCCACGGCATTGCGGGACTTATCGTAGTGTCGCGGTTTCGTCTGATCTGACAGTCAGGCTTCCCCAGGAGGAAGTCAGGGCGTACAACTCTACTGCCCCTGTTGCGCGATTCCGTACGAACAGCGG
Organism: Armillaria gallica; assembly: GCA_037576215.1. NCBI lineage: Eukaryota > Fungi > Basidiomycota > Agaricomycetes > Agaricales > Physalacriaceae > Armillaria > Armillaria gallica. The sequence goes on from JBANDB010000010.1 coordinate 390,291, forward strand.
GAATAACGCTACCCCTTCATTGTCTTCCGCCAACGAGGACTTCACACCACCGGAATCGCTTGTGTACCACCCGTACTCCACCACTCCCACGGCGGATCACCCAGCTGACATTTATCTATACAGCAATTACAACGTGAGCCCTTTCCTTAATGATTCTCCGTCCCGGTTTTCACTCACGGACCATATTATGAATGCAGTTTACTGATGTGAAGCGTGAATTAGAAGTTTTTTCACCTCTTCCTGATTCGAATTTTAACATTGAAGACCGGTCACCTGCGATGGGCGGAACAACGTTTCCTCCTGGTCTTAGGTTTCCCACAGGCGCGATTCTCGGCACGAATCTTATCATTGCGGGAACGTACTTGGCACATAGCTACCAGTCGTTTTCTATATGGGTCTTGGACCTCCTCACGATGCACTGGGCACGTATTGACCCTGGCAAAGCTGTGGAGACCGGCTCTTGGTTTCGGGGGTGCCTTTCTGCGGAGAGTAACAAATTCTTCATCTTTGGGAACCGCGATGGCAACTTGGTCGACGATTATAATCGGCGGTTGCTGAGTTGGGAGCATGTCGCGGTCGTGGATCTGGAGGCGTTTGGCATTTACCAGCCGCCTCCCCTCAGGATCGACTTGGAGATGCAGGAGTTGGGTCTAAGTGCCTTGGAGGAGGGTGTCATGGCCGATTTCGAGGTTGTGTGCGAGGACGGTCGAAAGATACCTTGTTCTCGGCGCATTTTGGAAGAACGGTGGGGATGGTTCAAGGATCAGAGACGGAAATTGTTGGAAAGTGCGTTGACGACGATGGATGGACTACCGACGAGTCCGATGCATGTGCCGCAACTCGAGCTTCCGGGGTCCGTTTCTACTGAGCCGAGGTCAGACCCGAGACTGACGCCAAGAGCCCTTCATCTTTCGGAGCCGTACCCCATCACGCTGGCATTACTGCAGTACTTTTATTCGCTGGCCTTGATCACACCTTTGCAGCAGGCCCCAGCAGTGCTAAGCCAACTGCTAGTGCTCGCAACGAACTATCAGATCACACATCTGGAGACGCTCGTCAGGCATGCTATGCATCGAGCGCTCTCAAATTCGACAAGCGTCGGCGTCTATGAGGTTGCGACGCTATGCAATTGTAGAAGTTTGCAGATCCGGTAAGAGTTTCCATTTTTCGATCTCATCAATAATCAAGCTGTTAATCATTTATGCTCATTAGCGCTCTGAAGACAGTTATGGTAAATATTTGGTAGATCGGCACGTCGATGTTGCTTTGCTAACATGTATTATACAGTCCTACACGCAGAAGCGGCCCAAATCCAAATCCGATAAGGAGCACGGCGGAGGCGGACGACCTCCAGGCCCCGATGGGAGATCGCATGACGGACCATCCAATGGTAGCGGCCATGGTCCTGATAAGTATGCTAGACCTCGTGGGACGTCTGACGCAAAATGGAGAACTGCCGACCCTGGCCCTAGTAGTAATAATTTTAGCTCGAGTAAGCGCTTCATATAATGGATTTTTGAGTGATTATGTGATGTGTTCTTTTTCTGTTCTAGATGTAGCGCGGCTACACCGATCACCACCGCCTTCTGACAGTGATGTCGATTCCTCATCACCCTCAGAAGATCATCTCGGCACGCTTCCATTATTTACCAAGCAGCGAGCGCGGCATGATCGTACAGTGAGCGTCGTGTCGATGGGTACAGACAAGGATTTGAGGGATATGGTAGATCTTTTGATGCCTACTTTGTCGGATCCTCCGAATCGGCCAACGCATCACAGAGCAACCAGCGACGATGCCAGTGATTCTGTCCTCGAGACACCACATTTGCCGATGCAGCTGCATCATCCCCAGGAGGCTGATCCGAGCGAAGAAGAAGAAGACGATATGTTCTTCTCCCGCCCCCAACAACATCGCGCCCCGCCATCGTCTGATTCGGAGTACGAAGTGGTTTCAGCGAATGACCGGGTGGAGAGGGTATACTCGCCGCCTACGCCCGGCGGGTACTATACACCTTATCACCTTCCCAGCGAGCGACCGCGGCCGATCTATACGAGTACCATGAGCGATTATAGCAGCGATACACCGTCGCTGACGTCGCGAAGCTCAAGTTTGAGCTTGTCATCGAAGCACTTGTCACCCCGCACGCCAAGTTTGACAGAATTCCCAGCGCATTCGCTACCGCTTATCGAGGAGAGACAAATGGAGGACAGTGATTCGATGATGTCGTCGCGGGCTCAACGCGCCTCCGATGCGTACGCTAGCGAGAGAAGTAGTGAGCAGACAATGAGGTCATGGCCGAAGCAGAAATCCAACGTCGAATGGTTGCAGAGGACGCAGTCTACGGACTCGAACGTTGGGACGATATTGCCCATACCGGAATCGCCACCGTCGACGAGGAAGGGGCTGGGGAGGTTACTGGGGAAGAAGGAGGGGAAGGATCCTATGAAAGAGTACGATGCGAAAATTAGTGCCGGAAATAAAGCTGCCAAGGCGGAGGAGAAGAAGCGCAAGGCAGAAGAGAAGAGGCTGAGAACCGAGAGGCTGGCAGCCGAATTGAGAGCAAGGACGCAGCAAAGAAAACAAGCGGCACTGGAAAGTGCTTCCTTGAGTTCGTCGGAGAGAAGAGCAAGAGGACCGGCAAGCATGTTTGGAGGTATGTCAGCGGATCTGGTGATGTAGAGTTTGATCTGTGAGGTGGGCAGTCGACAGGTTTCTTATTCATTCTTTATCGTTCTGGTCTTTTTTTACTCCAATGCTTTGGTTTTATATTATTTGTTAACCCGTTTTCATCGTTTGTACCTTGCTTGTACCATGATATCCACTGTCGTTCATTTGTCTAGCTCTTTGTTGTACTGATCATGTATTTACTATACTCCTGCTTCTCGCGGGGGCGTGTTGGTTTCACGGGAATATATATTTTTCCTCGTAGAAGACCGATCATGACGATGGTGGCGGCTTGGCGAAAGGTGAATTTTCAGCCGACTTGATTAGTTTCTCTTCTTCGGGAGTTAGCGTGAAAAAGGACTCTTTCTGTCTCAAGAGCCATCGGCGAGGCTATGAGGAAGTATCAGCCTCGCGGTGTCGTGTCACACAACAGACTACGTACTGGCTGGAACACATGTTCTCGATCTCCAAAATCATAAATGAAGATACCGTAGAGGGCTATAGCTGCAGTCCAGGTTAGTGAAGAACAATGCATAGACTGTGGTCTGTCATACCAGGGACGACAAGGTAAGTGAGGAGCTTCGTCCCGGTGTAGATCCACGGTGGGCGGAAGTCCGCCAGTTCAAGCTCGTAAAGCATATCTTTTTCTGTTTTCTCTATTTTGGGCTTTGGTTTTGTCGGATCAGACTGCTTGTTGTATCGTACATGGCTGGAGCATATTGCCCGCCGCTGAAGGGTACGAGACACCGAAAAAAGAGCAACGGAGCGTTTGTACATCGCAAGCATGTTGAAAAGGATGATTGCGGAGTTGGAATATTTTCCAGACGCGTATGTGGCGTCGCTACCACCAGAATTCTTTAGAAAGTCGGTGATTGGTTACGGTTTCTTTTCCCTCGCAGAGTCACCTGGGACTTTTCGCCTGATTTTATGCTGTGGAGAGTTTGAATGCACATGTCTGTGTGATAACAATTTCAATTTGATCGCCGTATTTGGCCATGTTTGTACTCTCATCGACGGTCACGTCAGCACAATGACTGCTGTTGCAGTTCGAACTTGAACTTCTACAAGCGACACCGGTTCTTCCACATGGCATCCGTTGCCGTCATCGCAGATTCAATATCTACACTATCCAAGTCTATAAACCAAGTCGTACGCTTCCAAACCGCCTTTCCTGTGATATCTCACGACAAACATTCCTTCAGTTCTCAGAGGTCGAAAAATCAGCCAGCGACAAGCTAGAGCGCGCACAAAATGCTGCTCAAGATGCAAGAAACGAAAGGGATGATGCAGTGAAAGCTCTCCATGCAGCGGAACTTGAGATCCAAGAGTGGAAACAAAAAGTCAGGACACTGCAATCTTTGGTGTGCCACCGCTTACCTCTCATTTAGGTTAAGCAGGCAGAGATGACTGTGCGTCGGTCCGTGATGCTGCTGAAACTGTTCTCATTTTGTCTTTCCCAGATAACTCATCAAACTGAGACGATAGGCCAGCTACGACGCGAGGCCGCCCAATGGAAAGATCAGTCGCGAAACTGGCAAGAGCATTTTCTTCGCGTCGAACAAGAGCGATGTACTTTGTCCTCGCGGCTTGATGAGCTAGTGGCAGAACGATTGTTGGTATGGTGCTCTTTGCATGTTGGTAGACGACTATTCATCAAGTTCGCCCCATCAGCCTGTTCATGCAGCGCCTTTAACGCCCATCTCTCGCTATGCCGACCACTCAGGCTCTTCAGATGAGTCATCAAGTTCTGCTCCGGCGAAGAAGAACACCTTGTTGCCCCTCAGTCCTCCCGACGGCGACCCTCCGACTCCGCGAACTGCGGTCACGAAAGCACGAAAACAGCCCCCGGCGCACGCGAAATCTACTATAAAGTCAAAGCCTCCGATTACTGTCTTGAAAGCATCTACAACTCCAAACCCCTTTGCAGAACCATCAACATCCAAACGAACTGGTGCACGTACCCCCGTAAGAACGGAAACCCAGCAGCCTCGCACGAAAGTGATAAGACGAGTGAGAGCCGTCTTTCATGTCAAGCAAGAGGATGACTCGGGTGAGGATGACCAGGAGGAGGAGGAGGAAGACGATGAATTATCCGAACAAGACACGTCTTATGGACCTCCCCGGCGCCTGTCCTTGCGAACTGTCAAGGATAATGACAGCGATCTCTTTGGCGGAGACGAAGATGATGACGAGGAAGACGAGCTGATGATTGGACCTGATGTAAGCTGCCATTCTCTTTTCTGTCACATAGACTTACGGATCGTACCAGGATAATGACGATCTAGACAATCTGCCGTCCCACAAACGACCACCCCCAACACCTGCTCCACCTACATCTCCTGCCAAGAAACGCCGCGTTTCGACTACAACCGCTCGACCCAGGGCGACGGGAAAAAAGTCATAAAGCGGGCCATCACTCTGTATGTATATTACTTATCATTATTGCAAGGGACATACAATAGGCCATGTAGCATCTGTAAATTATCATCGTTTCTCGGCTGCTGTGGTGGTGCACGAATAATACATTCTGCTAAATATGGATGACGGTATAATTTTACATGAGCTTTCCGCCTCCATAGCCTACGCCGTTTCCATTAGCATGATTCACGCCCGACTTTTTCAAGGCGCGGGTGGTCGCAAAGAGCACACTGTCAAGGATGGAGGCTACTGTAAGCACTCCTCCCACGATAGCACATGTTCTGGAAATCCCGATCAATGCCAAGGACAAGCGCGACGATGAAGGCACGTACGATGTGAGGAAGTGTGCAAATGATTGCCGAGTATCAGAATGCACAACCAGTATTGGCGAGATCTCGAAGTTGAAGAAAGCACCTAGAGAGATAATGACGTGTCGTTGACTCACTGCGCTCATTAAGTGGTCGTTAATACTTACCAGGTACACCGGTAACGCCATGTTGCACATGCACTCCCTGCGGGGTGCCGGTCTGTCCACCATCTGTGAGGTCACGTTCAAAATGCGTGGCACTGTACTGAAGTGTGTTTATCTGCCATTATTGAAACCCGTTAGACGTAAAGATGGCGGTGGGGTGAATCCGACAAACTGTTTTCCCGTCCAGAGTTCTAAACTGTGTCGAGACAACTTTGAGGAAGTATTGGAACATGTATTGAGCTTTGTTCGTCTATCCATGACCATGAGGCAATAAGTCCAAAAGGTTGCATGATAAACATACCCGTCCAGCCGCACCGTCCAGCGGGTTTTGTCCAAGCCCTAATCTCTTTTTCATTTCCCGTCCGGACGCAGCCTTGAATATGTCGTATTCATCGTCGCCTATACGCTGCATTAGCATACATTCACCCAGAGGTTCGCTTCACATACCTTCGAAGGAGAATTGATGGATCGTATGAGAGAAATCATGCCGATTGCCATCATCCTTCAAGTAAGGAACCAGGTCGTAGACGTTGCGCCCACTGGTCTGGAATGACCTTCCCGGCGAAAGATGGATGTTGCCAATAACCTTGTTAACACGAATGCGCCCGGAAACATTGCACCCTTCATCGGCTTGGTCACGCAACTTGTCGGCCCAACCTTCGGATTTACACTAATGTTATGTGGGTCAGCACGCTTAGCTCCGACCGCCGACGACAACTTTACCTGCTCAATGGCGTCGGGATTCGTGAAACTCCAGCCCCGGTTAACGTATGCCGTCCGGACTTCCTCGCAGGTATTGCAGCACCCACTTGCGGGCTCAAGACCGCCGTAGCAGGATCCACAGTAATCGCCGGACGTCTGTTCGTTCATCTTGTCGAGGTCGTTTCTCAGCTCGGCGCTGAAGGAGTTGGGTATGGGCTTTCCCTTCTTGTCGAGCCGTGTCTTGAGGATATTGTGCGAGAGGTCGCGTTGCGTCTCTCCGCTAATATCCATCACATCCACGCTGAGCACTGCATGTGGAGTGAACAGCTGCAACCAAGTAGCACTGGATAGTACACGTACGATAGCAAGGTACTCTTGGGAAGGTAACATTCATGTTCACGGTAAGTTTCTCTCCTCTGCTCTTATCCACGACAATTGACGTGTCGGTGTAAACTCTCCGATAATCAATGAATTCCATGGTTGAGAAGGCCAGAATGATTGCAGCAGAAAGGATTGTTACTAGAGTTCGCCCGTATTATATACGTGAATTCACGACTTGAAGTATACCAAAGACTCACAAAAAGCTCCAGTGCGTGTCTTGACCTTCACATCGTCCGTTGTCTGCAAAATCGGTAAGCATACATCCAAGAGAAGACGCGACCGTAGGCGATACCTTGCCGAAAGCATCAATGCCCTTGAGGGCGCCAAACACCCCTTTCGCCATTACGACCAATACCGATACAGGATGGAGACCGAGAAATAAGAAAAGAGGGCAGAGGAATATGAATTCAAGATGAAATTGAGGCGTGCGTCAAGCAAGACTCGAGTCTCGTGATCATCGACGTGTCACTTGCTTGCCATCATCCGTGTACCGGACGCTTTTTGGTACCAGATGGCCCGCAGTTTACCCAAGGAATGGGCGAGATTGCGGTACTGTCGCTGAATATATCTAGTTCAGCAGCAGCTGCCTAGTCTCTACATTATCTTGAGTTCAAACCAGGACGCGTCGCTATTTACAGCCAATCTTCTTGAAGCGAATGATATCCATTTTATCTGTCATTTCATACGACTGTTTCCTCCCACGTCATACTCGTTGCTGATCGCTGAGAGTAATCGAAGACCATGATGATATCGGGAGCATGAGCTTGAATGAATGCGCTATAAAGGAGAAAATATATTCCGATGTTAAGCGAGTCAAGTTATTGCGGCGTAGCAATGCGATCTACACCTTGCTTGACCCTGTCCCCACAGGTCCGCCAAACTGACATTCACACCTCTGGTAGATTCAAGTGCAGCGCTGGAGCATTTGACGCCGATCCCGGTGGATGTTCATATACAGATGCTGGGAATGACTCGGCAGCGGATTTTATCATTTCCAGATACCTGTTGGTCCAGTTCAACTTCAGATGATATAAGTAGAAAGATGGCCACGTACATCAACGTCGCCGCAGCTCAACACATACGGTAACGTACTATTGTTTACTCCTGCCCGTCATAATTATAACTATCAAATTCTGTCCAGGGCCACCATCTAATGACTCCAACAGCACTTCCACGACCATTAAGAGCAGAAGCCTCATCATCTCTACAGACCTGCCCGTCTGCTTCGACGGCACCAATCATTCCCTCTGCCAAACCGACCGTGATTTCTTCTTCTTGCGCAATCTCCGCAGATGTCTGGGGTCCATTCAAAGAGAGGAACCCAACCAGACGCGCTGAAAACGATGCGTGAGAATAAGGGGGTGTATGAAGGACGGTCAGCCCCGAGTGGAGCTGGCGAGTCTGAATGGTAGGCGTGGTATACACAGGAAGATGGGGCAAAACCTGCAGGAATGTCGCCGGGGGTATCAGCGCGACGCCTCGAGCACGATTCCATCCACCCCAAACTTCGTCTAGAGCAATGATGCCCCGATCCTTCATAATCGTCTGTAGCACTCCTGCAAGTTCTTTCGCCAGCTGATTGATCCATTCTCGTTCATCCCGCATCATGTCAAGCGTGACTGGAGCATTGTCCATCTGCAATCCTAACTGCGAGAGTGACGACCTGATAAAAGTGGCTTCTTCTGGTTCAGAAGTGGGATTAGCTGCTGTCGACGTCGTCAGCCGTTCGTTCAGGTCGGCGGCGAGTCGGACCATGTCCTTGGCTTTCAACATCAATGCTTCGAGGTCTTGAAGCGCATCTTTCATGTTTGTCTCTTGCCCTTGATTCGAGGTTGCCACTGATTGGAGGATGCCATCTATAATGAACACTAATTGGTCACGCGACACTACAGTGCAACGTCCACGTACTGATTCCTGAACCAGACGGTAATGGGTCATCAACAGTGAGCTAAGAAGTAAACCTTAGACAATTCCATGAATGGAATGGAGCAAACGTACCCATGCCTTTGTCTTCAAGCATGACTTGAGATTAGAGTAGAATGCCTTATCGCCGCCTTTGCGGAAACTTAGCTTTATCAGAGAGATTTCGGGTGCCAAGGGAACAGGAAGCTCAGCCGTGCATATCTCGCACGTCGTGTTAGAAGAGCTGTTCAGGTATGTGCAAGCAGGACATGCAACAGCGTCTGACGCTGCCGGAGCCGGAGTAGATGGCGTAGATGATGATTCGCGTCGCACACCGCATAGAGTGCAGACACGAGAGGCAGTCGGACTTGTTCCAGGAGGATTGCGATTGCCGCAGACATGGCACTCCCAGACTTCGGGTTCAGGCGCGCCGGGCAGTGTCTGAGAGGCGAGATGGAGGGTCACTTTGGAGGACGAGGTGAACAGGCCGGCATAATACTCTGTTTGCACGATGTATGAGAGATCCAAAGCAAAGGAATTATGGCGAGTATCTGTAAAGAATAAACGGTGCGACGAGACGTGAACAGTTCCAGACTGGTGATTCGGCGATTTCTGCTGTCTTGTAGATAGTCAGAAGAGATATTACTATCAGAGAGGGATGACGTACCCATCGTATATGCCTACACCGTTCTGTGAAGAGAAGAAGCGTTCATCAGTGTAGAGCAAAGCAGGAATGGGAATGGTGGAATCGATGGATTTCGTGTATCGCTTAAGGGCCATGTCCAGGTGAAAGCATTATAATAATCTGACATCAGCTAGTAGATTCGAAGAAATGGCAAACGAACTCACCTACCAGTCTACTGGGTCATCGTCGTTGGGGAGAAAGTATGGCTGTCACACCTTGGTCACTTACTTCCATCATTATAATTTCTTCCCTTGGATGGTCCTTCTAAAGCCCTTCTAACGGACTACAATTCGCTCTTGTCTACAGCCATGGACGTCGTGAAGGCCGTCGAGACCTATATCACAAAGCTAGTTTCCGAGCCATCTGCAATGAAGGTCCTCCTGCTGGATTCGCATACAGTACGTTTCCTCGATGATACACCTACCGCCCTGTCTTACTACAAATACCCATGAAGACTCCAATAGTATCCCTCGCTTCGACGCAGTCAATTCTGCTTTCTCATCAAGTCTACCTTACCGACCGGATAGACAACAAGAAACGGGACCGCATGCCTCACATGAAATGTGTCTGTTTCCTTCAGGCTACGGAAGAGAGTCTAGAGGCCCTACAAGTGGAATTGCGGGGACCCAAGTATTCAGAGTACTACTTGTGTCAGTCGGTGAATCTCTAGCTGTTCATAGCATACTAAGGATTTGCTCTCATCTATTATATGCAGACTTCACCAACATCCTGAGCAAATCCGTTATAGAGCTTCTTGCGGAGGTGGATGAATACGAAGTTGTCCGGGAGGTCCAGGTAGCGTCATCAACTATTCTCGTCCTGTGCTTCGGATTGAAATTTGGTGAAGGAATACTTTGCAGACTACGCGCCACTTTTGCCATCTCTATTCTCACTAAACCACACGCCGTCACCATCTAAGCCGCTATATGGGTCCACACCAAATTCATGGCATCCCGACGCGCTAGAACGCTCTGTACAAGGAATATCGGCCGTCTTGCTTAGCCTCAAGAAGAAGCCAATACTACGGTACGAGAGAATGAGCGGGATGGCAAAGAAGCTGGCCGTCGAAATACAGGTGATGTAACTTATATCGACACGACACGTTTCACCTAATTGTTCTGCGCAGCATCGAATACAGTCCGAATCTACCCTCTTCGATTTCCGTCCCACTCAAGTTCCGCCGCTACTGTTGATTCTTGACCGCCGGAATGACCCTGTTACCCCGCTACTCTCACAGTGGACTTACCAAGGAATGGTCCATGAATTGCTTGGTATCCAGAACGGTCGAGTGAACCTGAGTATGGTTCCTGACATCCGACCGGAGCTCTCTGTGAGTCGAGCGATTTTTGTGTCATACAGAGAGTTGGAATTTTGTTTCAGGAAATCACTCTCGCCACATCAACGGATCCATTCTTTCAGGCCCATTATCTCGCAACCTTTGGCGACCTAGGATCGTCGCTTAAGAACTATGTCCAGTCATATCAATCTCGATCCATGGCTCAGTCTCCGTCATCCATTAACTCAATCGCAGATATGAAGCGCTTTGTTGAAGAGTACCCGGAATTTCGGAAGCTGGGAGGTAACGTCAGCAAACACGTTGCCTTGGTGGGCGAGCTGAGTCGACTCGTCAGCCGAGACAAGCTTTTAGAAGTTGGAGAGATCGAGCAGGGTCTCGCAACAAGCGCTGGGACTGATTTCAAGGTAACAATGAATCAACACTTGCTAGATTTTATATTCACATTCGTAGAGCGTACACGATCTGATCACGGATAAAGGCATACCGCCATGGAACAAGCTCCGTTTAGTTATCCTCTATGCCCTACGTTATCAGAAGACCCAAACGGCAAATATCGCTGCACTCATCAATCTTTTGCTCGCGAACGGTGTTTCTCGAGAGGAAGCTAGAGTAAGTGGGGACAAATTCTATGTTGAGTATACATTGACTGTCTTGGCAGCTTGTTTATGTGTTTTTGAACATTGCAGGATCCGATCAGCGTCAAGACGATCTCTTTTCAACTGAGTCACTCCTCGCAAAAGGACGATCGGCGTTGAAGGGTCTGAAGGTGAGCTCCTGTCTCGCAGTTAAAATACGGGAGCTCATTGATCTCATCACAAGGGCGTTGAAAACGTTTACACTCAACATACACCTCATCTTTCCGAGACTCTCGAGAACGTGTTCAAGGGCCGGTCGAAAGAAACAAGTTACCCTTTCGTCGAGAATGCGGGGCCTAATGCATCTCTTCAAAGGTATGTGAACGACAAGTTCTCGTGCGCATATTATTGCTAACGCTTCGTAGACCGCAAGATGTTATAATATTCATCATTGGCGGTGCCACCTACGAAGAAGCACGCACCGTCACACTCCTCAACCAACAATCTTCCACGTCATCTGGTGGTATAGGAACACCCGGAGCAGGCATAAGACTGCTCCTTGGTGGGACCTGCGTTCACAACTCGTCGACGTACGTGGCCATCTTTCTACTTATATCATCTGAAGTTGAGCTGGATCGACAGGTATCTGGAAATGATAAAATCAGCTGCCGAGTCATTCCCAGCATCTGTATACGAACCTCCACCGGAATCGGCGTCAAATGCTCCAGCGCTGAACTTGAATCTACCAGGAGGTGTGAATGTCAGTTTGGGCGGACCTGCGGGGACAGGTGTGTATCGGACGAGCGGCGAAGGCGTGGGATTGCAGGCGGATGGTATTCGGGATGGTATGATGAATTTGATAGGCAAGGTCAAGCAAGGTGTAGATCGCATTGCTACGCCGCAATGACTTGACGGACGATTCACTTGCTTAACATCGGAATATATTTTCTCCTTTATAGGGCATTTATTTATTTAAGCTTATGCTCCCGATAGTATTCGATTACTCTCAGCAACGAGTATGGCGTGGGAGGAAACGGACGTATGAGATGACAATAATACGTTTTAACCGTATATGTTGAGCTACGGCGAATAGAGTAGGAGCGCCCCGCACAGCCACTGATAATGCCGGGGCCGCGGAAGAATAATTCAAGGACGCGACTGCGGAATAATTTTCAGATAGATCACTGGCATCATGCTGTAAGATGACGCTGATTTCTTGGTTTGCATGGCAAGGGAGCCTTTGGAATCTGCGACTTTGCTGCGTTCTGTCTTTCCCTGTCTATGCTTACTTTCCCACGCCGGGCATGGATGCTGTGTGGGCTAGGTGTCTCACGGTGTTTCACCTTCTACGCCGCATATAACTCGTTCTCTTCTGTCCACTCTCCTTGCTTCGTCTCGCCCTTTCCTTTTCTTTCCTTGTCGTCGTCGTCCTCTTCTCGGCCAACACCATGGCCAACAAAGATGCCTCTGACTCTGCGGCCGGCTTAGTAAAACCGCCTAAGAAGGGCATCAGCAATTGGATCAAGTTTGGTGTACCAGTTGCTATTCTCGTCATCATTGGAGCCGTCCTTGGCGGTGTCCTTGGTAGTCGAGCAGCCAACAAGAATAACAACAATGGCGGTAGCGGCGGTTCATCCAGCGGCGCCAGCTCCGGAGGGAATGCCCCGGCAGACCCCAGCGCTGCAGCGAGCGCCGAGCAAGCTATCGGAATCTACGCAACGGCGACGAACAGCTATTATATGGTTCCACTTTACCCATCAACTGTAAGTCCATTGTTTACTCTGTGGAATATCGCGCTGACAGGTCGTAGACCAATACCGCAGCTTTCACTACCCCCACTATCCTTGATACCACAGACCCAAAATTCTCTTGGCCGGAGGATTCCTTTGCGCCAGCTGACGCTAGTGCCACGGTCGTTCGCCCCGACCGACCTCGCCTCATTGCGCCTGCATACAAGTGGAACGCCCTTCCCACGTTGATTGAAAATGATCTGTATCTCAAACAATGGAACGACACTATCTTTGGAAACGCCACGGCATATTATAACCTCCCGCCCGTGGTATATCATATGGATGGTGCTAGTGGTATTCTTGACAACGCTCGAGAAATCAAGGAGAGAATCAAGGCCTTCGCGTATGCTTACCGCATGACCAATGATACCAAGTGGTCTGATCGTTGTTGGCTGGAACTACAGGTCCGTTCTCTATCATAGCGTTTATCACTCTTAAACTTATCATGGATTGCCAGAACGCCGCTGGAAACGGAACAACGGCTTTTGGACCAGATGCGGATCGCTGGAACTCGGGACATTTCCTTGATGTCGCTGAGTTTTGCTCTGCTTTCGGGATAGCCTATGACTGGCTCTATAATGTCTGGACCGATGACCAAAAGGCCCAGATCAGGTCTACAGTGAACAGATACGGGTTGTCTTTAGGTGTTGCAGCCTTCAATGATGCCACCGTAGCCTACGGTTGGTGGAAGGACAACGTTGATGGCAATTGGAATTGCGTATGTAACGCTGGTTTGACCTTGGCATCGCTCGCTATCCTTGGCGACGATACGGAAGGATACGCCAATACCCTTCTCGGTCTCACTATCCCAAACGCCGTGCAGAATTGTGCCAAAGGTGTGTCGGACAATGGAACATGGGCCGAGACACCCAACTACTGGTACTTCGGGACTACTGGTCATGCCGAGATGGCTTCATCCCTTCTCACAGCGACGGGTTCCGACTACGGCCTATTATCCTCCAACCCCGATTTCGTCAAAACTGGCAATTTCCATATGCACGTCTTTGGCCCCACGTCCCTCTTTGATTGGGGTGATCACGGTCCGAACAAGTTCTCCTCTACTGCCAATTCTATCATCTTCTATGGCTCACATTATAACGAACCATCCTATATGCTCTTCCAGCGTGAGCAACATGATTCTGCGGAGCCATGGTCTATGTTCTGGTACGATCCTGCGAGTGCAGGTGCTTTCTGGGATGGGAAAGAGCTGGACGGGTTTTTCAGTAACGAGTTGGATCAATGGGTCGCTATGAGGAGCAGCTGGACGGATATCAAGGCGTTGTACGTGGCTATGAAGGCGGGCCTAAACCAAGGTCACCAGACCCATAACGATCTCGATGTCGGTGATTTCGTTCTCGACGCTCTCGGCACGCGGTGGGCTGGAGAATTCGGATCTGGCGATTATCTGGCTCCGAACTACTTCAGCAGTGACGCTCAAAACAGCGATCGATGGAAGTATTACAGAAAGATGACTGAGGGGCAGAACACTATCCTGATCAGCCAAGCCAACCAGCTCGTCACTGCTAAACCAGTCATTACCAAAAACGGGACGACAGGTACCAAGCAAGGTTCAAGTACGGTCGTTTCGCTGGAGGATGGTTCGACAGCCTTCTGGGTAGCTGACATTAGCAGTGCTTACGCCGACGCGTAAGTCAGAACATTATTCTAGTTAAATCTCGTTAACCCTTCATACAGTACTTCTGTCAAGCGTGGTGTACGGATGATTAACCAAAGAAAACAAGTTCTCATCCAGGACGAAATTACGTCGACTGGTGGCATCCAATGGCGTATGCATACCAACGCAACTGTGACTACCAACGGCGCATCCGCAACTCTTGTTCGTGATGGCAAAACCATGGAAGTTTCTATTCTCAGCCCGAGCGGCGCCACTTTCTCAACTTCCGAGGCGAAGCGATTCGACTCCGACCCAACACCTCCTGCACCGGATCAGGAAAACCCTGGGATTACCGTTCTCATCATCGCGCTGAATGCCGGAACGCAAAATATCCAGGTTTTGTTCAATCCTCAATGGGATGATGGTACCCAGTTCAAGACTCCTAGCGGGGTAGCTCTCGATGATTGGTCTCTGACTAGTCATAATTGACGATTCTCGGACAAACTATAGTTCTATCTTTCCTATTGTAGAATATTTGCTATACCAGTGGACTGTTGACAGGCGTATGTTGGTATACCGTAGTACTGTATCGATGAACATTATGATTTCACACACACCAATTTGCCACGTTGCAACGAGCAAACGGTGAACCGTAGGTTGCATGTCTATCTACATCCACTCATCATGGACATACTCCTGGAGAAGTTCGTCCGAGGTACCAAAGTACACCTTGAGCTGACATCCCTCAGGACGGGACGGCTCCAAACACGAAAGGATTTCGGTCACGTCTTCAGGATCATACACCGGATCCCATCCAACCCATCCAAGCTTTACCGACTGAAGGCACCCTATCTTGTCGCCATTCCCCACGGCGGAAGTGGTCCACCTAGACAAAACCATCTGAACGAACGTGTCGTTTACAAAAGATGCGTCCGTTACTAGATGAAACGTGCTCAAACATGGAACAAGTATCTCGGGCTCATCTTTCTCCCCTTGCTCCTTTTCCCCTGCCCCTCTCGTACTCCCGGCGTCGGTGTCCGACTCCGATTCTGAGTCAGAAGACAAGGTGAGACGCAGGAGGATGTCATCGGTGATGGCATCCAGACCGACGTTAATAAACTCGAGACATGAGAGAGAGGGCGAAATCCGAAAGACTTCCAGAAGGTCATTCGCATCCACGAGTGCATGCTTGAACCGCAGCTCTCGTAGTGAGCAACGAGATCTGCGCAGGAGTCCCAGGACAGCCGGGAATAGCTGCTCTCCTTCGTTGTAGGCGTTCATCTCTGTCTCCTGGCAATCGATGTCCAATGAGGAAAGGGATGGAAGAATGAGATCGTTGAGCAGCACGTCTAATACGATGCTCGCGGATGTCTTTGCGACAGACAATTTGAGGGAAGCCAGTTGTGAGCAAGTCACTGGAATAGAGACGCCAGGACCGGGTGTCCCTCTGCGGCAAAAATCACAGAGATAGGATATCTCAAATTCGACAATACGCGTCATCTTGCTGAGGAGGACTGTGGTATCCTCATATGGTGGTCCAAACTGTCTCCCGATGCCCCGATTGACGTTCTTGTACACCGTGATCTGGTCCCACGGAAATGCGAACTCGTCAAGAGGCATTTCCACATCCCAAAGTTCAACGTGTCGAAGGTTTTTAGCATGCCGGAAGGCTTCGAGCCGTGGGTAGTCTGTGAACTCGTTTGGTAGCACGATGAGAGTACGCAGTGATCGGAACGCTGACTTGAGAGGCTCGAAAGACGCCAGCATGGATGGCCGGAGGTAGAGATGTAGGGTCTCAACCCTGGGGGATGCCATAACTAGGAAAGCAAACAGTTCGCCTGAAACGGAGTCTTCACCTTCGGTGTCTCCTGGGCAGTGAAGGGAGAGGGAGAGGGGATATTGGCGCGAACGCTGAAGGTGCAGAGCGAACCGAGTGAGTTCCCGAGGCGTCCTGCTCTTGAAATTTGAGACATCTTGTATGATGATATACGACCATAGCTTCCCATGTGAAAGCAGCGCGTCTCTCCACCGCCTTGAGACCAGCTCAATGCTCCAAAGCGGGCTCTCCTTGTGCTGGAATTCCCAGTGACCCGCGTCGTTCGCGGAGATCCAGCGTTTGGGAGGTGTTATCTCGATGGTATGACGAAATATTTCGGTAAGGACTTCTGCAGGCAGGCGTCTAATAGCGCTCAGAGGCGCTCGTCTGACTCGAACCAAGTCTCGCATTCGCTGGCATTCCTCTGCCATCGATTCCCTGACAACCCTTTGACGCTCGGTCATTTCATCTATCTGCTGTATATGGCGTTCTAGCAGAGCGATGCGTTTCTCCGCCTTTGAAAGCATCGATTGCAAAGCATGTGCCTCTCCTGGGGCAGGTGGCTCATTTGAGTGCGTAAGTCGTGTAAAGTCGCCCTCAAACGATAGTACATCTTCATCCAAGATGTCGAATGAAGGGGTGTGGTGATTGGAGCATGAACACCCTGTACAGGGCGCCCAAGTGTCCTCGGGATTGGTCTGCGTCATTTGGCTAGGTTCGGACTTGGATGTGTATACTAAAATTGTGAGCCTAAACCAAAAAAGTTGTTAAAAACAAGATCTCACCAGGTGTTTGTTCGCTCGATGATGGAAGCAGAGTGGCACGCGTTGACAGTTGCAACGATGGTAAAGTAGGACACCGGGCCGATGCCGGCGGCTAAGGCTTCTCACTTAAGTTCAAGGTATGTGCATCTTCAACGTCTAACGCCTTGCGAGTGAAGCTTCAAAGTTGAAGCTAAGGTCGCACATCAGTTCCACTGGAATTTCGCGCTTGATGATATCGTTCAAAGCACAGCATGCCAGAGCAGCCTGCTGCTGGGATAGTCATTGGTTACGGGTCCGACTTCGCGGGCATTTCGGCGCCTATCCTTTGGCTCATGGTGGACGAGTCTCGATGTTCTCGTCGATGATTGTGACGTTGTGCTTTCTAGAGTATTGTGCGAAGCTTAAAGACCCAAAGGGAAGGATAGATTATGGAGGTTTATATTTCAAATGTTCTCTAGTTGATCAAGAAATAAAGTAGGGAGCGCGATGCAAGCAAAAATGACAGTCCAAGATTAGTACTCCAAAGGAGTCTCAACCCAACAAATTTAAGACACTTGCCATGAGCTCTATTGTGTCCTTTCAACAACTACCACGAGCTCATCTGACCACTCCCGTTGAGCCTCAATGTCCATTTCAAGGACTGCGCTCTCCCTGGTAAATCCCTGAAAGCTTGCCTCAGAAGGCTGAGAAGGTTGAGAAGATTGCGAAGATGTCTGGAAATGAAGGGTCGACACCGTCGCACTTTCATCATATTCTTCGGTTGGGTGTGTGTGCCCTGCCGCAGCTCTGCCAATAAGAAGTGTGGGTGCAACTCCCTACACAAGGTGCTCGATGAGTGGTGGGGTCCAAAGGTAGTGAACGCACCTTCGCAACGCCAGCTATTACATCAAAGTAATAGCTTCCAAAATCATTGCGAATGAATAATGCCAAGTATATGATCAAAGCTATCAAATAGAGAGCGGAGGATTCCACTAGCACTTCAATAAAACGGTGAAAAACTCTCAGTCAGCCACCTGCTCTGGCATGTCTAACCCCAGTAACAGTCAAAATTTGGAAAATGATGAACACAGTGCACCATAATGTCGTTGCCAGGATGGAAGATAAGTAGAGTGCCAGAGGTACTGTGCCCAGTATGGGTGTACTGAAGTACCCTTTACATATCTCAATGATTTTTGACACTAGACATCAAGTTGAATATGTGAAAAGAGTAAGTAGATGAGATCACCTGGAGATCAGACACTTTACCAGTTGTGGCAATTAGAGAAAGGATTGGAAGTAGAACAATAAGCCAGTGCTGTCCCCAGACCATCCAACAGCACCAAATCTAGAATCAAAAAGATGGTAAACTGACATGGATAATCACTGGTCACCAGCAAAGTAGCACACACAATATATGAGTCTGCAAGAATGGTACTCATAGTGGCTGAAATGCCTGCCTCCCAAATGATTGCTTGGTTCACACTGTGACTCTTGTTGAATATGGTCCAAAAATTTTGGCCATTTCCAATGAATGTGGAGCACGTAAATGACCATTGGGCAACAAAATTGATAGTGGTCAGAGCATGAAGGAGAATAATGATGACGACCAGGCTTCATTGGCTCGGCCAGCATTTGTTGATGACTGTGCCACTTGCATCAGCTTGAATGTCATAGTAGAGATGCTCCTGGCTTACATATATTCCACAATGTAACAGCAAGAATTCCAGTGTATATGCCTGTCATCAGTCAACATGTACATGTCAAGGTGCTAAACATGGTTGCCCACCATGCAATGATGCATAGAGAATTTGGAAGTTCAGGAAAGCATTGAGAACTTGAAACACGAAAGCTTTGTCTTCGTTGGTAAGATCGGGTGGAATATCCACCTGAGTCACCATGAGGAAAGGTAAGAGAGACGGGGTAGTGGGTTATGAGAATAACATGTACCAACCCTACCATTATAAAGGGTGCAGCTCTTGGACGTGCTCATTGGCTACTGCAAAGATGATCAGGGTCCTCACGGAGTTCGGCAACTGATGAATGTATGACATTTTCAACCCCAAATGCAATATGACTGGGAGTGAGATATTTCCAGAGAAAAGCCTCTGTGGTAGGGAAAACGCTTATACCAACTGCAAGCTTCTCAGATATGTGTTCCATTGAATTAGGGCATCCAAGAACAGAATCAAGAAACCATTGAAGTGAGGTGCCTACCAAAGTGAGCTTATTCAGTCATGACGTGAGTCTTAATTAAGTCTTACTCCAAAATGTAGGCCCATCTCCGATCGTCACTATGCTGAAGGAACCTGGACAGTTGAAATCTGGCAAAGACCTTAGTAGGAGCACCAACTTTTGCAAGTCAGATCGAGATGAGAACCCGCAGCAAGGTCATATAAGGTGGGAGAAAGTTATCCTGAAAATGAAGCACCTATCAGAAAAGCAGGGGAAGAGAATACAACATGTACACTATAATGAGCTCGATGATGCTGGTTCTCTTCCTTTTCCAGTACTTGGTATATCTTCGAAGGATGGGCACAACATATCTGAGTAAACCCATCCTTGTTTGTGTCATCATTTCTTTTTTAATCATCACTTAAAGCACTGAGATAGGCAAAGGTGGTGATGTGAACTGATATTGAGAGAATGTGAGAGAATAGACCGGTGGACCGGTGATATATGTATAGACAAACATCAATTTTGAAATGAGTGTCGACATGACAGCGACCCCATTGATGGGAACCAGTTTAAGCAAGGTCCACAGAAAGAGCAACCAAGCTCCTTGAAAAGATCCTACAAGATCGCGACTGAGGGGAGATACTTGTTCTGCTGGACAAAGGCCTACTTGATCTTGAACCTCTCAAAAACTGTTCAAGACCTCAATGACATATCAATGTAGACCCTGATTGGCCTGTCATCTATTTTTGGGGACTGTGCCTCATGTTTGAAGGTGCCTGGTCCTCGATTTCATCCTTAGTTCGAATCGTGAGTTGCTTTGACTTGATTTGTTCCCTTTTTGTTCTTCATCAGGTCCCAAGTTAATCTGATGGATATCACAGGTATGTCTGACTAGTATAAAATCAAGTCTACACTTCACCCATGCCCATGCTTGGTATGTCAAGTTAGTAACAATCAGCAGTCTGTTGGCAAGATGCGGTTTCCATCTGATGCCATGGAATATGGACCATTGTCAAACATGACAGCACCATCAAGTTATCCCAAAACTTGAAAGGAACCAGGCCACAAATGTGATATCAGTCAAGCTTCTCGTTATTTCTGTTTCTCGAATCTTGACGTCTCCCATATTTAAGGATATGAAACTGGAACTGAATCAAGTACCTGCTGATAATATTGTAATTTTGCAAACAGCTGAGACGTCTCCATTTTGATAATTTGGTTTCCAGACATCAATTTGGATGTCTGCACAGATTATTTGCATTTTCGAAGGCTTCAAGTGCGGCATACACCACGGTGATGAGGCTGGTGATGGGCACCAGTGAAACTAAGCATGGCCTAGCATGAACACACTAAACCTATACTCAATCCCACTAAACACACACACACACAATCTCTCTAAGTGCGGAGAGGAGCAATGAATTTAATTCCAATTGTGCGCTGACAGTATCTCAATATATCTCAGTGAGCTCACTAGGATGAAGTGCATAGCAGCATATAATTCTCAAGCCATTCTCTAATTCTCTATTTCCTCAGAGCTTTTTACATGAGAGCATGGTGAACCACGCAACCCTCAAGGCAAAGGATATTTCAAATGCCGGAACACACAGATATGCAAATCCACAAATTGACCAAGTTCGGTCAGTGAGCTCACTAAGTACGACTCGCTGCTAGATCTGATCTGCATGCAACACTGTCTTCCTCTTAGTTGCTAAACCTGACTCCCAAACTCATCACGATTAGAGGCCCTCGGCACTCCCAATCAAGTCACAAATACTCTCAAAACCATCCCCGCAAGTCCTCACACAGTGTGCTCACTCTAACAACAGTGCCACAAGGTCCAACTGCGCACACCTGTCACACTTTGTGCAACTGCTAGAACAGCTCAATCTGGCTGATTCCCTTGCCAACTACTCAAGACCTACACAGAGGCTGGCACACACAAATTCTTTCTTACACTGAACCAGAAAAGGAACAGAGCTTTCTCTCAGATGTTATCCAGTAAACTCTCAAGTCAGCCACAGCGTCACTGCTTCTGTATCTCTCTGTTATCTCAAGTAAACCAAAGTTTTTATCCAAAGTGTTTCTCTCATTCTATTTCTCTGTGAGCTTGCTAAACTTGCGTTACAGCCAAGACTCAAAGTTACTAACTCTTACATGTCGCAACAAGTCCAGATCCAAACTGAGACTGTATTACTATACGTGGGGGGTAGGTAGCTTGCCTTAATACATGAAAATCTACTCTACTTATACTATGGGCAGCTGATTATTACAAACAGTTCTTTAGTAAGTTAATTCCTTGTCGGCCGATAAACCTTTGTCTGAACTGGCGCAACACCCTTGGCAGGGTGCCATTCAGTCCTTCTTTTAGTATCTTCAAAGAGCTAAGTGACGTCAATGTCACTTGCCCTAACAGCAGAGTAGCTTGTGAACTTGTACTCAATAGCTGCTTAATCCTCGATCACTGGACACACTTTGTACTCAGCTTTTGGGTCTGCTCCGAAGGTGACAGCATCATATTCTAGATTCGGTAACCAAGGAATGCTTTGGGTTTCAAGCCCACTTGCTATTTCCATTGGCCAAAGTCTGTTTCTAGGCTATGCCCAGGGTTCTCTTGATTACCCTCACGTGTGATATCGTTTCTCCAGATCTCCAGGGACCATGTGTCATAGATTACAGACACATAGTTATCTAAATTAGTCTTGGCCTGTGTACAAGCGCATCCCACTGAGGCTCAACTCTCTATTGCAAGACAGATTGTTTCGCAAGTGAGCTCATTCTTCGGCCTTATGGCCATGCCCACCCATAAGGTACAGTGCATGATGAAGTCCTTATGTTTTAATTCTGCTGCTTCTTTTTCTATCATAGAGTGTTCTTCCTCTGTGACCTTGCTTCTTTGCGTGCCACTTGCACTGCCAGCCCGCTTGCTATGCTTCTGCATTGCTATCATGTAAGGTATGGTAATTTGCAAAATTACACCCTTAGACATGCTGCGGGCGTGACAATGGAAATCTGGACTATTGTATGTATTGAACATTTTCCCACATTATCTGCCCCTGACTCCGTTACTCCAGTGCGTCTTCAAGCTGGTTTTCATCTATTGAGTGTGCAGTTTCCTTTTCTGGGCTGCTAAATGCAACTGTGACCATACTGTAAATTCACTTTGTGAGTACTGTTTCTTCTCTTCCAGCCTTGGATGTCACAGAAACTGATCTTGTAATGTATTATAGTGCATGTAATATCCACAAATACATATTCTTCATCTTGTTTCACTGCAGACTGCAAACAATGGTATTAAAGCAATGAGTGAACACTGAAGATTAATGTGGACAATGGACAGTGCAAAGTTCAAATGCTCTGAGTCCAAGATTTGGATTTTTATTCTTCTTTGTGCACAAGCTCCAATTTCTGACTTGTGCCATTAAACAGTAGACCAACAGTGACACAAAGCATTCAACTGTATTTGTCCTAACATTGCCACACCTCCAACCCTGGAAAACAAATGCAGTGTGGAGTGCATCATTTCCGTGATATGCCAATAGTGTGGATGCAAGGATGTATAGTTTGGAATGTCGATGCAAATGGTAAACAGTAATTTTGTGCTATCCTATTCTACTGTTCTCGGTATTGATATTCATCTCCACTCGGGTATAAAAGGAAGGGATGGATGGCCTTCAATTCCCATCTCCTCATCCCTCTTCCATTCTTTCTTTTCTCTTCTCTTCTCTTCTCTTCTCTTCTCTTCTCTGTATCCTCTTGCAGCTCGTGGACTGATGCTCCCCTCAAAAGCACTCGCCATATAATAGTGGGCCAGTGGATAACATTTGTTGATTCATGACCTTGTCATGCTGCAAACATAAACTTGCACCATCACCATTGAGTTCAACAGACTAGGTAAGAGCTTGGTTATGCTCCACCTTTTCCTGTTCACGAGCTGACTTGGTTTGTAGTAATATTTCCTTTCTCTCCACACTGAAGGTAAGTATTTTTAACTAATCTCAAGTCTATGTACTAATTTTATTCCTCAGTTATCTCGACACAACTATGCGACAATGGGAGAAAGAAATATGTATCAGTGAACTGGTACGTCAACTTTGCTTCTTCCTTAACCTTTTGCTAAGCAGCATTGCCAGATCGGCAAATGGATACCCTTTGCTTCATATAGTCAGCAACCTACCGGTACCTTGGCCATAGGACTTGTAGACTCTTGATGGCTGTCGAGAGCATGTGGATATGTCAACGGGAAAGATGTAGAGATGGTACGTTCCCTTTTGTGATCTCTACAAGACTTGCACTGATGTTTATACCACAATAGGCTCAACTTTAATCATATGCATAACCATGGCACACTAAGGTAAGGTGTTCCTCACACCTGACCCATGCCAACAAGCTGATAACTCGGCAGCTCAGTGTGACTATGAAGGGGAAGGATCCCTTCATCGACTCAGAGATGGTATGCTCCCATTTATGAATTCTGTAGAACTTGAACTGACAGTCATTTCATACTAGACTGAACTCTATGTGTATGGAATGACCAGTGCACTATGGTAAGGCTTTCCTTATCCCCAAGCCTGCCAATAAGCTGAAGACGGCGTTGCAGTTGCCAACCGAACCAGATGCCATCTCATCAACTCGGGGAGAGAGGGTGCAGTTGTGAAATGGACATGCAGGAGCAGACATGGGGATGGGCAGGGTTAGATGGCTTCGGACGCATGGTGGATGCCTGGGGTGCGGACGGTGTCATTTAGAGGAGGGTGGTTTTTGCTAAAAATAAACCATCTCCACGTGTGTGTGGGGAGATGTGACTAGCACACACTGAGGTAGCCATACCGTCAACTCTTGCTCAGACACGAAGAGATGTCTCTTCCACTTTGTCACCATGGTAAGAGTTGTAAACCTGACTTGCAGAATTTCACTAAACATCTACCCTAGCTTCCTCTCTCACTATGAAACGCCACACAGAACAAGCCCATGGTGTGTATCCTAATAGTCATCCATCTGTCAAACACATCCTAACACCCATAGCACAGCTAGTTGAATTAAAAAACAGCGAAACCTTCAATGGGCACCTTGTCAACTGCGACAACTTTATGAACATAACACTCAAGGAGGTATACCAAACGAATCCAGATGGAGATCAGTTTTGGAAATTGAAAGAGTGTTATATTTAGGGAAGTACTGTGTGTTTGATTCTTTTCTGCTCGATGGGTATGCTTAAATAAGTCTTTTGGGGGGGTGCAGATAAAATATATTTGTATACCAGAGAACTTGTTAGATGTGGTGAAGGATGATCAGAACAGGGCGAGAGAGGCAGGTAGGAGTAATTTGAGAGGAGGACATGTTGGTGGTAGAGGCGGTATGTTCTTGTTCCTACGGTTAGCAACCAGTCAGCTAACCTTTTTTGATAGGACGTGGTGCACCTGTCAGAGGTACTATTATCCCCTTCTGTGGTCTTTTGCCCTTGCTCACCTGATTATCCCAGGTCATGGTTGTGGAGTGCCTATGTGTGGTGGGAGAGGACAAGGCCAGGGAATGTGATTGTTGTACCGCTTATTTCTGTGTTTCAGGTGAGCATGTATCAGTGTCACTGTATATGTTTTTGCAAGCTAGCTAGCTTTCAGTAATATCAAGACCCCACTATTGCAAGAAGCAGTCAGATAACTCAAGTTATCGGAAATCCGATGTCTATAAACCTCTACAATCTTTCACATATTCATATCACTTCAGAAGATATATATGTGTCATATTTTTGTCTCTAGGTACAATATGTGTGATGCTGAAATCCCAACTATAGCAGGAACAGCTTTTGTACATACTCATGGGGGGCTATGACATGTCACTGTGTCCTTGAGGGATCACAAGTTATTCTAGAGGCTGTCTATACTAGAAATGCACCAAATAATGAGAAAATGGGTTTGTGTTAGTTTTCTAATTAATGCCAAAAATAGGCGGTCCGAACAAACCCTTACCAACATGACATCACTGCTAAAGCATGTATACCATAACTTGCAATACACTGTTGAAACGAGGCTGACAGATCCCAAGGGGGTTGTGGGCTGTCAGCCCAGCACACCTGGTTGGTCGGTTGGTCAGTTGAAAAGGTCACTAAAAAAAATCTTGCCGGTCCTAGTAAATTAGCACCTGTGCACCCCATACTCAGTTATAAGGGCAAATTTACATGCCTAAATGACCAAGAAAGGCTTCAGAGCCTGAGAGAGGCATCCCAAAGCAAAGAAATGTGAACTTTCAATTGAGTAATTTGAATTTGGTTCATTACCTTGCTTAAACCTAGTACTTATCTCATGTAGTGTGTTGGCCTATGAAGATGAGGATCAGACTAAAGTGTCATGTACAGTAGGGAGTGGAGTCGCTGTTAGCATCATAGCCTGTAAGGACATGGTGACACATGGTAAGTGCATGGAAAGACAGTGGAAGACAACGGACCAGGGATCTTGAGTGTCATATAGTCACATGACCCAGCCTTGAAGGGTATGTTATTCTCATGTGGTTGGTTGGTCAGTCAGGAGAGAGCTTAAAAATAATATCGACCCAATATGATTTTCTTAACTTTTACTACCCCCTTGACAGATCCAATAAAGATGCATACCTTCAATCCATAATATCTTATGTACAAAAAGTGTAACAGTCAAATCAAAGGGCTAATGCACCTAAGAGAATGGTCACTATGACTGTAAAATAGGAAAAGGATATATATGTAGAGACAAGCAACCAGTCAGGTCTGAATAGCTCTACACTTAGCAGCCAAGTAAGTATATGTATATAAAAACCATCCAGACCTGCTTGATGATATTGTTCAAAGCACAGTATGCTAGAGCAGCCTGCTGCTGGGATGGTTATTGGTTAAGGGTCTGACTTTGTGGGCATTGGGTCGGTGCCTATCCCTCGGCTCATGGTGGACAAGTCTCGATGTTCTCATTGAAGATTGTGACGTTGTGCTTTTTAGAGTATTGTGCGAAGCATAAAGATCTAAAGGAAGGATAGATTACAGAGGTTTATATTTTGAATATTCTCTAGTTGATCAAGAAATAAAGTAGGGAGTGTGATGCAAGCAAAAATGACAGTCCAAAATTAGTACCCCAAAGGAGTCTCAACCCAACAAATTTCAGACACATGCCATGAGCTCTATTGTGTCCTTTCAACAACTACTATGAGCTCATCTGACTGTTCCCGTTGAGCCTCAATGTCCATTTCAAGGACTGCACTCTGCCTGGTAAATCCTTGAAAGCTTGCCTCAGAAGGCTGAGAAGGTTGAGAAGATTGTGAAGATGTCTGGAAACGAAGGGTCGACACTGTCACACTTTCATTATATTCTTCAGCTGGTCGTGTGTGCCCTGCTGCAGCTCTGCCAATAAGAAGTGTGGGTGCAACTCCCTACACAAAATGCTCGATGAGTGGTGGGGTCCAAAGATAGTGAACGCACCTTCACAATGGCAGCTATTACATCAAAGTAAACTGCTCCAAAATCATTGCGAATGTAGAATACCAAGTATATGGTTGAAGCTATCAAAATGAGAGCAGAGGATTCCACTAGCACTTTAATAAAACGGTGAAAAACTCTCAGTCGGCCACCTGCTCTGGCATGTCTAACCCCAGTAACAGTCAAAATTTGGAAAATGATGAATGCAGTGCACCATGATGTTGTTGCCAGGCTAAAAGATAAGTAGAGTGTCAGAGGTACTAGGCCTGGTCCGAGTGTATCAAAGTACTGTTCATGTATCTCAATGATTTTCAACACTAGACATAAAGTTGAATATGTGAAAAGAGTAAGTAGATGAGATCGCCTGGAGATCGGACACTTTACCAGTTGCGGCAATTAGGAAAAGGATTGGAAGTAGAACAATAAGCCAGTGCTGTCCCCAGACCATCCAACAGCACCAAATCTAGAATCAAAAAGATGGTAAACTGACATGGATATTCACCAGCAAAGTAGCACACACAATGTATGAGTCTGCAAGAATGGTACTCATAGTGGCTGGAATACCTGCCTCCCAATAGAACACTTGGTTCAAACTGGAAAACTTGGTGAATATGTTCCAAAAGTTTTGGCCATTTTCGATGAATATGGAGCACATAGATGACCACTGGGCAGCAAAAGTGATAGTAATCAGAGCATGAAGGAGAATAATGACGACAACCAAGCTTCGTTGGCTCGGCCAGTGTTTGTTGATGACTGCCACTCACATCAGCTTGAATGTCATAGTAGAGCTGCTCCTGGCTTACATATATTCCACAATATGACAGCAAGAATTCCAGTGTATATGCCTGTCATCAGTCAACATGTATATGTCAAGGCACTAAACGTGGTTGCCCACCATGCAATGATGCAAAGAGAATTTGGGAGTTTAGGTAAGCGTCGAGATCTTGAAACATGGCAGCTTTGTCTTCATTGGTAAGATCAGATGGAATATCCACCCAGTGAGTCACCATGAGGAAAGGTAAGAGAGACAGGGTAGTGGGTTATGGGAATAATGTGTACCAACCCTACCATTATAAAGGGTGCAGCCCATGGACATGCTCATTAGCTACTACAAAGATGATCAGGGTCCTTATGGAGTTCAGCAACTGATGAACCTATGACATTTTCAACCAGCAAATGCAAGATGACTGGGAGTGAGATATTGCCGGAGAAAAGCCTCTGTGGTAGGGAAAACACTTATACCAACTGTGAGCTTCTCAGATATGTGTTCTATTGAATTAGGATGTTCAAGAACAGAATCAAAAAACCATTGAAGTGAAGTGCCTACCAAAGTGAGCTTATTCAGTCATGATGTGAATCTTAATTAGGTCTTACTCCAAAATGTAGGCCCACCTCTGATTGTCACTACGCTGAAGGAACCTGAAAAGTTGAGATCCAGTGAAGACCTTAGTAGGAGTACCAACTTTTGCAAGTCAGATCAAGACGAGAACCTGCAGCAAGGTCATATAAGGTGGGAGAAAGTTATCCTAAAAATAAGGCATCTATCAGAAAAGCAGGGAAAGAGAATACAACATGTACACTATAATGAGCTCGATGAAGCTGGTTCTCCTCCTTTTCCAGTACTTGGTATATCTTCAAAGGATCGGCGCAACATATCTGAGTCAACCCATCCTTGTATGTGTCATAGTTTCTTTTTTAATCATCACTTAGAGCACCAAGATAGGCAAAGGTGGTGACGTGAATTGATACTGAAAGAACATGAGAGAATAGACTGGTGGACCAGTGATATATAGAAGCAAACATCAATTTTAAAATCAATGTCGACATGACAGCAACCCCGTTGATGGGAACCCGTTTAAGCAAGGACCACAGAAAGAGCAACTGAGCCCCTCAAAAAGATCCTACAAGATCGCGACTGAGGGGAGATACCTGTTCAACAAGCAACGACGAGGACAAGGATTCATCGACAAGTTCATTATTCTGGCAACCATAATACCTGGTAGACCCATCCACAACAAAGTCGGTGTCATGGTGAGGGCCAGCACATCTGTATGGCCAGTCCTATGTATTTCTTTCCCATGTACCTTTACTCATAAGCATGACAGTAAGCCAACAAAGCCTTCTGATGGTCAAGCGGTGCCAAAATCCTACATTTGTAGTAGTTAACTCTTCACAAATGAGCGTAAAGCAGACTTCTATCTGAAAAATGACATGCAAGGGGTTTGCACATTTTAAGTACATGACATCGGGTCCAAAAAATATTTTAACCCTCCGCGGCTCGACCGACCGACCCCCGTGAGAATAGCCTTCCATAGTTAGATGTGTCATGTGATCTGTATGACACAATCTGCGACAACGGTATCCACAAGACCTCGGGCAGACCGCTACTAGCTCTTGAACTTGCACATCTGGCATGGTCTATCAATGCTTTAATACTGATTATCTTGGCTTACTTGAGTTAGAAAGCTCACTGGTGCACCTTTCACCATCTTTGACCTTGGTTTGACCAGTGCAACTTGCAAGTGGTATCACTGGCATGTGTGTCCTTTTTGATGTTCTGCCGCCTTCTGTCCTTGTTCACCAGATGCATAACTTCCCTTTGATAAATGATAGTCAACAGACAAGATGTATGCTATGCAATAGGTTATAAATGCTTGAACAATGGTATTTTTTAGTAGGACAAGGTTGGGGTCCAAAAAAAATTTTAGGCCTCACGAGGTCGACCGACCGACCGACCCAATGTGCCGGAACAACAGTCCGCCAACCCCTTGATGACATGAGAATCAGATCAATGAGAAGTACAGACGTCAATCTCAGTCTCACCCTCGAGCAGGATTCGTTGGATTCGTTGCTCACATAGGCGAAGGACTGTTGCCCATGATCGTGCTTCTCGACCAATTATCGACAGATGTCCATTCTGAACTGCAGATGAAAGCTATATCAATAAGAGTGTAGCAAGATAATAATGGTGGGCATGCCCAAGAGTTGTATAGCCAGGAGGGCCGCTCAAAACTTGTTTGATGATCGTGATTTTCTGAACACATTCCAACAAACATATCAGCACTCACCATGCATAGCATTGCATGCTGTCCTATGCTGCCATGTTCATTCTGGTAGGCCGTACACCATCCCGTCCCTTTCTCACCCAATCGTTCTCCCCTCCTGCTACAACCCCCGCTTGCTCGCTGGCCATCGATATGTCATGTCGAAAAAAATTTGGCGGCATAAAATTGAGCCGCAGGGACTTGGTGTGCAGCTAATAGTCGATACTATGTGATGGGGGGGAGGGCAGAGTGCATACCCTCAAGACACGATGTCCGTAATGAGCGTTGGTCCCAAATGACTTTCGATTAAATCAATGTCAAGATCTAAATATGACGCCAAATATTGCTAAGTCAAAAATCAAAGCAAAGATGAGTAAAATCAAGAGTGAAGATCTTAAAAAACCTACCAATCGATGGAATATGCTAGTGCCGCATCTAATAAATGACACTGGAGTGCGACAAGATGCAGCACAAGGATTTAGAGGTAGGAAACGAATGGAGACAAGTGAACTCTGCACTGAGGGTAAGATCTGATAACCACTGGACACCGGCGAATTGTGAGCATCACCTTGACCGACGATGTTGAGGCCAAGTAGATAACAAAAAAGCTAGCACAGACTCGTCGAGAGGAGATTCAAGTTTCTGCCTATCGTAAGCATCATCAAGGGAAAGCAAGAGATCTGTGCCAACTTGAACGAGATGGCTTGGCGTTCCGATTTGAACTATAGATTTTAAACTAAATTTCAGGAGGAATGATGTTCTGGACAGTGTACAAAAGTGTACGGAAGACTTGCAGAAGACCGATTGACAATGCTTAGGCTTATTTGTCAAGTCCAGCGTGGAGGGGAAGAGAGGAGGAATGACTTGAATCTGAGCCAGGTAGAAAAAATCAACGCAACTGGAAACGAGAGATTTATACAATTGTTGGCTGCTCTAGGCCTATCAGTTAGCTTTCAATGAGAACGGGAAGTACGTGTATGCCCGTGCGCCCAATGCGAATGGCTATCCATCCAGAGTCATTATATCTTGCCGTGCCAGACGGGTCAACTAGGTGAGTGTTCGCAAGTTGAAGACTTGCTGTGGTAAAAGCAGAGTTGAGGGATAGAAAACAGAAAGTGACGCGTATATGCTGGATGGAGGGATACTTGGATATTTGTTGGGGGGCGTACACATTGCTTGGACGAGTATGAAACCATAAGGGGAATCTCCGGTCAACCGTGATATCAGGTACGGGTCACTCGAGAACAGTGTGCAGGGAATTGAAGAATCAGTTTGGGCATGGTAGCGAAAGGATAACGCATAATCCTTTCAATAAACAAAGTGCAGCATTGTTTTATCATGGATAAGAATGGGCATGGAAGGTACGTGTAGGAAACTGTCATTGGTCCCAGATTAAATGGGTGGTGCGTGCAAGAAAGTCTGAGGGTGCAATAAGCTATAAAATGAAGTGTCGTCCAACATACTTGAAAATGTCAACGAATCTAAATATTTAAAAAAAGACTATCTCGAACCACTGGCACCTGCTCCCCAACTATCATACGCAGGGGGAATCTCGCTGGGACCCACATCTTGATGCTGGATGACACTGGTTGGGCCATTAGCGAGATAGGTGGTTCTGTTATCAGGGTTGACGACACCGAGTTGATTCTGGCATGCCTCGTGCTCCTTGGCAGACATACCGCCTGCCCCACCTCCGAGCCCACTCGACGAGGATCCAGGCGGCAGGGATCTCGGCAGGATACTCGTCGCGTATGGGTTGAATATGGCAGCAGGATACCCGGAAGACTTGCCAGAATACTGGGACATGCCGTCATTGTCGCGCTCGTCGTTGAGGTTGAGGCCGACGTCTGGTGGTCGGGCGACGATGCGACCTGGGTCAAAGTTGCTGTCGAAATGGGCATAGAGGTGGTTGGAGCGGTTGCGTTTGTAGAGGAACCAGATGAGGGCGCCGAGGAGGGCGAGGCCGGTTATTCCACCAATGGTTCTGCCGACGATGGCGCCTGTGTGGGAAGAGGAAGAAGAGGCGGTGGTGGTAGAGGCGGCGGCGGCGGAGGAGGCGGAGGAGGAGGAGGAGGAGGAGGAAGGAGATGCGAGGACAGTGGAGGTGGAGGTAAGCTGTTGGCCATTCGACTGGGTTATGATAGTGGTGGCTATGAGGGACGTCTGATGGAAAGTTGTTTGAGTGTCGCAACTCGTGCTGGGTGTGGTCACGACAAGCTGGTCAATGGAGGGACGAAAACAGATGATGACGAGCTGCTCGTTGGAATGCTGCTCGATATCGACGGCGGCAATGTCGATGATGATGATGTCGTGGCAGTTGTCAGAGGCGGTGTCATCTGCACAGTTGTGGTAGACTGCGGCGGTGTGCTCGGAGCAGCACGCATCAGGACCTGTCGTGCTTCGATTACATAATCTACACGTCCTATCATAACCACCTCCTCTAAATCCTCCCTCTCAGGGTCCAAAAAAAAATTGCTGCCTTGGGACTTGCCCAAGACAGCTATCCACACAAACAGGACCCCGCCATCAATCTATGGGTCTGCACCTCATGCCCAAACGCGTCCCTCACGTCTTCCCTCGGTGATCCTCCCCATGCGTCATTCCTGTCTCTGCCACGTGTGCCTACTTTCCGCCTCGAGCAGCCATTCCTTCCCAACAATTTGGCAATGCCGCGTGAAATTTTCGGTTGCCTTTAAGCAAGAATTTCAGTAAATTTGTGTAAAGCCATCTAAATTGAAAACTTACTTCATGTGGCTAACCCTTCTCTCGCTCTCATCTTGGCGATTGTCAGTAAGCACAAACTTAAATTTGCTTAAATTTCAACTTACATTGCATCTGGTTCTCTGGCCAAAGCTCTGCTCAAAAATTCAGTAAAGTCAAGCTGAACATCAGTTGCATGTAAACTTACACTCTACTGGGCCCTTGGTCTCGCTTGTCGGACTTTGAGCTGTCCTCTTGCCCTGACATTCCTGCCAGAAACGGTTATTACTTCATCCAAAACACATGAAGTAGTACTCACAGAAACTGCCGTTGGCTCCGCAAGGCTTGAATCCCGCCAAATTTTGACCTGACCTTGAACAAAAACTCTCAGTAAATCCGAGGTCAAGACTCGCTCGCCCGACGCCTATGCGTCGTCTTGGAGTAAAACTGGTCCCACAGCAGGAATATGAAAGTTTATTTACGAGATCAGTCGCTGGGGATCATAGTGTTGCTCGTCAGACGTCGATACCTCGTCTTGGGTCAAATCTGGTCCCACGAAAAGTTACTTGGTATATTTTTAACAAATGCAAAAGGCTACTCACATCGCGAGGGCTCACGGTCTTGCTTGCCGGACGTCGATACGTCGTCTCGCAGCAAAACTGATCTCAGGACGAGAACGTTCTCGTGCTTCGCCAGGTTAACATCTCGACATATCCTGCTCAAAACATCAGTAAATACAAGATAATTAGAACTATTACTTACAATCCTCACGGTCCTGCTCGTCAGACGTTGATCTACTGTCTCGGGACAAAACTCCTAACAGAAATGGTCAGTTCATCATTTGGGAACACGAATGATTACTCACGACATGCCTCATTGGCTCTGCAGGATTTCAATCTCAAAACTTATTGACCTTGGTCTGACTTCACAGCCAAATATACCCTAAGAGCTGGTTTGTATCGATTCATTAATGTAAAGACTTACAGTGGTGTAACTTGTGAGCGTGAGTTTGACTCCACAACGCTTGAAGCCCTCAATCTCGAAGCTATTTGAAATGACAAGCAAGTAAGCAAGCAACTTGGAGCATACCTGAAGCCAGCTCGCCGGATGGCGATACGTTGTCTTGGGGCAATCCTGCACTCTGCGATGTGCCGTTCGGTAAGGAACAGGGTCGCCTCACCTCCGGCCATCTAGTATGAGGCCTTGAGGCCTTGAACAGGACAAAAAAACACGTCTGCTTGAATATAAATGCCACCCACAGACAATAGAGCTTGTAATACATACCATAGTCGTGTTGCTTTGATAGTGTACTCTATGAGAGACGTAGTAAGTGTGGCATAATCAAATGAATAGAGGAAGGACCTACCTTGATGGTGATAAGAAAGAAAGAAGCGTGTTTCACATGGGATGATGATCCCGATGTGGGCATCGACGCTTAACCCGTCGACTAGGAAGATGACTGTCGAGGTGTGTGAGAGAAAGCAAAGCAGGATGTGCAGGTATAGAAGGCGAGAAGGTGATGGAAGGGAATAATTTTCAGGTAGATCACTGGCATCACCCTGTAAGATGACGCTGATTGCTTGATTTGCATGGCAAGGGAGCCTTTGGAATCTGCGACTTTGCTGTGTTCTGTCTTTCCCTGTCTATGCTTACTTTCCCATGCTGGACATTGATGCTGTGTGGGCTAGGTGTTTCATGGTGTTTCACCTTCCAAGCCGCATATAACTCGTTCTCTTCTGTCCACTCTCCTTGCTTCGTCTGGCCCTTTTCTTCTCCTTCCTTGTTGTTGTTGTCCTCTTCTCGGCCAACACCATAGCCAACAAGGATGCCTCCGACTCTGCAGCCGGCCTAGTAAAACCGCCTAAGGGCATCAGCAATTGGATCAAGTTTGGTGTACTATTTGCTATCCTAGTCATCGTTGGAGCTCCTTGGCGGTGTCCTTGGTAGTCGAGCAGCCAACAAGAACAACAGCAATGGCGGTGGTGGTTCATCCAGCGGCGCTAGCTCCGGAGGGAATGTCTCAGCAGACTCCAGCGCTGCAGCGAGCGCCGAGCAAGCTATCAGAATTTACGCAACGTGGTTCCACTTTACCCATCTACTGTAAGTCCATTGTCGGCTCTGTGGAATATCGCGCTGACAGGTCATAGACCAATACCGCAGCTTTCATTACCCCCACCATCCTTGATACCACAGACCCAAAATCCTCTTGGCCAGAGGATTCCTTTGTGCCAACTGACACTAGTGCCATGGTCATTCACCCTGACCGACCTCGGCTCATTGCGCCTGCATACAAGTGGAACGCCCTTCCCACGTTGATTCAAAATGACCTGTATCTCAAACAATGGAACGACACTATCTTTGGAAACGCCACGGCATATTATAACCTCCCGCCCGTGGTATATCATATGGATGGTGCTAGTGATATTCTTGACAACGCTCGAGAAATCAAGGAGAGAATCAAGGCCTTCGTGTATGCTTACCGCATGACCAATGATACCAAGTGGTCTGATCGTTGTTGGCTGGAACTACAGGTCTGTTCTCTATCATAGCGTTTATCACTCTTAAACTTATCATGGATTGCCAGAATGCCGCTGGAAATGGAACAATGGCTTTTGGACCAGATGCGGATCGCTGGAACTCAGGACATTTCCTTGATGTCGCTGAGTTTTGCTCTGCTTTCGGGATAGCCTATGACTGGCTCTATAATGTCTGGACTGATGACCAAAAGGCCCAGATCAGGTCTACAGTGAACAGATACGGGTTGTCTTTAGGTGTTGCAGCCTTCAATGATGCCACCGTAGCCTACGGTTGGTGGAAGGACAACGTTGATGGCAATTGGAATTGCATATGTGATGCTGGTTTGACCTTGGCATCGCTCACTATCCTTGGTGACGATACGGAAGGATACGCCAATACCCTTCTCGGTCTCACTATCCCAAATGCCATACAGAATTGTGCCAAAGGTGTGTCGGACAATGGAACATGGGCCGAGACACCCAACTACTGGTACTTCGGGACTACTGGTCATGCCGAGATGGCTTCATCCCTTCTCACAGCGATGGGCTCCAACTATGGCCTATTATCCTCCAACCCCGATTTCGTCAAAACTGGCAATTTCCATATGCATGTCTTTGGGCCCACGTCCCTCTTTGATTGGGGTGATCACAGTCCGAACAAGTTCTCCTCTACTGCCAATTCTATCATCTTCTATGGCTCACATTACAACGAACCATCCTATATGCTCTTCTAGCGTGAGCAACACGATTCTGCGGAGCCATGGTCTATGTTCTGGTACAATCCTGCAAGTGCAGGTGCTTTCTGGGATGGGAAAGAGCTGGACAGGTTTTTCAGTAACGAGTTGGATCAATGGGTCGCTATGAGGAGCAGCTGGACGGATATCAAGGCGTTGTACGTGGCTATGAAGGCGGGCCTAAACCAAGGTCACCAGACCCATAACGATCTCGATGTCGGTGATTTCGTTCTCGATGCTCTCGGCACGCGGTGGGCTGGAGGGTTTGGATCTGGTGATTATCTGGCTCCGAACTACTTTAGCAGTGACGCTCAAAACAGCGATCGATGGAAGTATTACAGAAAGATGACTGAGGGGCAGAACACTATCCTGATCAGCCAAGCCAACCAGCTCGTCACTGCTAAACCAGTCATTACCAAAAACGGGACCACTGGTACCAAGCAAGGTTCAAGTACAGTCGTTTTGCTGGAAGATGGTTCGACAGCCTTCTGGGTAGCTGACATTAGCAGTGCTTACGCCGACGCGTAAGTGGGATCGTTATTCTAGTCAATTATCGCTCACCCTTTACGTAGTACTTCTGTCAAACGTGGTGTATGGATGATTAACCAAAGAAAATAAGTTCTCATCCAGGACGAAATTACGTCGACTGGTGGCATCCAATGGCGTATGCATACCAATGCAACTGTGACTACCAATGGCGCATCCGCAACCCTCGTTCGTGATGGCAAAACTATGGAAGTTTCTATTCTCAGCCCAAGCGGTGCCACTTTTTCAACTTCCGAGGCGAAGCGATTCGACTCCGACCCAACACCTCCTGCACCGGATCAGGAAAACCCTGGGATTACCGTTCTCATCATCGTGCTGAATGCCGAAATGCAAAATATCCAGGTTTTGTTCAATTCTCAATGGGATGATGGTACCCAGTTCAAGACTCCTAGCGGGGTAGCTCTCGATGATTGGTCTCTGACTAGTCATAATTGACGATTTTCGGACAAACTATAGTTCTATCTTTCCTATTGTAGAATATTCGCTATACCAGTGGACTGTTGACAAGCATATGTTGGTATACCGTAGTACTGTATCGATGAACATTATGATTTCACACACACCAATTTGCCACGTTGCAACGAGCAAACGGTGAACCATAGGTTGCATGTCTATCTACATCCACTCATCATGGACATACTCCTGGAGAAGTTCGTCTGAGGTACCAAAGTACACCTTGAGCTGACATCCCTCAGGATGGGACGGCTCCAAACACGAGAGGATTTCGGTTACGTCTTCAGGATCATACACCGGATCTCAACCAACCCATCCAAGCTTTACCGACTGAAGGCGGTCTGCAATCCCAGCGGAAGTACTCCACCTAGACAAAACCATCTGAATGAACGT
This sequence comes from Armillaria gallica, assembly GCA_037576215.1. NCBI lineage: Eukaryota > Fungi > Basidiomycota > Agaricomycetes > Agaricales > Physalacriaceae > Armillaria > Armillaria gallica. The sequence goes on from JBANDB010000010.1 coordinate 427,348, forward strand.
GTCGTTTTCAAAAGACGCGTCCGTTACTAGATGAAACGTGCTCAGACACAGAACAAGTATCTCGAGTTCATCTTTCTCCCCTTGCTCCTTTTCCCCCACCCCCCTCGTACTCCCGGAGTCGGTGTCTGACTCCGATTCTGAATCAGACGACAAGGTGAGACGTACGAGGATGTCATCGGTGATGGCATCCAAGCCAACGTTAATAAACTCAAGACATGAGAGAGAGGGCGAGGTCCGAAAGACTTCCAGAAGGTCATTTGCATCCACGAGTGCATGCTTGAACCACAGTTCTCGTAGTGAGCAACGAGACCTGCGCAGTAGTCCCAGGACAGCCGGGAATAGCTGCTCTCCTTCGTTGTAGGCATTCATCTCTGTCTCCTGGCAATCGATGTCCAATGAGGAAAGGGATGGAAGAATGAGATCGTTGAGCAGCACATCTAATACAATGCTCGCAGATGTCTTTGCGACAGACAACTTCAGGGAAGCTAGTTGTGAGCAAGTCACTGGAACAGACGCCAGGACTGGGCGTCCCTCTGCGGCAAAAATCACAGAGATAGGCTATCTCAAATTCGACAATATGTGTCATCTTGCTGAGGAGGACTGTAGTGTCCTCATATGGTAGTCCAAATTGTCTCCCAATGCCCCGATTGACGTTCTTATACACTGTGATTTGGTCCCACGGAAATGCGAACTCGTCAAGAGGCATTTCCACATCCCAAAGTTCAATGTGTTGAAGGTTTTTAGCGTGTTGGAAGGCTTCGAGTCGTGGGTAGTCTGTAAACTCGTTTGGTAACACGATGTGAGTACGCAGTGATTGGAACACTGACTTGAGAGGCTCGAAAGACGCCAGCATGGATGGCCAAAGGTAGAGATGTAGGGTCTCAACCCTGGGGGATGCCATAACTAGGAAAGCAAACAGCTCGCCTGGAATGGAGTCTTCACCCTTGGCATCGCCAGGGCAATGAAGGGAGAGGGAGAGGGGGTATTGGCGCGAACGCTGAAGGTGCAGAGCGAACCGAGTGAGTTCCCGAGGCATCCTGCTCTTGAAATTTGAAACATCTTGTATGATAATATATGACCATAGCTTCCCATGTGAAAGCAGCATGTCTCCCCACTGCCTTGAGACCAGCTCAATGCTCCAAAGCGGGCTCTCCTTGTGCTGGAATTCCCAGTGACCCGAGTCGTTCGCGGAGATCCAGCGTTTGGGAGGTGTTATCTCGATGGTATGACGAAATATTTCGGTAAGGACTTCTGCAGGCAGGCGTCTAATAGCGCTCAGAGGCGCTCGTCTGACTCGAACCAAATCTCGCATTCACTGACATTCCTCTGCCATTGATTCCCTGATAGCCCTTTGACGCTCGGTCATTTCATCTATTTGCTGTATATGGCCTTCTAGCAGAGCGATGCGTTTCTCTGCCTTTGAAAGCATCGATTGCAAAGCATGCGCCTCTCCTGGGGCAGGTGGCTCATTTGAGTGCGTAAGTCATGTAAAGTCGCCCTCAAACGATAGCACATCTTCATCCAAGATGTCGAATGAAGGGGTGTGGTGATTGGAGCATGAACAGCCTGTACAGGGTGCCCAAGTGTCCTCGGGATTGGTCTGCGTCATTTGGATGTGTATGCTAAAAATGTGAGACTAAACCAAAAAAAGTTGTTGAAAACAGATCTCACCAGGTGTTTGCTCGATGATGGAAGCAGAGTGGCAGGCGTTGACGGTTGCAACGATGGTAAAGTAGGACACTGGGCCGATGCCGGCGGCTAAGGCTTCTCTCTTAATGCGCATCTTCAACGTCTAACACCTTGCGAGTGAAGCTTCAAAGTTGAAGGTCACACATCAGTTCCACTGGAATTTCGGGCTTGATGATATCGTTAAAAGTACAGCATGCCAGAGCAGCCTGCTGCTAGGATAGTCATTAGTGACGGGTCCGACTTCATCAGCATTTCGGCGCCTATTCTTTAGCTCATAGTGGATGAGTCTCGATGTTCTCGTCGATGATTGTGATGTCATACTTTCTAGAGTATTGTGCGAAGCGTAAAGATCTAAAGGGAAGGATAGATTACGAAAGTTTATATTTCAAATATTCTCTAGTTGATCAAGAAATAAAGTAGGGAGCGCGATGCAAGCAAAAATGACAGTCCAAAATTAGTACTCCAAAGGAGTCTCAACCCGACAAATTTCAGATGCATGCCATGAACTCTATTGTGTCCTTTCAACAACTACCGCGAGCCCATCTGACCATTCACCCATTGAGCCTCAATGTCCATTTCAAGGACTGCACTCTGCCTGGTAAATCCCTGAAAGCTTGCCTCGGAAGGCTGAGAAGATTGAGAAGATTGCAAAGATGTCTGGAAACGAAGGGTCGACACTGTTGCACTTTCGTCATATTCTTCGGTTGGACGTGTGTGCCCTGCCGCAGCTCTGCCAATAAGAAGTGTGGGTGCAACTCCCTACACAAAATGCTCAATGAGTGGTGGGGTCCAAAGGTAGTGAACGCACCTTCGCAATGCTAGCTATTATATCAAAATAATACTGTCTAACATCATTGCGAATGAATAATACCAAGCTTATGATCAAAGCTATTGAATAGAGAGCAGAGGATTCCACTAGCACTGCAATAAAACGGTGAAAAACTCTCAGTCGGCCGCCTGCTCTGGCACATTTAACCCCAGTAACAGTCAAAATTCGGAAAATGATGAACACAGTGCACCATAATGTCGTTGTCAGGATGGAAGATGAGTAGAGCACCAGAGGTAGTAGTACTCTGCCCAGTCTGGGTGTATTGAAGTACACTTCATGCAGCTCAATGATTTTCGACACTAGACATAAAGTTGAATATGTGAAAAGAGTAAGTAGATGAGATCCCCTGGAGATCAGACACTTTACCAGTTGTGGCAATTAGGGAAAGGATTGGAAGTAGAACAATAAGCCAGCGCTGTCCCCAGACCATCCAACAGCACCAAATCTAGAATCAAAAAGATGGTAAACTGACATGGATAATCACCAGCAAAGTAGCACACACAATATATGAGTCTGCAAGAATAGTACTCATAGTGGCTGGAATACCTACCTCCCAACTGACTGCTTGGTTCAAACTGCCAATCTTGAGGAATATGTTCCAAAAGTTTTGGCCATTTTCAATGAATGTGGAGCACATAATTGACCATTGGACAGCAACATTGATAGTAATCAGAGCATGAAGGAGAATAATGATGATGACCAAGGCTCGTCGGCTCAGCCAGCGTTTGTTGATGACTGTGCCACTTGTGTCAGCTTGAATGTCGTAGTAGAAATGCTCCCTGGCTTACATACATTCCACAATGTAACAGCAAGAATTCCGGTGTATATGCCTGTCATCAATCAACATGTACATGTCAAGGCACTAAACGTGGTTGCCCACCATGCAATGACGTGAAGAGAATGTGGGAGTTCAGGTAAGCGTCGAGATCTCGAAACACGAAAGCTTTGTCTTCGTCGGTAAGATCGGATGGAATATCCACCTGAGTTGCCATGAGAAAAGGTAAGAGAGACGGGATAGTGGGTTATGAGAATAATGTGTACCGACCCTACTATTATAAAGGGTGCAGCCCATGGACGTGCTCATTGGCTACTGCAAAGATGATCAAGATCCTCACGGAGTTCGGCAACTGATGAACCTATGACATTTTCAACCCGCAAATGCAATATGACTGGGAGTGAGATATTGCCGGAGAAAAGCCTCTGTGGTAGGGGAAACACTTATGCCAGCTGCGAGCTTCTCAGATATGTGTTCTATTGAATTAGGGCATCCGAGAACAGAATCAAGAAACCATTGAAGCCAAAGTGAGCTTATTCAGTCATTACGTGGATCTTAATTAGGTCTTATTCCAAAATGTAGGCCCATTTCCGATCGTCACTACGCTGAGGGACAGTTGAGATCCGGTAAAGACCTTAGTAGGAGTACCAACTTTTGCAAGTCAGGTCGAGACGAGAACCCGCAGCAAGGTCATATAAGGTGGGAGAAAGTTATCCTAAAAATAAGGCACCTATCAGAAAAGTGGGGAAAGAGAATACAACACGTACCCTATAATGAGCTCGATGAAGCCGGTTCTCCTCCTTTTCAGTACTTGGTATATCTTCGAAGGACCGGCGCAACATATCTGAGTCAACCCATCGTTGTTTGTGTCATCATTTCTTTTTTAATCATCACTTAAAGCACCGAGATAGGCAAAGGTGGTGACATGAACTGAGACTGAGAGAACATGAGAGAATAGACTGGTGGACCGGTGATATACGTATAGACAAACATCAATTTTGAAATGAGTGTCGACATGACAGCGACCCCGTTGATGGGAACCAGTTTAAGCAAGCCTGTCCACAGAAAGAGCAACCGAGCCCCGAAAAGATCCTACAAGATCGCGACTGAGGGGAGATACCTGTTCAACAAGCAACGATGAGGACAAGGATTCATCGATACGTTCGTTATTCTGGCGACCATAATACTTGGTAGACCCTACAACAACCATCCACAACAAAGTCGGTGTCATGGTGAGGGCCAACACATCTGTATGGCCAGTCCTATGTATTTCTTTCTCGTATACCTTTATTCATAAGCATGACAGTAAGCCGACGAAGCCTTCTGATGGTCAAGCGGTGCCGAAATCCTACATTTGTAGTAGTTAACTCTTCACAAATGAGCGTAAAGCAGACTTCTATCTGCAAAACGACATGAGATTCAGATCAACGAGAAGTACAGGCATCAATTTCAGTCTCACCCTCGAGCAGGATTCGTTGGATTCGTTGCTCGCGTAGGCGAAGGACCGTTGCCCATCGTGCTTCTCGACCAACTCTCGACGGATGACCATTCTGAACTGCAGATGAAAGCTATATCAATAAGAATGTAGCAAGGTAATAATGGTGGGCATGCCCAAGAGTTGTTGCCATGTTCATTCTGGTAGGCCGTACACCATCCCGCGCCTTTCTCACCCAATCGTTCTCCCCTCCTGCCACGACCCGTGCTTGCTCGCTGGCCATCGAGACGTCATGTCGAAAACAAATTGGCGGCGTGAAATTGAGCCGCAGAGACTTGGCGCGCAACTAATAGTCGATATTATGCGATGGGGGGGAGGGAAGGCAGAGTGCATACCCTCAAGACACGATGTCGGTAATGAGCGTTGGTCCCAAATGACTTTCGATCAAACCAACGTCAAGATCTAAACATGACGCCAAATATTGCTAAGTCAGAAATCAAAGCAAAGATGAGTAAAATCAAGAGTGAAGATTTTAAAAAACCTACCAATCGATGGAATATGCTAGCGCCGCATCCAATAAATGACACTGGAGTGCGACAAGATGCAGCACCACGATTTAGAGGCAGGAAACGAATGGAGACAAGTGAACTCTGCACTGAGGGTAAGATCTGATAACCAGGCGCCGGCGAATTGTGAGCATCACCTTGACCGATGATGTTGAGGCCAAGTAGATAACAAAAGAGCTAGCACAGACTCGTCGAGAGGAGGTTCAAGTTTCTGCTTATCGTAAGCATCGTCAAGGGAAAGCAGAGATCTGTGCCAACTTGAACGAGTTGGCTTGGCGTTCCGATTTGAACTATAGATTTTAAACTAAATTTCAGGAGGAATGATGTTCTAGACAGCGTACAAAGGTGTAGTGGACAGAAGACTTGCGGAAGACCGATTGACAATGCCTAGGCTTATGTGTCAAGTCCGGCGTGGAGGAGAGGGTGATTGCTAGGCAATCAAGACTTGGACCGAGAGGAGGAATGACTTGAATCTGAGCCGGGTAGAAAAAATCAACGCAACTTGAAACGAGAGATTTATACAATTGCTGGCTGCTCTAGGCTTATCGGTTAGCTTTCAATGAGAACGGGAGGTACGCGTATGCCCGTGCGCCCAACGCGAATGACTATCCATCCAGAGACATTACTTGTATCTTGCCGTGCCAGACGGGTCAACTCCGCAGGTTGAAAGCTTGCTGTGGTAAAAGCAGAATTGAGGGATAGAAAACAGAAAGTGGCGCGTCTATGCCGGATGGAGGGATACTTGGATATTTGTTGGGAGGCGTACACATTGCTTGGACGAGCGTCGAGTATGAAACCATAAGGGGAATCTCCGGTCAACCGTGATATCAGGTACGGGTCACTCGAGAACAGCGTGCAGGGAATTAAAATATCAGTTTGGGCGTGGTAGCGAAAGGATAACGCGTAATCCTTTCAGTAAACAAAGTGCAGCATTGTTTTATCATGAATGAGAATGGGCATGGAAGGTACGTGTAGGAAGCTGTCGTTGGTCCCAGATTAAATGGGTGGTGGGTGCAAGAAAGTCTAAGGGTACAATAAGCTATAAAATGAAGCGTCGTCCAACATAATTGAAACCGTCAACGAATCTAAATATATAAAGAGACTATTTCGAACCACTGGCACCTGCTCCCCAACTATCATACGCAGGGGGGATCTCGCTGGGACCCGCGTCCTGGTGCTGGACGACACCGGTTGGGCCATTAGCGAGATAGGCGGTTCTGTCATCAGGGTTGACGACACCGAGTTGATTCTGGCGGGCTTCGCGCTCCTTGGCAGACATACCGCCTGCCCCACCTCCGAGCCCACTCGACGAGGAGCCAGGCGGCGGGGACCTCGGCGGGATACTCGTCGCGTACGGGTTGAATATAGCAGCGGGATACCCGGAAGACTCGCCAGAATACTGGGACATCGGGGGAGGAGAAGCCGGTGAGCCGGAGTAATAATTCGCATAGGACTGGCCGGAGCTTCCATGGCTATTTGTGCTGGCGGATATGGGAAAGGGTGATACGACGCCTGCACCAATGTCCGCGCCGCCCAAACGCCCGCCCATGCCGTCGTTGTCGCGCTCGTCGTCGAGGTTGAGACCGACGTCTGGTGGACGGGCGACGATGCGGTCTGGGTCAAAGTTGCCGTCGAAGTGGGCGGAGAGGCGGTTGGAGCGGTTGCGTTTGTAGAGGAACCAGATGAGGGCGCCGAGGAGGGCGAGGCCGGCTATTCCGCCGATGGTTCCGCCGACGATGGCGCCTGTGTGGGAAGAGGAGGAAGAGGCGGTGGTGGTAGAGGCGGCGCCGGCGGAGGCGGATGAGGAGGGAGATGCGAGGACGGTGGAAGTGGAGGTGAGCTGTTGGCCATTCGACTGGGTTATGATGATGGTGGTGGCTACGAGGGACGTCTGATGGACAGTTGTTTGAGTGTCGCGACTCGTGCTGGGTGTGGTCACGATCAAAGAAGACGATGAGCTGGTCGATGGAGGGACGAAAATAGACGATGACGAGCTGCTCGTTGGAATGCTGCTCGATGTCGATAGCGGCAATGTCGATGAGGATGATGTCGTGGTGGTTGTCGGAGGGGGTGTGGTCGTTGAGCTGTCCGACGTGGGCTGGGTGCTGGCCGACGATGTTGTCGTTAGAGAAGGCGTCGTCACCGCAGTCGTGGTGGACTGCGGCGGTGTGCTCGTTGGTGCGTCTGAAGATGCATCTGTGAGGGAGGGGGTGGACGCAGACGGGGTGGACGACAGCGACATGCACGTTGGCAGTGGTCGAGGTGCGAAAAGAATACCCGAGGGGGGTGGAGTAAAAGTCTTATTACATAACCGCGATAACGACCTCAGCCCATTCGGAACGATAACTTCCTAGCGCTTGCTAGTAGTACGTCTGTACAGTCCATGTAAATCGCCGTTACCTAGGTAGCATTTCTATTCGATCGACATCAAGCCGTAATCGCCACGAGCGAACAAGCGCCTACCGCAATCCACATTTTATTTTTACCACCAGCCGAGAGTAAAGAACTGATACCAGTATCAGAGTCGCCCATCATGACGAACGACTTATTCGAGCCTAGTTTATAGGCCTAGCTAGGACTGATGTGCGTATCGAAAAACGCACGATAGCATGCTCGCTGTAGGCAAGTTGGCATATGACGTCATCATTTCTCTCTGTTTGATAATGCCCTGTTCCAATCCTATCTCGAACGACCAGTGACTCTATCAATGTCCTAACTACGTTTGCTCCCTTTGCCGTCGTACTGAATCGATCCCAGCCCTTTCGCCACGGAACTGCACACGTTGTCCAGACGCTCGAGGAGCAGATTCACGCGTACTTATTTGTCTACGGAAAAAACAAAAGTTGTGGGTCCCGCGTTCGTCGGATGACCGCATATTTCAAATGTGCCAGAACCACGCCGCGGCGGGCGGCTTTGAGCACAGCCATATAGCCCCTTGGTCACAGGTACAGGCCATTGCCTCAGCTACTGGACCGACGTTGGAGTAAATTTGGAAGAGCCTGATAATGCATCCTTACATCAAGCCATTTCTAGCAACTACGACAGTGTCAGTGTATGCTTCAGCCCTGGCCAGCTTTATGTAAGTTTGGGCTATCTCATCCCGTCGGTGTTCACTCGCTCTCTCCCTGTCTGGGCATTCTTCCGACGGCTCTCTGACCATGGCTATTGTGAGCCCGCCCTATGTTTTTTTTTGGACTCAGCATTTAATTAACCGCTACAAGTACACTGTCTACTAAGACGCGGTGGAGGTACAGGTCCTCAGACTCCCTCCTTCCCTCTTGTCCCGGTCCCTCCGCTCATTAATCTGCTTTCTACTGGTAACTCGGCGTATGGTGTGGAGTATAGTGGCGAACATTTAATTTACGGTACTTTTGTGCCCTGTATTGGGCGCCCGCCCCATGTTGACGCTACTTACGATGACGCATAGCTATGACGCCATTCCCGGACTAATATTTTACTTCCGTTTTCGTCCTATCCTAGTCTCGTATAAATACTCGACTGCTATCCAAGAACTCCACGTTCTTTCTTTCCTTCCTTCCCTCACGTAGACGTCTATACCTCTGCCTCCCCAATGCACCTGTCGTTCATAGTCGCAGTATTCGTCGCCTCCCGTGAGTTTAGTGTTTCTGTTCTTAGTGGACCGCTATCGGTTTCCCGTCGTAGCTTTTCTTGTTTAGCATGGTGAGCACCGCACCTTGGGAGCATAGTTCCTCTGGCGTTTCCTGTTTTCTCAGAAACTCCCACTGAGTATCTCTAGTCCGCCCAACACTACCTGCCATTCAGAACTTAACCGGTCTGCACATAGAGCCTGGAGTTCCAGTCTCAATCTGGGTATGACATGAGACCCGAGCTATTAGACGCTAGGTTCAGTCTGACCTCCTGTTTTTGGTTCCGTGACTGCAAGGTAATGACTCGGTCATGAAATCCTCCGGGAATTCAAGGATCTGTATTGGATTCACCTCCAAACCACATCTTTTATGCGCAAAGCATTTGGGTACTACTCCACTTCTGAACGTCACTTCAGGAACCATAAGCAACATGCGGGCTTTCTTGATGTATGTTCGACATGAAATACTTACTTGAATAACACGATCATACCTGATTTCCGAGGCTTCCCGCGGGCTGTCAGCTAGTATGCAGTCGTGAGCACATATGTTGACTTAGCCTGACTTGCAATTGAAGCATGCTATCCAAGCTCGGCTGATCTTCGGTGTGTACTGAGCAGAATGGCGCTGCTACCCGATTGAAACGCGTACACTGTGATTAATATTTAGAACGATGGCATGCAACCCACGAGGCTGCTAGGATGATTCACGGGCTTTCGTCTGCTGCTTCTTGCCTTGAAAGGATGATGTCCTTGAAAACTTGAAACTCGTCTTGCCATCTCCGAATCTTTCATTAAATTATCAAAATTCCAAGCAAGATGGTTGCACTCGGTGCCTTTGCGCCACTCAGGTGATGGCATCACTGTGTCCAACTCTATTGCGACCGCGGACACAGAGATATGTTTGTAGGCGGATACAACGCTTTGCAAGCCATATTAGGACTGGAATTATATGCAAATGGAACAGATAATCCACTGAAAACCTTCGCGGGATACTGTCGGAAACCACGCCCCTTCTAAGAAGCAGCCTCAAGTCCTGTGCCCGCAGTACGGGCGTAGGGCGTTGGTATCAGTGATTATCGGTACTTCGTGCACCCAGCGCGAGGTCAGAATGTTCCAGTATATTCCAGTACAGTGTGGTATGGTAATGAGTGCAGCAAGGAGGCCAAGTATCAAGAGAAACACCGATTCAGCCAGAGACGATGATGACGAGGAAATGAAAAAGTGATGATGACGAGTCTCAGCACGTGGCAAAGTTGAGGGCTTCATCAGGCATCTCCACGCTCTCCTTGTCTTCCTCCATCTCCTCCCTCCCCAAAAATGTCGGTCTACCTGAATCCAAACAACACCCTTGGGTTCACTCGTACGTTGTCTGTCTTCGTCGCCTATACTCTCTCTGCTCACTGTTGTCTGCAGGCCCGCTTACCCAACTCGTAAAACGGACACTGAGCATCACCAATCCAAATGCTCAGCCTGTTGCCTTCAAAGTGAAAACGACAGCGCCGAGGGTGAGATGGCGACTTGAATCGGTGCTATTGGAAGAAGCTCACGCCAAGTTTCTAGCTGTATTGCGTGCGCCCGAATTCTGGCAGAGTGGAACCGGGTGAAACAGTCGAAGTGGCTGGTGTGTGGCTTATGTTCTTCAACTTATTGTATATTTATCATCTACTCTAGTGATGCTCCAGGCGATGAAGGAAGACCCCCCGCTGAACGCCAAGTGCAAAGACAAGTTCCTCATCCAAAGCACGCTCATCACCCCCGAAAAAGAGTCGAAAGCGTTGCATGACATAGTGCGTCTATCTGCCTCGATGCACTTTTAATATGGACGCCCAATAGCTATCCTTCCAGTGGAACATCCCAGAAGGCGCCAACGACGAAGCCAAGGTCTTTCAACAGAAGCTCAAAGTCGCGTATCTGAGGCGGGAGGGCGAAACTTTGGAAGAGGTTGACGAATCCTTGCCACACCAAATTTCTACGATGACTGCGGCAGATTCTCAGGTACGGGTGCCATGTTGTACAACTAACTCTCCTTACTAACATCATCTACGCCAGCAACACGATACGGTACGCCAAGTCCCGATAGGAAACGGTCACCCTGCTCCCATCCCTGAATTCAAACCATCAACGTCCGAGGAGCGCTCACCTACGCCCCCCAACGTCTTTAGCGCTGCCCGTGAGGAAGAGCACCATGACGAGCCTCCATCTGAACCAGCTCCACCGCCACCCGTGTCTGTATTCGTCCAGCCTGCCCACGAACCCGAATCACCAGTCGAACACCCGTCGACGCTTGCACCAGCGCCACCGAATGACGAGCTTTTGATCAGATACCAGGAGGCTGAGACTGAGATTGAGCGTCTGAGAGGTCTGCTCGCGGCGGCGGCCCCTCCGCCTGAAGTCTCACCTGAGGTTCCCGAGTTGCGAAGGCGCACTAGGCGGCTTTCTGATGATATGACGATTGCGCCGGGTAGCGATGTTGGTACAATGGTCGGGGAGGACGTGGCCTTGCAGCAAGATGGTGTTCCGCTGCAGGTCGTGGTCATCATCGCACTGGGAGTGTTTATCACGACGTATCTCTTCTTCTGATCATGATGCTGCTTTTTCTTCTATGTGGGTCTGGATGGCTTTTATATACATATACTTGGTTGCTGAGTGTAGAGCTATTCAGACCCGACTGGTTGCTTGTCACTACATATATATCCTTTTCCTACTTTACGGTCATAGTGACCATTCTCTTAGGTGCATTAGCCCTTTGATTCGACTGTTACACTTTTTGTACATAAGATATCGTGGATTGAGGGTATGCATCTTTTATTAGATCTGTCAGCCTCGTTTCAATGGCGTGTTGCAAGCGCAACTTATGGTAAACATGCTTTAGTAGCAGCATCGTGTTGGTAAGGGTCTGTCCGGATCGCCTATTTTTGGCACCAATTAGAAAACCAACACGAACCCATTTTCTCGTTATTTGGCGCGTTTCTAGCATAGACAGCCTCTAGAATAACTTGTGATTCCTCAAGGACACAATGACATGTCATAGCCCCCCATGAGTATGTACGAAAGCCGTTCCTGCTGTAGTCGGGATTTCAGCATCACACATGTCCCTGGAGACAAAAATATGACGCATATATATCTTCTGAAGTGATATGAATATGTGAAAGATTGTAGAGGTTTATACACATCGGATTTCCGATAACTTGAATCATCTGGCTGCTTCTTGCAATAGTGGGGTCTTGATATTACCCAAAGCTAGCTAGCCTGCAAAAACATATACAGTGACACTGATACATGCTCACCCGAAACACAGAAATAAACGGTACGACAATCACATTCCCCGACCTCGTCCTCTCCCACCACGCATAGGTGCTCCACGACCACGACCTGGGATAATCTGGTCAGCAAGGGCAAAAGACCACACAAGGGGATAACGGTACCTCTAACAGGCGCACCACGTCCTACCAAAAAGGGTTAGCTGGCTGGTTGCTAACCGTAGGAGCAAGAACGTACCGCCTCTACCACCAACATGTCCTCCCCTCGAATTACTCCTACCTGCCTCTCTCGCCCTGTTCTGGTCATCCTTTACGACATCTAACAGATTCTCCGGTATACGAATATATTTTATCTGCAACCCCCAAAAGACCTATGTAAGCATACCCATCGAGCAGAAAACCAAAAGAACGCACAGTACTCCCCCGAATATAACACTCTTTCAACTTCCAAAACCGATCTCCATCTGGATTCGTTTGGTATACCTCCTTGAGCGTTATGTTCATAAAGTTGTCGCAGTTGACGAGGTGCCCGTTGAAGGTTTCGCCGTTTTTTAATTCGACTAACTGTGCTATGGGTGTCAGGATGTGTTTGACGGATGGATGACTTTTAGGGTACGCGCCATGGGCTTGTTCTGTGCGGCGTTTAATAGTGAGAGAGGAAGCTAGGTAGATATTTAGTGAAGTTCTGCAAGTCGGGTTTACAACTCTTACCATGGTGACAGGTGGAAGAGAATGACTGCGTCTCGAAGGGTGATGAACGCGTCCGGCAAATACTTGCACTGCATTAGGTCAGCGGCGGCAACTTTGCGGCGATAGCCGGTGGCGGGTCGTCTCTTGCCTTTCGCCACAGAATATCATGCACAACTTTGAGAATTGACGGATACTTCGAACGACGACCTTGCTCCTCATGGGGAACTACTCCATTTCTCTACCATGCTCTTCCGACAACGTTGGGTGCCTACCATATGGTACTTAAGTGATATACGCGATCAGCGCCGGCCGCATGCTGAGGAGCATTTGGCGTTTTGGTGCCTTCTTCTTCTTGGGACTCCGCTACAGAGAACATTACCAGTAGAGGGGAAAGGATATTTTTGGGGGAACGAAACGTTCCTTTAGGTTCGAAATCTTGTGCATACCAAGTGTTGCGGTGGCTCATTGACTTCACTGTTTAGGATAGCGAAGATGGAAGATAGATCAATGTTGGAAACGCAACGCGAGTTATGATCGTCTTCCATCACAAACGCTACTCTCAAGCCATGCAACGAAGATCGTGTTGCAAGGAACTATTTTCTCCATTACGCAGATTGGATCCAGGGCTGAATAAACTCTTTTGGGGGTTGTACGCCACGCCTTCAAAACCTTTTACGTTTTTTCCACCTCCTCTGAGCAGCCCTCCGGAGGGGCAGTCCCGGCGCTTCGAGAGGATACTATCCACCGCTCTTCGTCCGTGAGTCTATCGTCTTTTAAAAGCAGTACCATGTCACTCCCACGTTCTGCGGCTTGCAACTATGCATCTCTTTAAGATTCTATATACCCTTCTCTTCAGCGTGGTCGTCTGCGTTGCGCATCCTAGCATCGTCCAACCGCGCAACGGAACCCGGATCGATCCCGGCCAGCAATTCGACTTTGAATACAAGTCCATTGCAGAATACGGCATCTCTGCCTACAACTTCACCGTGTGGCTCTTCACATCGCATCCGTCATTCTTCTACACCGCGGAGGACTTTGCTGCTGGGTCGTACATGGGTCGTTATTCGATGCGCAATCATCCTGGTTTGTTCTCCGGTACTTTGGATTTGTCGATTTGCCTAATAGTCATCTACATGTAGGGAATGACTATCCGCACAACCTTCCTCCGCCTTATCTGACGATGCCCAATCTTAAGGACCTTCCTGTGGGCTTCGGCGTTGGAGAGTCATGCGAGAATAAGAAGGTTTATTTGGTAGTAATAGAGGAGTACGCTACTGGCGAGGTAGGCTCGTTCCCCCAGTAGTTTTGCGTCGCTTATCGTTGTGGTGTTACAGGCTTCCGTGGGTTTGAGAATGAGCTTGTCGATGAACCATATAATTTATAACGCGACAACGACACGATTTTGAGACTTTCTTCAGTGATTTGACGGATACCTGTTCGAGGTTGATGTTGACTACCGATGTCGGATACGGACTTGCTGCGGTTGAGGTGGAACCACATAGTGCTACTTAACCGGCGGCCTTCATGGAAACGCTTTGGAACGGACCGACATATAAATCATGATTGCTTTAGGCTTCCGTTTAACAGTTCCAAAATCTTACGGTTGAAGGAGAATCACTGGCAGATTCACAGAACGAGCTCAAGTAGCCAGATAAGCAGCCACCCAACTGGAAATAATCTCTTGGTACTCTCGAATTCAATATTCCAAGGCCTCACATCATATTCATCGTACCAATATGACCAGACTCTAGCAAGTACTGGGAGTGGCAGTGACGCAATTTAGCTCGCTCCAGTTACCAGTAGTGCTTCCCTCCATGGAACTTGACAACATTTCAACACTTTTATTTCAAAACAAGAGAATTTGGCATAGAACGCTACGCGATGGTCACGATACCCGGTCCAATAGAGAGGTAAGACTAAGCATTTCAGCACACCATTCCTTTGCTGAGATCAAACATTAGTTGCTGGGAACGCAGAGCCTCTGTGATGACGACGCGTTAGCAGACCATCGGCATCTTGTTCGATTATCACAACTTGCCTGGCCAATCGACAACGAATCGCAATTAATGCTGGGATTGGCGGTCTCAAGTCGAGCGACATTAATCCCGTCTTGGGTAGCAATACCCAGCAAGTTTCACCAGGATTGACGATGTGCGTGTATCCTGGGAGTCCGCGGCGTTGATGCCTAAGAATGCATAAGAACATCATATCGCCTAAACGATTCTCAAGCGCCCCCATAGAGTTCCACTCAATTGAGGTTGCCACTACTCGTCGAAGGGGGAAACAATAGAGTCTCCGTGTCGTTCAGATGATTTTCAAGTACCTCCCATAAAGATCCGGCTGCTCGCGGATTGAATCTTGAGGATTCTACAAGCAAAATTCGGGAAGGAGAACTACCAGCCATTACCACTCCGATTCGCCTCGTGAGGTATGCATGGCTAGTTATGCGGCTCATTGCAATTTGTATAATGAAACTGCAAGTGACGACGTCACTTGTGAATTTTACTAACCCCATGCATCAAACCGACCCGATTCCAATTCCGCACACAGGAACATCCTCCCCAACCTGTATTCAAAGTCTGAATCAGGTGCAAAGAGACCGAGGCGTGGAAAAGATGCAAAGGTCTAGAAATTCCAAGGAGAAGTAAAATTGTAACTTCCCGAGCGTCGAATGTTGAATCTTGATTGAACTGTGCCGAGTCGCAGTCAGGTTACGGCGATGCAGGTTCCTTAATCTAATTTAGACATTGACTAGAGTTTGAAAACAAAAACCTCGTTCTAACCAAGACACGTTCAAGGAATGCGATGCATTGCAAGGAAGCAACACTCGATGGGAATAGAGATGACATCATGCCAGTCAAGATTTAATCACAACTCTTTCAGTCAAAAATAAAAGTACAATTGGTAAGTATCACACTGAGACGGCAGACTTTCTTCTTCTCTGAGATCATTCAAGTTACAACTCCCCGGGAACCGTGACGTTAGTGGGAACACAGACCCTCTGTAACCACAGTACGTCAGTAGACCATTATATTGGGTCAATTGGAACAGCGGCTCACCTGTCCGACCACCAAAAAATTGCACTTGATGCCTGGATTGGCCTCCTCGAATTGGGCGACATCAATTCCAGCTTCGGTAGCGATACCCCAGCAGGTATCACCGGATGTGACGATGTAAGTGTCTCCTGGGACTCCGTTGTCGCACACGGCTTTGACGCCTAATGGAAATGGGTAAGCAATCAGCGGATACGACGAGAGTTGGGTCAAGTACTGATAGCAGCGGCGATGATAGCGATGAGAGTGAAAGTACGAGCGAACATGTTTGAATGCAGCTTTGGATGCTGAAATTCAGATGGGCGGACTGGTCTTTTATCCTTCGGTTTTCCCTCTCGGGCCGGGTTCTGACCTAGTGCTTTGCTTGTGCGTCGAGATAGGAGGGTAGGGTAAGCAGACACGGATGAATCCTTTACGCATGCGCAACGACTCTTTGATTCATATCTTTAGTTTGAATTGGGGATTGAATATTGACACTGCCAAGGAAGCTGATCCACGCGCTCGCGATGCCGCCTAAACGATTTTCAAGCGCCCCCATAGAAATTCTTCCAGACAAGCTCTCACAAATCCAATAGAGTTGAGGGTGGCGCTACTCGAAGGAAGTGGACATTTAGGGTCCACAATATTATCTCTGTCGCTTAAACGATCTCCAGGCGCCTCTCATACGAATTCACCCAGACGAATTCTTCGCGAATTGAATGTCCACCGGCAAAGTCTGGGGGGGAGAATTGCCGGGTGCTACTAGTATGATTCGCCTTTCGGTTATTATCAACCTATTATGACCTTGAAAACATCATCTTAATAGAAAAGATGAACTTCTATGCATCAAACCCACAAGATTATGCACATTCATATTTGTAGCTGGCTCGGAAGTCGTTTATTCGCTAAGTATTCAAGCCGCATTTAATCAAGTATCTGATTAATCGTAAGATGTTGGCAATTGGAGGGATCCACGAAGTACCTAGATAGATAGTAGTAGGACTTGAAGCTTGAAGGGAGTCAGCACTCCGCCGTGGTCGAACATATTTCAAACTCCGTTTTGAGGACGCGTCGTGCACGTGTTACTGTACGTATATTATGTGGTAATACTCCGTACACTACAGTACACGTCCTTCAATTTCACGCCTAGCATCCGCCGATATCGTAATGGCCCTATTTCTATCTTTGAGAACCATGTCATCGACATAGAACTTCGCCTTTTTCAACACTATGGGCCAAATTTGTCACAGAAAACGGCTCTACTAGGTTGCAGTTCAAGTCGGTACGTACATTGCATCCTTGTCATCCGTTTCTTCCGCTGAGACTTATTCTTAGACAGTCCCATCTGAGGTTGCGCGGCAGCAGTCCCCTCGGCTATCTCCCCTACCTCCTTCTTTCTGCCCACTCAATTATCCACTTCTGTCAACTGAAGGTCGTAGTGCTTGTTACCGCAAGCTGCGGGGTTCGTCTTGGCATATTTCAAGGACCAGTTGGACGATACTGAGCCAATTGGAATGAGATGCTTAGTACGGGCCGCCGTCTAATTGCGCTGTGCTTGCGTTTGTGTCGAGTATCTAGTGAGACTACTTTTGTTGCGTGTCTCATCATGGAAATTAGATCATGGCCTTCGACGACATTCTCTGCTGTGGTACTGGTGTGGACGTCCAGCGAAGAAAACCAGACCCTTCTCAGAAGCTCGGGAAGGTCCGGGCTTTACAGGTTGGTATCTTGTTGAACGGACACGTGAGTATCATCACACTCTCGTATCTGAACTGATGCTCACCTCTTATTTTAGTGTGCATTGCTTTCCGTTTCATCTTCTTGGATGACAACATTTCATGTGACCCCGAGCAGTGGACCCCGGGTGTCGTATTAATGCAGGTAAACATTTTCCGGTGACTAGCTTCCCGAAAATAATGATAAGAAATGTTATAGGTCACTCATCTCCAGGCTTCAAGTCTAACAGCCCGAGTCGGGGCTAGGAGATAGTGAGTCAAGATTTGGTCACGACTCCTTTCAATCAAAAGTAAAAGTACAATTGGTAAGTATCACACTGAGACGGCAGACTTTCTTCTTCTTCTCTGAGATCATTCAAGTTACAACTCCCCGGGAACCGAGGCGTTAGTGGGAACACAGACCCTCTGTGAGTGTTTCCCGGGACTCTGTTATCGCACACAGCTTTGACGCCTAGTAGGAATGGGTAAGCAATCAGCGGGTACGACGACAGTGGGGTCAAGTACTGATAGCAACGGCGATGATAGCGATGAGAGTGAAAGTACGAGCGAACATGTTTGAATGCAGCTTTGGATGCTGAAATTCAAATGGGCGAACTGGTCCTTTATCTTCGATCTTCCCCCTCGGGCCGGATTCTAACCTAGTGCTTCGCATGTTGGGCGTCGAAATAGGAGGGTAGGGAAAGCAGACACGGATGAATACTTTACGCATACTCAACGACTCTTTGACTCATATCTCTGGTTGTAATTGGGGATTGAATATTGACGCTGCCAAGACAGTTGGAGGAAGCTGATCCACACTCTCGCGATGCCGCCTAAACGATTTTCAAGTGCCCCATACAATTACATTTTCATGGATCCAACAAATTTGAGGGTTTGAAGGAAGTGGACTATTATGGTCGCAATTTCTTTCTGTCGCCTAAACGATCTCCAAGCGCCTCCCATAGAAATCCACCCATACGCGGACTGAATGTCAAGGAAAGTTACACTGCCGGCAAAATCTGGGAAGGAGAATTGCGGGGCGCTAGTATGGTTCGCCTTCCAATTCTTAGAGCCGGTTAATATCTTCTATCGAATAATAAATGTAAACTTCCATGCATTCAATAAACCCACCAGATTCCGTGCATTCCTTTATGCGGCCGGCTCACCCAATGGGCTTTTCTTTGCCAAGAGTTGCTGCCTTTAATCAAGTAGCCCATCTGTTTGGAAATCAGAGGGAGAGTCTGCGACGTTCGCGTATCAAAGGACCGCGGCTGCAGTCTTTCTGAGAGAGCGAAGTCCATTCTTCCGTCGTAATCTTTGGCGGTCATTGGGAACAAGTCTTGATCATGCGGATTCCCTAGTCACTTCCATCTCCACCGCGTGTTTTCACTATAAATTACGCGTCGGGAATTAACGGGCGGCACCGCCCGGTCGACTTGGATCGGAATTATTCAAACTTCCTTGCTATGCCTTAGGTTTTTTGCAGCTGATCCTAACTTTACATGCATGCTTTGGAGGAGGACGTTGGATTGACGCGGACAAAAGGTATATGTACCATGACTGGAATATCGAGACGGATTCGAGGCGGAACCACATACTAACCGCGATAGCCCCAAGGACAGTATTCCAAGGCCTCACATCATATTCATCGTACCAATACGACCGGACGCTCGCGTCTCAGAGTGGCAAACGCCTAGCACTTCTCCCCAAGTTTGTAATTTTCAACATTTGTTATATCGCCACAGAATAATTTGAGAACGATTTGTACTTTTTATTTTAAAAGGACTCGTTAACTGTGTGTGCTTAACGGAGAATGTATAGATTAGCATATGTAGCTTAAGTCATAGCGATAGGGAGGTCCGTGACCGACAATGACTCCTACTAAGCTAGACAGAAAGCTCTACTCGTAGAAGTTCCAGGTTACATTGATACGCCCGTCATCGAGAGGCGCGAGCTTCTGGAATGCGGACCACGAGAGATCAATCTCATTACGGCCACAGTCAGGGCAAAGGTCCCCAACGGTAACGTCTACGAACTTGCCCTTGTCTAAAAAATTAGCGACGCCGAAATCCAAGAGATTAAAACATACACTGTACACCGATGTGCTTCCAGCAGTGCACCCCTCCAGCATACCGGTTGCTGGAGAGTGCGACAACGTCGTCGACGTTCTGCAAGGGCGCACCGTAAGCCCCGACACGGCCATTGGGAAGGTACCAGGTCGCTGCCGGTGGGAGTTATGACGGCAGAAATTTTGTAGAAAGAGCGCATACCATCCCCGGTGAACGCGTTGACCATACCGGCAGACAAAGTTAATGCAGCGATGACAGATTGTTTGAGAGAGAACATGATAGATGTGTCGAGTATTCGAAGAACTTATGGGTTAAGCAAATGATCTTACAGAGTCCATTTCATACTTTTATACCTACCCAAAGGCTCGTGAGCGGCCCGTTGAGCGATTGTTTACGCGACAGAGACATAGCGGCCTACTTCCGACGAGTAGTGGTAACCTTAACACCGGGTCCGCTCGCAGCTTGTCTGAGCAGATTTCTATGGGGGACCATTTGAAAATCGTTTATGAGAGCGTGGATCACTTCCTGCAATTGTCTTGGCAGTCGGTATTCAATCCCCAATTCAAACTAAACATACAAATCAAAGTGTCCTTGTGTATACAGGAAGTATTCATCCGTGTCTGCTTACCCTATCATCCTATCTGGACGCACAATTCAGCGAGATTGCTGAAACGTCGAAGTACTGGGTCGGAATCTGATCCGAGGGGGAAAAGTTGAAGAACAAAAGACCAACTCATGCATCCGAATTTCAGCATCCAAAGCCGCATTCAGACATGTTCGCTCGTACTTTTACTGCTCTCATCGCTATCGTCGCCGCTGCTATCAGTACTTGGCCCCATTGTCGTCGTATCCGCTTATTGCTCACCCATTCCTACTAGGCGTCAAACTGTGTGCGGCAACGGAGTCCCGGGAAGCACTCACGTCGTCAATCCCGGCGATACCTGTTGGGGTATCATTACCGAAGCAGGAATTGATGTCCCCCGACTTCAGGCCGCCAATCCAGGCATCAAATGTGGTTTCTTGTTCATAGGCTAGGCGAGTGTAGTACTGACTGACCCGATATAATGGTTTACTGACCACCGTGGTTTCAGACGGTCTGTGTTCCCACTAACGCCTCGGTTCCCGGGGAGTCTTGAATGATCTCAGAGAAGAAGAAGAAAGTCTGCCGTCTCAGTGTGATACTTACCAATTGTACTTTTACTTTTGATTGAAAGGAGTCGGGACCAAATCTTGACTGGCTATCGTGCCTGGAATCTGGTCGCCCACCGGCCCCAACTCGGGCCGCTAGTCTTGAAACCTGAAGAAAAGTGACCTCAAACACCTCAAATCATTATTTTTGGGAAGTAGTCAACAAAAAAACGTTCACCTGCATTGATACGACCACCCGGTGTCCGTCACATGAAACATTGACACCTAAGAAGACAAAACGGAGAGCCAATGTTAAGCAATGCCCCATATATTGAGGACCGAGGTATTTGCACTAAAGTAAGAGGTGAGCATCAATTCAGATATGAGGGTGTGATGATACTTACGTGCCCCTTCAACAAGATACCGAGCTGTAAAGCCCAGACCTTCTTGAGCTTCTGGGAAGAGTCTGATTTTCTTCATTGGATGTCCACGCTAGTACCATAACTGGGGATGTCGTCGAAGGCCATGATCTAATTTCTATGATGAGGCACGAAACAAAAGTAGACTCATTAAATACTTGACACGAACGCAAGTACAGCGCAAGTAGATGGGGGCCTGTACTAAGCATTTTATTCCCATCGGCTCAGTGTCGTCCAACTGATCCTTGAAATATGTCAAAACGAACCCCGCAGCTTGCGGTAAGAAGCATTATGACCTTCAGAAGAGGATGACTGAGGGGGTAGGGGATGGGGTATAGCCGAAGAGACTGAAACTCAGGCTGCACGACCTCAGATGGGACTGTCTAAGAATATGTTTGAGCGGAAGAAACAGTAACAAGTAGGTAATGTACGTACTACCAACTTGCACTACAACCTCGAGCTGCTTTCTGTGACAAATTTGGCCCAGTGTTGAAGGAGGCAAAGCTCTATCTTGGTTCTCAAAGACAGAGATAGGGATATTACGATGTGGACAGATGCTAAGCGTGAAATTGAAGGACGTGTACTGTAGTGTACGGAGTATAACATACGTATAGTAACAGAGTAACACGTGCACGACGCGTCCGCGGTCGCTCAAAGCGGAGTTTTAAATATGAGTTCGTCCACGGCAGTGCTGACCTCCTTCTACTACTAAGTGCTATCTATCTATCTATCTAGGTCCTTTGATGCATGCAAGATGCGCGAACTTCACGGATCTATCCAATTTGCAACGCCTTCGGATTAATGGGGTACTTGAATAAAGGCAGCAATACTTAAAAAAAAAGCAACTTCTGAGCCGACCACATGATATAGGAATGTGCGTAATCTTGTGGGGTTAATGCATAGAAGTTCACATTTTCTATTAAGATGATATTTTCAGACTCATAACAGACTGATAAGAACTGGAAGTCGAATCGTACTATATCATAGTAGTAGCACTCGGCAACTCTCCTCCCCAATTTTTGCCGATGGACATTCAATCCGCGAAGAATTCGTCTTGGTGACTTTCTGTGGGCGGCGCTTGGAGATCATTTAGGCGACAGGGAGAATATTGTGGGCCGTAACTGTTCACTTCCTTCGAGTAGTGCCACCCTCAACTCTCTTCGATTTGTGAGAGCTTGTCTGGAAGAATTTCTATGGGGGCGCTTGAAAATCGTTTAGGCGGCATCGCGAGCGCGTGGATCAGCTTCCTTGGCAGTGTCAATATTCAATCCCCAATTCAAACTAAAGATATGAATCAAAGAGTCGTTGCGCATGCGTAAAGGATTCATCCGTGTCTGCTTACCCTACCCTCCTATCTCGACGCACAAGCAAAGCACTAGGTCAGAACCCGGCCCGAGAGGGAAAACCGAAGGATAAAAGACCAGTCCGCCCATCTGAATTTCAGCATCCAAAGCTGCATTCAAACATGTTCGCTCGTACTTTCACTCTCATCGCTATCATCGCCGCTGCTATCAGTACTTGACCCAACTCTCGTCGTATCCGCTGATTGCTTACCCATTTCCATTAGGCGTCAAAGCCGTGTGCGACAACGGAGTCCCAGGAGACACTTACATCGTCACATCCGGTGATACCTGCTGGGGTATCGCTACCGAAGCTGGAATTGATGTCGCCCAATTCGAGGAGGCCAATCCAGGCATCAAGTGCAATTTTTTGGTGGTCGGACAGGTGAGCCGCTGTTCCAATTGACCCAATATAATGGTCTACTGACGTACCGTGGTTACAGAGGGTCTGTGTTCCCACTAACGTCACGGTTCCCGGGGAGTTGTAACTTGAATGATCTCAGAGAAGAAGAAAGTCTGCCGTCTCAGTGTGATACTTACCAATTGTACTTTTACTTTTGACTGAAAGAGTTGTGATTAAATCTTGACTGGCGTGATGTCATCTCTGTTTTCACCGAGTGTTGCTTCCTTGCAATGCATCGCATTCCTTGAACTTGTCTCGGTTAGAACGGGGTTTTTGTTTCCAAACTCAAGTCAGGTACTGTTGACTTAATTAGAATAAGGAACCTACATCGCTATAACGTGACCGCGACTCGGACACCGCTTAATTTAAATCAGAATTCAACATTCGACGCTCGCGAAGTTACGATTTTAATTCAGACCGTCCTCATCTTTGGAACTATAGTCTGTCCCACACGTCAAGGCGTAACACATGAAGTAATCATAACTTTGGTGCTTCCTCCGTCAAGCTCTAAAATGTTACGACTCAGATCCGTTATAGAAGTATTACTATCGCTTAAGGAGTCGAAGTAAAACGACTTGTTAATTCGACAGATAAGGGCATGCGGAATTGGAATCGGGTGGGTCCGATCCTCATGACTCAATCCGCGAAGCAGCCGCATCTTTATGGGAGGTACTTGAAGATCATTTAAACGACACAGAGACTATATTATTTCCCCCTTCGGCGAGTAGTGGCAACCTCAATATTGACTCCGTGACTGAGTGGAACTCTATGGGGGCGCTTGAAAATCATTTAGGCGATATGATGAGAGCGCTGTGGAACAACTTTCTGCAAGCCGCAATTCAAATTAAAGATACGAATCAGAGACTCGTAGGGCAGAAATATATGTGCTTTTGCCTGCCTGCCTTCCTATCTTACGCCCCACGGGGAAAGCCGATGTTCCCCTTAGCATATAAAGGACCAGCTCGTCCATCTGCAGTTCATCATCCAAAGTCGCATTCAAACATGTTCGCTCGTACTTTCATCCTCATCGCTGCTATGATCATCGGTGCTTATCCATACCATTATATCCGCTTTTTTCTTATGCATTCTTAGGCGTCAACGCCGCGTGTGATAATGGACTCCCAGGATACACGCACATCGTCAATCCTGGTGAAACTTGCTGGGGTATTGCTACCCAAGGCGGGATTGATGTCGCTCGACTTGAGACTGCCAATCCCGGCATTAACTGCGATTCGTTGACTATTGGCCAGGCAAGTTGTGATAATCGACCCAAATACTGACGGTCTGCTGACGCGCCGTCATCACAGAGGCTCTGCGTTCCCAGCAACTAATGTTTGATCTCAGCAAGGGAAGGGTGTGTTGAAATGCTTAGTCTTACCTCTCTATTGGACCGGGTGTCATGACTGTTGCGTATCGTTCTATGCCAAATTCTCTTGTTTTGAAATAAACGTATCGAAATGTTGTCAAGTTCCATGGAGGGAAGTACTAAGGGTAACTGGAGCCAGCTGCAGTTACTGGGGACTGGCGTTGGGGTAACGTGACCGCGACTTTCAGGGTATTATGCTACCGGCCCCTGGGGACCGGGAGAAATGCGGATGCTGGCTTACCTTCTTCAAGTGACATATCCATTCTAGCCACGATGACGCTCTATTCATTAGACACGGCTGAGAACTGGAACAAAACCTTTCTGCCGCTCGAAAGGCCCACTGGACAAAAGATTTTCCAATTTGTTTAAGGTTCTAATTGTGGACGATAATCGAACCGGCGGACCGCAGAGCCACCTGAAATTTGATTTGTACTTTGATCTCTGGCACTGTTTCGCTAGCGTGCACACGTTCCCGAAACCTTCGCCCTAAGTTTAAGCGTGGTAAGCTCTCAACCATGAGCAAACATATTCACCAAAAGCCGTCACGGCACTAGTTACAAACTTTGCTGGGACGGAGTCGCATCATCGCAGAACAATCCGCTCGTTTCCGCCCAGAAGACAAGAGCTCCGATAGAACAATAACTCTCCTTTGGAATATGACAACCTCTCCTCGAGACTGTCCCGACGGGACCCCACCATCTTGCCGAGCTCGAAACTTTAAAACAGAGCCTCCCGGACTGCGACGTGGTCAGGGAAGATTGCGATCAGCTAGATGGAAATATTACAATCGCGCAGTACGCAGACTTAACGATATTGTCCTTTCGGAGACCTTTATCGCCTGCCACAAGGACATGAATAACAGAGTAGCTACTGGACATTGCAATTCGCTTAACTCCGAACATCCACCATGAATGCTCTCGCAAGTATGCCGTCGCTGGAGATCCGTGGCACTGAACACTGTAAGCATATGGTCGTCTATCAAAACGCCCTTTCGCAAAAGGCCCGTGTCTGTGGAAGAGGAGAAACACTTCTAGTATTGTGTGCTCGGCATGCAGCCGGAAAGATCCCAAAGTCACGCTCTGAGCCTGATGTTCTGCGGCTATGGCGCTTCAAGCTTCAAGTTTCAAGATCAATTATCTTGATTGCCACCATCTTCTGGGTCCATTTGTCGTAACTGGAGACGACTATTGGTTGGACCGCAGCCTTATGTAATCGTTGAGCTGAGGTCGATCGTTGAGGAACCCAGGAGGCATGAGGATGACGTCACCAGTTGCAGAACCAAACAGACGCGTCCGGGCCCTCCAACTGGCTCGCTACTGATGCTTGTGGGTCGGTCTGAGAAAAAATTAAAAAGAAAAGAAAAAGAAAAAAAAAAGAGAGAGAAAGAAAAGGGAAAGGAGGAAAGTTTCAGAAGACCTAACTGCAAATTCTAAAATAATTTTTGAGTGCCAGAAACGCGAAGTCAAAGAGGGTGGTGAAAAACGGCGCTCTGTGGACCTTTCTGATGCCCGAGGCACAGCCACATCAAGCGGCAGACCTGCCGTTCAGTAGCGGATTCATTAAACACAAGGGATGCATTCAGTTTCTGGTGCTCGAAATTTTAATTCAAGCTTATTCATGCACATAGAATACACCCTAAATTTTCCGGGCCCTCCGGGCAGTTGAGTAATTTGTGGGCCTTTTGCGAATCGTAGCAGCCAAGTTGCTACTGACCGGAGTTTTAGATTTCAGCCAAATGCGGTTCACTGCCGCGGTGATTTATCGGTGCTCGCTGTCGCAGTGAGAGCATTCAACATCGACTGGCTGTCGGCACCTTCAATTTAGATCTTGCTTGAGGGTAATTTACAGTAAATGGACTTTTGATATCAGAAAATTTTCTCCTCGCGAGACTGAAGCTATTTCCTTTCATGGATAAGATAAAGTAAAAATTATGGCCTTGAAATGAGGGAGATTCATAAATATTCAAGTACTGAGGATACAATCACTCAAAGAGATCTCTGGCAAATATCTGGCTGCGGTAGAGAGCAGGAGGCAGCCAGCGCAAGAACTACCAGTTGCGAGACCAACGGCATCACGCCTCAAGCGGGAAATTCCGGCATAATTCCGACTCAGTTCAAACTCCGGTCCGTAGCAGTTGCTATCAGTAGCGACCCCCAAGCATGAGTATCGAGCCCTCCACTTCGGTCCGTTCAGCCTCTTCTCATCTCTTTTCAATCTCTACTTTCTCCTCTCTCTCCCTACGCATCGATGCTGCCTACTTCGCATCAGCGCCACGAAAGCAACAAACGGAAAAGAGAACGACTCCGGTAAGAACTGGCTTCAGCTTATGAAAACCCTCACGGCAGCATACCTGCATGGATTCCGGGAAAGGCAGAGTAAAGTAATTCGGGATTTGATTTCTGTCGAGATTGGCGCGGAACACTCTCAGAAGAGGGCCGTCGTTTTATTTGCCAACCAAGCTATCCACTCCCACCGGGTGGGATTCCGATTGCATTCGTATTTGATGCTGTCCCACCTCCTGGCGCATCCAGGGTTCGCCACTATGGGCTCAGGAGCTAGCTTTGGGGTACACAATGTTTGGGTAAGGACAACTTCGCGGCAACGACAGATTTCAGGTATAAAGGTCCTCAGGATGGCGTTGTACAATGTAATCTGACGAGTGTTTAAAAGATTGCTATTGTTTCACCATTTCATTTTCAACTAGACGACGTACATACGCTTGGCAATAATTCGGTGAGATGCTAAGCGATGGCCGTTATATCTAGTGCTAACGATGTCCTAAGTAGCTTCCGATGAAGGACGGAGCATCCCAGTCGTCTTCATCGATTAATTCCGCTGGATCTGCATTCCGGTGACTTCTTTGTTGTAACCCGCGGCAAGCATTCGATGCGATGTCAGTCCAATTATCGACAGAGATACCTCCGGGCTGGGAGAACCAAGACAACGCATCTTGAACGATCTATCGGATGTGGTGCTATGCGGCACCTTCGAACCTATTTGAAGCGGCTCTGGCGACCAAATTTATGCATCGGGATGCGTCTGATCAGGGCGTACCCACTCAGTCGACTTACGGCTGGCCTTTCCTAGCGCTGAATCTGGCCGGACCCTTGCTCCTCGAACTCTTAACCTACTCTCCCCCCCACTGGTGGCTATTCCCCGTGCATGTCGACAGTGATTTCGACTTTACCTTTCCACACGTCATTTTCCAATCTCGAACGCTTCTCCATTAGCCGTCGTTTCATCTTGCAACCATTTTACGGACCAGGCCTTTGAGGGGGGAGCTCATAGAGGGCTCGTCGAAGCTCTCGAGCGTACGTTTGCAGTATTCGTCGATCTCTTCATCTCCTACCACCACAGCAGGCTATCAACACCCTTCCTCTAGAGCGGTTCGGAGAATAATATCCCATGGAATACGGGATAGTTTATAATGGGATTGCCGTTGGGGGGCCTATCGTTTTATGGCAACGTTGGACCAAACCGGTGCTTCCGACGGCTTATAATATCTTCTAACGGATTGCCGAACATCCACCCCTTCCATCTCCCGAGATACTGCGAAACAGCAATGTTCATTCGAAATATCAGAAGCTCACGTTCCTATCGTTAGCATGTCAATGTGGAGACGCCGGTGATGTGCGAGAGTCCGCTAAAAGGGTAAGAAGGTATTGTTCATGGGTTTCCGTTTTTGATGCCCAATGTACAGGCTATTTCGCCAAACACGACGTACCTTGAATTACAAGACTGGTTCGCCCTGCAAGGAGACATATACTACGGGATATGAAATCAGCAACTGCGAGTTTTTTTTCTCGGATAGTATGTTCTGCCTATTAATCACTAATTTTAGGCAAAGCCATCCGCGCAAGAGAGGTATCGCGTGTATTGTTGATCACATAAAATGATTCTCATTGTGGACTCTACGACCATGTCCGCCGAGTCCATCATCGAAACATGTATAACCTTCGTCAAACTCACCGCTATGCCTATCTTCATCTGATTTTGACCTCGGTAGTGTCTCGTCACCGTGTATCTTGTACACACAAAACTCGTTCCGATCGCTAAAGGCATGGCGCTGTTGTCTTTACTAGTCCAATAGCGCGGTTCTAGTTCTGTGCAGATAGACTTGTATCATTTACTGTTTCAATGGAAGGCCGACATCGCATATGTTTTTTTCATTTTTCATTGGATATGGCGGGATGACCTCTGAAGAGGATATCGCTACCCTCAAGACGAATGCTGAAGAGCAGCGAGCACCCAAAGCACTGCCAAATGACAGGTGCCATGGCTGTCAACTCAAATTTCCTTGGACACTGAGAGAGTTGTACACCATTCACTTTTCCGACATATCTGCTGGGGTGGCCCTTCCGATGAATTTATTCCCAGTTTCTTTACGACCTTAAGGGAAGACTTCTACTACGTGGCTTACACGTAACCTGGAGGAACGGGGGATTCGAGCTGTCACTTTGCCTCAATGCAACCACCTTCTTGCTTCGTGCTCCCTTCACCTTCTTAGCCAGAAAATAGTGCGTATCATTCATTCCTCTCATTTCGAATATTCATTACGATAACATGAACTCCATCTAGAGCCATATTCCAATCGCATTGCGGCGCCGTGATGAGTGGTGATAATGATAAATATGTAAATCAGTCGGCAAGCAAGCAGGAGGGAAATTGATAACATATTTTCAGGATCGATACCTTTCTTTTCCTGAAGTCACGCTCTCCGCCTTCACTGAGACAGGCCTTGCGGAATCATCGATCATCGTTCCAAAGCAACGGGCGTACATCGGTAGAAAGCCCGTGATATCATCCCGTCTTGCTAACACTCTCTGCGCTACCCTCGGCATTCGGGGCCTCTTGGATCAACTCAACACCACACTCGGAACGTCATACACCCTGGACACTCCATCCCTCTCCTCCCTTCTTGAAGACTGTATCACAAATGGCGACGACTTTGGCATGGCATATGGCCGCCTCCGCCAGATATGGTACACCGATGACTGGTGCAGTATACGAGCTCAAGTTTGTAAATGGGAGGAGGAAGACCGGGAGAATCGGCGACAAGCGCTCGTTGGTAATCGAATTGTCAGACCACATGAGCCTCCTCGACGCTTGTGGGATCTAGTCAGCAATCGGGTGGTGCCATGGTGGTGCTTGGGTATCAGAACCATTTGTCACCGTGCCTTGAGCTTCCGGCCAATATCGCATGCGTGGGTGGACGAGAAGGATCGCGCCGTCGCGTGGACGCCCATCAACGGATATGAATGGCCCGCTCCCATGCCAAAAGATGCCAACCTTAAGCTTATCCGCATCGAGATGCTCAATCTTGGAGCACAGTATACATGACTGGACATTCTTTGTTTGAGACAGGAGGGTGGACCGGGGGAGCATATGCGTACAAAAGAGTGGGAGTTGGATGTGCCCACCATCGGAGCTTTGTATAGTGGGTGCACTATCGACGAGGTGGTGTGTTACTTGAGTGGACTGGGTCGGCCCTTGAGTTTGAAGGAGGGCGATTTGGATAGCGACCGGAGTTGGTTCAGACGTGCATGGACACTACAGGAAATTGGCCCAAGGCAGGTGATTGCTGGGGACACACCGGATGGGCCAATGCATGCCAAGTGCCCGGACGGAAAGTATGAGACTGAGCTACTGACCAGGTTTCACAACCAGTTGGATTCTACGGAAGACATGCAGTTTGAGGTGTTTGAGGCACTGCAGAGCATGCAGAATCGGGTGTCGACGAACCCGGTGGACAAAGTCGCGGGACTGGCATTTGTCATGGCATCCTCTTCGATACCGGCATATTATGAGAGCGAGTCTCTCGAGGATGCATGGACAGCACTCGTGAATTCGATGGAGGATTGGTGTCGGGGGCAGTTGTTCTTCTTGTGCCCTGACCCGGGAAATGCAGGCAAAAAATGGAGGCCATCGTGGGACCAGGTTATGATGCCTCTGCCTGCATATGATCATTTCCCCACAGTTGAAGTTGTTTGGGATGAGACAGGGGATGAAGACTCGTGTGATGTGATGTGCATTGAAGGGTTGGTGCGGGGGTTGGCTGTGGTAGAAGAGGGTGATCGACGTGGAAAGTTGATTGTTAAAGGCGAGGGTGGGAAAAAACATAGATTCAAGATCATCGCCGCCCACACGTATCCGATACCTGAAGACACTTACACACTTATTGATGCCTGCAGTGGGCTTAAAACTCCACACAATGTTTGGGCTGTTGGACGAAGCCTGCCGGGGGGAAAGTTTGAGAAAGTGTCGGTGCTGATAATTTCTCGTGGAGGACAGTGCAACTTAGAGCGTATTACAATTCCTGAAAAACGTCGATATATCCTTATTTGAGCGAGTACACATTGCGTAGTATGTAGCTCTTTTACCTCGAGTAGCCATTATGCATACCACTTATCTGAAGGTGGCAAAGTTTACTTCTCTTACAAGGTGCCTACGATGCAGGCCAAAAAAACCGAACTAATGCTACAAGGTACCAGTTCTTCATATATTCATCGAAATTTAAACAAGGGAGGAACTGGGAAAAGTGTAAGGAGTAACGTGAAAATAGTATCTCACTTCAACATCAGTGCAAAAGGTGGAACGTCTTATTCTCGGTAATTTGGATCACAGTTTCGGAAGGGAGGGAAGGGGAAAAGATACTAGCGACATTGATGGGAGTACAGGCGTTGCGGAAACGTAAAGAAATCGTGATACATAACACTGAAGCGCATCCAACGGCCAGACACCTATTACACCGGTCGATTTTCAGGAATATGCGGGACTGCAAATCCTCCTCCCTGCCATACTTCGGTGTACACAGCTAGTCGTCATAGCTCCGTCGGAACTTTGCTATTTCTTCTCGACATGCAGGGGTTCGGTCAGTGTACTCAACTATCTGTTCCTGTACGACCTCACAGATCCCTCCGACGTCGGAATCGACGTTTTCGAGTGGGTCCCAAACCTCAGAGACTTGCACTTCGCTGCCGTAGGGCGCGCACCATGGGTCGAGAATATTAAGATCCTTTGCTCGCAATTAAAAACCTACGCTTTGCATCTGGCGTTTGACCACGTGGATTGCGTGGGTATTCGAAAAGCTTGCAGTATGAAGACGATCTTATACTGTACGCCTCTGACCGGGCAGACGCCAATAGGGACCTTCATCGTGTCAGAGAGCTTCAGTTGTACGAGAAGCCGGAATCCATAGGCGGTATAAACGATCAGATAGTAGGGCCGTTCATATGCGCTACGGCACTGCAAACTTTGCGCGTGCGATACATTGATGTCGTCCCTCAGTTCCCGTCCGCTGACTTCCCCATGGACATGCAATTACCTGAGATAGATTGCATCCCATGCGAAGATCCTTGCTCTGACATCCACCTCGTCGATTTTCTGCGAACTACGCTCGGCATACAAAAACTGAAACTCTCAGTTGCAGCAATCACAGAGTGCCTCCTTTAGTCTCGCGTACCAATCCCTCCTTCCGTCCTTGTAACATCTGGACGACCGGCTCGACGTTCGCGTTTCAAGATTACCAGGTGGTGTTCGTTAGAGCGGTGAGGTTGCGGCGCAACCCTGTGCGGATCCAGACACTTGGTCCCGCTTCCCGCCTGCAGCATCTAGATCTTAGCTCGGATTGAGCATCATCCATTCGCGCGCACCCGGAAGTCGGGACTACTTGGAAAAAACTGCTAGATGAAGGTTTGGAGGTGCATTTGTGGTAATAAGGATGATTGGTTAAGACTATGCGTAAAGCCAGTGACGGACAAAAATTCGCAATAAGCCCGCACGAAGAACGTGTATGCCACAAGTGAGAACAGACGCCTGGTGTGAGTAATATGAACCTCTCCGAGGTTCAGAAGTTTCATTATCAACCTAAGCCGATTGGTTCGGATGGAATGGAGTCCACAGGAATTACTTGTCAGAAGGGTTTCCGGGGGTTAACACGTCCTTCTTTTAGAACATTGGTCACAACGTTGGGCATAAATAAACATCCTATCTGTAATCAGATCAGAGCACAAGACAGGGTGTTGGACACAGGTACAAACCTGGATGCACTGGTGGGTAACTTGGCGCTTTAATCCGTCTTTGAGGATCAATTCTTGGGCGAGTCTCATGTCCAATGAGGTAGCAAGGTAGCGGACCATTTATATTTGCCATACACTACTGGTGAGGTTTATGATGGAACGCCCCTTTGGAAGGCTTCGACACTGTGAATGAAAGTCGAGGAAGAGCCGAAACGGTTGTCGCAAAACGTGGCAGTAAATAGCCCTGTATATTGAAACATGACAAAGAAATTGGAGCAATCGTCGGTATGCTCTTTTAAGGAATACCGATTTGATCCCATGCGAAGGGTGTACGTGCCAGTGAACTGGATGTTCCCGTCTTCGTCGATCGGAGCCTTCCTTTGGCTGCGGTGCCTGCCAAAACCTGGAGCGCGTTTCCTCGTGACCACTGCTCGCCTGGAACTCCAGCCTATGGTGCTCCATTTCGACTGGACTTCAGCTAGACTAGAGTCGAGATTTGACCTTCAGCGATGTCTTTTAACTCGGAGAGTACTCGGTACCGCAATTCGAGTAGGACGGATACAATCGAGCCTCTTCAATTGTAAGTGGGCCTCATCGGCTGCAACAGCATAACGCTAAGCGCACCGGCAAGCCCAACCAGGGTACGGTAGCGAGTGCGAGCAGAACTTCCTAGCGGCTAGGAGCTGCGCTACAACGAGAACGGAGAAATGCAGGGTCCTGGAGCGGCTGGTCATCCGCGAGTCTACCCACTCACGTAAATGTGGCGAGCATGCTCGGAGGGGCCTGAAATAGGGCGGCAATCCTATTCAGAACCAGTCACCGAAAGCCGCTGAAATGGAGACAGTCGGCATTTCAATACAAGCGACAGGCAAGTATCGATCTCAAGCTGCCGGGGAAAATCCTTGAATGGCGGAAGCGTAAGAACCTGGGAAAGTGCCTGAACTAGAGTCAACAGGATTGCTGAGCCGTGGCTTCCTTCCTCGGGACGTTGCGACTCAAAGCCCTTAGGCTCTTGGTTGGTCTGTAGAAAATCCGGCATTCGCGACAGCTTGAACAACAGCGACTTGAATGTACATTGGCGCCTAAATTGATGTAGTTAGCCAACCAATGACGCGATGCCATCGAGGTCAGAGAAGTACTTCGGTGGTAATAGCATGCATGATCCCCGGTTCGTTTTTAGCATCCTTGGCTCTGCCCATGATGCTCGACATCCCCATTCTCTTTGTTAGCCTTTTGCATCATAGGCCATGGGCACCTTGGCCCCGGTGAGATAGTAGATCGACTTGGCGCAACAATGAGCGAAGCTCTGGAGCAGAAAAAAGATGCACATACATCTCCAGTTCTTCAAAAGATACTCCACTTATACTTCTCGGGAAAAGTATCCGTAAAAAGATGCTGTCAGAGTTTCCATACAAACAGGCAGGAGCAGTACGACGTGAGGGACCATCAGACCTGAGGGGTGGACCGAGTGACAGGAATCTAGTACATAACTGCAGTGCCTCAGGAAATCGGAACGAATAATTGTGTCAATGCGAGAGAATGAAATGACACGCGCTTCACATCGGGGGAAAGTACACCGGGAAAATAACCTTTATTAGAGGAGTCATTTTGACGAGGCGTAGAGGATAAGGCGGAGCACTGGCATGTAAACGTGGATGATCATCCGATGGTGCAAAAGTTTCCAACAAGTACAGTGACCTTCTGGTCCAGCGAAAGGGCGTTTCATGCTTACTGCTATGCCTTAGTTCCAAGTTATTGGGCCACAGAATCGGACTGCGCTGACCTGCATGATCCTATTATTTTTGTATTTCCTTGGAAGATACTAGAAGATCGTTGAGAAGACACGGTGAAAGTAAGATCAATCAATGCTCACTTACTTGGCAGCGCCCATCCGCGACAAGCCGCGAGTAGCTCCGTAAAACGCGGATCCACGAATCAGAGATTGTCAGGTTTATTTATCTTGGCGCCTTTTCACCGATAAATGGGCGGGCTGCGCCAGAAAGTGCAATTTTCGAGCGAACCGAGAAGGGCATACCAGACCGGCGAGATCATTGTGTCTAGAGCCGATTCATACTGCGTTCACAAAAGATCCTCTCAGCACCGTAACTTGTCGGCTTTTTCTTGGTTAAAAGTTAGACGGTGTATGTTGCAGTCTGAGTATAAGAACGACGCGAAGGATGACAAATTTGATGACGATTTTTTTGGGTCCGACCATGAGTCATTAGCGGAGAAGAAGCGCGACCTGAATATACTCCCTTCTGGCTACTAGTACGTCCATCCGCTCATGAAGCTTGAAGGCAAGCTATCCTCGCGCCCATCAGCTAGTCACAAGATACCTGGACGTCGGAATTTCAGACTGCCTTCAAGTTAGTATTTATCTGCAAGCCTTCTCCAATTATAGGCAATCATTTTCTTAAGACGGGCCAAGGGGGCTCTGCACAACTATCGATCTGCGAGCATATGGATGCAGGGGTGAAATTAATAATTGCTGTCAGGGTATCGAAAATCCGCTTCTTTTTACGCGTTCTTCATTCAATTACGCACACGCGTTTGGAGCGGTATCATAGCCTTATTGCCCTCGGAGACTCTCCTCAAGGGTATGTTTTCTCATGTTCAATATAGAATCTGTTCCTGTAATTCAAACGGAACAAACCGACATCCTTACTTTACATTGCTAGGCACGCGGTGATTGTCATCATCAGTTATTCCGCCTCGTCCGAGATCCCGTCTTTACAGCCTTCGGACTGCGTAACTATAGAACTGAACACCGTATACGAGGCGGACTCGCAGATTCAAGATACGCGCAGGAACCTGTTGAGCCTTAACTGACGTCTCGCTTCGTCGGACGTCAATCTGTACTGGGCATGATGTAGATGATTGGTGCCTTCGACGCGCGTACCACTCGACAGTTCGCCCTGAAAGAAGTTTCGGCTGGGTGAGAAACACCGCAAGAGACCAGGTGCTCAAATACTCCTCGATCCAGTTTCTACGTCCCCGCCTTGGCCCTCGAGATTCCTTTCTGCATCCACCCGTCATGGTCCCCCTCACTCTTTTATTCCTCATCGTCACCTCAGGTCTGGCAGTTGCTAAAAAGGACTCTAAACGAGGCTTGACGTTCCCTTCTACGAACAACCCGGAGGATGTTCTAAACATTAATCAGACGCAGAGTGTTATATCGTGGATATACGACTGGGCTCTCTCCCCGCCAAGTTACCTCATCAATACAAACGTCGAGTACGTCCCTATGCAATGGGGCGCAGGTAATATCGAGAATCTCGCATCAGCTGTTAAAAACCAAAGTGCCAAGACGTTATTGGTACGTTGTCTATGGACGTTAGTCGCATCCCGCCTAATAATCGATGACCGTAGACGTTTAATGAACCGGATTTTGATCAACAATCGAACCTAGATGCCACATATGCCGCAGAGCTATGGCAGAAGTACATCGAACCGCTGAAAGATGAGGGCGTCCGCCTCGGAGGCCCTGCTATCACCAGTTCCAGTACAGGACTTCCTTGGCTAAGAGAGTTCATGACCGCATGTGGAAACTGCAGCGTTGATTTCTTGACGGTTCATTGGTGAGCAAAGAATTCTCATCAGTGCTCCGTAAGTAACTCTTTTCAGGTACGGCGAGGGGACCGCAGGATTTTATGATTATCTTTGGTCTCTTCATGGTCAATACCCAAATCACACAGTATGGGTGACCGAATACGCAGACACCGCAGGGAACGCAACCGGTAGGTGTTTATATTCAGTCCCCCAAGCTAGTCTCAATGGCTTTTAGATGTCCTCCAATTCATCAACCAAACTACCACGTATATGGAAACTCTCGATTGGATTGAACGATACGCATGGTTTGGTTATAACGTATGTCAACTGCACTTGTTTATTGCTTCCACTCATTCTCTCTCAGAGACCGGAGAACGGCACGTTCTATAGTGAGTCCTCTAAATCTCGGTAGTATTTGACACATGTGATTGACCACCATCGTAGATCTTTTGAACGCTGATGGCGGTCTTAATGCTCTCGGCGAATCATACATTGGGGCTGGAACTGTCGAGAAGAGCGGTCCCGCAACGGTTACCCCTACCACAGAAGTAGCTGGTCCGACTTTTGTCACGGTATCTGCACCGACGAATGTTGCGACGTACGTCACCTCTAGTGGTGCTTCTAGCCATCGCCCGTGGGGAAGCAGTGGACTGTGGGCGTTGAGCTGCCTAGTCGGAACAATGTGGCTCATAAACTGATAGACCAACTAGTCGCAGGATTATTTTATCACTTTGTACTTACTTAGGACTCATTGGGTATTATATGATCTAATTTTACGGGTATCTATCTAGAAAGCGGTATCTAGCGGAATGAAGTTTCCTTTTTCAGATCAGCCGCTCTTCGCTCTATCCACCATGCTAGTAAGAGGAACCTTTGTCCACTGCTTGCATTCTTCTGGTTTGGAGATCCTGTATGATTATCTGCTAGGCAAGTTCGAATCGAACTGATTCG
Organism: Armillaria gallica; assembly: GCA_037576215.1. Lineage (NCBI taxonomy): Eukaryota > Fungi > Basidiomycota > Agaricomycetes > Agaricales > Physalacriaceae > Armillaria > Armillaria gallica. The sequence continues at coordinate 464,189 of JBANDB010000010.1, forward strand.
ACACGCTTTCATCGACGGAACGTTGAATTTTCAGCTGTCGATGACCTTGGTTTCATCACCCATTTCGACCCCGCCGCCTCTTCTCAGTCGACTCAGTTTCTCACCAATACCAATGAATCGCCTGAGCAGCTATCAGAAGGTAGCTTTCTACTGCCAACTTTTTGCGACCTCCACCTACACGCACCCCAATTCCTTTATCAAGGAAATGGTCTTCATCTTCCTTTGATGGAATGGCTGAATGAATACGCGTTCAAGGCCGAGGAACGCCTTGATGCAGACCCTGCACTGGCACGAAGAGTGTATACCCGACTTGCTGAGCGCTTGGTAGAGAATGGTACCGGAGCCGTTCTGCTCTTTGGGACCATCAATGAGGAGACCAAGTAAGTCCGTTACTTGTGTGTTCAGTGAACAATCGGATTGAATATGGTTCAGTCTTATTCTCGCCGATGTTATGCACAAGGCAGGAATTCGGGCTTTCGTGGGTAAATTGTCGATGGACCAGTCCTCTCGCCTATCATATGTCGAAGCATCTGCCGAAAGTTCCCTTGATGCTGCACGATCCTTCGTTGAGAAGATAAAGTCCGAATATGCTTCCCCCGGTCTCATAGAACCGGTAATAACACCAAGATTTGTTCCTACATGCTCAGATGTCCTCCTCGACGGCCTAGGTGATTTGGCGGCGTCCCAAGACCTTCGAATTCAGAGTCATCTCGCAGAATCTCACGATCAGGTCGAAGCGGTGCGATCAGAACGAGGGGATGAGGACCTTCTCGTCTTTCGTCGGGTAGGTTCAACCGTGTCCGTCGCATTACTGGTGACTGACTTCGCCGCCCAGAGCAATCTCCTGACTCCTCGGACAATACAAGCCCACTGCACGTTTCTTGACGTCCCTTCGCTTTCTCAGCTTCGCGAGCGCGGTACGGCTATAGCGCATTGTCCTCTGTCCAATGCGTATTTCTCCGCGGAGCCCTTCCGTCTTCGCGAAGCCCTTGATCAGGGATTGAAGGTGGGGTTGGGTACCGATGTGGCGGGGGGATACAGTCTTGATGTCATGAACGCCATGAGGCAAGCTGTCGTCACGTCCAGAATGCGCCAAGGTTCGAACATCATGAACTCCGGATTCGAATCCTCCTTGGCTGTCGACTGGATCGAGTCCCTTTTTCTTGCTACTCGCGGAGGTGCGCTATCCCTTGGCCTCCCCTTTGGCTGCGGATCGTTCCAGGTAGGGGCACCTTTCGATGCCCAACAAAGTAAGCTACGATCCACATTTTGGTCGGGGTTGGAACTCAAATCAACATACAGTTTCGCTTTGGGACGCATCGACTCGTGTCGGTACGGGCGCCCTCGATTTCTTTGACTATCCTGTGATGATCACCCTCGAGGTGGTGGAGAAATGGTGGTGCTTGGGCGACAATCGTAATCGCACAAGTATGTGGGTTCAAGGCATTAAGTTGTAAGGTGTTCGATTGCCTTGGATTCACTTTTTTCTCTTCCAAGTTTCAATTGTATATATCACGAAATCAAAGCTCAAACTTACCTGCGATTCGCCTCGGTATATGGAAGGCATCAGTCGTATAGACCCTGATAGATATGATTCTCGAACTTCCCAACTGTGACAGCAAAGCTTACTTGCCACTCCCTATCTGGCGTTGCGGAAGGTAAACGATGGACGAGATCATACCGGTAGCAGGAAAGGAAAGTTTCATCCGATGGAGATTCCCCAGATTCAAGCAGAGCTACCAGTTGAAAGCAATGGCGATGGACCGGTGCAGCAGCCTCGAAGAATGAACCAGTAACTCTTTGGTCCGGGCCAAGGATAGGCAGCTGACCTTCAATGACGCATCACCCGCACCGATGGCGGCATTTGCGGCTTTGTGATGCAGAGATTACCTCGCTGCAGTGCGGAAATGAATGGACGTTTTGGCGGAGTGAAGGATTCGCTGTAGTGGGGATCCAGGAACGACGGTGGAAGGGTAAGACGCGGGGAGGAGGGGAAGCCCTACGACCACCATGAGTACGAAGCGGAAGACGTCACTGATCCAAAAACGAGGTGAGTAGGGATCCACTTCGCTTCACCTTCTAGTCGTTACCGGTCAGGGAAGTACCGTCCCGAGATACAATAACTGACTCGTACCTAGAATTCATCCACTTCAACTGGTCAATATGGCGGTTCACGGAATTGATATAGTTCCCGTGCCGTTATAGAGGAAGAGTCAATCGGCGAGAAGAAGAGGCATGGCTCTCAATCGAATTGAAACGGGAATGAACGTGCGCATTGACTAACAGTGTGTAAAGCGCGTGTTTACCTGAAACGTATTGTTTCTGAATTGCCGTTTCAAGTGTATGTTGTTCAATGACACTGCGCCTTGAAGGACAGTTAATTGGGAGATATCGCTGAAGACATACTGCAGGTACGCAGAGAAAGAAGCATCAGTTTTAGCGAAAGCAGCGGAACAGCGGGCGACGATAAAGAGGAACTGATGAGATTGAAGATTCGCGGCGTAAAGAGGCCACATGCTACGCACGCTCCGATGAATGCTATACTGACTGGTCTAGCTCAAGCTCATGCGATGCTCTTACTGCGACAAACATAACACAACCGGCCTAAGTCTTGAATTGATCCCATTCACTACCCTGGTTTACACTATATAAGGACGTGCATTGGAGAGTTTTCTCATCGTCCTACGACTTTCAACATCTCTCTTACGAACTCATAGACCGACTTGTCCTCATTCACGCGTCATCATGAAATCTTTCATCGCCACGTTTTTCCTTACGCTTTTCATTGTCTTCAATGCCGTCGTCTCTGCTCCCCTAGCTGCGCGAGAGGTGTACTCTCCTCCCGTCAAGTATCCTGGCCAGGGTACGACGTGGAAGGTCGGAAGCCGCCACAATGTTACCTGGTAAGCAAATCGCGCTCTTCCCATCCAGCATCGCGCCTAACTCTACTGTAGGGATACGTCCAACCCGCCTGTAAGCATCTCGAACATAGAAGGAGTGATTCTCTTGTCTACCAATGGGCATCTTGATGTCGGTATGTTTGCCACCACATTTGACTTTTGAGCCGCTAGACTCACATTTTCTTTCACAGACCATCCTCTTGCATCGGGTTTCGATATCACCAGCGGTAGGGAAGAAGTTCAAGTGCCTCAAGTTGCGCCTGGTACCCAGTATCAGATCGTCTGTAAGTAATTGTCCACGAATTGTCTATTGATCGATCTGACGCACTCTTAGTGATGGGTGACTCTGGCAACAAAGGCGAATACTTCACCATCGCGGCATAAATCTCATGGCACGGCACTGAGCAATTCAAATAACGAACTAGCAAAATGAAAACGCCATGATCGTTATCGGTTGCCCCTGAACATGCATTCGAGAACATTTCTCTGTCGTCTCCCCTACACTACTATATTTTACATACATAATACATAATTCTAGTATCATCAAGTAGTTGGCCGCTGTTTCAAGTAGTTTGGAAGTCGCCGTCGCTGTCGACATTTGAATGTAATCGGAGGAGAGCCTCACGTGGGCGTGTCGATCCCGCTTATCGCACGAACGTTCTCACGGTCCATGCGAGCAGCAAACATTGACAGACAGGTATAAAAGTGATCAGGCGGCGACATGGACCTGTGACGAACTTCCATCAGTCCACGTCCTCGGCCCCAAGACGATTTTATGATGTATGCTCATGCCCTTCTCCTCCTCCTCTTCTCCGGCTTCGTTCATGCGCTTCCTCTTATCTCTCGGGATGTTATTTCCCCTCCTATCACGAGCCCCACTGCAGGTGCTGTATGGACTGTTGGCCAGACCATAACGGTCACTTGGTATGTTGTATCTTTTTCTGCTGTAAAACCAAGTTAAATGCTTATCAATGCATCATAGGAACACAACAGTCATACCACCCGCCTCACAAGTAACGAATCCCATTGGGAAAATCGTGTTGGGACACCTGGCAAACGATAGCTTGAACTTAGATCTCGGTAGGTTCTTCCGGTAAACCTGGATATTCAGCGCACCCTCTGATCGCATCGGATCCTCTAGATCACCCACTTGCCAGCAACTTTCAGCTCACAGACGGTCAGGTTGACATAACAGTTCCTGATGTTGAGCCTCGTGATGACTACATTATTGTCTGTGAGTAGTCCATATGAACGTGAGGCCTGACCGCAGTACCGACCACCCACCACGCCTTTTATAGTGTTCGGCGACTCCGGTAATACGAGTCCGGAATTTACAATTCAACGATCCGCCTCCTCAAGCAGCAGTGGCGCTCCCGCGAGTAGTAGTAGTGCGAGCAGCCTGACATTGACAAGCCTAATCAGCACTCCTATACCCATCACTGGGACTGAGATTACGGGCGGAACCTCTTCCAATACGCCGTCTTCCGTCAGGCCGTCTGTCACCTTAGAAGTGTCGACGAGCATTTCAACGTTTACGGCGGTTACGAGCGCCACTTTGTCTCCGTCGTTATTGTCGACATCATTAGCGCTGTCCTCTTCGATTAGGACCATTTCTGAACCAGGCACCTCCGAATCCAGCGCTGCGTCGACGACACAAGCGGTTACCCAAAGTGACAATGCGGGTGTAAGCCTCGGTCACAGCAGAGCTTACTGTTTCGCCGTGGCATCTTTGATTATTATTCTGAATGTTTGATCCGTTACTAACGTTGAGTTTCGTCTGAGAGTCTACAACCATTCTTCATTTGTCGTACCATTTTACGAACGCTCATAACGACCGTCCCCCCTGTTTTGTATCCTTACGACTTAGTCGATTTACGAGACATTTCTCGGTACACACTTACTTACCATCATTGTACAGCTATCCATCATCATGAAACTTGAACGAAGTGTTATTTAAAAAAACAATTCAAAATAAGAACACGACTAGTATCCACTGAAAGCTACATATGTAGATACAAGGATCTAGTGAAAAAAGGTAATGCACATCGTGAATAAAACAGTCGTCAAACAATAGGCTCCAGAGCCTCGAGGTCGTGAATGGTAGTTGGTAAAGGTATAAGACTACCAGGTATCCGTTACATACTGATACACAAATTGGAAACTTCATTCCTTGCGACATTTCTGACGTGCCTAAATAATTCCAACGTAAAACAATCGTAAAACCCGATGAAGGAGAAGGGTAAACGGGCGAGGGGGAAGGGATGGTCGGGAGGCGATTACGGTTTCCATGACTTTGCCATGAAGTGCCACTTGACCGTGAGCTCTCCGGTTGAGAGATCGTCAAGTTCCTGGAAAAGACCTGGGGACATGTCTAATTCAAAGAAAGATAGCGTCAGCGGATGGAGGTTTGGGTGTCTCGGGTGTCATACCTATGTCGTTCCATCCACAGCTCTCGCAACTGTCCCTCAGAAGACCATATGCTGACTTGCCGTTCCCCTGGTTGACGATTTCGACCCACTGAATGAAGAATAACATTGGGCGCTGTTGGTACCTAGGACAATTGCAAAGGACGGACCTGATTACAGTTTGAACCGCCGTTTGCATCGTAAAAGGATTTCGCCATGGCAAGAATCTTGTCGTTATTGCCGTCAACATAGCCGCAATTGCCCTTGCCCGGGTAGAACCATGTCCCCTGTTAGAAACCAGGACAGTCAGACACGGACGGAGATCATGAGGAGAGAGGAACACTGACACGACCCACATGGTCCGTTCTCTTTGCGAGTTCTGCGGCAGCGGCTATTGGGGCAGCAGAGACCATTGAAAGACACGAGAAAAGCACGAAAAGTGCGAGGGCGACGTGCGACATTGTGAAAGAGTTGAACATGACGGAGGACGTGAGGCGGGTAAGGTGCGAGAGCAGCTGTCAGTAGAGGAAGGTGAGGCGAGGAAGCTGGGGGAGCTCGACGAAGGCATCAGCAGGATTTTCAATATGCTTTTATACCTGTGCGAAGTCCCACCGCGTGTATACGGTCCATGAAATCATGGTGAGGACTTAATCCCGCTGGTGCTTATTTCGGACCCCGTTTCGCCGGCAAAAAACAACGGCATATTTTTGCGATGCTATACTTACGAAGAACTAGACACCTGAAAGGGGGTGACTGGCGTCCAGACGTGTCGTGAGGCCAAGTAATGCGGCGCGGGCAGGGAAGTTGAAGGCCACATCCGTCTTCGGACCGCGGAGATGTGACACATCAGGCCTCAGAAATCGCGACAGTCGATATGAACCACTAGTGCGGTAGCAAGAGAGCAGTCCAGGCATCAATTACCAGCGCTCATAGATCTAATCAAGGCTTGGTAGGGCACGTTGCTGCAGATTCACAAAAACGCTGCAGCCGTGCAAGTCGCCAAGATCGAAACGCGACATAAATCGATCAAAATGCAAAATGGAGTCACAATCGGTCACATGTAGATGAAGTAATCCAACCGGCATCTTCCGGGGTAACGGTTTTCAGGTCCTTACCGGCATTTTGAACCTCGAAATTTTTCTACTCAGCCCTGAACCCCGCGTTCTTATTTTTCTCCGGTTTCTTGATTGAGAAATAGGAAGTTTCCGTCCGATTTCCCAGTCGCATTCTGAACGCCCATATTTCACTTTTGTACCATGCGCCCCAGCTGTTGAGGGGAATATGGCGGCAGAATGTTCTTCTTTACGAAGAGAAGACGTGATTTCTTTCTTACTTGGCTTCGTAGGCTTCCATGTGGATCGGACTCTTTTATTAATGAACGCTTGTACTGCGCGTTTGAATCCATTCACAGCAACGTGTTCCTTACATGTACGTATTCCGAGTCCTGGTGATTTAAATCATGGCATTCTCAGGGTAAGTTGCGCGACAAATCTTTCCGAGAAACCCATTCCGGTGAATATTTGCTGCAACGAGCCGATTTCCGAAGGACGCCGACTCCGAATGTTATGTATTCTTCGTTTTCTCGGCCAGCGGGAGCGAATCGGTGACTCGATTGCCGCGTTCTAGGTGCAGCTTGCGCCTTGGACCACCTCGGAGTAGGGAGTCTAACTTGGCGTTCGAAATACAAGAAGGGGTGGGGTCGATGTTCATAAGACTCAAGGTTGTGTTGAACTAGTACTTTGCGTGGTGCAGTGGCGTTAATACGATTTCTCTTTGCGCAAAGTCCGTAGGCGCACCCGGCCTAGTTCTTTCTACGAGCTGTAGGTGCCAACCTGGTGCCTCGGAGGCTTAAATAAGTAGGTGACGGAATGCTGACTCTCGATAATAGTGCACACGGATAGTTCTACCCGTCCAAGTCTCGGAGTGAATTGCATGGGAGTTTGTAAGTGAGAACCTCCAGAAGTTCGAATATTATTCGCGTCGCAGTGGGAAGCAAGTTGGAAGTTGGAAGCAATTTCATGACATTGCACCGCCACAATCATGACATCAGCCTTCAAAGTAGCAACCGACGGCTTGTCAGACCTTGTCCTGCTACTACTTCTCTCGGAGGAATTTTTGTGTACGATCAGCCATCGCTGCGGCCCTGCGCGAGACCGAACACCGAGATGCAGGCGATTGGCCAACGATATGGCACCACTCTCCCCGTTCGTCGACATCGATGTCTACCTCCGTGTTACTGACGAAAATTCCGACTAACAACGCACTGTACAGGACCAAGTGGATAGAATCGCAGCATTATTTGACTCCCATCTCGAGGTCATCGGTGATGTGGGTGTCACCCGGACCTTGCTTGCTCTTCTCATTGCAGTTTAGGTCCGTGATTTGTATAAGGATCGTGTTGCTTTGGAGCGCGAATACGCTACCAAGCTTCAGGCATTGGCAAAGAAAGCAGTAGACAAGAAGAGTAAAACGGAGAGCTCATTCGTAGTCGGAGATGACCCCACCAAGGCATGGGACGAACGGACCTTGAAGCAGAGGTAACTATCCTTGAGGCACCAACTCGGTCTTACTCACCATGGGCTTTTCAGTACCCTGAATACCGCTTATGATGGAATAATTCAATCCATGACGAACACCGCCGAAGATCACGTAAATGTGGCCGAGGTTCTGACCTCTCAGGTCGTCGACGTTCTCAAAGCTTTAGGGCGCAAAAATGAGGAAACCAAGAAGAAGGTACGATGTCCCGACGTTCGCGAGTGATTTCAAATAACTCGCGTCTGTGACTGCGAATAGGAGATGCAATTTTTCCAGAAGCTGCTCTCAGATAGGGATCGCACCTACGCTGAACGCCTGAAGGTCAGAACCATTTCCTGCGATGTACTTGATAACCGGCATCTTGAATCAATAATCTAATGGCCGGTCGGCAGAACAAAGCAAAGGTAATAAGAAGGTTTATACACCGAGGACCTCTCTAACAGATTTGCCTCCAGTACGACGAAGAATGTGGCGAAGTCGACCTTCATCGCCAGAAGCAGGTTGAGCTCGAAATCTTCCCATATGTTCCCCAGGCACCTGATCAAGCGCATTAGGGACGTGCACACGACGACCGACATGCGGAGCGTATAGCAAGACAAGCAGACCAACAACGCAATGACATGCTAAACTGCAAGAAGTCAGTCGAATTTGTGTTTGTTCCGTAACCCACGTTCAACTGTCTCCATAGCTCATACATTATATCTATCGAGGTGTCGAACAAGATAAAAGCAAAATTTTACAATGATGACCTACCAGGCCTAGAAGACGTACGTGTTTTGCGGTGGCATACTTGACATGAACTCGACAGCTGACTTACCCTCTAGCAATTGCGTATGTACCCGTTTCGGTTAACAGCCTTAATGCTCATGCTCATGCTCTGCGGGACGATCTCAGAACTCCTTCAGAGCCGACTCGTCGAGCGATTCACTAAGATTCTCCAGCATGCCCAAGCACTTCAGTCCAATCATCTGGATGTCCTGAAAAGCCGATTAGCTACCGTTGAGAGATTTTTGGCAGAGGTCAACCCTTCGAAGGACCAGGATCTATTCAGTGACCATAATATTCGCTCTTTCAGTGCTCCCAATGACTGGAAATTTGAACCTTGCACATTTTTCTATGACATTGTCAGTGATCTTCTTTCTACGTAATCGCGCTTATCGTTTGATGGTATGTAGGAAACTTTGAACGTTGATCCCGCGCCAAAGGTGTTTTTGCAGAACAAACTTAACAAGAGTCGAAGCAAGCTGCAAGAGCTCAGACCTGTGATTGACAATAAGAGTGTGTAACAACTGTCACCCGTCTATCATTCTTCTGAGTTAACTGTTATAGAACGAGAAGTGGAACAATTTGCCAAGCTCGAGGCCGCTTACGACGCAGAAAGGTCACTGGGAAATGCTGATGAAATAACAGAGGTATGGCAACCATTATGTTTTGGCGAAGGGATGACGTTATTTGACGTTTTATTACAGAGTTACATGGAAAGTCGACACCAGTTGGTACATTTCGGGTCGTCGGAATGTATCTTGAATGCCGAAATAGAAGTTATTTCCGCTGCCGTTGGAGGTCTGTACGCGGTGTTCAGTCTATTCAGCGATCTCATCCAGGGCCTAGATGATCTGGGGGCTCAACGACCGCATTCTTTCAAGAGCTCGTCTTTTTCTATCCCCACAACTTGCGGTTATTGTCAGGTGAGGTTAATAATATGCTCCCGCCATAGCTTTCGCTTAACTCAAGCTTCGTAGACGTCTATATGGGGCCTCAGCAAGCAAGGAAAGACATGCAAAGTCTGTGGGATATCAGTACATTCCAAGTGTGAGCTCAAAGTAAGACGCCTATCACATGTATTTAAGCTCTATGATAACCGATACCTAAACTACCTAGGTGCCCGCTGACTGTCAGCAAGGCGGTGCATCACGCAGCTCATCTATGCTTTCGCGGAAGTCTACAAGTGCAAGCTCACGATCGACCATTGCCAGCATGTGATTTCTTCGACTCCAAGCGTACATACTAAATACCATTTTCTAGCGCCAGCGGTATTAAAGACTCCTTCGCCGTCTTCCTTCGTCCAACCCGCTCACGAAGAAGAGGTTTCCTATCCTACAGCCAGGGTCATCTTTGACTTCAATGCTACGTCGGAGTTCGAGTTGAGTGTCACAGGTGAGTTATCATGAAAGGATGCGTGTCTTTCTTCTTACTGTCGCATTAGATGGCGCCACTGTCAGCGTTCTGGAACCCGATGACGGTTCCGGATGGGTGAAGGTATCCGATACCCGTGGTAACGATGGGTTAGTCCCTGCAACATACCTGGCGTACGGCGACGATTCAGCCCCTACCCCTACCCCGTCTTCTTTCAAATCTCCCGGCAAGGAACAAGGGTCAGGTCAATATGGTAAGCATACTCCATCTGCCCTTGTACGCGCGTAGGCGGTCTGATCTGTATCACCCTTCCCAGTCAGGGTGATCTATCAATACGAAGCAGGAGGTCACGATGAGATTGGTCTTAGAGAGGGTGAAGTCATCGAGTTATCGAGTGGTCCGACCGGTGGTCAGCATTACGGCGATGGTTGGTGGGAAGGTAGGAGAACAATTACCGCATCTTCCGGCAATGATTAATTAGAAGCTCTCAGGTTTCAATTCAACAGGTCAGAAGGGAATTTTCCCAAGCAACTACGTACGCTGCATTCCCCTGTCTATTCGAAGACGCTGATCTGTTTGCATAGGTGGAGATGATGTGATGGTTTCAGGTATTATACATTTTTAGATGACTCAGACATACAACCTACTACTTATTTAAACTTCACAGCAGTTCCCCCGCCGTTTTTGTGGGGGACTTGTGCAAGCATTTACATGCGGGGATTCATTAACCAGCATCAATGACCATGCCGTGATTCATATTTGAGTTCAGTCTCAATCATGAAATCGTGTAAACCAGACGTGTTCCTGTCGTTTCTAAATCGCCGTCATTGATGCAACAGCAAAAGGATCCGAGAAGATTACTTATCAGCCAGCGGAGATTTCAGTTCAACGACGTTGCGTGGACCTGTCATATTTGTATTATCAAAGCAGAGACTTGAATCCTCTTTCTACATTAGCGCAAATGAAAATGACCGCATGTACACATGAACCCGATGGCCGACGACTCGGAATTCTACACGGAGGACTTGAGCGCGCGGCTAGCGAAAGGCACCGTTGCGGCTTTAAAGGTTGCCGCACAGCAATGACGAAGTACGGGGAATGTAGACCTCGCCGAGCCGACGGCGCATAGGCTACTGCGCGCAGTATCAGAATGGATGACGAGCTACAATGGCAGTGCAGGATCAATGGACCTGAAAGATGAAGTTCCCGGAGCTTTAAAAAACTGCTTTGGAGAGCTATTGTTGATTCTGAGCTGAAAGGTTGCCAAAACATTGAAACGGACATTAATCCGCCAAGTTTGCTTGAAATGATCTCGGGTGCGGTCGTTGACTCGTACGTACCCACGTCACGGAACATCTTCTGTATTGAAGGACAAAAACAGTTGAGGGGCTTATGGTCTTCTATCCTCCTTGGGGTGCTCCTTGAGGTCAGTAAAAAGCTCGTGAAATCTAGTTGCAGTACGATAGATAAAGCTGCGTATAAATACACAAGACCACTGAGATACATGTGGCTATCTATGGTCCACTCCTGCCGCCTGCGAAACCGGTTACGCGCTGCGTTCAAAGAACCAGAGGAAAGTCGTCGGTCGAACGGTCAGCTCATATCAACGAGAGACTCGGGACACACTGATTAGTCAAGTGCATAATATCTCGTAACCAATTCTCGCCGCTTGACTCGACGTAGGGCGGTTGAAAAATGCGATGATGACTCCGACCAGACTTTGACAGATATATAAAGAACGACAGATATTAGCAGTCCCCCAAGATTCCTCACTGCAGCTCCATCTTCTCCAGGATCCAAGGCTAGCTGGCTTGCGTTGCGCCGATTCAAGTTCTCACGGCTGCAGGTACTGTCGATTGCAGTCGCCTCGCTTGTACCGGCGGATCCTGGACTGCTATGCAAAATGCATGAGCAGACCACAGCGGTACTTCTGCGATGATTGACTGCGACGACACTTCCAAAAGCTGGTAGAGAACTGATTCAATGGGGGGCGGGATGCCTACATCTTGCACGTGGTCGCGCACTGTGACCAAAAGTGGCAAGTCGCGTCCTTTACCAAAACTTATGATACGTAACTTCAACGGGTCAAGAGTCCTTTCACCTTGTTACGGAACTCCCTCCCTTTAGAAACAACTAATCGGCGAAAGGCTCTCAATATCCTTTATCAAACTGATTCCCACTTCAATGTGAACAAATTGGGCTCCACATGGCTGAGACCTGAAAGGCTTGAAGCGTCACACCAGCAGTTCATCGTGGGTTCGTAATGAGTGACGAATCACGATACGCACGTACTCATTCAATTTCCTGCAGGTAGACGGTCATGGGTGATGTCATCTTCTCTGACTCAAACAGCAGATATATAGCTCTCGAAAAGTGAAGCACCACCCGGCAATGCTATATTCCCGTCACAATTTCCTCACTAGAAATCTATCCGTATTTCTGAGCCGCCGGAGACTGGACCCAGTTCACTCAAATTTGCTTTTCTTGTCTCGAACGATGGCGACAGGTCAGGCTCAAAAGACACTCACCGCAGCAATTAAGGAGGACCATGAGGAGGTGTGCTGCTCCGCTCACTATTTGATGCCCCTTTTCATGCATTTCGTTAGATGTATGAATACTATGATCATTATGTTAAAGCTAGCGGGAACGCGGATGCTCAGGCTCGCTGGTCTCGGCAGCTTACTTGGGAAATTGCTCGACATGCCGTAGGAGAAGAGATTGTCGTCTACCCTCTGATGGAAAAACTCCTAGGAGAGAAAGGACTCAAGTTGGCCGATGAAGATCGCGATGATCATCAGGTTTGTTATTGTCAATGAGCGCGTCCGCAATGACTTCGGGCTAATTCACGAGCTATAGCGCGTCAAAGAATTGCTGAGCGACCTTGAATACATGGAGCCCGGCTCTCGAGACCACCAAACACAGCTGAAGCAGATTATGGATCATCTACACGAGCACAACGACAACGAGGAAACAAAAGATCTTCCTCCCCTTGAGGATGTGCTCGGTGTGGAGAATAGTAAGAAAACAGCCAGCAGCTTCCGAACAACAAAAAAGTTCGTTCCAACGCGGTAGGTGGTCACTGGTCATTCCCGAGGCCTGATCTGTCCGATCTCATTATGATTTATTTCTTCTAGTGCTCATCCTTCTGCGCCGAACAAGCCACCATATGAAACCTTCTTATGTTTCCTCGCTATGCCTATTGACAAGTTAAAGGATATGTTCTCGGCATTTCCGACTGAAGAGATGAAGGAAAAGGAGCGAGAGTAATTCGAATGATATAAATATTGATACAGTCTTGTAAGATTAGTTTTTTCTGCAGAATCGACCACTTTGTTCAAAACCAAAAGGAGTGAGTTAAAGGATGCTAATAAACATAACGACAAGTACACAACATAGACGATCCATCTTACTCTGTACAGAAAACAACGAAAGAAAGACGAAGGGGAAAACAGTCAACGACCTCCGCCGACAAGCGATGTCCTCATATATGGCCCATTTGCTGATAGTGGTCCGTATGCTCCATTTGGTAGGGGAGTTGGTATGGACATGGGTATACCCATGCCGACTGGTGTCTGTGCGATACCGGCAGCAATCTGCCCGGGTGTCTGCGCATGTGTGTCCCTCGAGGCCAACGTCCCTCGGTCCTCTCTCTCTGCAATGGTCGCCCCACCCCGTCCAGGATCCGTCAGACCGTTCGTTAGCGGGAACGTCTGCCCAAAGCCGTACAACTTCCCCGAATACTCCTTGTCATCAATTGTGTCGTTAAAGTACATTTCGCGCATTTTGAAGAAGGTAGATGCGGTAAGGAGGGAGTCGGAGCCTGCTGTATGTGAATTGCCAATACGGACAACCTGGAAAAAGCTGAGCGTTGTGGGACGGTGCAATAAATGATGACGTACCCCTAGGTCGTCTGCCACGTCCTGTAGTCCACCCCTCAGCACCTTGCATGCCCGCATCATGAACTTTATATCGTACACAGTCGGGAACCATATCCGAAGGATATCAAAGAACTCTTCTTCTGTCTTTGGTAGTGAGACTGCCGTAAGGAGCTTGACGAAGTACCCAAAATCGTAGCCACTGTATTCAATCACTTAGCCGGTAAGACAACGCGAGAAAGACGAGTATGCATGAACAGACGATGACTCATGCAAGTGGGACAGGATATACAATGCTTACCTGTGGAACGACACCCATCTGGTGTCGGGGGCCAAAACCATGCCTGACGTTATCATCAGCTCCGCAAAGTCCTGTGGTGAGATACCGATTTCCTCGTGCCGCTGGAAATCAAGGCCGGACTTTTGAAGCAATTCTATCGAGTCGGGAGCATACATGTCGTCACTGTAATTGAACACGTCGACCTCAGTGTTGAAAGCAAAGCAAAGGAACAGAATAGCGCACTTGACACTGAACCGAAAGTTGAACTGCCACGTCGAGGTCTCTGGTGGAAAGTTGCCATCCTCGTCCGCGAACGTGATGCCGACTTGAATGATCTTGAGAAGGTCGACATTGCAGCGCATTGTCTGGTAGTGGTAGTCGGAAGATGTCTTGAAGTTTCCTATGGGGCGCGCTACAACACCCGGAAACTCGGTATCCTGAAATTATGAGATTCTGTGAGTCTGGCGCCAGCAGTGGCACAAACGATGAGGATGAACCATGGCAATGTACGGGTAATTTTCGATAATTTCGCGGATTGAGTGCATCTCTGCTTCAAGATTCGGTGCCCATACCTCTCGTATTCGAGACATATTGGGCGGAAGAAAGTGAGAAGGTGAGAGTACAAGGTAAAGCTGTCTAATGAGTACAGGTTCGTCATGCCCTCGACCATAACAGGGTCTAATTACGTAATCGGTCTACTGTACACTGCAGAATAAACGTCAAGTTATTTAGGCCAGCAAGATTATATAAAAAGATCGCAAACAATTCGCTCCATCACACAGCGACTAGAACCAGGCCATATAGCTGGTATCACTGAGATCAACTGTAATCGCCCCATGATCGAAGTTCACGGTTTCGTGCTTCCCTACTCGAGGGTCCGACGGAGAGAATGGTGTTGGTGGCGCCGACGCAAAATTATAATGGTCATCGACGGTTATTCCAGCACTGTGGAAGCGATACACCTCTGGCAACCATGTCCTTTCGTTCTCCACATTTTGAAGATGTGATGCATACATCTGCGGGGTGGGTAGCACTGGCGTCGACATTATCTGCTCCGCGTATTGGCACAAGGATGGGTGTGCATCGTTGAAAGAAGAAGGCAATACGACATTAGAGGCGCCGATCCCTTTCGACGTGTCCATCATAGAGCTTTCGATTGAGCCATCTTGCAAGGAGTTCCGCCGCACTTGCATGTGCAGATGGTGGGACTTTTCCGCCATCTTTTCCAACAAAGGCTAAGAAACGATGGATCAGTCACCCGGAATACGAAGCTCCCATGCGAGTACTCACGAGAGCCTTGGCACTGAACGGGAGAATAGTCGCTGCGTGTATAAATAGTTTTTGAACTCGTTCAAGATCTTTAAGAGCAAAAGTCGCTAGAGGACTTGATGGTGCTCTTGAAATGAATAATGACAATGTAACCTGAGAAGACGGCCATTAGTATTGGTTCAATTGGAGGGACGGGAAGCGTACAGCTGCCGAAAAGGCATTAAACCAGAAGCATAGGAAACGGGTACTTAAATGCTGCTCTTGTTCATATAATTTTGCGACAGTAGATATTAAAGAGGATGCTCCAAGATATGTGGCCACAACAGATGGTGCGAATCGATGATGGAAGTCAAAGGGCTCTGGACAATTATTCATGGCGTCCGTAAAATATCGACGATGGAGTTGCAGAAGAGCTTCATAACGCTATTAGCCATATGTGGTGGACGAAAAGAACAAGCGCACCAATATCTCTACTCGTAGCAACAAATGCTCGCTGCATTGATAACAGACGAGTTTTGACTCCGTTGACAATGCTACTCTCGTCTAGAAGCGGCGGAACACCAAACGTCCGGACATCTCTGTCAAGGGATATCATGTGAGAGTAATCGGGGGGCTTGACGGAAATCATGGCTTCCAAAATCGGAGTCAAGCACTTGATGAAGAATGTATTCTTCCACTCATGATCTAGCGCAATTCATTAGTCAATAATGAAATCGGATGATGAACTTGCGTTAACACTACTCACACAATATTTCTTCTCGAGAGACACTTAGCCCTTTAGCATGGTAGTTAGGAGGCTTAACGTCGACATGGGCTAGAGAAATAGATGGCGGTCGTCCTAGGGACAAACTCTGCGTACAAGTCAGCGATCGGTGGACTTTAGAGTTTTAAGGAACAAACCAGTCGGCAATCTAGATTCAGGAGTTCCCAAAACAGAAATCTCCGCTTATCTTCCTCCTCAGGGATGACCTTCAACTTGCTGCCGTCCCGGTCTAGGAATTCAAAGTCAGTGAATTCCGGACACAGGTAAAAAACGAGGCGACATACGCAGGCCAAGCTGGTAGTACGAATACCAAAAATCAGTACCAAGAAAAAGAATAATGGAGACCTAGATCGCACCCCTTGGGCCAGTTTCGCGATGAATCCCAGTAAATTCCAGGCATATCCCACGGCTTTCTTGTTATCCGAAAACACCAAATGGTACCAAACCATAAAGAACTACTCGGTCGTTAAGTCCAGGCGGATATGACGTACTACGACGGACATACCAAAGCGTGCAGCTCATCAAAATCGGGTTCCTCCATCAGCGGAATTTCGCAAACGGCAGCACGGGCAAGATGATGGTAGGCTTCCCCATGCAGCGAGCCCAACGGCTTGTGTAGATCGACCAAGGACCCAATCGATAAAATCATAAGTAGCAAAGCGAGACGACGGGGCCCTAAATCTTCAATAGATGACGCATAGCAATGATGTATAAGATTTTGCAAGAAGCTTTCCGAGGCGTCGAGGTTGTATCTGTGCAGTGGGATGAGATCCGAAGGAAGTCGAGCGAGTAGCAAAATTCTTACTGCCAAAGAGCATTGCGACATGCCTGTCCGCATAGTCGCTGCGTTTCCTCGACAGGAGGAAGGCAGTCTCTGATGCGTTTGCGGACACCTATATCTACCGACCAGGGAAAGGGAAAAGCGACACTCAGATGGAGGATGTCGGAGGGTATATTAATGTCAGGAACTATGGCCAAAGCGCCGTATGGCTTCGTGGACCCAAGGTCAGTCAGGATCCCAAGGTCAATATAAAAGAAGGCCTACTATAAGGTTAGGTCGCTGGAGAGAACAGATTAACCCTGACTCATGTGCACAATATCATAGTACTCACGTCCATGGAGTAATCCTCGGGCTTCCGGTGCGCATTCGAGAAATCTACAGGATTCCTGGGTGCATCATCGCGACTGTGAGCCTCGGTAGTAGGAGACTGGCGCAGCTGAGAGTTTTTGATGCGTAAGAGGTCGGGTGCGAGCAGCGGATGTGGTTCATTTGAACAAGAGGCCTGAAGGGTCTGCAGTCCGTCTTCTAATTGACGGACACGGTCACTGAGTAGGGTGATTCTTTCGTGCAGCTGCTCAGTATTCGCGAGAATAAACCTGGCCTCAGTCAGTAAACGAGGAAGGCAACGCCAAGAGAGCGAACCGACCGGCTTCCACGACCCGAGGTCAAAGCACCTGGAGGCAAAGAATTGGGTATTTTTTTCTTGGAGCAAAAATAATGAAGAACACCAACCGTCGGGGCAGATATCGCTACACCCTCTCTTTCTGCACGACTGTGTGAATGTGAAAGCAGAAAATCAGGGCCCAGGAACATTCCGCTACGATCTCACTGACCTGACATGGAAACACACGATCGCACTGGATTGCAACGCAAATTCAATTTTCAGTTGCGTGCTGCAGAGATGAACATACCTTCAGCTTAAGCCTAGGAACTTTCGTCAGCAAAAATCCCGAGAATAACGCGAAATACCCACCTTCGACACTCTCTGCAAGACAACAGCCGACCGCGCTCCTTGTCTGGAGTTTTGTGAGCTGGCACGTCCTGGCGACCGAGTCTTGAATTTTCTGGCACATCCTGGGGTGTGCCATGATGGAAATTGTCTTGGTACATATCGTCCGGTGGGTGAGGCCAGCCACCGCGGGGCCTTTTTGGAGGACGACTGCCTTCCCCGCCGTCGCCATGCATATTGAGGTCTGAGGTCGCTCTAGGGTCGTACATACGGACTAAAAATCAGATAAAAAGAACGAAAAAGACAAAGAGCATAGAAAGTATGAATCAGAAGGAACTCCGTAGCGGCCTCGGGGTTGAAGCTTGTGGAAGGTTGATTTGATGGGCCAAGGCAAACAGTCCTATTATATTTGCTGCCGAATTCCGCTCCCTCAGGTTGGCCGGTGCTGTTTTGTTCGATCCGTGCACTGAAAATCAGTTTCTCGGCTTTCTTCCTTTCAACGAGTCTCCTGATTCGCCCTTGCTCTATTTTATTTGATTCGGTTACCCGTATCTCCATGTCGTCGGTGAATATTTTTAGATCGGCTATCAACCCCGAGCAACACGGAACTCTCGTCCGAAAAGCATGCAACCAGGCTAGATCCGCAAGTTCGAGCTATTCTATTCAATAAGACAAGCATAGGATGTAAATATTCAAAATACAGGCATTGAGAAAATCAGAAAACCGGCATCCTTCTTCAGAACCACGCCATGACGCTGTCCGAGTCAGCACCCAAATTCATTGCACTCATCTCTATGCTCATCGTGTCCACTCCAATAGACTTCGCTGAGGTACGCAGGGCAGCAGGGTCGCTGACAGTCGGCGCACGCGGGCTCGTATGAGGCAACACAGGTGAAATCACATGTACCGGCGGCGGAGACAAGGAAGTCGAAAACAGAGACGAAACATCGCGGTAACTGGCCTGGAAGTTTGTGCGGCATCTCCCTCGTTCAATTACTTCGATCTGGCACTGAACAAGACTTGAGTGCGCCGAAGCGAACGGACCTTGGGTCGACATCAGTTCAACCAACTCTTCCTCCGAAAGATCGAAATCTGGGTCGTCATCCTCTTCATCGTAATAGACAGTAGGCACATTCTGAGCAGTCGTCCAGCGAGAATAAATATGCTTGGCTTTATCAATCAATGTCTCAAGGATAGGCTATGATATTGGTAGCTTAGCTCTATTCCCGTGATCCGAATTTTGACTGTACTTACAGTGATTTCCATAGCCCTGGGGCACTGTTCCTTTGCTGAATTGAACAGGGAGCGAGCACGCTCCAGCTCCTGTAAGGAGGTGGGAACGAGACATGCAGCTGGGGCCCGAGAAACGAGTAAACAAAGGGCCACCTTGTTATAGAATCAAATAATCAGAATCAATCCCGTGGCAAGCGCCAATAACGTACTGCAGCAGAGAAAGTATTGGACCAGTATCCCAAAATACGTGACGTCAACTCCGGTTCACGGTCGTACAGATCCTGGACAGTCGCAATCATACGAGAGGCGCTGAGGAACACGGCCACACAGGAGGGAATGTATCGGTGGTGGCGGTTAACAATTCCTTCTGCCCCGCTGACAACTCGCGTGAAATAGCTTCGATGAAGCTGTAAAAGGACTGTGACAAAATATCAGCCTGAGAAAGTGAACCGTAATCAATTATAAGCCACCGACCGGTTTCAATGGCGGTTGTCAAAGATGCCTTTTGCATCAAAAATGACCGATGCTGGGGGTTTCTAGCACGTAAAGCTGTAGGGACGGAAAAGTCTCGGATCTTCGCGTCCAGTTCGAGGACTTTCGTGTACTCCCAATTGGGCTGAGATATCAGTTCAAGGACGGGTGCCAAACAATGAACATAGCATGAATGTTTCCACTCCTGGACTACAAGATGCATACGTTAGTGATAATAAACTCCATAGGGCCCGAAAATGCAATTTACAATGATGAAGTCCCTCCGCGGGAGGGGCGCTGGGGTCCGGGGTATATACCGGGCGCGGACAATCCATGTGGGCTAATGAAAGAGAAGGTGGCCTGCCAAGGGACAAAGATAGTCGGGCGTCGAGATACATCAGTTCCCAGAACAGGCTGCAATCTAAATTATTACGACACTGAATGAAAGGTGACATCGACTTACCATCGACGTCGTTCAACCTCTTCAGGTTGAAGCTTCATTGACGGGGTGTTCCGATCTATATACATCACTTAATTCATCCATCCGGAAAGAATGAGATCAGCGAAGACCTACGAAGGGCAATCTATATCCAGACATTCAGACAGCGGCAGACGAGACGAATAACAAATCAAGACATACACTTTGGGCCAACTTTGCCGTAAGTCCCATTAAACCCCATGCATAACCCGCAGCTTTCTTTTTATCGGAGAACACCAGAAGATACCAGATTTCGTAGAAGAGAGCAAGAACGGTCTCAACATTCGTATCTTCCATGACGGAAATTTCCGATAAAGCAGCGCGAGCAACCGTGTGATACGTTTCAGCCACAGCAGAGTAGGGGGGCCGCCTCAAATCCACCAGACAAGCGACGGCCATTATCATGAAGAGCAGAGCAAGACGACGCGGACATGTGTCCTCGATCGGACTGTTGTAACAATGCTGAATGAGGTGGAAATAAAACGACTCATCCGAGTGCGGATTATACCTAGTACATAATAAAACATCAATTCCATCGGGGGTAATCAAATGAGGGAGAGAGAGACGAACTGCCAGAGAGCATTTCCTTTGGCCTGTTGCCACAAATATTCCGCTTCAGACTGCGGAGGAAGCATACCTCTGATGTAGGACCGTAACGGGATGTTAGGTTCCGGAGAATCCTTGTGAGGCATTGGAAAGCTATGACTCAGGCGCAATATTTCCGCTTCAATCTGCTTCCCGTCCGTGAGTGGCTCGTCCTAATGACGTTAATCTCCAATGACGAGAGAAGAATGGTCTAGACATACAATCATCATTTCCGTGTCAGAGAGAGACGATGTGGCGTCGATGTCAGCTCCTCCTTTCGCAGACTGTGGCGACGCGGCGGACACAGTTTCATGTTCCGGATCGGTGAGAGCGTCGGTGCTTGAATTTGGACTTGTCCGGGATGTGCGATAGAGATTGACCGTGCTCTTCACACCGAGGAGAGTCGGCTGCAAAAGAGGATGCGTGTCTGTGGGAGAGTGGGATTTTGCCAACGCTTCCTCGAGGTCACGGATACGGTCACCCATTTCATTGATCTTGTTATGCAACTGTTCGGTATTAGCCAGAATGAACCTGACGAGTGAGAAAAATGTCAATAGAGAAGTGGTGCGACACGCATGGCAGGCCACATACCGCGTGCCCTTCCCAGAAACGAGAGCGCCTGTGGGAACGTAAGTCAAAGTGCATTGAGAGTAAAAATTGAGCATACCATTGGGGCAGATATCACTGACGCCTCTCTTTCTGCATGAACCACTGATGGGGGGCCAAGCTTAGCTGACCGGCGGGTATCTAGATGCTTAAGGAGACTTACCAAGGGAAATTCCGGTCGCACTATTTAAAACCAACCGGTGAATACATGATATCGCAATGTTACGACAGCATACCTTGAGTTTGAGTCTAGTGAAAAGACGCCCACTCAGCAAGACACCAAACGCGAGCGAAAAATCAGACAAACCTGCGACATTCCTGGCACGACAGGGTCGTCTACACAGCAAACTGAGTCCATCGCAGTATATTCCAGAGTAACGAAGCGCTTACCTTCTTTCCAGAGGACCGTTTGGTACCATTGACGCTATCAGCGATGAAGATGTGCTCCTTGGCGCCATGACTATGGACGTGACCAGATTCGTCTTCTCCGCTCATCGTGGTACCACTTTCGGCGGATGCACAGCGAGGCCGTTTTGAGGGGCGGTCGACCTCCCCTTCGGGGTGCTCATGACCAGTCAACACAGACATTGAATGCGAGGGATTCGGACGAGGTGAATCGGGCAGAAAGGGACCCTTCGGAGGCTCGGCACTATTTTATGCTGGGACAGAAAAGGGAATGTCTTACTATGGGATCCTGACACACTTCGCGTGCGTTCTCTTGTTCTTTCTAGTTCCAGGTCCCCCATCACGACCGTAGTTGTGGAATTTGACATTTGTGAAGGGGAAATCAGAAGCATATTGAAAGAAGGCCTCGAGGAATGCAACGGGAGCAAACGTGACCGCATACCGGTGTTCTAAACACAGTACTCCAGTCCTATCTCCTTCCGACTCTTGTCGAATCTCCGTCCATGATACTTGATACGAATGAAGGATCGTACAGGGGCGTGACGTATTGTTGGTCCAACGGAACTATTTACTATTTATATTGCCGCCGAAAGGCCGCATTGGCTTACCCAATAGCAATTTCCACTTGACTCGGATCAATTGATCAGGTGGCCGAGTTTGAAAACCGAGATACGGACTTTTACACATGCTGGTAAATTATCTATTTTCTACAGTTTGCTCTCCAAAGCTTGCGCCTTTTCCATCATAATACGCGTCTCTGTCGCAGCCTCAGCAAGGTAGTGCTTCAGCTCAGCCGTATTCCTCTTCAAACTAGTAATCGTCCAGCGAATGTAGTCATCACCGATCGCATATGACAGACCGTACCCATCCGGAACAACTACGTAGATCACCGTTAGCTGCCGTACTTTTCGCTTACGTTTTGACATACCTTCGCCGTACCCCCACCCATCAAAGTACGGGCTGCTGAGATTACTCGTGCTCAGCTCCCAATGGTTGGTCTTTGAAAACGAAGGGTCGTTGTAAATCTCAGGCGTCTGCTCGCCTTCCTTGAGAAGCTTCTTCAAGCCAAAGAAGTGCCTATCGACACCCTGTCCATCAGCCGCCCAAGCAGCATATTGTAGGTGCCGCGTAACGGCCGCACGGAACAGGTTCGCGCGATTAGCGTCCTAAACAAATAAATAAATTTTCCTGAATCAAATCCCGTCCAAGCGAAACGTGCCAGCCAACTTACCGTCTCGTTGGGATTCAACATTGCCTCAGCCCACCGCTTTGCTTCCGAACTCGATGAACGGATGACTTCAGTTCGCCCAAGTTGGTACTTCCTCGTCTGTGCGCTTTCGTACGTGACGCCGGGACGACCGAACATCTTATGAAAGGCGAGCTGCTTCACTAATTGTGCCCACGCATCAGGGGAGGCTTTGAACTTCTTGATGGTATTTTTGCCATAACCTTCGTAGTGGAGAACCTAGAACACCGGGTCTGTCAGGGTCAACGGACAACAAAACGAATAGAAACTACGTACGTGGAGATCATGGCTTCCAACCAATTCTTCAAAGCGCTTCTCAGCACCTTGAACAATACTTTTCACTTGGTCGTTAACCTTAAATTTCAATTCCACTGGTTCTGGAAGGTTTTTCCCTGTGTCGGCAGATCTAGCTGGCCCGAGGTCGACTTTACCATGTGCCAAAGTGGCTAGGATGAACTCGTTCAGGCGTAGAGTCGGGGTTCCATCCATACACGAGTGCTCCCCCAAAAAGCCCGAGCGACCATTGTCAAATACGATCACTGTCGAATAATGAGCAATGATATAACAAGGTTAATGGAAACACGACCTACATTGATGTTTATCGTAGAAGCGGTTCTTGCCGTCTCCCACCCAGCATGCCCACGATATATCTTCCCTAGTAACGGGCTTTGTATCG
Organism: Armillaria gallica; assembly: GCA_037576215.1. Classification (NCBI taxonomy): domain Eukaryota; kingdom Fungi; phylum Basidiomycota; class Agaricomycetes; order Agaricales; family Physalacriaceae; genus Armillaria; species Armillaria gallica. Next base: position 487,782 of record JBANDB010000010.1, read on the forward strand.
TCCAAACAAACGACGATCATAGAACTCTCAATCTCCTCCAAGGACTTTGCATTCGTTCCATCGGCAGAGGCTGCCAACAATTGTGCGCGAGCGTCGGTCCAAAGATCACGGTTGTCAGACGTTAGAGCACCGATAGGGAGACCCGAGGATGAACCGGCTTTCTCTATCACTCTTTCTATTTGGAATTCGAGTTCTGCCGCAGACAACTCTCGGCCCGTAGAGTCAATTAAGGGGACCTTGAAAAACTTGTTTTTGCGAACGAACACGACGTGATTGTGGGTGGCAGCATCAAATTTGTGGGCAGTATCAGAAGGTTTATTCGGGTATCGCGATGAATGGAATCTGTCGACGCGTCAAGGATGTACCGATGGCCACCATCAGTTTGCACTCACAACCACTTGTAGGACGCCATACAAAGAGGTGCTCCTCGTACTTTTTCGGGTTCTAATGCTTGACTGGGAAGATGAATCAGTTAAAAGTTGTTCCATTGGGTCGGATACGCGCACCTTTCCGTTAGGTCCCTGAAAGATAGCATACTCTTGAGTAAGCTAGCCGCTCGCTTGACAGGGTCCCGGCGCAGCTTGTCGTCGAGGTGGACATAGAAGTAGCTGACGAAAACGATGACAGGGTCACGGTAGCCCATGTACGCGGCATCATTCCACCAATCGCTGATCCAGTTGGTTACGTTGGGATCTGCAGCTCTGGCTTCAAGACGTTTCTGGAGTTCGGCACTGAGAGGGGAAGCGAGAAAGTCCTTAACGACAGATTCTGTCCGTTTGTACGCGGCTTCCGACACATGGGGACGAACACTCTCAAGATATTTGTGGACGGTGGAGGAGAGTGTAGGGACAGGTAAGTGGGGTAAAGAGGCCTGGTAACGCAGCATGGGGCCAGCAGAGGGATCTATAGCGTATCCTGGGGGAGGATCTGTGTTTCTGGAGGATGCAGTGGACTTGAATCCGGCCTTTCCACTTGGTTTAGACATAATTCTTGGTATCGAAGATGCGCACGATATAGTTCGCTGAACAGCTGTCAGGAAAGCATCAGATTTGACATGCGACGACGACATACGAAGCGGGATGTATTTGCTAGGGACGAGATCATGCCAAAAAAAATAACGTGTTGGCGGTTAGTAGAAGCGTGGAGGTCACAAGGCAAGGAGCATCGGTACTAGGATGGCTGTGCCAGGTGCTGCCGCCAGCGATCGGCAGGGGCTCTAGGAGAGAGGGCGCTGGGTATACGCCGTTATATGCTGGCGGCTAGGGACTCCGGTTCCGCCTGCTTCCGTAGCCGGGTCTCCTCTCATCACACGTGGATGCCGTCGGGATCGTGTGGCTGTACATCACTGACGCATCCTTTTTTCGTACCCTATGCACCCTGTAAAATTATATGTATACGATCTCAGCAATGGGATGGCCAGGCAGCTCTCACGCCAGCTAACCGGCAAGCAGATTGACGGCATCTGGTGCGGAGTATACTCTGTATCCAGAGCCGTAGTTAAACTCGTTCTCTAGGCATACCTCGATCGTAGTCTTCGACAGAGAAGTATTCTATGGCCAAGGAATAAACACGACTGCGCCTGGTCGATCGCATGTAAGTAGGCCCAACTTTTATTCATTCGCTAGTCTGATGCTTCGTAGCATGGTTCACCCTTACACATACTAGATCTTGGCGAGACTGCTATAGATGAAGACACCTTTCAAGAATACATAGAAGACTTGCGTGATCATTACACCGCAGATAAAGTAAGTCATGCCTAGCATCCCGCTTAATTCTTGACCCCATCTTGCTTCATTGTAGTACCATCTACTAGGTTAGTCTACCACAATACCCAGACTATCCTCTAACAGCTGTCTTAGATTTTAATTGCAACTCGTTTACCAACGATGTCGCGGGCTTCCTCACTGGGAATTCCATTCCTGACTGGATCAAAGGTCATTCCTTCTTCTTCGCGAATTCACCGGTCACTGACTGCCTGGACAGATCTGCCAACGGACTTCCTTTCCACTCCGTTCGGACAAGCCCTACGGCCCACCATCGATTCCATGTACCGTCGTCCCACGCCCGGTACCACGCCTGCTCCCACTCCGCTTCCTTCGGCCCAAGCACCTGACCCGGCTCTCGCTGCATCGATTCTCCAGTCTGTTGCGGATCAAGCTCAGCGTAGTATGGGCCCTTCAACTGCCCGAGCTCCAACCTCCCTTCCTGCCACGGAATCCTTAGCAGCCCCACTGCATCCATGTACCAACTCGGCGTCGTTTCATAATCTGCTCCGCACCCATCGTGCCGTCGTAGTCAATTTCTCCAATGTGGCGACCTGCATGCCCTGCCGCATGATTGCCCCAATCTACGAGGATCTTGCCAGAAACAAGGGGATAACGGTGGGTAATAACGGCGTCGGTGCTGCCTTCACCAAGATCGATATGAGCACACCGATGGGGAACCAGTTGGCGTCGGAATGGGGCGTCAGAGTGATGCCGACCTTCATGTTCTTCTTGGACGGCAAAAAGGTATATTTTTCGAGAAAATTTCGATATCTCGGCTTACAAATGTGCACAGATACATGAAATGAAGGGCGCAGATGAGAAAGAGCTTAGAGCACAAATTGATCTGCTTATTTTCCAAGCATATCCTCGTGCGTTTCTCCTTGTTTCATCTGCAATTTATTCAATGAATGTCATCTAGCCCATCCTCACACATCGCTCTCGCTTCCTAGTGTTCAGGCACTGTCCCTGAATCCAATATTATTCAAGCAAATTCCCTCGTTGGATACCGTCAGCAATAAATTCACATCTTACATCGACGCCGCACCTTGGCCATCCGACTCGCCACAATCACAAGTGCAAGTAAAGGATTCAATTACGGGCTCAATAGTACCGTACCTCAAGTCTAGATTTGCATCAAGGGCCACCACAACTGGAAAATCGCCTCTCCCATCTGCTACGCCGGTCTTGATCAACATGTGGGCAACAATAACAGCAGTTTTGGCAACCATGTTGCCCCCCGAATCACTCTTCCCACTAGCTGATATGTGGCGCCTTGGCTTCCTCGATCCAGCTGTTGGGACCTGGTGCGCGACGAATCCCCTAGACCCCATTACCATACTTTTATCAAAGGCTACAAACTCGTCCCCGCGTAATTACACGCTGACGGTGATACGCATGTTTTCAAATGCTTTCTCCACGCCTCTTCTCGCACAGAGAATACTGATCGGCGCTAACAAGGCCCGCCTCACGGCTTTCTTGATACCGTCGTTGTTGCATGAAGATGCAACGGTACGAACTTCTGCCGCGAGCTTGGCCTTTAATGCTTCCGCCTTCGTGCAGAAGGGCCGAGTCGACAAGGTAAGAAGCGGTGGCAGGACATCGGCGGAGGACGAGGACGAGGACGAGGATTGGGAAGTGGAGATGGTCAGCGCGATCATCGAGGCACTAGGAAGAGAAAAGGAAAATGAAGATGTTGGTATGCACATGCATGCATCTGACTATCCAAGGCCTTTTCTGACGCTGTTCCGCTAGTCCATCGGCTGACCGCATCCCTGGCGTGCTTGTTACGAGTTTCCCCGTTCTATGAAACTCAGCTGGCTTCGTTACTTGAAGTTCTTCAGGCTCGTGATGTCCTCAAGAGCAAGCTCGAAAAGGCAGGCTGTGGGCCAGACGGCGTGAAGAAGACAGAGGTTCGTAAATTGGTTGAAGAAGTGGCCTTGAAGTTATGCCCGTAGTATGAACCTCCGTAGAGATGGATGTAAACAAGTATACAGAGTCAATATTACTCGAGGATTTACATTGGATTTACACGCAAACGCGGCGGCCACGGGTATAAGCACATCATCTGACGAGTCAAGGGAAATAACCGAAAATATGACCCGCCGGCCGAACCCGATAGCGAACCCGATGGTCCGAACGCTCTGGTCATCATCCAGTTAGACATCGCTCTCCACGGCGTCCTGCGACGAGCACCACGACGACTGCCAGACAACACGCCGTAAGGACCCCGCGCACCGGCGGGGCAGAGATATGCAGTCAGGCCAGGCCAAATGGACCGCAAACAGCATGATCGGTGTGTCCCATCTGCGATTCCAGCCTTTTTTCGTTGACTTCCAGCCCAAAGCTGGTGCCGGCGGTGGTCTCATTGCGAGCGTTGCTACATGTCCACTAGACGTTGTCAAGACCAAGTTGCAGGCGCAGAGAGCGGTGCAGGGGCAGGCGTCCTATCAGGGCATATTCGGTGCGTTCTGATGATTCGCTTCCTGGCGATTTTGGCTCATTCCTGCGGCGTATCAGCGACGGTCAGAAATATATGGCTTCATGATGGCTTCCGTGGATTCTATCGAGGGCTTGGTCCTACAATATTGGGTTATCTCCCAACCTGGGCTATTTACTTTGCGGTTTACGACGGAATCAAGACTGCGTTTGGGGAGGTGCCTTTGGGGGTCCAAGCGCCGCCTCACGAACGGTTGTATCCTGCCGCCCAGCCCAAAGGATACCAGCCGGTGATGCGCGAACATTCGTGGTCGTTGCACATCCTGTCGGCCATGTGTGCTGGTGCAACGAGCACCATTTGTACGAATCCTTTGTGGGTCATCAAAACGCGATTCATGGTGCGGCGTATCATATATTACTTCCCGCGTGTACTGAAGATGCTTCGTTGCTTGCTTAGACTCAGTCTCGTGACGAAGTCAGGTATCGACACACAGTTGATGCTGCTCTTACGATTTATCGGACAGAAGGATTACGAGCATTCTACCGCGGTCTTCTTCCCAGCCTTCTTGGGATAGCACACGTCGCCGTGCAGTTTCCGCTATATGAGCAACTGAAAGTTTGGGCTCGTGAGTACCCCTCCATTCCCCGATTCTAACTGCTCTCACCGTCCATTTCCCTAGAACAAGAATCGGAGGAACCATTGTCGGGCCGAGTCATATTGCTCTGTTCCGCGGCTGCCAAAATGACTGCATCCGTCGCTACTTACCCTCACGAGGTTGTGCGAACTCGACTGCAAACCCAACGGCGGCCGTTGGCGGATGATTTCTCATCCGATGGCATGATTAAGAAATACCCCAGAGGCGGGATTATCTATATGACCCAGAAACTTATTCGGAAGGAAGGTTGGACCGCCTTGTATAGAGGACTTTCTATCAACCTCCTCCGCACTGTACCAAACAGTGCTGTTACTATGTTGACGTGCGTCTCGTTACCGCTTCTCTGGGACTATCTACTGACATAATTTCGTAGGTATGAGCTTTTGATGAGACACTTGTCATCACGGACGCCCTGACGTAGCTTTGTCGTTGATTAGTAGACCGGTAACAGATCCTTCTACGGACGGCAGATTGCTTCATATACAGGGTGGTTACGAGACTAGTTGATTAGATTGAGTGGTTTATATCAGTCTGCGACTGTGAAGATTTTACAGTCCATTTGACTTGCACTATGTATATTAGTACAACACCTACGCGTCCCCGCCGCTTTTCTTCATTTCGCTCCCGTGCACTACTCGATACATCGATACAATACAATAATGCTGTAGACTATCGTCGTTCCGGGTCCGAAGTCCAGGTTAGATGCGCGGGAGATGAAATGAATAAATCAATACTCGCGGGATGACGATGTACTTGACGGTTAACATTTATCATCCATTCATGAACAAGAATGGAAGCTGAGCATAACGAGCAATGATAAAGACCCGCATGTATGCCGGTGGGGTTGGGAAATATGTGGCTACACGTCATTCTCAACGTTCCCGGGTATAAGTGATTGATACATTTCGGATAGGAAATGACGAGCATTGCCCGAAGGCCATCCCATCGAGGATAGGAACAAACCTTCCCTTGATGTATATAATTTTGCCAAAAGTAGATCTGTCTCGGAGGTCAACAGGCGCACAGCAATGGAACCGTGAAGGCTAGTCAATCCATTCGTAATGGGAAAATAATAGGCGGTCGTCTATGAGCCATCTGTACGGCAGAGTGATAGTGATTACAGACAGAACTTATACGCGACCGCTTCCCGAGTGACAATACCAATTTGTATCCCGAGGAGACGGTGTATGTACTTCTCTGGGTGGTAATAACAATTCATGATCGGTTTTTAGTTGGACAGAGAACCAGCGCTTCAAGTTGCCAACACCAAATTTAAACAGTACTCCTCCATCCGTTCAAGAAAGTACTATTCAAAGGTCTCCCTAGAACCGAAGTCAGCGCGGATGATTCACCTACTAGCCAGAGTGACGAAGAGTATCAGATGAAGTCGCAAGGTATAACGCTGAGAGTCTAAGAACTTTTTTTTTTTCAAGTGGTACGCAGATTGAGAAAGATCACGGAAAGATCCTGTCGTTAGAGCGGCTGCTGTTATCCACTGAACCGAAGTCATCGCTCCATACCAAGATTTCAAAAGCCACGAGGAGAACGCGAAAAGTACTCATGATAGATCTCGGCCACGGTTCTGGCACAAACACGATATTTCTGTTCCTACTTGTAGTGAATGCAGGAAGTTTTGGCAGTGGCAACGCAAGGCCGCACCTCAAAAAGTTTTTTAACCGAGACATGCACAAGAAGACGATTAGTCGCTATCTGCGCCGTAGAATTGGCGGCGATAATGCATGCTGCAATTTTTTTCAAACGTATCAGTCAGTACAAGACAGCAAGGACTCGGACACTGGACATACCCCCCGACGCCCAACACGTGATAGCCGACACCCGACATTTATTTTCTAGTCACTTCGGAGGCGTCATACATCCTTTCTTTGATTCAGCAAAGCAACTGAAGGTAGAAGTCAATTTAGGGTAACAATGCGCTCCATTGTCAAATGAGTGCAGAGCGCGCCCCCGCCCATATGCATACGACAATCGCATTTCACATCCTACAAATATTCCCTCCGTTTGAAAGGCGCCACATCACGTCTAGGGTACCTTGAAACGGGGTGATACTTGGAGGCCCTCGAATACCGCTTTGGAAATAACGGGGCACAATATGAAAGAAGTGCGTGCGTCATAAGAAGGTAACCCGCCTACGTGATTTCAGTGAAAGAAGTTTGCAGGCATCACAAATGTCACTTGGTGATCAATGCACATACATGATTTCATAGCGTTGGCAAAAGTATGGGTATACCGTTGAAACTTTGCTGGCAGAAAAAAAGAAGGAAAACAAGTCAAAGGAGTGGACGCGTATCAGCGAAAATAGGTTGGGATGTATGAGAATGAAGTAGAAAGCGATATGATGGTAGTGGCACACACAAGGAAAACACACAATGCATGAATAAGGGGTAATAATTCGGCTTGGGGGGCAAGTCCGGTGAGAAGAAGAGGAAGTACGTATAAACACGGCACAAAGAGTAACTAATGAAGGACCAAGAGGTGCCGGGATTGGATATGAAGGGTGTGCGGGTGAGCGGGGAATATTGTTGATGTCGAGGGTGAGAATATATGATAATAAAGTCAGGAAGTTGGGGACTAACGGAGGGGAAAGATGCGAATATGAAGCTACAAATAACCCATGAGAAAAGACCAAGAAATGACAGACGTAGAGACAGACGTGAGATGCAAGAAAGTACGACAGTAAAGAATGGTCCCGTGCCGTCAGTGTGGATTGTCCTGCACGGTGTCACCACTGTCACTCATCGTCTCAACCCGTACACCTCTTGATGAGCTTACGCTCCGTATGTCGCGTCCCTCATCAGCCAGCTCCCTATTCAGCAGCTCACCCCGTCTGTCATTAGTACCAGGACTGTCCCCTTCTTCTACAGGCTGGCCCATAAAGTCAGGCTTCCGCAGCGCTTTCCTGAAAGCATCCGCCATTATTGCTGCGTCTGCGCCGGAAAACGGACCTGCATCGCCTGCACTCCCTGACACCGTGGATGCCCCATCGGGTGACACTATGCTCGGAGCACGTTGCCCGTGCCCGACAGAACTCTGGGGTTCGCCCGCACCGGCGGCCAAGAGCGGCGAACCAGGAGAGTTTCCCACTACATGCGCCATCATCGGCGATGAAGAGCCCATAGAGTTTCGGTTGGATTCGAGTTCGGCGTTACGCCGGCGTATCCGTCGGAGGATGAAAAATGCGAGTATGCATGTTGTGGCAATGGCAAGGAAGCCGAGAACGACTATGACGGCGATAGCCCAGTGTGGGAAATTGGAGTCGCTTCCACCAGACTGAACATTGCCACTACCATTGCTGGTTGAGCTCCCAGAACCAGACTCGGATGCAGTTGACGTTGTTGCTGTACTGGTGTATGGAGATGACGAACTTGCTGACGAGGTTGATGATGATGATGATCTGGAGGATGTTGCGGACATTGCTGAAAGAACGGAGTCGGCATATGTCGTTTCTGTCATAAAATAAGGCGACGTAAAGACAGTCACAAGGATTAGAACTCACGAACTGCAGTAAAGTGAGTCTGGGTTAATTCTGAGCCATCCAACTCTGAGTCGTTCCGCGTGACGACCCAGTAAAAGGTATATGTTAGATTTGAGCCACTCCAAGCTGCGCCATCAGTACCAAACCATGTGTCGTTCACTTGAGCAGTAAGGGAACCAGCTTGATTTCTGGGGTTTGTTTGATTGGGAAAGAAGAGCAGCTGCTCTCTTGAGTCTGCGCGGAAAAGATATACATTGACTTCATTCGTCTGAGTGAATTCGGGTAGACCAGAGTTCCCTGAAAAAGACAGTGAGGATGGATATATATGGACAGTGCTAAAAAAGAGAACACGTACAGACGAAGGTAGCCCATTGATGCTGAGGAAAAACGGAATCTGCTGAAGGAAAACACGAAATGACCTCGTTGCCGGAGTTGACCTCGCAATTATATTCTGCTTGCTCTGAGAAAGATGGATCAGGGAACTGCGCGGGAAAGAACAAAGAGCAGGTATGACGACGCACCGACTCCATCCTGGTTAACGATCTGCCGCACATTCAAGGCCATTGGCTCATGTATCCTGCGTCGTTTTGGTGCGCGAGAACGAGAAGAACCAGCGTCGGCTGGAGTCTGGGTAGGCCAGGGCGAATTTTCAGAGGGAGATGGAGACATTGAAGGGCAAAGTCTAGAGAAAAGCGAAGAATTACGAGGAAAAGTAGGATCTATATCGCATTATCCAGGGAGAAGGGGAGGAAAATGGGTACTTGCGCTAGGCAAGTGGACGACAACGACGACGAGCAGCGAAGAGTCCAAGACAGGTCACGGCTGTTACGGCTCGTCACAACCGAGCCCTCACGCTCTCACGATGATACAATATTTAGAGTGACCCCGGTCACCCTCGCTTGCATATGTAAGCGCAGCCATTTTTATTTCACAGCGACAACCGCGACATCAGATGGACGTGATTGATACATGCCCATTGCCCACTGCCCAAGTACTGCTACATAGCACAACCCAACGGTATCCAGTATCCATTCTACTCTATCCACCCAGTATCTCAGAATAGCATGGGAACGAGCCTCGTGGTGCCCTCAGTGTATAACGAGCTAGGCTAAATTTGGCAAATGTGATGATATAAATTTTAATTTTGAATTCTCAGGGTCGTCTACCACGTGATCGGGCCGCACTTCCGCGACCGGGTATGATGTCAATCTTCCCCTTTGCCTCCGTCCGCCACAGGTTCACCATGTACCGTAACCTCCTGGCGCATCTCTCCAGGCCGACGACCTCCCTGCCGCTCGAGACGATCCAGGCTGCTCTTGCTCATCATCTTGCTCATCTCTCGCCACTGCCGACACCGTTGGCCGCGACCGCTGTATCGTCACCGCTCTTTCTTTCGCATCCACTCACGCTTGCCAAGCTCGACGCGCTCTCGACGGCTTTCCGACATGCGCTGCATATCAAATTCGACCTACTTAAACGCGATGCCGAACAAAGGTCCGCACTGGGCGCCGTCTTCTCGCGAGCCGTGAGAACCCGTCTCGCTTTGTGGGTCGATGCTCTTATTAAAGGCCTGCAAGGTGGACAGCCCATCATGAGGCTCGCTTGTTCAACGGGCGTAATATTGGGGATCAATGATGTAAAACTTACATCCCAGGGATACGTCGAGAATGAAGTTGTGTTGTCACTAGCCGAGGTTATGGACCTTTACAAGTATGATACGTTCCCTCTTCCTTCGCCAAGCGGTGCTGGGGAATGGGAGAAGGAGTTTCAGCCCCAGGGAGATGGTGATGGTGAGTGAACCTTTTCTTATGGTATTTCCTTACTTACGCCTTTCTCTAGTTGACCTGTTGTCCATCGCGTTGATACTTTCCTCGCGCTCCCTGCCTCTGATTTCCGAAGAGAAGCTTAAAGCCCTTCCTTTGGAAATACTGTTGCAGTTATTGACGGCAACGATATCGACCGCATTCCTCGCTGGCAAGTTCCTGTCCTCGCCACCGGTATGTCTTTTTACTCGTCTCTCTATTACCGACACACATAGAGAATGCTCTTACAATAATGAGAGCATCGGTTCTAGACCTCCTCGGCCTATCCTATACTTTCCTCATATATATGGGCATTGGCGGTGCTCACCCCATTTTTAATTTAAGCAACCCGAGTCGCCGATAATGGCCTCCATCGCACCACTCTCAAAATTATCCAGTCTCGCCCACTCTCTCCGTTTGGACTCGCGGCCGAAGGATGGTCTTGTGACCGCACAAACCACACTCACGACACTGCGTGAAATATGTGCCCACGTTGAAACGAATTACCGAGCATGTCTACAGGAACCCGAATCCCCAGCATTACCCTGGCTGAGGCTCAAAACTCTCCTCTTCTCAACAATTATGATCGCTGAATCTGTGCTATCCTCCATCATATATGTGCCCCCGACTTCGACGACGACTTCCATTGCTCTGACGACGCTCTTCGCACTCTCCCATCTAGCGTTTGTGATACAGCAGTTTGGTGGTATCACCGCCTCTGGAGATGGATTCAAGGAGTTGAAAAAGACGGTCTATCTTGCTTTGGATATCATCGCCAGCCAAGGTGATGAAGAGGGGGAGAGGTTTGTATATGAGCTCCGAGACAGCAATACTAACTCCAAAGATACAGCAGACTTTGTTCTCGCGAAGAAGGCCTTCGTGCTCGCATGCGTTGAACAGTTGATTCCGGTGCTCAGCGCAGAGTGTATAGAGCGGGACGTATGGCCACTCTGCGAGTCTCACCTCTCCGAACCGAGCCATCGAGAAACCTACGAATCAGCACATTCAGTCGTGCTCGCTGTCTTGAGCAATAGTAAGGACACTGTCAAACGCATGGTGCCGTTCTACACACAGTGTCTGGTTGATAATTCTGGCGACGGTGGCCTAGACACGCATCAATTGTGTTTGGCCTTCTCGACACTCGTCCGGTGCGCGTGCGAGAGTGGTGATTCTGCGCTAGGATGGTTCCCGGTTGATTCTCTTATCCGTGAGATCAAGCAAACTCGGACAGACGAGAAAAGGGCGAAGAGGCTGAGACTCGGGTTGATATCATGCGTGTCCGCTGTCCGAGGCGTACAGATGCTTGAGAGGATTTTGGTGGAGGTTAGACGCGTTTTGTGTGGGAGCCAAGGGAAGAGCACCGGACCACCTGTCCGTGCCAATGATCGCATGGAGGAGGTTGAAAAACTGGCAGAAGAGATTATTCATCATGTGGGAGGTGTCGATGGTGAGAAGGAGTTTGTTATCCGATGGTGGAGTGAACATAGGGCAACTTTTGCCGTAGATAAGGAAGACACCGAGTTGGCGCGGTTGTGACTTCTGTGTAGTAAATCTATCAATAACATGCAAATAACACGAGCCTACGGCTTTTTGCGGTTCCGTCGGCTCTCGGAAGGAAACGTGTTTGATCTCGGCTGGGACGGTCACCATGTCGACTCATCCTTCAATGTTGGATGTCCACCAAGTGAAGTTATTCTACACATGAGATCGTGTCGCAGACATTCCTCGTGCTTTCAATTTTCGTACTTCCAATTCCTCATTCATCATACCTCTTCGTTGACCCGAACAAAGATCACATTCGCTGAGGTTGAATACTACTTGAAAGGCAATTGCTTCATCTCCTCCGCGGAACTACTGTTTACCATGGATGTGCGTGTCTTCTAGTCTCAGAACACACCTGTGATCTCAGCTGCCATCGACCTCGGTTCAATTGGTTATCGCGTTCTCATGGACATTACGGATACAATGCTAATATCGGGGTATGTCAGATGGCGGTACTGAAACTACTAAACAGTGGGTCACCGAGAGTCGTTGACAATCTTTGAATGGGTCGTATCTAGCACTACGATAACGTTGAGTGAGTGCCCGAGGCCGACCACATGTGTAAAGGTGACTTGTATCGTTGTTCGTCAAATCCGCATGGGCTAGACTCTAGCTTGTAAGCAAGGCTTTCCGATTGTTTGTACACTTGGGCCTGCATAGTAATGGGTACCATTATAGGTTATATCACACGTCCTTCGGCTTGAGAGCGCTTGGCCCTCCCTGGAGCTTGGGCCTGACACATCACGATAGGCTTCAATGAAGTTCGATTTCTATAAATGATTCTACACCGAGATCCCAGCCGGAATTTTACGGCTGCCCAACAGCTTACATTTTCGCTACAAAGATACCGGCCACCGGTTCAATGCGAAATCGAAGTGCTTCACGTACTTTCGATTTACCTTTTTAACTCACACAATGGCCTCTATATGTAACGGTGCGCTCTCCAAATTTCGGGGCCTTGGCCTTAGCGACAGTCGCTCATACGATGACGCTTAGTTCAATGTTCTGTTCCCTACTTGCCTTTCCATGTGGTGTACACTGATTCAAAAAGGTACTGATCTACATGGTCCGGGGATCTTGCGCTTGCGGTGATCTCGCATAACTAGTTGCGCTTCCGCACTGTGCACCGTTGCTTATTGCCACCTTCCATATGAGCTGACTTTGCGTAAGCTGGAGCTTTATCGGGGCCACGACCGCTGACACACTTGGCTATACGCTGGATGCGCCCATGGCAAATAACGCAATCCTCATCGTTGAACGACTATTGGAACTTTATAGATTGCGGAGCAAAAACGAAGCTTCGATTGACTTCATCCTTGGATAATCCATCTCTAGATTATCTCATTCCCAAGACTCGGGTTCGGAGCTATCCAGCTGCATATCGATATTCGTCGATGGTTCGAATCTCGATAGCATTTGCAATTGCCATGAGGACTCATGTACATCTGATCATTTAGAGAAGCGTCTGATGCTCTTATGATCAATAGGCCGGATCCCCTTGCAGAAAAATTAATGTCACAACACCCACATAAGTTACCTACCTCGTTAACAAGTTTAATCCGGCGCCTCAAGGCAAGGAGTCTGGTGGACCTGCAGGTGGTTCGAGCCCTGTAACCATCGAATACTAATGTTTGCCTTTTCTATCAGATCCTTTGGCCATCAGATGCAACAACTATACATGTACCCGACGGGCTCCGACCTAATATTGCCTGACAATCCAGCAGTCGTTCCTGGTTTTTTGGTCAGAAATGATTGAATGCCGGACCGGCTAAAATTCAAACGCCGGGTCTTGGCTACTAGAAGCCCGACCATGCCATCAGTATTTCGAAACCGTGACCGCATTCCGCTGGTATTTAGATCCAGACCAGAGCCTGCATCTCGCTGCATGGCTTCTTCCGTCAATCGGATTGAGTAGCCTGCAGGGGTATAGATATCTGAGAAGTATATCCAACGGTGCTCGGATCCATTACAAAGAATCCACCTTACTACCAAAATCTCTCCAATCGTCCCTCGCGTTACGGGCCCTTAGCGCGCTCCGGTACCTCCGAACCAGGCAAAAAGGACTGGAGGAGTAATATAAATCTCGTGTCGGCGCCAATAACTCGTGTCGCCCCTTCTTCCTCTCCGTCACTCCTGTTGTTATATATGGCGTCGACAACGCTCACGGAGACTCTGTTAACCATTCCTGATAATGTATCTATCTCCCAGTTTATGCTGGACTGCCAACATCCTTTACGACCGCAACGAGGTGACACGCCGTGTTTTACAGATAATGATTCAGGTCAAATTGTCAGTTTCGACGAAGTGAGTGTCGTTACCGTCGTCTCCCATTTTGTAATTGTCCTAACTGTTACTCAGGTAAAGCTTCGTACTCAACTACTGGCTGCCGCATTGAATACCAGGTATAACCTTTGTCAGTTTTCTGTTTGATGACACTGTTTCGGGACTGAACGTCACATAACTATGCGTAGCTGACAACGACGTCGGTAAGTTGGTCATGGATACCTTTCTGGAAGACGAACTTACCAACAATTGGTTTCCAGTTCTGATTTGTAGTCCCAATCATGTTGGTCAGTACCATTTGACCTGTCCGTGTCGCTCAACGCCAGTCATTGAGGCTAATACTTCAAACACTTAGACTACGCTGTTGCGACTTGGTCGGTCCATCAGATCGGCGGTATTGTCACGTAAGGCTCCCTTTTCATTTTGGTAGAGTGCCACAAAGTTCTGAAGCGGTCCATATGTAGTCCGGCAAACCCTGGAATGACGCCGGAGGAACTATGTTATCAGCTTCAGATCACCAAAGCTTCTTTCATCATAGTTCATTCAGCTGCGGTAATTACCGCACAAACAGCTGCTCGGAAATGCAACCTACCCCCGACACGCATCATCTTACTCGATGATTGTGAACACTACGACTTATACAGCGTCCCTGAACTAATATCGGAGGCCTTGGCAAATCAATATTCGTTTTCTCCGAAGCTTTTGAAGCCCGGGGAAGGCAGTACTAAATTGGCTTTACTAATGCTCAGTAGCGGGACGACCGGGAAGCCAAAGGTGAAACGTCTATGTCCCTGCGTGCCTATGATGACTGACGCAAAGAGTTAGGCTGTTAAGATCCCACACCGCGCTATCATTGCTAATTTAGTTCAGCTAGCAATACATCACCAAGTGTACACGTACCATAAAGGACCGTCCCGAGGATTCAGATGCGGGGATAGTTTACTTGGAGGTATGCCAAATTTACTCGCCCAGACTGTTCATATGCTCACTAGCACCAGTGCTACCTTTCTTTCGTAAGAAGCGTATTGAATGAGACCAAATGCCTTGTCATTAACACCGCTTAGATGTCGCTGGCCTTCTTCTATCGGTAAGCATGCATTTCATTCTACCCCTATGGGCTGAAACGCTGAAACGCAAACGTGCAGATGCATTTACCAGTGTTTTGCGGGGTAGGATTACCATGTTCCGCTCTTTATGGTGCTGAGACTGAAGCAAACATTACAGATGTCCATAATCGTTGTTCGTCGATTTGACTTTGTCAATATGCTGCGAAGTATCGCACGCTATCGAATAACTGATTTAGTGTCCGTCAATGATGTTTCAATCTCTCCTGCCGCTAACTATCTTTTATAGAATCGTCCCTCCCCAAGCAGTTGCATTATGCAAGGTGTGAAAAGCGGTCAGTATTTCATCCGTACACCAAGTACTGATTCGCAGGAAAGCATTCAGCGGTGAAATCTTACGACATGTCGAGTGTAAAATGTGTAATCGTTGGCGCTGCTCCCATGACCAAGGAGATTAACGCCCTTCTTTTCAACGTGTTTCCCTCTGCTCAAATCGGACAGGCATATGGTTAACTGTTCCCGAGATATGAAGAGTTTCTACTAATATGTTTATGTCAAGGTACCACCGAGACACCTGCCGTGCTTGCCACAGTGCCTTTTGAGCAGCAGAGAGGTCCAGTCGGGAGTAGGGTGCTCTATTGTTACATGGCCCGGACCCTATTAACAATGTTTATCTCACAGGCGCGGGAAGGCTCTTACCGGGTGTTGAAGCGCGCGTCGTGAAGTTCGACGGTACTTTTGCTCGACATGGGGAGCCCGGAGAATTGGAAGTTCGATGCCCCAATATGGCTCTCGGTTATCTGGACAATGAAGAAGCGTACGTGAAACCATCGCTTTGCATTCATTTCCCAGGATGAAATGTCAGATGAAGCACCCTCGAAACCTTCCGTGACGGGTATGTGAACCTATACGGTTATAAATCACTCAAATCATCATCGATTCTTCAGGTGGATACGTACAGGTGACGAAGTTATATTAACGAAGGACCGAGAGGTTTATATCGTTGACCGCATAAAGGTGTGACATCAATTCTTATCTTCTTGAATGCTATTAATCACTAAAGCAGGAATTCATCAAAGTGAACGGTTATCAGGTTGCACCTGCGGAGCTGGAAGGTTGTCTATTAGACCATCCGGATGTGGTTGAATCGTGTGTCATTGGTGTTCCTCATGACTACTGTAAGTCCGTCTTTCTCTAGTACACGATCTCCGAGTTCACTGTACTACAGCTGGGGAAGTTCCCTTGGCCTTTGTTGCGCTGTCGTCGGATGCGAACAAGCGTATTCGACAGAATCCATCTGCTTCCAGAGCTATCAAACAATCTATATTACAAGTGAGCTGTTCAATAATCCACAACGTGACCACGAGTTTACGAAACTGGTGCAGCATGTCACGAGAAACAAAGTTAGGTATAAGCACCTCACTGATGTTAGGTTCGTTCCCAGTATTCCCCAGACTGCCAGTGGAAAAATTCTACGGAGGCAGTTCCGCGAGCAGTCCAAGACTGTATGTCATGCTCCAATGGCGAAGTTATGAGTAATTACGAAGTGGGGAGGTTGTAACTTATATTCAGTCGGACCCGATCATTGATCATGTGGGGCGACTTGTGGGGAAATATGTAATAATATACACGTTGTTCTCAAGTTCAACGGCCCGGATTCGCTCGCTTTATCCAACAGAGGGTCGCTCATACTCCGGAGATCAACAAAGACAACACTATAGGTAGAGACCGACATCACGGGACTCAATCATGACCGAGATACGTACTCCTGTGAGATTGCCTGCAGTTCCCGATAATCTTTCCATTCCCCAATTCTTCCTCGACGGGCATCACCATATAGCCAGGCCAACAGAGAAACGGGGAACACCATGGTTGATAGAAGATACCAGTGGACAGACGATGTGTTTAGAAGAGGCAAGTGCGCAAATCGGATGCACGGTTCGGACGACGATATTTTTTAACTAGGTCCGTTCACGCACAAGCGCTCTGGCTAATGGATTGAAGCATCGATACTGTATCGGTACGACGAAAGTTCCCGATACATGTCATTCGGCTCATCAAATAATCATATCCATCTGCAGGCGAGGATGATGTTGGTACGGAAATCTTTCTAATCTGAGAATTCTGCCGAATTCAGTGCCATGGGTAGTGCTTATCTTCAGTCGCAACCATATCGGTAGGATCCTTTTGATTCTCGCGGGATATCGTCTTGAAAAATTCGCCGTTAAAGATTATCCTATAGTCATATGGGCCGTTCACAGAATTGGTGGTATCATATCTGGGGCTAATCCGGACTACACTGCCCAAGAACTAAGGTACCAACTCGAGATCAGCAAAGCAGTCCTTATCATCACGCATCCAGATACACTTAACATCGCAGTATCAGCAGCCGAGGCTAATAATGGCGGAGTCCTACTCGACCGGATCGTTCTGCTTGGCGCACGCACTCAATCCAACCCCACTAATTCCTCTTATGTCACTTTGCACGAGTTGGTGGCGCTGGGCCTATCAAAGCCACTTACCTACTTTGAATCCAAGATAAACGGAAAGACAAAACTTGCTTTTCTGAGTTTCTCCTCAGGTACAATTTTACCATGCTTTCTTCGGCGACGTTTACTGCCTTTACTTCTGAAACTCTACAGGCACAACAGGAAAACCAAAGGTTGGGCATGATCATGATGCGAGATCAAAGCGGTGGATATTGACTGTCCAGTACCTAGGCTGTCGCAATACCACATTTCTCGGTGATAACGAACGTTATACAGATGGCCGTCCATAACAAAGTTAGCGAGGAATACACCTCATGGGAGAATAGGAGATACAGACCGGGTGATATTGCCATGTGTGGTGAGTACCAATCTCACGAAATGCAGCCCATGGGTTCCAACGTCTCACAAATTCTCTTAGTGCTTCCGTTATATCGTAAGCGCGGAGTCAACTGCGTTTCACGCTTACTCACTTTCGTATAGATATTTATGGCTTGGTGTTGAATGTAAGGTTCTATGGTCATTCTGTGCTCGCCTGACATCGTCCAAATAGCTGCACTTCATCCTGTTTTGTGGAGTAAGCGGGGCCAATAATCTTATTTGAAGATTAACTCCTCGGACTGACGGCCATGGCAGATGTCTGTGGTGGTCGTTCCAAAATACAACTTCATTGGGATGTTGGACAGTATCATCCGTCATCGTGTAACACATTTGATGTAAGAGTCTCCTCGGGTACTAAATGGCGCCGGCACGTAATTTTTCCCTAGGCTTGTTCCGCCACAGGTTGTCCTGTTATGCAAAGTCAGCCGCGAAGGTTCTCACAGAATGATCTTCACTTACGAATTCTATCTCAGCATCCCGTGGTTAAACAGTACAAAGCGAAACTGCAAGTGGTTAGAATGATTATGGTCGGAGCAGCACCGCTATCCCGAGAAGTGAATCAGCAGTTATTTCAACTGTTGCCCGATGCCCATATCGGCCAGTCCTATGGTACTTGTCTTTTGCTCCAAAGTGTATGCCTCCGCCGACAAATCTTCAGGCATGACCGAGACTTGTACAGCGACATCCTCATGGCCAGTTACTCGTAAGCGCGGAACATCCGGAAGTAAGGCGTCCATAAGTATGTCGTGACTGTTGTTTATAACGTTTTCAGGCGGAGGTCAGCTACTTCCTGGAGTGGTGGCGAAGGTTGTAAAATCGGATGGTTCTCTCGCCAATTACGACGAGCCGGGTGAGTTGATTACTTGGTCGCCGTCGAACGCGCTGCGGTACCAGAATGATGCACAGGCGTCAGTATAGTTCGACTAGATCCGTTTTGAAGAAGCTAAATAAAGCAATGAATCAGATCCAAGGACACATTTATCGACGGATGGGTACGCACCGGCGATGAAGCGAAAGTTGATAAAAATGCCGAGCTCTGGATCCTTGATCGTATGAAGGTTTGCAATATTCTTGGTCCGGGACGCCCACTCCAGGCTCCGGGATTGATGGCTTTTACAGGAAATTATGAAAGTCAGAGGCTTTCAAGTAGCGCCGGCGGAGCTCGAGGGGTGCATTCTAGATCATCCAGATGTCTCCGATGCTTGTGTTGTAGGAATTCCAGACGAATACAGTCTGTCTTCTGCTCTCTGTCATGGTTCTACCTGACTAATGGTCCTCTGTAGGCGGAGAAGTTCCGCTCGCATTTGTCGTCCTAACAGAAGAGGCAAGGTCCAAGGTTCTAGAACGAGGCCCTCAGATCAAGGATTCCATAATTAAAGTATGTTTTGCGCCATTTCTTTTTTTGCGGATGTTTGAGAGTTAACACTCTGATTGAAAGCATGTCGCCGCAAATAAGGTCAACTACAAACATCTCAAGGGTGGAGTTGAATTCGTTTCGGCGATACCAAAAAATCCTAGCGGAAAGCTGCTCAGACGTGTGTTGCGTCAGCATGCCAGGTCGCTGAGAATGAGGGAAGCCAAGATGTAATGCTGCATACCTCCAGTCGCGGTCCATTCGTTGCCGTGTTACCTGCAGTATTTATGCGTGTATATTTGAAGACCCAATGAAGGACATCGGCTTCTGCTACAAAAGAACGCACTGGGATCTAGTTCATGTGAATCCTGCATGAGCACGTTGTGCAATGGACGAGAGTTGTAAACGTACGAGACTCAAAATTGAGGCGATAACAAACTGTACAGTTCATATACATTTAATACAGGCCTGGACCTATTAGGAGAACCTCGAGGGGTCCAGTTTCTTCAAATTTCCACATCGGATCTTGCCATCCATAACGAGCTCACTAATAGCTTTAGCAGTACCTGGAGCATTGCAGATCCCCTAGTAATAGAGCGTTGATAAAGGTAATAGAAAAAAAGAAGCGAAGGACTTGCCCAGCATGTATGGCCAGCCGCGATGAATAGACCATTAGCGATCTTCGTCGCGGCCCCAACGAGGGGGTCGCTGTTGTATTTGACGATTGGAAGAAAACATGCTTGTCGCTTTTCCACCGTCCCTTCGCTTAGCTCCTTAGAGATAGAACTAACGTGCTTGCGAATGCTTTCGCATGCGGCCTCGTCTACTTCTACGTCGTCCACAGTCTCCGGGAGCGCGGAATCGTCACCCGGACCACAAGCATATACTTCGTTATTCGGTCGAGCATATATCTCTGGAGTAACTCTCTTCACGTTCTTGCCGGCCTGATGTAAAGAAATTTCTGTGAACAAGACATATGGCGCAATGGTGGTGCCAGGAGTCGCCCGAATGGTGATACTGTGCGCTCGTGTACCGGTAACGGGGAGTCCGGGGACGAGTGATGGCGACCAGGCTCCGGCACAGAGGATAATATCGGTTGCATGAATTTCGACCTGCTCCTGGGTTCCTGGTTTGACGTAAACCACCCCAGTGACTCGACCGTCGAGTTGCTTGATAGTAGTAACCCTTCCGGAAACAAGCTTGACGCCCTTTTCTTTGGCGAGATCCAACATACTCGTCGTGAATTGATACGGAAATACCTGGGCCGTTTCCCCAGTGGCAGCCATGGGCGAATACGCATCGGTGAGACTATCTCTGACCCAAAGCAAATCGTCCGGTAGACCTTTAGACTTGCGTTCTGTTTGGGAAACAGCGCAGTCGAGTCCGAGCGTCTTTTCCAGGCTTTTCCTTTTTCCGCCCTTGCCCACACCGGATCCGCTCTCCTCACCCAAAAGTCCTCTGCCTTCCCAACTGCCGGTTTCAACGTATCTCCAGCCCCATCGTTCTTTGCCGTTGTACTTCTTCGCGAGCTTGACGTGTTCGGCGAAGGATACATCCACTAGTTCCTTTGGATAAGCCCATTGGGCTATCAATCCGCCTGCTTTGCCGGAGGCACCTTGAGCAGGGCCATTGACTGATGCTTCGATAACGTGAACAGTAGTAGAAGGCGAGAACAAAGGATGGCGAGAGAGGTAGTAGGCCGTCGAGCATCCAATTATTCCTGCACCAATGATGACAATGTTGCGACTCGGAGTAGCATCCGTGGAGGTCATGGTTCAATATGGGAGAGTTCGGTGATGCGGTCCGCCATCCGTACATTCTGGAAAATCTACTACTGTATGCGTGACAGCGTGACATAGATTTCTTTTCGTCAGCTTGCTAATGCCTCTGGATGGGCACTCGTTTCTTGTCTCCCAAGGATGGTCTGGCAAAGGAACGGGTCTACGTCAAGGTGCAATAACGCGGCCTGTTATCGTAAATCAGAAAAAGACCCTTTCAGGTCTAGGGAAAGACCGCGACGAAGCTTTTCCGTTCTGGGATCAGTAAGAATACATTATTTTCTCGACGCGACTTGGGCTGACCTTCTTGTGCAGTTTGTTCTCAGCTGCCGCCAAATCTATTCAAGTCAAGATATCCAGTGATGATGATGATGAAAGCGAGACTGTGAGATCTCATGTTCATTTTACTAGTTCCGTGCTCATTTTATCTCAGGTTGTGTCTACTGAAGCCACCTTAACGCTGAAGCGAACCACAACTGGAATACTATGCAACCGAAGACCTCTAGGTGGAACATTGGTCTCTTCATCTGGGACAAGCACGCCAGATTCCGACCTCATGCCGCGACTCAGTTTATTGGCCATGGCAAAACGCGAAGCGGCTAAGCGCGGTCTTTATGCAAGATTCTTCCGAGGTCCTGTCTTGGGTCCCGATACCATTCCTTCTAAACCGGAGCAAGATGTGGAGGCGGAACATATAGTGGACAACATTTCGATGCAGAAACCGAAGGAGATCGATGTGGACATACAGTCAAAGAAGAAAAGGAAAAGAGGTGACGATGTAATGGAGAAGGCGGAGTGCAAAGAGGGTGACGAGGAGAAGAGAGAGAGAAGACTACGGAAAGCAGAGAAGAAAGCCGCAAAATTAGCGAAGGATGAGAAGCGAGAGAGGAAACGTCGGAAGTTAGAGAAACGGGCTGATGGTGATGTCACGAAGCAGGAATGGAAGCGGCTAAGGAAAGAGTTGAGGGCATTGGAGAGAGAAGGGCGGCAAAAAGAGGAAGATGGAGACAAATACGAGAAGCCGACGAAATCAGACAACTTGGGGGAAGCGGAAGGAAAGAAACGACGGAAAATACAAGAGTCTGACCATAGTCCAGATGCCGCTGACGATGCAGGACAATTTGACAAGGTCCGGGCAGGCAAGAAGCGGAAACGAAGAGAATCTTCACCGTAAATTTCTCGCTTCGTTCACAATAGACTTGCAGTTTTGTTTTACAGTAACGGATTATATTTGACACGATTACTACTACAAGGTTCCGAATTAAGGCCTGACGGTCAACGAGCAATCTGAACTGAAAGGGAAGAACGTGAATAGGTGATGGATTTCTAAAACATTACTGGTACTAGACAAGAAAAACGTGCGTGCATGCGAGGAAAGATGGACGTGAGTTGCAAATGACAAGAAAAGATAGAAACATCAGAAAACATTTCACGAACGCGGATTAGATACCTGCGCCCCTCCAAGCGCTTTGCAAAGCAATGCGTCGAGCCTGGAGTAAAATGAGATATCGTATCCAAAATAAAGGACTTTGAACGCCTACCTGATCAAGCGTGATGGAGTCTTCTCTCAATTCTACCTTTTGTCTGCCATCGTCATCGTCGTCATCGTCATCATCAAAGGCTCCACGTCCGCGCCCGGTTCGCATTCCGCCAAACGCTGCTTTCCCCCCGGCAAGCGAGAAAGGCGTTGATGCAACCGCTGTGCCGAAGACACTGGCGTTTGCTGGAGCGCCAAAGGCTGCAAAATCAGTGACTACCTTGCGTGGCGGTGAGCCCGTCATGAATCCCTTGGAAGAGGGTGACGTCGAAGGCGATCTAAGCGGAGAGCGTGGGGGTGTTGCAGGAGCAAACGAGGAATAGCCGTGTCTCGCTAGATTTCCGCGAACTGAAAGATATTTATCTGTGAAACGAGTGCCATTCACCTTTAAAAGGTATACTGAGTAACGTCTATCCAAGGATAGGTGAAGCGCCTACCTTCTTCAACAGCGGACGAGCGTCTGCTAACGAAGGAGCGTCGGTGAACACAGCAACATTATGCCGGGACTCTTCCGACTCCTTGTAGATGCTCTCTATAACCACCTTCTTCGTACTTTCATTCCGCAGCAGTAACTTTTCATGCAGCTCTCTGGCCACATCGTCCACGCTCTCGTTATTACCAATGATCCGTTGAGCAACAGCGTGCCCCACTTCGCGTACCAATCTCTCCATGTCGAGGTTCTCGAGAACACTCCCGACGATGGCATGGGAGAGTAGGTCCGCTGTGGTCAACGGTAACATCAACCCGGAGGTGATGTTAGTTATTGCTTTGTAGAAATCGGTTGCATACTATGGGGGCCCACCTGAGGATCAGTAAGCAGACGTGCGCAGGGTTACTCACCTGATATCCACTAAGAGCAGGTTCACAAGCAACGAAGAACTAATGAGAGTTAACAAAGGAACAACGTGGTTTGGGATCACAGCGTGACATACCAGGGTAATTCCACGGCTGGCCATCAAGCGTGCGATGACAAGAGGATCGTTCCCATCCGGCGACCCTTCATCGAAGCCTTGACAGAACATGAGAATTAATTAAAAAAGAGTGAACAGATCATACCATCTCCGTATTCCCCAATGCCATGAGGAGGAGCATCAGCAATGAGGACAACCATCTTACTCGCGTTCTCCCGCCATTCCATATTGAGAGCCTCGACCATAGCAGCGGTGACAGCTTCCGGGCCGTCGCCACCTCCGGAAGCATACAGGCCAGAGAGGTTCTTGTGCACCTTGCTAATATCCGAGGAGAATCCAAAGTTCCTAACGATGTAGGTGTGATCCTGTGGGGGATGGTCCCGGAAGGCCACCAAGCCGACTCGAAGGTCCTCTAGCGCTTGTAGTCGTCCTGACTCATAAATGGCGCCACAAATTTGCTCGATGTTCTTGGTAGCGGAGGAGATGTAACTGCCCTGGCTGCCAGTACAATCTTGGACAAAAACCAAATCCCTGTGGTGAGAAAGAGGGCCCCTTAAATGACGAAGGGGAGAACGGAAGAAAAGGCGGACTCACAGCTGTTTCCTGTGGGGATCCAGGTTACTTGTGTGCTGGTGACGAAATGGGTCGTCTTGAGGTTGCGACAAAGAAACGGGGGTCGACTCGAAATACATGTCCTCATCCATGGTGATGACACTCAATAGTTCAAGCTTGACAATGAAACAAAAGGGTGTTGGTTTGTTCAAGACGCGACACCTTCAGAAATACTGAGGTGAGTAGCAGAAACGTTAGAAAGAGGCCGTCACAACAACAATGAGGAAAATCGCTTGTTGAACCTGAAAGTGTATAATCAGAAACGGATCTTATGCCAATTGTGGTGACATCGTTGTGACCGGTTGCCTCCACGTGTTTCCCATGACTCAGTCTCAAGGCTTGGTTCTTTTTCTCCTTCAGACACTCGTAATATACTGAGCAATTAAATCTTTATTAAGACAGTTAATTATATATATATCTCAGTTCTCTCGTCTACCCAGCAACCAAGTCGCCCAGTGTGTCGTCCATTGGGGGAACCCAGCTGGGCGAAGAAGGTTCCGATATAACATCACCAGACCTGCCGTACATCCACCCAGCAAGGCGGTCAACGTAACATACCATCTTAGCCGCGCAGTTGACGACAGCGCACGGTCGGCGCCTCCTGGTATCGATTTATATCTAAGGATGATTATCAGTATGATATCAGATGCCATGCGTAGAATGGAACGCACGGATTCATGGCAATACCGCACACAGCATGGTACACGTCCGCGATCTGGCCGGTTTTGACACTGACAGAAACGGGGACTTGAAGTCCCAGTCGTCTGCAATACACGTCTGGTTGGACTTCATTCCGCTGTAAAGGTGTGCGTTAGAGCCGATTGGGTAACGAACAAGATGTTCTATTCTATACCTGTTGTGCCAAATCCAGGTCAGATTTTGTGGCTACAAACAGAGTTGGTATATGGTCAAGGCTGCATTCTTGCTATCTCGTAGTAGTGAGCATGCGATAGGAGACTGAGAAGCTGCCATACACACCCGAAGCTTGTTGATATACAAAAAGGAGTTCGTATCGCTTGAATCATGAACATAGACAATAACGTCTACCAAATCCGTTTTCTTCGAATTTCGAAGGGTTTCTGCGTCATATTTCGAACCAAACTCCTGTAACTAACATGCACTTAGCACACTGAAAGAAAAGGAGACATGAGGATAAACACGAGCTTACCACAAGGTACTTCTCTGATCCGTCAATATCCACCGCATTGACGACACTAGTGGGCTTCGTTGTCGGTTCATAGGTCTCACGAAACGGTTTCCCAATGAACGCTCTCAGCAACGAGGACTTCCCCGAGCCTGCGGCACCACAAAGATAACACAGGAAGACGTTTCTCAGAACTTTTCCTTTCCGTCGATCAATCTTTCGCGCCCTGGTTATCTGCAAGGCACTTGTACGAGGTTCATCAGGATAGCCAAGGTACGCAAGGTACGCCAATGTTGTCTTATGATCGAGAAGGGTTGTCATGCTACCTATCGTTATTGCGAGTCATCACGCTTCACGACGGAAGCTCACCTCCACTGAGCCAGCCAGCCTTGCAGAGTGACGGCGCCGGCATCATCGGTAAGTGTGGTGTCTGGGAATTTCTGTGCTGCCCATGGATTACCCGGTGTGGTACTGAATACTGCTTCCAATTCAGACGATTTGAGGGCGCCATCTTGATCCTAATGACAGTCAGCACGAATATACCCATGCATCATTAAATCTACCTTGTCACACGTTTCAAAGAGGTCAGTAAAGAACTGATATCCCAAAGGACTCAGCTCGACGGAACAGTCCGGAGGGACGTCAAACCTAGAGTAATGCCCGTTGAGCGTACTACGATTGTGGGAACAAACGGCAAGAGAACGAACTTGGGTGATAAGAAAGCTTCTGTGAGACGAAGGTCTTCTGCATACCCAAACCTTCTAAGTACCGTCCATGTTGTTTCCAGCCGACCACGCTGGATAAATATCGTATGCAGATACAGAAAGCCGTCTTCAGTGAGGCCTCCGTCGCGGACACCACCTTCAGCATGTTCCCGAACCATCTCCCTTATTCCTTCTAATTCTTGAAGTTGCAGGGGTGCGTCGAAACATTTCCGCTGTCCAAATCACGCCATGAGCACAATCTTTAGGACAGAAGGAACGGTCGCACCTGGAATTCGTTGAGTTCTGCAGGATCCAAGATTCCATCTTTATCTGTATCACACAGCTTGAATATTCGCCTGAGAGCTTTGACGCATGCGGGTTTTAGGACCTATTAAGCGTAAGATACATTCACACACAGACTTAGACGCGTACGTGATCTCGGGAATCGTAAAGGGGAGCCGTGGGATGGAGAACGGCCTTCTGGGCAAAATAGAAGACCTCAGACACGTTCAAAGGCATCTTGGCTGAGCATTCCACGCATGTCTCCACTTCCTAGTTCACCCGCGGTCAAAAGAGAACGCGATACAATGCATGTGAACACGCACCTTGAATTCGTTCATAATGGGAATGATCTCATCCTCCAAAGCCTCATTCGTTACCTCACCACCACGCAAATCGATTTTATTGCCAACCAAAATAACGGGGACCTTGATATGACGATGAAACCCAGAGAGCAGAATTGGAAACACGTTGTCCTCACATTTACACCAAGCTGTCGAAAATGAGGCAGCCAATAGGTCGGTATTCGATCGAAGGAGTTGGGATTGTCAATAGAGTATACAACGCAGATAACGTGCGCTTTTCGTATTTCTGCCTCAAGGTGTGACCGATCCTGTGGTCCAGCTGGCAATGCAGAGTAAATACGATGATTTTCCGTCCGTAGGACAAGTGCCGCACCTCCCGAATCGACAATATATGTAGTGACGTTTTCCGGAGTAACCTCTGGCGGTATTGTCACTTCGGGAACGATATGCTGGACCTATATGTCACGCAGACCTTAGTTGTAATCCACAGAAAAGCAAGGGCGTCCGCACATGAGCAACATATGATTCTTTTATAAGAGAGGTCACTATAGTGCTCTTTCCGACGCCCTCTGCAGTTGTCGCCGTCAGAGCGTGGCTTCAGGTCAAAGATACTGAAAACACACCATCGCCAACGAGAAGTATTCTGACATCTCGTCGCATGTCGAGGCGTGGGTCGACGATGGATGCGGGGACGAAGGCAAGACGGAAGAGATGAGGGTATAATTATCGTGCGTTGATGCCCGGCTTGTAACGCGTTGTCGGGAAAAAGACTCCTATATCGGACATCTGGGGAAGGGCCTGGCCAATTTCCCGTTTTGGACCCAATTTCCGAATACAGACCAACAGACTGGCCTCAATATTCCGGGCAGGCAAAATATCCGTCGATCTTCCAGGTCACTGACTCGAGACACAGGCAAGTCTTTGCACAGTGAAGACCCCATATACTTACAGGGTAAACTAATACCCAAAACTTCGGAACTAAACGAAAATCAGGCAGCAAGACAAAGCTAGGCCGTCCAATATATACTAGTACCAATAGTGTCTCGACGCCATAGGCACCTGCAAGGCGAATACGGTCCCGACACAGCCGCACAGCGTCAAGTAAACTCACTTATTACCGGTAATTTATACACGGCATTTCCCGAACTTAAATCCATTTCGATACCATCTCATCAACCCTGCATTCTTAAGAGGTTAATTTGGGTGGTCTTGGGTGTATTTGTTAACTAACCATCACTTCAAACTAGTCCTTTAAACGTCATTTCAATGCCATTACTCGAATTACCCAACGACATCCTTATTTCTATCCTCCAAGAGCTTGAACTTCCGGGGCTCTCCGTTTTATCGAGGACATGTAAGGCACTAGAAGCCCTCGTGAGCTATATCATTTCCTCATTGCTCGCCTCTTCTCATTGCGAAGCATCTTCTAGGTTAATAATTTCGGTTGGGCAGATTATCGCCGCAGACATCCACGACCTTCTCATAGTCTTGCCTCTGCACAGACTCTATGGTCCTCCAAATTCCATGTTCGTTATGATACGCTGGCCGACCGTTCATGGAAGCGTTCCAGGTGCAGAACAGACTTCGTCGCACGACCCCTTGCTTGTCCTTGGAAAGGAAAGCTACAACCTGTACTCGCCATCAATGATTCCCGGCTCGTCGTAGCTTGCGGAACCACCATATACTTCTATATTTTCGTCGCATCAGCCAGTGACGAAGTATCCTCTGTCGAATTCGAGAGAGCGGTTGTCCTGAGCGGTCACAGTGGCCAGAGGCGCGACATCACGGCGGTGACATTCATCAATGGATTAAAGGAAACCTTACTCGTCGGGTTTCAGAACGGAGAGATAGAGGAGGTCGTATTCGAGGACGACACTGTGAAATTGTTCTCCCGCGACTTATCGGATTTGCATGTCGGGGGGGTGGTTGAACACCTTTCCTATGACAACAATATGCTTCTATCCCTTTCTTCCGATGGTTTAGCCGCTTTAACCAACCTTTCGGTGTCGCCTTGCACTTCTTCCGGCGTAGAACTTCAGAAACGAAGCTGGGTGTCGCACCTATGCATGCAGTCGTCTACCCCCTATGCGGCATATGGCACTTCTTCGGTCACTCCGTTAGCCATTCACTCCATTACAAATGGAGGCCTCACCCAGACACCTACCGTCGTCCTGGGTATGAAGGGATACACAACCACCACCACGCCATCGTCGGCTGTCTATGGCATTTGCCGTGCCCCCCTAGCCGCTCCATGGGGCTCCTCTCCCGAGATCATAGTTTCCGGGTGGTATGATGGGCAAGTCCGCTGCTACGACCTCCGGTCGGCCCTCAGAGGTCCTAGCGTCTCAGGATCACATTCCCCCCTTCTGCCCGTCCTGTACCTTTCCGATCCGTTACAGTACGAGCCTATTTATTCCGTCTCATGTGGTGGTGGCTCCTCTAGCCATGTCGCAGCAGGCTCGGCACGCCATAGCGTCGTGTCATTCTGGGATATTAGATCGCCTGCAAAGGGATGGAGTGTCCATGCCCCGGGTAACGACTCATCACCTGTCTACGATATAATACTGGAAAGCTCCCGTCTTTTCGGTGCCACCCAGAGCCGACCGTTCGTTTTCGACTTTGTAAGTCACCTGCTTGGTACCTGGAGTAGTGACTAAAGCCACCACTTCCTAAGGGACCCGGTGTCTCTGCAAGGACATACCCGCATATTCCTCGTCCCGAATGCGATGGTCTCAAGAAAGGAAGAAACTTTGGGTACTACGTCACTCAATACATCCACAGACCGTCGGCGTAGGTTTGGGAGTTTGCGCGTTTGTTAACGGTGGATTTTGAAGGGATGGTGACTACTTGAGACGGGATACAACGGCGACAACGAGTAGAACGAGATGTCTTCACATAGACGACAGCCGTCGCGTAAACTTGGCACAACTTCTGCGACATACCCTGCAGCCTACAAAGCCGCAGTGTCCGTCAAAGTTCTGTCAAGGAGAAAATTGTGCGAAATCTAAATACACGGCGTTTTCACCCTTTCTGCCTTTGAGCTACGCGGCACCTCGTTCAGGGATGATGGATCTTCTGGAACACGCTTTTATCTGACTTTCGACATCCGGCGGGTCTCTACACCGGTGGATCAACAACAACAACAAAAGTCGAATGGGTATATGGCGTTGTGTTTCTGGAACGAGTGTTCCAAGTCAGCCACAAAGACCTGACAACCCTACTGGAGAATGTAACTATGTGAGGAGAACTGTCAGGTAAAGTGAATTGGTTTCAATGGTTTGACGCGTGGAGATTTTTCGGTTCCTCGAATTGCTGAAGGTGTTAACCGTGACTTCTAGTCGTGGTGCCTGCCTGATAAGACGTTATCAGAAAGTATCTATCCTACCTCTGTTTCTGCTCTGACGCTGATTGTGACCGGATCAGTCTTTCAGACCTCAGGCCAATAGTACGGAACAAGAGGGTCGCCGCTTCTGTAGAGAATCCTACACTGGGCTGGCAGATCGTCCAAAAGGTTGGTGCCAAGCGTCATAGAACGCCTTAAAAGAACGACACTACTTAAAGCTCGGAGACGACCTGCGGCCGATTCTCCCCAGTTTTGCTAGTGCTGCCACACGGAGACACTCGCCGCGTTCCATCCACTGGTCTCCAGCCGCAAACTCGTCTATGATCCATAATAACGATGTTTGTCCCTAACAGCGTAGCGACTGTCTGTACAGTTGCGCAGGCGACACACGCATAACCGCAAGAATAAGCATCCCCGCGCTCCATATACTGGGACGACGCCCGCGAGAGGCAAGGAGTACACAAATGGAGCTCATACGCCTTGCAAGTTTTCTTCTTTTTTTTTTTTTGGGGGGGGGGGGGTGGGGAGGTATCGAGGATGGCGTGGGGTAGGATACTCAGAAAGACACAGCTCAGAAGTCTGCACAGTCCCTGATCCACTGATAAGGCAGGGGAAATTTCTTCTGTGTCCAAACCATATGGAAGATGACGGTAGCAGCTTCATGATACCACTAGCCGTCAGCCTAAGGTGCCTTGTAAGGGGGCATACAGAAATAGCTTTACGAGTTCCATACTGAAGCGCTGAATAACGACAGATAATGACGCCAGCACCACTCGATACGATTCCATCACGCATCCTACGTCCGAGCTTCAGCAGCCTAGTAA
This sequence comes from Armillaria gallica, assembly GCA_037576215.1. Classification (NCBI taxonomy): domain Eukaryota; kingdom Fungi; phylum Basidiomycota; class Agaricomycetes; order Agaricales; family Physalacriaceae; genus Armillaria; species Armillaria gallica. Next base: position 518,482 of record JBANDB010000010.1, read on the forward strand.
CGGTCCCATGCTTGCCTTTGAGTTTCGAAGACTGAGGCCATAGATATGCATACGGATGCTAGTACCATCGACAATCTGGTATCGTTAAAATGATTGCGGTGATCTGCCTCAAGGCTCAGGTGAACATGTGCTTCGGTCTCCTAAGGCAAGCACGGGCGTCCGTGGGCACTTCGGTGGGCACGTCAAGCGAACGACCTCAGCACCAAACGAAAAATTAATATTTACAGAAATGAAGATCTGGACTTACTACTAAGACTATTTTTGTTTCCGCAAAATTTCCCGTATGCGATCGATGCCAGGCCCACGTGGGCTATTGAAACTAGCAGGAAGAAGCTTTGACGAGCGGGCCTTTCCTTTGAAGCTGAGAGATAAAACCTATTCAAAATTTACACGGAAAAACTTCACCCATTACAAACACGACGGGGCAAGTTATACAGCAATGATAAAATGTCAGTTAAATGCAATGTGATATACCTAGTAAAAACAGATTGATGATAACAGAACGAAAAGCCCGCATATGATAGAAGGGAAAAATAAACCAAGATAAAAAAAAAACAACGATGTACGATTAAGATGTGACGAGCGTCGGCTGTGTAAGAACTTTCGACGGGAGCTGGGACCGCCAATTAAAAATATGGCGCAAATCCCCTGAAGGGAGCGTATCTGCGGGTTCTTTTGGTTCGACCAGCAAACTAGTATTGGAATAAGTATCAACTCGTACAACAAAGCGCAGAAAAGGGACAGACCTCCGACGATACAGATCCTGCAGGTCTCCATGATGCCGTGAATTCTCAAAGACATAATTGAGATATTCCTGGACCTCCGGTATGGCCTTGAGATTATAAGGTGATTGGAACCGTTGCATATCTGGGAGAGAAGGAGCTCAATAAGATATTTGACCACATGAAAATCAAAACAAACCTTGCACAATTCTGGCTAGCTTGTGATACTTATTGAAATTAAGAAGTTTTTTATCGGCGTTCGACGGGGATACGCGATGTGACGGATTCCCTTCACGACAGAAAGTCACATCAGTCAAGTACAAACCTTAGCACAGTCTCGTTAAGCGGCAGAAACATGACGATATGACGGATCGAGCGTACCAAGAAAAGGCACAGCAGGTGGCGCGGTATTCCGTAGCTTCGTCCGATATTCGTGGTAGTTGCGTCCATGATCGGCCAGACGACGCATAGCTTCTAATTGAAGTCTATTCTTTTGAGGTAGGCCCTGGATGATAACGATGTGAACATCAGATCGTTTGATCAGAAAACAGAAACAGACCATCCATGTTTGACGTAGTCGAGATATTGTTGATGAGTCCAACGCAGCCAACATCGAGCGAGGCGTGCTGTAGTTATGAAGTGAACTACAACGCTGTGGAGTGTCCGTTGAGGATCAGAAAAAGAAAGTTGCAATGCGACTTACATCGGCTACTTTGATGAAGAACTTGACGAGGGCGGTCCGCTTCTTGATATCATGTTCGTTCAAAATGCTCTCGGCCACCCATCCCGTAATGACCGTACTGAGAGACGTCAGTGCCCTCACATTGACAGGATGCTTAGCGCCTTCCTGTCCACTCTCGAGTATTTCCTCAGGCTGAATGGCACAATACAGATTGCATTCCATAATCGTGAGCTGCCGCGCCAGTTCCAGTGGATGGAAATCAGTAATAGATATCGACGTAAAGTTCTTCGCACGCAGCGCCGCCAGAAGAGTCTTCGTCATAGTAGGCCGAGGGATTTCAGACGCTGGGACAATAGTCGGGGGATTTATCGACATTCCGGGGTCACGCACGCGGTCACCTCCCTTGGGACTTATAGTCAGGTCCTTGGTGGTCGAACGAACGTCCAAAAGCTCCAAGATACGTTCAGCTGGTTTCTGGAAGGTGTTGCGTAATGTTGCCGAGACGAATGGTACGAGCTCTTGAATCGCCAAGTCATCTGCGCCGGTACGCCAGTATAATTCTACCCAACTCTTGATAAAATTCGACACGCGCATCCGAATGGGCAATATTTTCCGCTGATGCCAAAGCTGCAAGTCTTGCTCTGATATGCCATGAGGCGGTTCAAGCGTATATCGTTTGATCAGAGCTTGCGTAAGTTCGACGGGCGTGCAGAACAATCGGAAGGTAAGGAAGAAAACAGCGGAAAATGCAGCGTCAACGATACTGTCGTGAGGTGTCATCTTCTCGACTAAAACGTCAAGAGTTGCACCAACCAAATGACCGTCGCCATTGTATGCAACGTCGTCAAGAGCATAGTCATGACTTAGCAACCATCCAATAGGACTAGGAGGAAATTCTGGAGTTGACTGAAACGCCTCCAATGGCAGGACAGGTAAATCACCGTTGATCATCTTATCTTCCACCGATCGACGAGGTAGAGTGTGCACACTACCCTCCCACGTCGTTCCATCTTCATCGGTCCTGATAAACGACGACGGTGAACCAAGGTCGTGTTCGACAGGTGATTGAGAAACGATGATAGGAGATAGACATTTTGAGCCGTCGGGGGTCATCAGATTTGTAATCCCTGAGAAGACCGAGGATGACTTCGAGATGGCACTGCTACTCTCGGATCCCGATGACTCGTCTCCTAGTAGGCCGTTCTGTAATGGACGATCATCATCATCCGTTTGGTGTCCATTCAATTCAATCATGCTAATCGACTTCGAGGCCTGGTGCCCTCCGCATTCGTCTGGCTTAAAAAACTGGGGAACAGGTGCTTCCAGCATCGGTACTTGAAGAATAAACGGCCTTTCACCCAACGATCGGCTAAGACATATTTTGACAGCTGCGACACAATCCGCGCCGGCTTTCAACGCTCCCGTCGCAGACTGCAAAAGAGTTCGTTTCTCCTCCTCGTCAGTCATTGAGGAAGGTAGCGGCATGTTCAAAAGTCGAACAGACTCTGCCAAAGAACTCGTGACACGGTATAGTCCATCCTTTGCAGATTTGAGTTGAGCGATCCTGTTATTAGGAGCATCGGGGTGCGAGAGAACGGCCTCGACAATCGTCAGGAGCTTGCATACCATCTCCACTATCTCTCGTACGAGATCGTACATATGTCCCGTACTTGAAGCATGAGACGACCGGGAATATGAATGTGCGTGACCAATGAAAGCAGCGATGGTGGAGAGGTAGTGGTCATGGGTAGCTCGCAAGGCTTCCATAACTTGTGATGTTGTGCAAGCACCAGAGGGAAAGGGGGGCAGCGGAGGAGTGGCAGATGACTCCAGGGATGAATATGATGAAGAAGAGGAGGAACTGATGGCGGGCCTATGCCGACGAAGGGGGGCCGGTGGTACTATTGGTAGATTCTCTTGGCGCGTCCCGGAGTCCAGTGACCGACTGGCTAGAACAGGGATGGGATAGTCGGAATGGTCATTTGGCCGACTGCGCAGTTCACTCATGCTCTTCGCACGAAGAGAGTGGGTTGGAGATACGGGAGGATCGCGTGGAGGTGTCCGAGATGTTGGGGAAATTCGATGTGATTCGTTACCGTCGTGGACATTGTACAGCACACTTCGATAATTCCACGTCTGTCCTTCCATGTCTACAGATCCGGAAGATGAACTGGACGAATGCCGACGCTCAGGAAGCTCCACTCCGCACTGCACAGCGACGGCAAGGAATCTCCGGACATGAGCGAATACTTGTCCGCCTAATCGCAGCATTGCATCAACTTCGAATTCGTGCGTCTCATCGTGTACGTAGCCTTCAGAAGCCCGCTTTGCCTGCGCAACGAGTGACGCAAGAACCGCGAGAATACCTCGGCGTTCCTGAGCTAAGACAGGAAACTGCTGTAGGATGGGACCGTCACGGCTTAGTGTGTCCGTGGCAGAAAGTATGGAGCGTACACATGAAATGATGCATGCTGTGGAGGGCTGAAAATGATTGACGCGGCTGGCACGAACAGCGTTTTGAAGGAGAGAAAGTCCATGAAGTAAAGGAATCATCAATGGAGGACAGTATGAATCAATATCTGGTCCTAATGCCTCTTGTAGGGAATGTGGATGCTGCAGTGTAGAGGGCGACCAAGACTTGGCTGAAGCGGTAGTTTTAGTGTGTATGTGGGTTCGCGGGCGCTAAATGAGAAGAATCAGCACCATGATCATGTGGCGAGGTGCACGCTCACCACCGGAATTTCAGTTGCATCTTCCTCTTCCTCGCCTTCGTCTGCACTTGAGTTAACGTAGTTGCTGGGAAACCATCCTCTCCTTCCTTCTAACTCGCCGTCCCACCATCCACTAACATCGCGATTAAGTACGTGTATAACTTGTCCGGCCCTAAACGAGAGACAAGTCGCGTTTTGGTGTTGCGGAGTGTAGTCATGCATGGCGAGAACGTAATCCGACATGGGCCCCAACGTCTCGTCGAGGTCAAGACTCGCAGAACGTAAAGGGGAGTCGTGGGGAGTGTACGTAACCTCTGAGACGGAAAGGGATGATGAGGAAGCATTTGTGGAGGAAGATGTTGGGGAAACCAGAGACAGGGTGGATGATGATGATGCGTTCGAGCTACTACGCGCTCTGGTTCCGAAGCTGGGACCAAGAGGAGATAACTGTGGCTGAAAATTTGACTGGTGTCGGGAACCAGAAGAGGGCCCTGCTACAGTCGAGACGGACGTGTCTATCCGAAGATGAGACTGATATTTGGACATATGGTTGAGAAAATGAGTGATAGGGATCCAGTGGTGTAGTTCCTGAAACAATATAGGGTAAAATCAGGGTGGTCAGGATGCACACGCCAACAAGGAACCAGAACAAGATAAAACATACCGGGACCTGTAACGCGATATTGAATCGATGCAATCCGATTTTAGAGTCGCTCTGCAAGGCGAGAGATGTAGGTAGTGCGTACGACGCAAAGTGTACCGTTTACCGTTGGTTGACTTATCAGGGGGATAGGAAGTGTATAGCTGGACGCAGCAGCGCAGTAATACCAGTCTCGCTAAGAGGTCGGAAAGTGTCGAGTGAAATAGGCCAGCCGAGATTTGCACACCGCGAGAATTATGTGGCGGTTGAAATGGAGCAGAAGAGAATACGAGATACAAAATGAAGTCGCTGATAATCCCAGACGAACGAACGAAGAAAAAAACGAAAAACGGCGGGTAAGGACGGTACTGGATGCGGGAGCGAGGGAGGCAAGTGGCAGTATGACCACAAGATGGGAAACTGGCAGAAATGAACTCGCCGGCGGTCTAACGGGACCTCCAGAATTCAACTTGCCATAACATTTCCAAATTTAGATGCACCTCCAACAAATTTCAAATTAAGAAATTCAAGGTAATGTCCGCCATCAACCGGTCAATATTTAACTTTTGTAACGGCTGTCGGCCCATAGAGAACTTTCTCCCGCAGTGAATAGGAAGCTCCCGGCTGTGTCTGCACTCACTTTCAATGCGATTTTCTTTGATCAATCACCTAACGGGGAACAAGGACTGCGCTTCTGAAGAAGCCCCAACATATGTCGTATGACCAGCTGATTCCAACCGGTCTCTTTATGTATACATAGCAAGATCATTGGAGACTCGGATCACTGCTCTAACAAACCTTGTACATATTACCTCGCGACGAATATTGGAATACCAAGACATACCCTGGTTTCAACTGTCAAATACTGACCAATATTGAAGACCTGAGAATTTGTCAATTTTGCAAAAGCAATCTCGCACTCAGTTGAATTGCAGTGAATCGGGGCCCACGATGATCATCCTGTCAAAATTGTTCAATTACCTCTGTCATGTCGTAAGCGTGCACTCCGTGGACTCGCGGAAACCTACGGTCTCGTATGTATAAATTGCGTGCATCTATTCAACTTGGTGTATTTCGGTCCTCCGGATTCTCATGCATCCAGTCACCCGTGTCCTGATAGGCAAGCCTGATTCCAACAGACTGACCTTCAGGGCCCGAATTTCTCGGTGCTGCCGGTCTTGCTATAGATTAATATTTTCCTCGGACGTTGTCAACCTCTCCCGTATCCGTGTTTGCCTCAAGAAAAGTTTAATGTCTCACTAAGGGAAGGAAGGTTCTGCAAAGAAACCGAATGCTGAGAGCAACGCCAATTTCTATATGGTCCAAACCCTTTTCGATATCTTTTCTCTCAGACTCTTTTGTATTGTAGAAGTGATCATCATCGCGGAGTGTTCTGAAATATGACATTGTTCTCTCGGTCCCGTCACCCATGATTTTCTTCAGTGGGTGTTCCGAAGGGAAAGAAACAGAATTGCCGGCATGCAAAACAAAAACAAAAAAATATCGGCCTGATTGAAGCAGTGACGGGAATTGCCGGTATTCAAGTTCAGCTCACAGGGCGGAGTCCAAATCTGAACCTTGTTCTGAAAAACTGTGCAGCTCCCGGAAGGATGCAGGCGACCGCTGCAGTTCCTTTCTTTACTTCTCTTCCTCATCCGCCAGGTAGAGAAGAATGCCTACTGTCTAATGATTTTATTTAACTTTCACGACTTCCAGCTGCAGACCATGACATCAAACGACGTTACCTGGCTCTCCTACCTCCCCAACAAATAATCGAAATATGTTTAACCCTTGAATTCCACGTCCCTCTCTATGTCAAGAGTTCAGTATGGCCGGCTGACATTAATGCTGCTATTGCAACCATAGAAGGTCGACCGTCATCAAGTGGGACACCTGAGAGCGACGCAAAGAACGATGACCCACCAGTGATGGACTCTTTAGTGGATCCCACAGAGGCTGAAGAACCATCAGAGAAAGAGCAGCAAGAACCAGAAGAAAAGTCAGAAGATGAGCCGCCTTCTGCAGAGGAATCAAAGCCGCCCGAAAAGCAAGGATCACCGACACCGGCGCCGGTCTCGAATCCGGCAACGTCAGTGACAACGATAGCGACAACGTCGACAGTGCCACCAACCCCCAAACCGGCTGCAACTGTGGTACCAACACCGACAGTACGACCAACAGCCTACCCACATCAGCCGTATGGTTATCATGCCTACCCTCACGCGTCTTACTACCCCCAACATGCTTGGCCCTATCCTCATCTTCCCTACCCTCCGCCTCCACCTGCAGTACCCAGTCCTTACCAGCAGCCCCCAGCGACCCCTGCATTTCCCCAGACATCATACCAAAATCCAGCCCCACCACCGTCATCCGAACCTACCCAGACAACAACATCGGAAGATAATCTTCCAAGTTACGAGGATATGATTGTAGAAGCTCTCGTTGATGCGAACGATCCCGACGGTATCGCCCCAAAGGACGTGTATGCGTGGATGGCTGCACATTATCCAGTCCAGGCTAACTTTCGACCTTCTGCAAGTCAGGCTTTGCAAAAAGCTTTTCGAAGGGGTAGGTTCGAGAAAAGCGGTAGTGGGAAATACAGACTTAACCCTGAGTACAAGGGCAATAATGTGCGTTACTCTTATATGTTTAGAGCCTGGCATCGTTTACATTCGGCTATCGTTAAGACCATCTCTCGCCGTCCTACGCGTCGCCCGCAAACGGTCAACAGCGCTCCCGCGACAAATTCCTCCAGTCAACCACGTTCATCGCCATTCACTCACGCGCCTCTTATTAAAAACGGTACAAAAGGTGCCGCCGTACAGCAGCGAATGCCATACCCGACAGGATATCCTGCGCCGTTCACACCACCCGCGGCCAATGGTGCCGCAGCAGTGGATGCTTCAGCAGGAGACATCGGTGATGCTTATGCAGCAGCCCAGCACATCCTCAAAACGATCAACTTCGGTGAAGGCTTATTAAGTCTGTCAAAGAAGTCACAAGACATTACAACGCCAGTTACATCGGCAGCTGCGCCTGCAGATCAAGCGATTACAACAAATGACGAAGACGATGATGACAGGGAGTGGGAAGCTGGCATTCGTGCGCAGTTACAGGCACAGTTAGCATTATTGGCCGCTCAACTCGCGGAGTATGCACAAGAGTCAAATCAGGGTGATAATGGTGTGGATACAGGCCAGCATCTTCCCCCGCTATCGGACCCTGCCATGCCTGTAGATGATGACGAGGACGATGATGATGAGGATATGGATGAGGTTATAATTCCGTAATATTATTCGCGCACCACTTTTTCATCTACTAAGTCACTGTATCGATTAGATCAATCACGGCGCTTTTTGCATAACGTGTGATACATCTTGACACTCCTCCACAATTTTGTCAACTTCGCCATGACCGCAGAGCCGACGCAATCAACCAATGCCGAGTTTGCGGCCTTCCACAACAGGCTAGCAGGGCTGGAAGATTTGCTCTCGGAACATATTCAACAATGCAAAGACCAAACAAAGTTTATGGATTCCCATGAGGAGAGTAGTCGGCATGCCAAAGATAGAGATGAGAAGACGAAGGAGTTGAAAGAAACTTTAGCCACCGTTTCGAGACTCGTCGAAGAGGCCCGAGAAGAACGTGGAAATCAAGACGTTCTACGTGTGTATTCTTTATTTCTACCACACATAACACCCGTGTTGACGTATATCAGGTAAGGGAGACATCGAAGCTGTTCTGCAAGAAATGCATGCTATGCATGAGGTGCAAATGAAGACGCTGAGGTCTATTCGGGATGGCAAGTATCCGATTTTAACTGTGAATAATGATCCAGGCTCACCTGTTTTGAAACTAATTTCGTAGAGCATCGACGCGTCAGTTAAGACATCTGTGCATGTGCTTAGGAACGTATAGCCGCTGGGCATACTCGTTCCGTGCTACTTAGTCAAAGTCTATTTCGTGATCAAATAGAGACGAGACGCCACTCAAAGAGCTCTGGGCCTTCGTGTATTAGCGATTCAACGTCTGCGGTACATACAGTGAAGGCATCAACAATCAGTGAGCAATTTCCCTAGATTTGAGAACGCCGACTATGCAGGACGATTACGAATCTTACGGAGTAATCTCTGTGTGGAAGGTTCAGGAAAGTCCAGAATCTGTCCCCGAAACAAGCCCGAATGGAGATCTTGACGTCGTACATTACTACAGGAAGCCTTTAAGCGTAGTAGCGATACCATAAGTCAAGCGAGCCGACTTCATAACCTGTTATCCTCCTTCGGCTCGCATTTTCTCGTCTATTTTCACTGAATTGATATACCTATCTGTTGGTCTTTTTCTTTTTGATAAATTAACACGCTCATTTTCCGTTGCGCTTGAGAAAATCTGGATCACAATTAGAAGTAAATCAGTGCCATGGGGTTTCTAGGTTTCCCTTCATTTCGGGATCTACCCTCTTAGGAAGTTGTGGTTTGACGGGAAAGCGCTGAACGATTTTCTGCCATCATGCATCACCTCTCGCCCTGTTTTCATTGGTCGTTTACACGTCGAAGTGCGGCCTCCGGACCCGTACCCATTGTTTCAAGTCAAGGCGATCTCCACGACCCTGCCCAACCCGGCGCTGCGTCTTGAGAATGCTCATGTTGAGATTCCAATCTCAGCCCACACATCGGTCTAACAGGAGCGGGCTATGAAGGTCTTCGCCTGAGTTGCCTCTATCCCTTCCTGCAACTGTTTATGTACCAGCGCTCGTCCGACAATTTCACTTTGAGTTCCCTCTACTCGATAATGCCTAACGGGACAACTCCGTTCACGTACGATACGGTGCTCACCGTCCTGACCGCGGTTCAATCGTATGTCAGATTGATTTTCCTCAGTACGACAATTGACTGAGGATGTTTGCTTCTCGTTCAGCGGGCGACGTGTGATCGTGGGCTCGTATATCCGATCCTGGGAATACGCTCTTTTACTAACATTCACGGCGCATATAGCCGTGTACGCTCTCCAGGTCTACGAATGGCTGATATGCTGGAGAGACGAAGTCGAACTAGTACGCGATGACAGTCACTGCCGAGAGCATCTATTCTGACATCATAGGCAGATATGGTCATCCTCGTGGAACTCGATGAAGATACTGTTCACAATATGTCGATATTTTCCGCTGCTGTTCTATCCATTCTATCTGTGGGCCTGGATCCCGGTGCATAGCAAGGAACTCTGTGAGAGGCTAATATGTCCGTTGTACGGACTTTGCTCAGTTTTTGTACGTGTGCAGTACGCTTCTTTTCAATTACAAACTTACGCGTGTACTCTGGAAGCAATTATCGGCACAAGGTACTTAACTTTGAGTGATTCATAAGCTGCTTTCCCAGTTTTTTTGACTTCTATCAAAGCGGTGGTCCTGATACGATCTTATGCCTTCAGTGGCCAGTACCTGTGCATCCTCATACTCTTATGCACCTGCTGGATTGGATTAGCGGGTGCGGATATCTGGATGTTTTTCACTCAATTCATTCGTGAGTTAGAACTGATCCGTTCGTGACCATGCTAACTACATCTATAGTCGTTGACCTCACATTCTCCATCACTGGAAACCGGTCGAGTTGTTTTGGCAACGACCGACATTCAGAAGCATCATACGACAGCGGGCTATTCGCAACACCGGTCGGTGTACGTATCCTGTTGCCATATTGTCGGTATTGCTGCTGACAACTGTTATGCAGACTGTTATGGTGAGGTGACGTCTGAAGATCACCACTTGAAATGACTGACCACAAGCAATGCAGATGATTTCTTTCGGTTTCGATACATTGATGATGGTACTTTGTATTGTGGTACGCATCGTACTCTCGTCTGGCGGTCCGCTACATTCCGATGCTCATTTCAGCACTGCTTACGCACGCGAAGTGCCCAAGGGCCGTTGGGGAAAGCATTCTTGAAGCAAGGTATTTCTGACCACAAAACCTGGTTATCCCTGTTCATGATCTGTCTCCAGGCATTGGGGCGTTTGTCGTCATATCTTCTTTAAATTTCTTGACGGCAATGTCGTATTTCGGGCACGTCATGTCCATTCCCACTCAGACTTGTGTTCACTTTTTGCTCCAGCACATCTTCGTTAACCGGGACAACACTTCCTTTAACCCTCGTAATGTCAGATATAATAGTGAGTCTAGCTTGTCTCACGTGTGCATATTGTCCCAACTTAATCACATATTCGAAAGGCATGCCGACTGCAAGTCCTGTCCTTCTCGTTTACTGACCGCCCTCGCTGATAACCGTGTATAGAATACTCTCTTTACGACGAAGAGTTAGCCCGACGGAAAGTTTCGAGCTGCAAGAACAATCGCGTTTTGTTACTGAAGCACTTGACCGACTAAATGAACACAGCTCGGAGCCTTCCTTTGTCCCTGGGACCCAGCATGAGACGAATGCCTGCTGAACATCTTGATAATTTTGTAAAATAATGAAGTATACAGTGTGCATAGCCCGGACTTGTGTACGCTCGTGAGTCCAAGTAGAGCACAAATGAAAACCCATGGAGATATTCGTATAGATGCCTCGACGGAAGCAAATTAGCGTGATAACACGGACCAATACCAGGTACGTTCGGACTATATTGGACACCAAATAAGATGCAATTTGTGATAAGCTGGCTGCCTGCTTTGTGACACTTGCGTACGATTATCAATAACGGTTCTAGATTGCCACAGCGTTCGGAACAAAAAACAATGTATCAAAGCAGCCACAAGAAATGCGAGTAGTACAAACACAAGAGATTATGCCTTCAATATTCCAACTATCATATAAACCCAATGAACAATTAAGCAGGTTCGATCTTCAACAGTTCCATTTCAAACTTCAGCGTTGCATTTGGCGGTATTATTGGTGGCACGCCTGCTGGCCCGTACGCCTAGTTGACACATGAGACCGAAAGAGACAATAGATTGAAAAGACCAACGAATTCGGGGGGAGCAGTGAGGAGAGCCTTTTCTCCCAATGACATCTTCGGAACACCTGCGACGCCACGCGGTCAATATCGATGAACTCCAGACGGAAAGATGGACAGACCTTCATCCCAACCGGCTATGACTACGCCTTGCCCGATCTTCACTCTGAATGGATGTCCGCTACAGCCCCACAATCAACACTTGACCACAGAGCAACGCTACAAGAACTCACCGATCATGACTCGAGTCGAATTTGGATCCATCCATTAGCGTACCAATGTAATGGATACTGACGGTGTCTGTAGCGATCGGCAAGTGAGGTCGTGGCTCAACATAACACACGCCAGTACTCACCGCCTGGTTTAGGATACGTCTTACCGTCTCCAGGAATAAGTGTTACGATTGAGAGACCCTTGGAGAAACAAGTCAGCACGACTGTGAGGGAAAGTGGGGGAAACCGACCATAGTGTAGTGGACGCTACCAAGTAAGAGGGAGCGCTATAAAAGCGATGGAAATCAGATTTGATTATATAGATCCAGTGGATCTCGTGATCGCAGTATTTGGGCCAACCAAGTCCCAGAATACAGTAATACACATATTCGTTATCGATGTCTCCGATGGGAGGAGATAACATTCTCAAGTTGACAGCTACGCGTAATTCCTATCAGCATATGATGCGTTTGGGCCGTAGACGATGCCTTCTGTGTGCATCTTATTTGGGTATATCACCCTCTCTAAAATAAGGTGATGAGTAGAGACCGAATATGGAGGCACCATGAAAACCACATGGCTGACGGCGTACGATATCATCTACAAGCCCTGGAGCCGATCCCAGAATACATAAGCTATATTCGTTCTGCGCGGGTATCAAGTTTCCCCATCATGAACATACTTCTGTCGACTTGGCTTTCCGCATGCAGAAATCGCGAAAGAGAGGATTGACGCTGGATCGTGCAGGATCACCGGCATGGATGCCGATAAGAAAGACCAAGGATTAAACACAACCAGAGACTAAACAGCACCCGGATCTTGAAGGGAACAACGGAGGAAACGGTCGCTAGCCAGATGTAGCCAGATGCGTACACCGGGGATGCCCAGTTTGAGATTATCTAGACTCAGCGAAAACAGAGCATCTGGTGAAATGGATGTCGGCGTTGGAATTGGACATGGTGGCAGAAACAGTGGCGAGGTGCAAACGGATGGATATAAAAGGTAACCTTTCTCTGTCACTTACGAACGGCATTTTGACGGCATTGCCATTTACTTATCGCCCACTTAGATCTCCAATATTGCCAGGGCTTCTCAACGCTGACCAGGGTGATAGCCGGAATCTTTTCTCTGCGTCATCAACTTCTTTGATTGCGTTACTACTGTATTTCTCGCGTCTCGGAGGTTGGAAGGACACAATGCAGTAATCCAACTTCTTAAAATCTCTTCACAATTTAGAGTTCTAAAGCGCGAGTCACTCGTTCCGGTATGATCGAACAAGTGAAGGCCTGTCTGCTGGAATGAAATCACATATAAACTCCAGTTCTTACATTGTATGTACGACCCTCACATCCAATCCGTCGGGTTGTCAAGTTCGACTCCGCTCGAGGATCGGTGGGAATGGGTTGAGTATCCAAGGCTCCTCCAGGGCAACATGCAAGCGTTGCGATCGATAACTTGGTGGCGTCAGACAAACAAGAAACCGCATTGGTATCTGTTTTCTCCTGCAGGTGATGACACTTGCCATGGTTTCGTCTTATTCGTGGTTCTTTCCAGGACAAAGATGGGCGTTGTGTCCTTTCGAACTTGTTCCGACCGTGTTCCGCCGGGTCATCTTGAACTTCCGCCTTCGCATGGCCTCGATATATCTCACGGAGGGACTTCCAATACTACCGCACTGCTCCACCTTACTAGCTCTTTCTGTTTTCAGGATGCTTCAGCACCACCTTTTCACAAAAAATTAACGTCGTGAGACCATGAGTGCTTACGACCACTCTATCAGCGCAATAAGCGTATTCCCACCTCCAGTTGCTGTGAGTACAATCGCGGCAGCGCGTCGGCCGAAGTTTCTCTTGGCATTTGAGGAAGGTTCGCGGATATCTATCTGCGAACACTTGGACCTCCGAAGTTCTACTGCACGGTTGTATACTCTCCTACTTTCCCATTGGTCCTATTTCAAGCCCCATCAGAATAAATGAAAAATCTACACTTTTGTATCAGTTGTTTCCCAACCCCTTGGCGCGTCATGAGGAACCCGGAGTTAGTTATACAGCTATACCCAGTATCGATACATTGCAAGAGCCATCTAGATGTCTTGAGGGTACCATTGTCGTCGAGCACAAAGATGCCGCTTCTGGCCTATGTAAGGTACCGGCCCGCCGGCATCGACATCGATCATCGCGACCTGAATCGCGACTCGTCGTTTACCCCCCATGAACCAGAACGTTCCACGCGACGTGCTTGAATTTCTTACAGATTATCCCTCGAATTCTAACAATCTTTCACAATCAGACAATCTCCTTTTCTACCAGAACAAACTGAGGTGCAAACCCGACAGACTGACTATCGATGAGCTGCACGAAAGGTGCCGTCGTCACGCGCACATCTTTACTTATCGCAACTAACATTGTATTGGATCGTCCCAGGTGGCAAGGAGCTTACGATACGCTCGAATACAAACACGGCTTCATCCAATGGCTGTTCCCTATCCAGGAATACGGCATGAATTCCCAGTCCCAGCCATTACAACGACACGAACTTGAAGCAATGAGGTCTTCCCCTGAGATCATACAACGCGTCATAAGGTCGTATAAGCTTATGCTTGACTTTTACGGTATGAGGTTATTGGACGAGAGGACAGGGCTGCTGGATCGTGTGCTGCCACCAAGGACGTTTGAGAGGCGGTACAGGAATCTCGTTCGTGAGTATATCTCTCTTAATACTACTTTCATCGTGATTCTCAACTTCTTGTTAGAGTCATCTCACAACAACCTTCGGATATCTCGGATATTGAAATGCCTCTCCGAGATGGGTCTGGAACACCTGAACGTGGGATTCGTGTTGCACGTCCTCAACGAGCAGAGTGAACACAAGGAACTGGCGACGGGAATGCTGAAAGGCAGTATGGATCGTTGGTGGGCAAACTGCAACAGAAATGAGGAAGAGAGGGAGTGGGTCGCCGAACTCATTCGTAGAGTCAGAAACTCGAGAGGTGAATGGGTGTTTACAAGAGATATGTACGAGAAGGCGTTAAGGATGAGAGATGAGCAGGGTTCTTTGGGATTTGACGACGTCGACGAGGGTGTGAATACAGGCACGTAGAAAGACTGACTTCTTCAATAGACTTCCCCAGGATCCTGTAGCCTCGGTTGGGTCAACTATGCATACAGAGATCTGATTTAGAAGTTTTCGGCTCTTAGATTCTAGGAGTGCTTCGATTCTTTTTTGGTCTTATCAAAGAGATTCAGTAATTATGGTACAAGTTTTAGGAGGAACCAACAAGCGCCAGAAAACGGCAAGTAGGTGCCCCAAAAGCTCAAACTCTTTAGGCTTTCGTAGGATACAGTACCGACTCAAGTTAGTGGTATCGCAAAAAAATCGGGATACGGCTCGCTAAAATATGCGCATGTTTGTCAACAGCCTCCGCGTGCCGTTGCGACTTTCCAAGTCGGACGTCGGGGATCGCTAGACTTTTCGTCTCTTCCTGTGATGAAGGACCGACGGTTGTGGACCCGAATTACATCTGGTCGTGTAAGACGTATCTCCGCTCGACCGGTACAATTGTCGACAGCAAATGAATGATACCTTTTCTGAGACGCCTCATGACTTCTTGGTACACCATTCGTCGCATTTTGGATACATGAACTTGAGACTTCACATCGTGATGAAGTCGAAGTAATGAAGCAGCAAGCGAGAAACTGCTAGACAGATTTGCCGGATGGCAGTCAAACGCGCTAATGTGTACGCCAGGCTAGCCTCGGGGTAATAAATCTGATCGCCTTGAACCGATGCTTCATTGTTTCCTTGACGTTTCAGACCGGAAGTGTTGTCAAACGACATTGCTGGGTAATCAATTATATTAGCGCCAGGATTGATTTCGGCCAACGCGCAGCGCCCGATTGTCAACGGAGAACGGAAAAATACTGGATCAATAGGACCGGAACGCGATAGAACCAAGTGCAACGACCACACTGGCAGATGAATGGCACGGATGCATTGAGATATTGTCAAGCAGAGGGCTCTAAACCGTGACATGGAATAAAAGCAGGAAGGTGGTAGACATCGAACCCGTCCATTATAGTTGTTTTTACAATATGGTCTGCGATTAGAACGTCAGCATGACCAGTATGAATAAGACGCGCTCCGTGTGCACCTGACATTATTGACAATCGGCGTTCGAAAACTTATGCTAACTTCTCCAGTTTATTCCACAAAACTTCTCTCCGTTTTTCCGCGTATGTGTCGCTTACGGACTGCAGTAACTCTTCGACGGTCTCGAAGACCTTCATATTCAAAGAACTCGCTTTCTTAGAACCGTTCTCAATCTGGCAGGTATATGAATACAGGAATGACGGCGGCAATCTGATTTGTGACTCACGAAATACCCTCTCCCGGTGAGCACCAACTGCAGCTTTTCACCATCCAACAACGTCACGGAAGCCTTTGCGACCAACGGCGTGGAAGAACTAAGTATGGAGAAAGATCGAATGCCGAAATGTTGTTCCGAGAGAGCAAGCTGGAGTTCATTGGCGAGGAAGGCGGAAGGCATTGAAGACGTGCCCGCTGGCGAGGACATGATCATTAAGATATTTTGCTCTCCCTTAGCTAAGAGGGGCCAGCCGAAGGTAGCTACTAGCGTTGGTGGGGCATGCGTCCTTTATGTAAAAATAGGGGACGGTAGAGTACAATGATAGGTAGTGGTTTGTTTGACCTAGATCATCTCGGATGTCCAGTCGATCATTCAACGTCAGTGATGTCCAGGGTAAGCTGGGGGTAAGAACCAGTGATGGAGCTCCGGCGCCCTGTATCTTCAATTCAGACTTGTATCAGCTGTCGACAATAACCCTTCTCTCCGGCACCTTGCTCTTTCCGTATAGTGAAAAAGATTCTCCAACTGGAACAACCCTGCTACGTAGGAAAGTTCATTCCACGAAAATATGTCAACTAAACATGGACGATCTATAGATGTACAGGTCATGGCAATCCCCAGATCTCAAGGTAGATTGCCGTGTCAAGCTAAGAGAAAGAAGGTTTAGAGTGGGGGAACTGCGCGGCCTCAGAAGAAGGGCACGAATTCTGTCTCTGTGATTCTGCGAAATGCATAGGAAACATCAGGTGATGCTAATGACGAACCCGCGGAAGCATAGAAGACATACCGGTACGATAAGACGCGTTGCGTATACACGTAAGGCTAACACGGCGGATCTTGTATAAGGTATTCGGAGGTAGGCGAGTTTCTTGAGCCACGTAGTAGGAGTGGTGCCCTTTCGATATGTGCGAGGGCCTCGGGCCATTGGAGCACCCTCCACTATGGCTCGCAAACAATAAAGCTTTCTATTCAGGCGAAGGCGTTTATCTTGTGAAGATATCTTTGGATTTGCAAGTCTCGAGGTAGATAGCGCCGGATAGTCAAGTGAATACCGTAACCAGTTTTTAATGAAAGGTTGGTCAAATGTAATGACCGGATTTTTGGCTGTATTTGTCAAGAAATCAGCGTCTGAAGCCAAGTCCATGATGCAAATTTTGATTGAAAGCATTGATACACTGGTCTAGACAAAGGTTTCATGTGCACCATCGCCGGTGGGGGTTGTTGAGCTGGACTAGCAGGATCACAACAAGTTGTTTATCGATGGAGTCGTCCTCAGGTTAGGAAATGTCGAATGTCGGAAACTCCCACAAGAGTGAGTCAGAGTGAGTCAGGATGGCTACAATGAATGACAAAACAAGTGGCCCGGAGAGCGAAGACACCGCCAAGAGCTGGTAGTGATGGTCAGAAGAGAAGGAACCTTGACTGTCCGGCAACTCGGAACTTGGCTATTGCCTGCCAATCCGGCCCGGGCCAAGCAGGTGTCTTGATCCTCCCGTTGAATGTCTGCCACATACCACCATCCCTTACAACCAATTTCATCCAAGAAGGACAACCATGCTGATCTTCGTTACTTCTCGATATCTCGCACTCCATGCCAAGGATATTCCAATTTGCCCGTGCGTTAGCATAGCTTTTTGAACGGGCCTAGGGATCGTTTGGTTGTTGTGTGGCAAGAGTTGCAATTACTACGCCGCTATTCAGGATCTGCGGCACTTGCTGTCAAATTAAGAACTGTATGGCCTTGTCTTTCAAACGGCTTCCAGAGCGCCAATTACGCCCAAAGACTACTGGAAGCATGATGCATCTATCGACTAGGTCCGATTTTTGAGTTTCCTGACATATTATGCCCGACAATATCTCATGGCAGTACAGCTCTTGAGACCGTTGGGAGAGCCAAGCCTTTTTGCTTGCAGAAACGTGACGACGACACCAATACGCCCAGGCAAGACGACACTATAAGTAGGCCGCCAGACCACCTATGCCCCCGTAGAGAACCTGGCGTCTTCTCAAACCGAAAATCAACCGCTGGACGGCTGATTCACTCAACATCATCGAATTAGCGACATCACGATCATGCGTTCACAGAGGCTGGCCTTCGTGTTTCTGGTTTTAAATGCGACAGCTGTGTTTTGCACCACCTACGGCGGATCCGTCGAGTGTTCATGAGGTCTGTAATGGCATTCTTTGTCTTATCTTCTCCCTTTAAATTACTTATCTAGCTCGGTATCAACACTCGAGCGAAAGGATCAGGAAAGAAAACTGACCCTTCGACCACGAGCAACACTAAATGTCGCCGCGGCAAGAGCTCTGGTACCTCCAAGCCAAGCGTGATCTTCATGTGCGCGCAAAGGCTTCCCAGACTTCGTCGACAGGGCTCACTCTATGCGGCGTCAAGGCTCAGATCGCTAAACCCGGTGTCTGCAAGTACAAGCCTTTCGATGGCAGCGAAGAAGAGGCAGATTTTTCAGTGCAGAATGGTCAAGATGGATCACAGAATGGACAAATCAAGGTTCAAGGCAAAACAAAACGGGTAAATATCGGTCCCGTTCTTGTCGTTCTTTGCTGACGGGTTATTTGTGTAGGCAAAGGGCTCCACTACAACAAGTACCACCAGCCCAGATTCTGCTCAATCTGATCCCGGGGAGAAGCAGACACATATTCACCTCTATCTCGGACCAATACGCAGACCAGCCGCTTGAAAGCACAACTGACTGGCTCAAAGGCTGATGCTAAAGGGCAAGGACAGATCTGCGGTGCGTCTGGAAGCTTTCAAATTGATATCATCGTTCGCTTATCATCCCTCCCAGACTACACCGTCGACATCACCGTTCTTGATCGGATTGCGTTTGAGAATCTGGCTTGCCCTTCTTTTGATGCTCTCGCAGGAATCATCGAGAAGTCTGAGGCCGAGCAGCTGAAGCTTAAGGAAGAGTGGCTTAAACCAACAATCATGCTCATGAATAAGCCTTCCCTCAATGTGGTATATTGAGAAAGAACTCTTTCTTTCGGTAACATCTTCTTTTTGTCGGCGTCTCATCTCTAACTCAATAATATCTCAGAAAAAAGACAAAACTATTGAAGCTTTAAGCGGATCAGGCACGACAGCCACTTCGGGATCATCTTCACAGGCGGACGACAGTGCGAGCAAAAACGAGAACATAGAGCCCGTGAACGTTCAACAATATCTGTCCGATGCCAAAGTGAAGACGGAGATCGATGCCTTCGCAACGAAATTTGCTGGATCCATGACAAGTGCATTCGCAAAGGCCGTGAAAGAAGCTCAAGCTTGCGCAACGTCAGCAGAGAGGAAGAAGATTACCAAAATACAAGTGCGTTATGTTCATTACATATTGTCCAGCCACTCAAAGGCTTTTTCAGGCCCAGTTGAATCAAAAAGGAGGTTGCGAAAACTAATACCAGCCGGCATCCAGCACTATATGGACATGATAGCGGGAGAAGAAGAGCTTCAAGAGGACATGCAGGACCCACAAGAAGAGGATCCGCAAGACCCCAGGACCCCAACCAAGATGTCGGCTCTGATGAAACCGCAAGCCCTACCGGCTCCTCAAGCAACCCTACAGAGAGCGATGGCAGCAGCAGTGGGATCGACGAGCCTGGATCCCACGGTACCTCCGAAGCACCTGAAAGTGGAAGCGAGGAAAGTGGAGGAGGAGGAGGAGCGGAGGAGACTGGAACGGGTGAAGGTTCTGGTGATGAGAATAACGGAGAGCAGACGGTTGGAAACAATGGGGGGTTGTCGTCTTCTGGTGAGAGCAGTTCCGGTGGTACTGGCGAGGAGGGCGAGGAGGAGCCTCAAGAGATTGGAAACAACGGCGGTTTGTCGTCGTCAGCTTAGGGATAATTTAGCTCACATAGTTGGTGCAATGCAAATTATTATTTGTTATCGAGAAGCGTTCAACATTTGATATATGAACTTCCATCGACAAGTTGGAATGCTCGTGAATTAATGGGTTTTTTCAAATCATTTACACGAAAGGCACTCGCAATAACCAGTATTCGGCACATCCTAACACTGTTAATAAGTACCTCACCGGCACCCGTCTGCGTCAGGGCAGACCTTGCTTAAGCGTTTTCGTGATTATCAGATCCTAGCATTCTGGTTTCCCGGCGGAATCAGGCAGAACGGAGTCAACAGACCATAAATGACAAAGAACTTGCGACGACAATTACAATGCAATACTGTTTTATTGCACTAAGAAAAATCTATATTAAAGGAGACTACTACATCTACTAACAGCCACTACTTAAACTTACGATTTTCGTACTCATCGACAAACTAACAGATCTTCTAAGGATATGTTGCCTCCCGCCCTTGTGATCCAGCGTCACTCAACCAACTAATGAGATTCGTACCCAGGGCAGGAGGCATTAATGACCCCGCCTCATTCAACCAATTCATGAAACCCGTACCCGCGAAGTCGAATGACTGAGCCTCACATAGCTGGTCAAGCTGACTCGAGATCCATCCTAGGCAGGGCGTCCATCGTGCGTCAAGCGCAGAGACCATCCTTGCTGCATCATTACCCCACTGTTTCCTCACCCACCACGGGCCATCCTCCGCCACCCTTTTCATCATAACGCAGTAATGTGCCAAGATGATGAGTGCACGCGGTTTCCGCTCGGCCAACAAGCGAGTGAACGTGTTGGGCATCGTTCCCCACCACATGCAAGATGCATACATACAGTAGTCTTTCTGAAATGAGGCTTTCCATGATATCTCGAGGATACGTATCGATTCTTTATATGCATCATACACCGATACGTCGCGCAGCTCCTCAACGTCTGGCGACGAGTGCGCCCTGCTCAAAAGTATCGATAGGGATGATGGAAACGGTTCCAGGGGTGTAGATATGATCTTTGGGGCCATGGTGTCTAACATTGGACGCAGAATACCATCTTCGAGCTGTGACCAGTTTCTCCTGACCTTCAGAGGGAGAGTACGGACCGTGGTATGCCACTCGCTGGAGTATGAAGAGATTATGGATGACGTAGCGAACTCATAGAGCCCAACAAGAGAGAAGGTGATGAAGACGGCATCGACATCCATCTTCCCATCCATATCAGCCCTATGTAACCCCATTTTGGCCTGCCAGTAGTAGGTGCTCGCCGCTACGGCATACTGACCTGCCGTGGGATTAGCATAGTGAGCATGAAGCGCCGACATCGCGAGAATGGCATGGAGGAGACATTGATTTTTAGGGTCAAACGCGATTTTGGGAATGACGGTTTGCCATAAACTTATTGAAGGAAGATCAGAAGAAAGCGAGTGCGAAGTATGGGTAGCATAGTGGTGTATTAGTTCGAGAGTCAGCAAGTCGAGTGAACTTGTGACAGTACGTCTCGATATTGTGGAAGGGGGATTTTCATGTGAGCTTGAAGCAGCATCGGCGGCCGTCGATGTCCCTGACACCACCGAATGGGTATGTTGTGGGATATTGATCCAGACACACTCTATACCTCGTTTCGCACAGTTCTTGCACTTAGGAAGTTCCTCGTCGCACTTCATTTCAACGTCTGAGTCAACCTGTGCAATGGCTGACGGTGAATACACACCTTGACTCTGCGTTGCTTGCATGTTTTGCATCCACTTCGTGTCTTGTGGTGGGGACGAATTGCTGGCATATATAGGTCAAAAAAGCGGCGACTTGAACGATAAACAGAAAGACAGCTGCAGATTCAAGCGTTTATTCGGTCGACTAAGCGGCCCAACATCACCGAAGACGTAAGCAAGGTGACGCTTCCTTCCTTGGGACCTTGTGCCGGTAACAACACCAACACCTCTCCTGAATAACTTCTAGACCTACAGGGGGCCGCTTGACAGTGCTGCTGCTACTGCCACTAGACACCATCCTTACTTAGATTGATGATACCTCAGGCTCCTTGCCCTGAGCTGAGAGGGACGAAGATGTGGATGATTACCTGAACATTCGAGTTTTAACTGATCCCCGCTTGCTGTGGTTGACAAGGTCAACATGAACCACTCGTTTAAGTTTACTGTATGCTCTGTATCTTTCTTGCTGGCCTTTTCTGGCGTTGTTCGGCGCCTTCGACAACAAAACACTCATAATTAACTCATTTCAACGCTCCTCGAAAACTAGACCTTTGTCATAGCCCTAGCGCACACTGTATCATCACGACGTACTGCTGTTTGAAACACTGCCCTCCCATCAGTCCTATCGGGCGGTATCGAAGCCGGCGGGCTTGGCACTCTTGACATGGCAACCCCAAACGACCTTGAGGGCGTATAAATACAATCTCTGAGGATGCGAAATATTTCAGGTAGAACCTGGTGTTCAACCTCATACTAGCTTTCTGACCGCGGGACGGTTCAGACACAACTCTCTTCGTACGGACATTTTCCCTACCATGCATGTTCATAGGCTCTCTTGTGCAGTGATCGCGTTATATACCATAACCGCGAGTTCGGCACCAGCCACGACCTGGGACAAATCTGAGGAGGTAGGTGACAAAAAATGTCTTTTGCATACCATTAAATAACCCCCTTACAGTTAGATGTTCGTGGCCTTTTTAGTTCCTCAAAAAATAAGTACAATGGCGGTGAAGTATGTCTTGTCCACCTCGGTAAAGACGTGTATCTCATAAACGTACCAGTCCTCCAGAACAGGGTCATCCTCATCCGTGAGTAATCAATATGTGTGCTGGAATTGACAAGAAGTACTGACGGGACTTGTTAGAGTGGACAGTGCCAAAAAACTACTGCCAGAGGAATTGACTTTGACGTGGACATTGTCAAGCGCATATTTGGTTCCAGTAAACCAACGATTTGTGGTGTAACCGCGGCAGCGACTCAACAAAGTTGCAAAAGCTTTAGTGCCGACGAATCCTCAGATAGTGAGCAAGCAAGCACTTCCGGAGGCCGTACGTCCAATAAGAGAAGGGTAAAGTCGTCTCACGGTCCTTGGAGTAGATCGAGTTTTGAGTATTTTTTCATAGTTTTTAGGCTCCTCTAGGATTCAGGAGACGCAGACGAATGGTGACTCTACTGGCTACACACCTCTAGATCCCAAACTCGGTAAAAAGGCGACAGTCAGTGCCAAGAAAATTCTTCTCGCCCTGCAGAAACAATCATCGACCTGTGGTAAGCATGCAGATATTTCTTTGTAAAGCAAAGCCTTATCTTGGTCTTAAGACAACGCAGTTGAGCTTCCTCTCATTGACCAGGTCATGCAAGAGAATACAATCTGTCAGGCCTTCACTTATTTCTCCAAAGTCATTCAACCTTCATTGAATCCATTCAGCAAGAAGGCAAAAGCGCTGATGATGACGTGGCTGGAGGATCCTATCGCCCTTGCGAACGGAAAGTCAGTCAAAAGCAGTACAGCTACTGGCGGTTCCCGTGGTTCCAATACCAGGCCAGGCGGTCTGAGGAGCAGATTGGTTTCCAGCGGCTCTGGTGGTGTGACAGAGAATACCGGACAAGGCAATAACTTTTGGAAGGTTGAACCCAGCGTTTATAAATCGGTGAGGACATCTCTTCTTGAACCGCGATTATAGAGAGTCTTACGATACATATTACAGAAAAAAGCGATAGCAGTAAAGGCATTGGTCGGCACCTCGTCTACAGCTGCTTCCACGACTGAATCCACCGATGAGGGTGCAAGCGTAGCAGAATACCTCTCCAACTCGGAAGTTCAAGAATCAGAGAAAGCGTTTGCTGAGGAGTTTGCGACTGCCGTATCGAAAGCTATCGAAGAAGCCTATCAGCAAGCCAGGTCATGCGGAAAGAAGGACAAGAGTAAGATTGAAGCTCAATGGGTGTGTACATCTATAATGCATCATGACGCTTCTGATCACCAATGCTGTTCATAGGCAAAAGTCAAGTCCGCCAAAACACTTGTACAACAGGGCATCGATCATTATTTTGAAGCTATGGTAACAGCCGCGGGTGCAGATGATTCTGAATCCACTGCTGAGGAACCAGTTGGCGACGAAGATGGTGCCACGGGTTCGGATGGCGTTCCACCAGATCCCAGCGACCCCGAAAACACCTCCGACACTCTCGACGGTCCTGATACTGGCCCTACCACGAGCACGTCTGATGGTACCTCCAATCCTCATGCCGACGGTCCAGACGGCCTCGAAACCCAAGAACTAGATGCCGACCAGCAGTCAACTCACGGTGGCGATGATACTCTGGGAAGCGAATCTACGGGAGGGAAGGATGGACTAGACTCTGATGAAAGCGATGCTGGCGGTGAGGAGTACGGCTCTAGTCGTGGCGAGGCCGGTGATGGCGAACTTAACTCTGGCTCTGGCAAGGGTAAGAACAATTACGGCTCAGGTGACGAAGACTCAAGCGAGAGCCAAAATGATGCAGAATCAGGCGGCGAGGAAAACAGCGGTCAAGGGTACGGGGAGGAGGAACCAATCGGGGAATCTTACGAAGAACATTCATCGATGTGATAATGAAGTCATCTATTAATATAATATGTACGGCGCTCAAGGTCCTAGATGTAATACATATTTTGTTACCTCACTCAGAAGGGTTTATGAATCGCAGGAAGATAGGGACAAGTAGCCTCGTCGGGCTCAGAAATGGGGGTAAGATTAAGCCCCCAGCGAGGCCACGCCTGTGCCATGAATTGACTGAGAAAAACAGAGATCAGCATCGTAAAGCAAAAGAATTAAAAAGACGAACTCATTGGTTGTCCCAGGACAAACATAACGAAGTACACCCACAGCCGTCCATACCATCCACTAACTCTCCGACCTGTGATTCTCCGCCAGAGACGTTCAATAACCAAAATGGGTGCTTGCAGAGCAAAGAAAATCACGGGTGCCGGGTCGAGTCCTCTACCCATCGCGTACATCGATAACTCGTGATATAGTCCTGAGGCAATGAAGATTCCCAATACCATACCAAAGTCACCCGCAATCCATTTCCCTGGATAGCCTCCATAAACCATGAATGTTCGACGAAGTAGCTGGTGCCACCTCTTGGACCACAGTTCATGCATGGACTCTGAAAGCCAAGGAGAATCTAGGATGGGGGGCCAAGCCGAAGGGGAGTCGCCAAAAATCCCAACAGCGACAACGGTCACCAATTCATATATAGCTTCAAACCCGGCTAGAAGGCAACGACCGGACAGAATATGGATGAACGTCGATACTGCATATCGTGAGATGGGCGGAAGACTATAGTAGAACATGGAGCCCCCAAAGACCGATCCGACACCAGGGAAAAGCTTCAGGACAAACTCCAGAATATCCATGATAAGGAAGTTCTTCACCATGGCGAGGATAGTGGCGTTTACGAAAGGACCGCGGTCTAATGGCCGTGTTTCCTTAGGTACGTAAGTTTCTTGGCCATACTTCCAACTAATACCACGCATGGAGGTAGTGAGCTGAACGATATCCGTTAACCACGGGGCAATCGAGCGCCCGCCTACTGGTGGATTGATGTGTCCATTTGCAGACCCATTTGCGGACCCATTTGCGGTGGCTTTGCCCTTGGATTGACCGGGGCGTACTTCATCCACTCTGAGCATGCCTTCCTTCTGAAATGCGTAGTCCAGGGCTTTCCCAATGATGACGAAAGCACCTAGGCCTATTACAAGATAGTTAGTCGCGCGTCTAAAGCTGGTATTAACAACAGAACGCACATGATCCCCAATTACACGTATTCATCATGGGTATCGTCCAGTAATACCGAAATGAAGTTCCGAGAGACGCAGTGATGACGGTCGGTAGCAGCAGCAGTCTTATGATATAGGTGTTTTCCTGCCGCGCGAGAAATGCCATGAACAGGAATGGCACATACGATACGAGAATGGAAGGTATGGCATCGAGAGATATTGGTATTCGATTATGTGGTTCTGGTATGATTGTCCGAAATGCCTGGTATGCGCCGGCACCTAGCCTGACAGAAGGTTGAGCCACCCCATTTACACATTTACAGCAGAACACGTACTCTTGAAATAAATGTGACATCCTGAATCGTATATTTTATACGCGTCTATATCGTCTTCTTATAGAGAAACCTTTGCGGTAGTGGCAAAAACAGATGGGTACATGGAGGTAGACGGGTAAGGTGTAAGGCCCACTCCACGCTGGCATCAGTCATGACAATCTCGTCAGCAAAAATGCATTGACGATCATCTGACCAAGGGGCTTATCTATAATTTAGGATTTAAATTTTTTCTGCCTCCGTGCCACGATAGCGGCGTTGCCCACGGGGTACCACTCGATCTGATAATAAAATGTCTGTATACCCTTTCTTTGCCCGACAAACTCCTCAAAGATGAGATTGTGCGCACTGTGTCGTCTTCCCCGGCTCACCCTCTTTGGTCGCTCTCTATTGCTTGTTGCTTCCGAACTCCTAGCCAATGCGATATGCTGGACCATCGCAGGTATTCTATTTGGTCGTAGCCGAGAAACACAGCCAATCCTAAGCTTGGCTTTGTTGGCTTGGGTGAGTCGCCAATTTCGTCCAAATCCTACTCTGCTGACGATGGATGTTAGACGTTGGGACTACGACACGGTATTTCTTTTCAATCTCGTCTCTGCCGATCTCATAGAAAGTGCAGCTCTCGATGCAGATCACATAAGGTTCTATCGCTACAATTAATGTAAGCAAGGTCCATATTACACAGGGCCATCAAGTACAGAAGCTCAATTTCCGCTAGTGTCTCACCAAGTCTGACCCTCGATGAAGTGCTATTGACAACGCTACAAGAGGCTTGATAAGTATGGGCCAACTCCCTGTTACATGTGGCCTATATTTTCTCTCGGGCACAGTACAATCGTGGTGGTGGTTGTGAGTGAGCCCTGTTTTTCTTCAGCTTTGCCTCATATTCTCTTCCCCTAGAACGTTGCAATAGCTATATCATCCGATGTCTACGAGAAAATAAATGGCGTCGGTACGATAGGAGGTATTGTAGGTAAGCCTTGGATGCGCGAGTACATACGGCAATATCTCTGATTCTGAAGTAGGAGCGGCTGTCAGCGGTTCCTTCTTGTTTATTGTGGGAGTCGCGAATTCGATTTTCTTGTGGAAAGCGATACGGCAGCGTCGAAACGTGCGCATCTTGTTCAAGAGAGAAATCATTAACATATCAATCAGATGAAGAACCTCCAGCGAGCCAACGGCCCTCAACAGCACACGGAAGAGACAATTGAGGACCCCAAACATGGCCATATGCTTATGATGAGGATATTAGGGCCCATAATAACCTTCGTCAACAAGCCCTGGAAGGTGGGATAAAAATGAATGAATTCAATCTGCCCCAAAATAACGCCAATCCGTTAGATGTATCCCGTTGGCATTCTTTTTGGATTCGGTGAGGCCCACTCGAAAGGAATCCCCGACTTTTTTCTTACGTATCATATATCCAGGATTCGATACTGCATCTTCGATTGCCCTTCTAGCTGTTTCAGCCTTGGCAAAGAAGCAATCCGATGGAAGTACTATTCCTCCAGGAGACATTGTTATATTGCCAGTCAGATCCGTTGATAGCCCCATATTTAACAACGCTGATACTGCCAACAGCTGCTCTTCACGGCAGGGATGACGATTATAGACTCCTTGGACTCAATTCTGATGCTCTACTCGTACTCTGGTTTCCCAGAGCATTCGTTTGGTCTTTTCGAGAAACAAAGATGTTCGTCGCCCCTTGGAGAGGCGATTCCTGGGTCTGAGGTCCTACAGACGTCAAGGTCGCCTTCAATCAAATCTCCCGAGAATGTTGAAGTCACTGCTGTTGAAGCCTTGCCACAAATTGCGTCTCCCGCTCTCGAGGCAGGCGATGAATTGGTGCTTTCTCAACAAGCAAGAAACATGAGAGTAAAGATGAACATGATGTCTGGGCTGAGCATCATTCTAACCCTAATGAGCATTCTCGTTGCATTCAGGTGCGCTTTTGTATCATATTTAAATATCGTGCGGCTTAGCAAAACTATCATAGCATTTCGCTTATCACTATCATGGGCCTCATTGGAGATAACTGTACTTCATGCCAGGAAGCGGCCGAAGCGGAAGATGGTGGAGGACTGGCTGGGAAATGGTGGAGAGGATGGGCAAAAGTAGGACATATTCAATCTGCAGAAATCCTGCTCATCATTTCTTCAAGGCGAATGACAACTCGGGATATATCGGTGCAGCAATTGTTGGTGCCTTCGTAATTATCGTCGCGGGTTGGTATGGCGGGCGCCGGGCAATCAGGAAGTACAGAGAAAGGACAAGGGTTGTCTTAGAATAATACACCGTATGTCTTATGTCTGGGAAAGGCATTATAAAGAACAATAAAAATGTGATGATGGCCCATACCACCAGGTCCGTGCGCTCACCCACGTGGGAATTGCCATAATAATCAGGAGTTGGGGAACGTCGTCTTCGTTTTATCCATCATCGTCCCTCCACGTCGACGACACTTCCTTTGTTTTTTTCTCTTGCACCCTTGCAAGACAGCCATCCAGACGCGTTATTTTGCGATTCTTCTCTATGATGTCTGGTACTGTTACTGGGCCTGAAAATCAGGAGAATACCAGCGCTACAGGCTCTCCGTCGGATCCAGCGTCATCTCTACGTGCTGCTGCTCTGTTGACTCTCAAGTCCAAGCGTCGCAAAGTCGCTGGCGAACAGTCTTCTACTGCAGCCTTGCCTGCTCGACCTCCTCCCATTACCGATTCCTTCCAACTCGATTATGGCCAAGAGGATGGATCGTCGTTCACAGCTCGAACCCCAGCGCCTGGCCCATCAAAGCTTCATCCGGCAGATATGGAAGATGGCCAAATTCGCGAAGAGGGCGAAATAAGCGACTCGGAAGAACAGCAGGCTACAGCAGCACCAGCTCGAACTAAGCAGTCATCGCTGACGCCACAACCCCAGCCCTCACAGCTGGAACCTGCCCACGAAATCAACTCATCTTTGGCCTCTCCTCCAAGGACGGCCGTTACTAAACAGGAATCACCGCCCATCTTGTTGGAAAGGATCACTGACATTTCGCCCAGCCCTCTTGAGGTCCGCGACTCCTCCAACATGGTGGTCGACGCCGACGAATCATACAGCAATAATCCATATCTTGCTCTCGGTCCAGATCATGTTAGACCTGGTTTGCACAGTACGCCCCTCTGTTCCTATATTCCAGTGTGGCGGACTGACGTACCTGCAGTGAATCAAACTCAATACGATACCGCGAAGGACATCATACTGGATCTTCTTGGCTGGGGCATTCCCCCAACATACCTCGTTGACTGTGGTCTCAGCCGAGAAATAGTCTACTATGTTTTCAATGAGCTCAATCTTCGACTCCCCGACAACCTCGACACTAATGGTCTGATACCCTATCTTCCACCACCATTTTACCATTCAGACGCTGCCCAAGAACCGCCTTCTTCAATGCCTCCTCCTCCTGTTCCATCAGGTTTGCAGTACCACAATCTACCGCCTAGGCCGTTGAAGTCGTCCGACGTACAAAGTCCCGGCCCAAACTCGGCGTTGCCATCCTCTCTCATTTCTACTAATTCTCCACCTGCGTCGGAATTATCACCCGTGACAAACTTGCATGATATGGAAAGACAGCGACGGCAAGAACTGCTTGCAAGGAAAGCTGTCCAGGCTTCTCGGAAGGCGAAGCCGCCGCCCCCGCCATCTCCCAGCAATTCTTCTATTGCATCTTCAAGATATGTGTCCCCAGAGCAGCCACCCCAGGACGTGGAGATGGCTACGGAGACGGTTGATGACTTTTTGAAGACTATCGAACCCGCGGAGGGAGAGGCAATGGATGTCGACGAGATCCCAGGCCTTGGGAGGTCGCATCCGGTATCCAAGATTCCTTCGATCTCTCACCAACAATCGTTCATGGTTGGCCGAGTGGTACTTCCTCTATCGTCGCTCACCCCGATGAATGCCGAGCAATCATCGTCTTCTAGCGGCAGTACTCCTACCCCGACACCTCTCCAGAAAAGCACGTCTATGTCCAGTCTCGATGGCCAACCGACCCGGAGGCGACCCGTAGCTGCGGATTTTGTTGACATGGACGGCAATTCTCGCAACGGGAATGGCTTGGCCAACGGCCGCTCTCACCCACCACATAATCTCAGGCGAAAAATGGGGACTGGATTCGCCAACGTCAGTAAGATGCGCAGACTGGTCATCGACCTGAGCGACAGCGAGGGCGAAGGGGATGAAGATTATGTTATGGGTGAAGCCGGCGAATATACCAGCTCGACTCCCACTTATCTTCCGACTTCCCTTTTTGGCGCAAAGGCGAGCCGAGGTCCGCGCACTCAGTCACCTGCGATATTGATGGAGAAAGAGATGGAGATTGCAAGAATGAGACAGCTGATCGCTGACAAGGAGCAGAATCGAGTAAAAAAGTTGATGGTGCGTCTACGTCCCTTCTCTTCTTGGGCTCATCGATAAAACGTCGTAGCGAACGAATTCTATCCAAGAACCTGCAAACGGTGTCTCGGAAAAACCGGCCCCTGTTAAACAGGAAGAGGTAGATTCCAATCTTGGCATCCCCGCAACAGGTTCCGCCGGGGAGCGAATACCCACCACCAATCTCCGTACGTTTACAACATGTGTGTGGTCATGGATCGGGAACCTAATAATTGCTGCAAAGCTCGGATACAAGTCGCTGCGGCCACCGCGGTCATCGCTTCTGCACCTGCGACGCCTCCACATGGTGGTCTACTCTCCCGGTTTTCCGCCCCTCGGACTATGGCTGATCTGTGAATCGTTCTGTTTGCTTTCCCCCTCCCTCCTGTACCTCTGTAGGTGATAATTCGATTCTCAACGGACACCCAAGCGGTCAACCCCCTGACGGTGAAGGAGGCGAGTGTTTAATCTCGTTTTCTTTTCATTTCTCCTGTTGACAATCCCTCACCATTTCTTTTTGCGTTCAATCTCTTTTTTTATAAACGTGTCCGCGTCGCCTATTCGCAGTTGTGCAAGAACAAGCGGCAAGGATTCTTCCCCTTCCTATCTTCAGAGCAACCTCCGTGTTTTCCTAACTTATTTTCTCTGTTTCTTTTCTTCCCGGCGCCGTTATCTGAATTTCTACCTCTGGTATTTTTGTCCTTCCTGGTTTAACTCCAGCAGGTATCGAAAAGCAACGGCGTGGATGTCCCACATAGCGACGACCGACTCGACACTCTGACCGAAGCAGTCGACGTCGACGTCGCAACGTCTTCGTCGACACAGGTGCGTCATACGAGTTCGTTTTCTTTTCATTTTCATTTGTGTATGGGCCTCGATGAGACTTCATACACGTCACAAGATGTCAATACTGAAACATTGCTCTTTGTTTTTCAGGCGACACTTTCAACGAACATCCAAAGACGAGAAGAAAATCCGGACCTGCTGGAGCAGCATCGAAACGAAGCTGATCAATTCACGACATATGCTTCTCTGTTCAGCTCGTATCCTCTCTTACGATCGTGGTCCATGGCCAATGACTCGGCGGCGAGGACTTCTGAGCAAGCCCCTTCCCTCAAGACATGGCCTACGGCCAGGGCGCTAAGTTCGAACACGTCTACTTCTCTTTCTTCTATCACTTCATTCTCTTCTTCTTCCACCATGCCACATTCACGCAGTTCTTCAGCTTCCTCCGTCCATTCAGATATGCACATTTCTAGACTTCTGCCTGCTCCAGACCTGAGACCACTGAAAACAGTCACAGCTACCAAACTGTTGGATCCATCCAAACGGATCTGCCAGTATGAGATTCCCGGAGGGGGGATATGTCGGGATGTAGGATGTGACGATGTACATCCAAGTCGTTTGAGTAACCCGCAATCTTCGCCGGGGCAGTGTGTGGATCCAAGTGGTGAGTGGTACATGATTTGCACTCCTGTTGGCTCACGGGACGGGGTCGTAGATGAAGATACTGCAGCGTACCTGAGCGCGGTGGTAGCCTTACCATTAGGTGTTGACGCTAGCAAGATTGTTGGCATCCTTGAGAAACTTCGGCTTGAGCATCCTGCTATGATGTTCGACGAACGTGTTTCGCGGACATTAGAGTTTTTATCGACGCAACCGCCGTAACTTGGATGAATGACTTTTTGTCTAGGCCAGCGGCACGATGCCCCGGATGTGCGGATCTTTTCGACAGAGTCCCGCACGGCGAGCTACACAGCGCTCCGCGACGCTCTCCGCCCTCCCAGGAAGAAAAAATTCTAAAAAATTCTAAAAAATGATGATGACTGATGATGTAAAGAGCGCAATGCGCCAAATCGTTGTTGGAGGAGTTCCGTAGCTTTTAGTTGACCTCCCGCCATTACTATCTCTGGGAATCGTGATTGGAGTGCATTTGTGATGTATATGTGTTGATAGTCTTTCCTTTCGTTTGGCTTCTGCAATGTATTGATGTGTGTGATTGGCAACTGCGGGAGCATTTCGATTTGTGAGAACGGTGTTCCCGAGAAGGAAAAGAAATTAACATTTATGGGAACGGATCTGGTGCCGTAAGGACTGCGCAGTCGGGGATGACTTGAAGGAAATGATGATGCTTACGGAGCCGGCTAGCCGAACATAGCATTGTTCGCCATAATGGGTGACGCAGGGAGTAGTGCGCAGATAGAGCAGCGCGTGATACTGATCGCGGGTTGCCACGCACCGTTTCACCACTTTCCTTTGTTTTACCCTGGCATTGAGCGGCATTGGGAGCGATAGCAATTACGAGAGTGAGCATTTCGTTTGCGTTTCAGTGGCAAGCTATCTGATTTATTATTATCAGGGTGGATTCATGCATTTCTCCCGTCAAGCATGAGTCAGCAGTTCCTGATTTGGGTTCCTGTTGAGAGCCGAGGTAATGAGGCGTGGGAATTTGGTTGTGTTTGGCGAGATCCGGTTGAAAAGGGAAGGGCTGGGCGACCAGTGAGAGCCAGTTTCCGTTTTAGCCCACACTTCCTCTTACGGCCACACTCGACTCCTCTCCCCTCCCTCCCCAACACAAGGTTCGTCATCCCTGCTGCTCGTCGTCGTGAACAGCGAGCTCACTTGTTTGATGTTGTCCTTTACCACCTTACTCCCCCTCTAAAACACGTCGTGCTCACTTAAAATCTCACTCCAGCTACGACGCAGTCGACCCAGGCGTCAGACTCCACTGCTATGCGAAAGCGCCAACGCACTATGGACATGGCTGCACCCCAGAACGATCCCCAACAAGCACCCCCCGTCGGCCCGCCCGCTGTGAGCGATGACGCGTTCATCAACGACCAGGACGCCGTCGACAGCGCGGGCGACGATGACGACGACGAAGACAAGCCCAAGTCAGACAAGAAGGCGGGAAGACGAAAGATCAAGATCGAGTTTATCCAGGATAAATCGAGACGTCATATAACCTTCTCCAAAAGGAAAGCTGGTATGTCCCCCACGCACTCACATCTGCGTCTCTTCTTACATTCCCTTTTCCAGGCATTATGAAAAAGGTAATTTTCTTTCCCTTTCTATCGAGCCCCTTGCTCAACCCCTTACCCATCCCCTAAAGGCATACGAGCTCTCTACCCTCACTGGCACCCAGGTTCTGCTCCTCGTCGTCTCCGAGACTGGCCTTGTATACACCTTTACCACTGCCAAGCTCCAGCCTCTTGTCACCCAGCCAGAAGGCAAGAATCTCATCCAGGCATGTCTCAATGCTCCCCATGGAACGCTGCCGTCGTCCATGCCAGTCGGTACCCCGCTTGGACGTCAGTCGGGCGGTCCACCTATGGCCATGCCACCTCCAGCAGCCGGCTCCAGTAATTTGCCTGGTGGACTGTCCATTAGTGGGCAAGCCCCAAGGAAGACGATGATGGTGGACATGATGATGATGAAGCTGCCCATGGTGGGCGCCCAAACTCTGGAGATAAGCGCCGTCGTCGTGCCTCTTCCAACGCTGGCGCTCCCTCTGCGCCTCCTCGATCTGGTGGCGGCACTTCGCCCCACTCTCCCAACAGCACCATCCCACCTTCTCTTGCCATTCCTCCTGGTTCTTCAAGTCAGCCCCCGCCCCAGTCACCCCAGCAGCAGCCCCAAATACCGTTGGGGTCGCCAACATCTCCGAACCAGTCCCACGCGCAGGTCCCGCCGTCGACTGGTCAGTACGGGCAAGGACCTTACGGCCACCATCATCCAGGACAAGGCGATATGTACCCACCACACATGATGCCGACGTATGGCTATCCCGCCCCTCCGGGAAGTGGTGGCCCGCC
Source organism: Armillaria gallica (assembly GCA_037576215.1). NCBI lineage: Eukaryota > Fungi > Basidiomycota > Agaricomycetes > Agaricales > Physalacriaceae > Armillaria > Armillaria gallica. Next base: position 552,938 of record JBANDB010000010.1, read on the forward strand.
TGGCGGGCAGCTGGGAGCTCTCGCTAACACTGCCGCAGCGCAGCAAGGCCATTGGCAACAACAACAGCAGCAACAGCAACAGCAGGTGGGCCAAAGTAGCCACTATGCTCGTCGATGATCACTGGTACTTTTTACTTTTTTTCTGTTGACGAAACGCCCGCTTTTTCACGTTACTTATGCAAGCCTTTTTGTTCCGATGTTCTCTTCGCTAAAAAGTGTACTACGACGTTGATTTCTGATTTTTGTTCTCTTGTCTACTCTGTCGTAAAGTCTGTCAGTAGTTTCTTGACCGTTTCGTACTTATCGTGGCTTTATCGCCGTATTGAATGGTAGCGATTGTATATATATATAAGTCAGTTTGCTTCATGAGTTGTAGAACGTAGCCTACCAATGTATCGGTATAGTTTTGCAGAACAGGAGTCTGGAAGTTCTACATTAAAGATACGATTACAATCAGTGGATGACGTAGAATCAAGATGAACTTTTTTTGCTTACATCTACGTGTCCCTGTTCCTCCAATTCGTTCGTAACATGCCTTCAAAAAGTCACCCATTCCTTTGCCTTCTCTTTCCAATACTGCCCTTGCTCAACGTTGCTGCATACTGTCTTCTTTGGCTACGAGGCAAACTAAGTGCTCGAGCACAACGTCTGCTGCTGCGTGTCCTGGCTGCTGGACCTATCCCTCAACATGTCGCCTTTGTTATGGACGGCAACAGGAGATATGCCCGTATGAATCACAAACAAATACCCCAGGGTCATGCGGAAGGATACATTGCTCTGAGGAGGGTGCGTTTCGCCGCCTATGACTGTGTTACCTGGCCCATTTACCTTTCCATAGGTGCTGGAAATATGTCTTCGCCTGAAAATCAAGTGTGTCTCCGTGTACGCGTTCGCCATCGACAATTTCAAGCGCCCAGAAGACGAGGTGCAGGCTCTCATGGCGCTGGCGCAAGAGAAGCTCTTGGAACTCTGCGAACACGGGGACCTCCTCGAGGAATATGGCGTCCGGTTGAATGTCCTCGGGAAGAGAGAGCTCCTCCCGGGGCCCGTGCAAGAGGCTATACGAAGGGCGGAGAATATGACGCGAGCGCATAACCGGTTTGTCGTGACCAGTATTGGCGGTAGTTCTCCTCGCTGACGTCTCGTTTGAAGGTCCATCTTGAATATATGCATGCCGTATGCCTCTACGGACGAGATGGCTACAGCTGTCCAAGCTTGCGTGAGGAACGCGCTCGCGAAGGACGAGGTGGACTTGCGGATATCGACCCAGGACGTTGAGGATAACCTGATGACGAGCAAAGCCGGGAGCCCGCCGTTAGACATCATGATACGGACCAGCGGCGTCAAGCGTCTTAGCGACTTTCTCTCGTGGCAGGTCTGTGTCCCTCTGCTGCTCCTCTGGATATGGACTGACAATCTTCTGGTAGTGCTGCGAAGATACGCAAATACAGTTTTGTTCTGCGTACTGGCCTGATTTCGGGCTCTTTGACTTTGTTCCGATTATATTGGACTTTCAGCGCAAAGCCTGGTCTATGTAGAGTAATTTATAGTTTTTTATTCATTGGGACTCTATGTGAAATACGGGACGCACTAATTAACCGATAACTACCTGGCGCGCTTGATAAGATGAAGTCTAACCTTCCATCCAGAATTCAGTTACCATCTTGGAAGAGGATTTAGCCCCGAATACGAGGTCGTATCAACGGTGCCTCGGCCTCGACTCTCAACTACAGGTACCCACTCAAAGTAAAAGGTGGACCAGAAATAAACTATTGATCTGCGTCTAACCACATGTACTCTTTCACTAGCATCTATAACCTCCGTTTTACTCTTTCCGAATCCCAACACTGCTGCTGTATTTAGTTCTCACTCTCGGTGGTTACGGCACGGCGCGTATTATCCAATCGACAATGTTATCAATTCCTTGCGGGGATATCCACGATAACTTGTCGGATACTCTGACTTGACGGCGCTGCATGTGGTTTGGAACCGCGCTGGAGCGCTGAGCCATGGGTCATGTTCTCCGATGCTGGCAGGGAGAGCATGTTCGGATACTTTCCTTCAGGTATCGGAATTGACGTTCAGCGGCACGGTAAGGTATAGAGGCATGGGAAACGTCAGTGGGATTTTCCTTAGAGGGAATTTGAGCGTGTTGGTGGGCATGGTGGGGCCGGGTTTCCTGCCGAGCTACCAGGGAGCTATTCTCTTTGTTGAAGATACCGGAGAGGTTGCTTGTAAGCTTTATTTGTGGTTTGTGGTCAGAGGCCTATTTCCAAACTGATAGATAGGCTGGTACGCATGCTCACGACGCTCCTTCGAAATGAGGATTTTTCTGGGATAGCGGGCGCAGTGGCACTGCTATCGGACAACTGTTGGATGGTGATACGGACGGTTACATTGCACTGGAACTGCTGGACAGAACTCTGGCGCCCCTGGGTTTGCCTGTCATTACGGGTTTGCCTATTGGTCGTGATACGGCGACCATTATGCCTGTGGCACTGGGAGCAGACGCGGAGATTTATGTGGAAGCTGGGTCATTAGTAAAATCGTTCTGAACTCTTGGCCAAGGATTGGATGTCACTAGAAGGATGTCAAACTTCGGAGCCCACAGTCATATAACAACACAGCATCCATTGAATACATGTAAATGTTAACTCTACGTACATGCTGCAATAAGTATACGCGTGAAATGCTGTTAGAGCAGGTATGGTGGAAATGCGGACAATACAACAATATATATGCTGAGGAGAGAAATAACGTTATAATGCTCATGCGGAATAGATAAAAAACCGGAATAAATGGGAGTAGATCCTAAATCCATACACCTTCTACTGTCAAGTTCGTAAGATTTTTAAGTTAGTGCCGATGTGGCGGGGGTTGTATCAATGTCATGGCTCCGACCCGCTTCCCTCCGCTTTCCAAGCGACGAAGACGCCAAGGATGCGGCTGAGCCTTTTGGTTGGAGCCGTAGTGTCATTACGCGGTGTCTGCGAAGTGGACCCTCTTGTTTCAGGTCGGCGCGCAGGAAATCCGCGAGAAACTAAGGTTTGGTCGCGAGTGGGGAGCTTGCGCTCGTTATGATTCATTCGGGAAACATCAATAGGGTTGGTGAGTATGAGACTTGTGGGTCTCGATCCACGGGGAGGGGGTCCATTTCGTTGTTCTTCATCCCATTTGCACCACCTCTCCCAAGCAGCATCAAATGCCTTACGTTCTACAGAAGGAGGCGAAGGACAGGCCGACCACGAAAACCTCTCCTCCATCTGCAACCCTAACGCCATATGGTCTTGCATGTCGCTGTCATATATTAATATAAGTACAAGTCGGTGGCAAATAAAGATCGCGACCCACAGATCGAACCGGATCAGTAACCCTTCAAACTCTTCCCTCGTCAGATCCTCGAGCAGTGTTACTGGGTCCTCCGGTTCAGACCAGCCGCCCATGCTAGAGCGCTTATTACGCCGGTGCCTTGCCGCATCGACAGACTTAGACCTCATCTTCAATACATTCCTCGAAGCTCCATCTTTTCTCGTACGACGCGCCTCTCGCTGGAATTGCAATACGCACTCCCACATCTCCTCGGAGCAACCGAGGATCTCGGCAGCGCGGAGAGCAAGATTCAGATTAAGGGCCTGCACGTCGATATTCAGATTGGAGTTGGGTAGAGCGTTCCCTTGCAACAACCTTGCAGAGTTTACTGGAGCAGCATCGTCCGATAAAGGAATGGTCCTTGAAGAAGGCGACTTGGTAACTGCAGAAGAAGCTCGAGGAGAGAATCCAGCAAGTCGGGAATCATCCAGAGACACATACGCTGACGTCTTGAGTAAAAGACTCTGCGCGGATAACCACCGATCTTCTTGGCTGGACTCTGTACTCGTTCGGGAAACTAGATGAAGTCGCTGTGCAGGGTATGGATTGATGGCATTTCTTGCCTCCTCGTCCGGATCCGAATCAGAGTCTTCCTCTTGTGGCGTCGGTTTAGGCTGTAATGGCGGGAAAGCAAACCGGATTGGGGGCTGTGATCGCACATCTACTCCAACGTCAGTAACAAACACGATTATAAAGCAAGGCGTCACATCACCCTTGAAGTGTAGTCCGAGGGCGTTAGGCAGTAGTGAAAGCGGGGACAAATTAATGAATCGGGACGCTTGCATCTCCTTGTATATTGTTTCAAGTAAGGAGTGATTTCTCGGGTTTGGAGGTTCTTTGGGTAATGACCTAGTCAAGAAAGGCGATACACCAGCCGTCCCGGGACTTCTTCGACCCGCAATGCCCGTGGACGTTGAAGGGCGTTTGGAACGACCAGCACCAAATATAGTTGGGGAGCGAGTTGGTAGCCTCTCATCAGAATGTCGTGGTGTCCGGTGTTGATTCGCAGTAGTTTTGAATGTACTTGGTGCTGTTGACCTCCGAGTCGACTGGTGTGGTGGTAGAGGGGGAAGAGGTTTGACCGTATTGGGAGCCAGTTTGTCGTTCGGCGAGGAAGCTGGAGGCGTTGGGGGCGAAAGCGACTTCCGAGGTTCACTACGATATCTAATGGTGTTGAGTGCCATGTCGTCCTCATCATCTTCGATGATGGCCGTATTTGACATAGGAAGTAGCGGAAGCGGAAGCGTCATGCTGGGAGGCGTAACAGGAGCACTGTAATTTGATGTGCCCGATGTGCTACCTGTAGGCAGTAAACTGGGACTTGAGTTCGTCGATAATGGAGACCCAACTTCTTCTGACTTCCGTCCACTGGCCGATGAACTGCAACTCTGATGCGTCGAGTCTGTGTCCTCTTCCATGTCATGGTCACAGCTACGAGACGTTTCTGGGGGTGGAACGAGTGCCTGCCCAGAAAACCGACGATGTGGCTCATCAAATGAGCGAGTCTCTGAACCGAAATCACTATCACGATCTTCGTCTCCGTCTAGGATACATCCAGGAAAAAACAAATCTTCCTCGATCATCTGCGGGATGAACCATAAGCGTGTGCTCTCATTCTATTTGTTGGAAGTCCCTCCCTCACCTCGAAGGCAGCCCCTGGCTTCATCACACGGACAATCTCTTCGAACAGGTGATCCCACTGGCAAGTCGCGAATTCGGTCAGATAGCCAATGGCACATGACAGATGAACTAACCTTGTCTTCAGGAACGCCCAATGCGATTCGTTTGATATGACTAAGATCCAGTGAGTGCTCATGACACTATCGCACCATGACAGATCAACGTACACAAAATCAAACTCTTCATTGGGAAACGGAAGAAAGTCGAGGCTGTGTATACAAAGAAGGATATGAGAGTGGGTCTCAATTGACTGAAGAACGTCACTTACAAGTTACTCTGGGTCCAGGTGATACGGTGTGCCAGGTCACTGGAACCAACCTGAAGAAGATCGGGATGTAAAGGCACACAGTCCAGCCCTGCAATCACGTTACTACTTCATCAAGACGTCAACCAAAACAGCATCCAACATACCCACGAAATGGCAATCCCTCCATGTTCGGGCACATTCGAGTATCCACGCGCCGGTACCTTTTGAGACTGAGATCACGTTTCAAATGAAACGGAAGCACGAGGAAACATACCACATCCTATGTCCAGAACCTTTGTAGGTGGTTTCTCAAAGACATGCCACGTAAGACTCTCACAGATTTGTCGACAGAAGTGGGTATCCCAGATATCCCTACAGATATAGAACGCCACCATCATCAGTAAACAAGCAACGATAGGCCGCTATAAATTCCTCTTATGGCGTAAGAACCACCACCAAGAGGGTCACAGACGACGGTAGAGCGGAAGAGCTTACAGATCCAACACGTCCTTTTCATAGCAGCGCGGATATGGAATCTCGTCCTTTCCGAACGGATGGTGCTTTTTACCATTGAATACGCCTACGGCACCAAGACCCGTCGCGCCCCAAGAGGTACCACTACTGGCGCCGGAGGAAGATTTCCCAGACCCACAAGACCCGTTCTTCACGACGAACTGTGCAGCTCGCGCGTTGAGATTCCGTTTGAGCTCTTCGAGAACAGTGCGGTCTGCAGTGGAGAACTTGGCAGCTTTGCCTTTCGTCTTAACCCCTTGCTGGACGGCCGAGGAAGGAGACTGAGAACTAGACGGAGGTGCTACGAAGGGGCCCGCATGAACGACGCCAGACCACGCGGTAGGTACTGGGGGAACTGGTGGAGTTAGTGGTATTGGGGTTTGGGACGCCTTATAGGCACCTGAACTTGGCGGAGATTTTGAAAGATTGTTACGATGAGAGTTTGATACAGGGACCGAGCGTAAGTTCTTAGGGCAAGGTTCGGTGCCAAGCGGGCCTGCTGAAGCTGACGACTGGAGTCTGAATGGCGCGAAGTTGTTGCCTACTGGATTCTTTGCAGGAGTCTTACTTCCTGTCGACTTTCGTCTCCGAAGATGGTCAGCAAAAGTTCGACCGGATGGACGGCCTCCGGAGCTTGAGGGACGCATCTAGATGGAGATAGGATAGGGTAAGCGGAAGGTGCGCATGATGGAGACAAAAGAAAGCAATTCGTAATATGGTAATAGCAAAAGGACGCGGAGTTGAATGAAAATAGAGAGCTTAGGCACTTACGGATGTGCTAACACGAGGCGGGTTTTGCGGCAAAGACTCAGCAATTGCTACACACCTGGAGCCAAGCTCGTCCCCCGGCGCGGGGTACAATTCCCAAGGTGTCACGTCCTCCATCGAACCCGTCGCTGTTCGCGGTCGGCTCGAGATCTTGACCTTGGCCGACCGCGACCGCGAGAGCGCTACGGGTGGAGCGCCGACGCGCGTGGGCCGCGACGGCCGTAGAATGGAAGACGGCGAAGGTGATGGCGAAGACGGGAGCGCCTCAGCGACGCCAGTGTGAGTAGAGTGTCGCTTTTTCGAGAGAATAGAAGGCAGACGGTTGGAAGGCTGGCCGTCCGCGAGGGGATTGTCAGACTGAGATCTCGCCAGAAGGGGACGATGAGAAGGGGGAGGTGGAGGGGGGTCGATAGACATGACGGCGATGAGGAGAGGTACCTGCTCACTGTGTAGGGCGACGACGACGAAGGAAACGAGCGAGCATCTAGATGGAGGAACGGAACGAAGGGTTAGAGCTAAGGATCAGCTACATGTTGGGACAGATGAGCCCAGTGTTGAGCGTAAAAGGAAAGCCGGTAATTTGACATTTCTGCACAGATGCTGCATTATTGCCTATTATATTCTTGAGTACTCAGCATCATATACGTTTTCCGTCCATTTCCCGGCCGAAAAGGGCTCCGTGCTGCTCATGACCTTCATTTATATACCTCCAATGTTCTGACGCTGGTCTACTCTGTGCCTCCGTGCCGCTGCTCGTGTGCCTTCAGCTGCTTACGCCTTAGGCCTCGATAGGGGCTATCAATGCGAGTGTGAATGTGGGGTCCGAGGCACCGATCACAAGTGTCTAAAGGTGCCGGTCCAGATGTTACCCTCTGGAGCTCGTCGCGCGTCCCAGTATTGATTTCAAAATGTCTATCTCGTTCTATCCTTTGGCGATCCTTCCGCTACGTTCTTCTCCGTTATATCTCGTTTTTGTATACTTCAATATTCGAATCCCTATCCCGAAATCCGAAATTCCGAATCTTCGACCGCAGTCACGTCCTCCACCATCAACGGCACGCAGGAGACTTTGAGTATCACTTGAAGGCTATTAAACGTGTGCAGGGTTCGTCCTGCTTCGTCTCGGTTCAACATGAGGGATCAAAATTCATTCCCCCCTGGATTTTTTCAAGGGGGACATTAATAGTCGCTTTACACCCTATGCCTTGATCTATATTCAGAAAGTACTGCGGGCCAATAGACAAGGTGACCAAGGTTCCGCCAGGTACGCGTATATACTTACTACGCGGCCCCGATTGGTTGTTGATTACGGGCCCACCGTAATACGCATTTCTCCTCGGCCCGCTACATATGCCTTTGACGCGTCATTTAGCTTCCAATGCATCTGCATCGAGACCAAAGACGGGGGCTCTAGAATCTACCGGCCCACCACAACGAAGAGAATCCACCAGGTTATGTTTGCTCGTATTTCTAGGCTGAAACATACATACCTCGACAATTTGTAGGTTCCCCAATCGAGGCCTCGAAGGCGATCACAGGTTTGCGTACATAACGTACCACAACTGTCGGTTTTCTCGAACCTCGAAGCTTCGGAATTGAAATTCTCTTCTGACATCCTGTTGATCGTTCTTCGGCTGGCCAGGGTCGTCTGGCTCTCGGAAAATCACATCAGTTCCCTCTTGGAAAGCCTTGAGTGAGTTTGCCCCTGGTTCCCCACTGCTACCCGAATGGAGGTGAGTAGATCAATCATTCTCGTATCTACGTTCTTGTGCTTGTCTTCGGTCGCGACGTTGCAGCTCATACGCCGTGGATTGCGAAGCCTCCAAGCGGTGTCTGTGTTGCCCCGATGATAGGACATGTATTCAGGGCCGACGCCTCTGATGGGTGATGGGTGATTTGCGTTCGATAAGTGGAATCAGGCCACAATGGCGCGGCTATCCAAATCCGCGATACTGGGTTACTGGCTACTAGGTAAGGGTCCCGTCTTTTAAGCGACGATTCTTAAATTTGAGAGCACGAGGCGGAAGTACTGCTCCTGCACACATATTTCATGCGTCATAGATTCATATTTGTACCTGTTGATTTCCCAAGCTCAACGTTTTTTTATCGCCGGCGGTCATCGCTCTTTCGCCTTCGTCGTAAACTGCCCTTGATTTCATGGGTTCGTAACACGGTCCGGGACTTGATGATGAATGATGATTACCAGAAACGCATTCAGTATAAGTATACGTACGACTCAGACTTTATGTATCGCTTATCGTTTCCATACAAGGGCACCCGAGTCAAGGTAGAAGGAGTGGCGATGCTTGGCCTCGCGGGGAGAGGTGTAGTTAGCTCACCGATGAGGGCATCCGAGGGTATGTTTGACTACTGAGGTGGGTCAGACGTCCGCTTCACGGCCACTGTCTGAATTTGATCAAACTCACAAGGGTGATCTTTATTGTCACGCTACATCTTTTACGGTTCAGTGTAAGTTCCGAGTCTATGACATTGAAACGTATTCTTGTCCGTACACTCTCCGACGTCTACACTACACCGCGACTGCACTGAATAGGCAAGAATGGGCTGGTCAGCGCCTATCAGTTTCGACTTCGAGCGCTAGGTCTGACCGGGTGGAATCTCACCATTCCCCTTGCGTCCGCCTATGTCTACTTTCCACATCTGATTCCATTTTCAGAACAGAACAGCCTATCTGACTGTCTATATACTTAGGTTTCAGGGAACTCTACCCGGAAGCATCGTGAACGGTCAATCAGATGATGTCTTTTTGGCCTATAAGTATAGCATTCACATAGCGCCGCAGGAACGATATCCGCATGTTCCGCTCTTTTCCCGTGCTGGATGAGTTCTACTCAGCTATCGTCTTGGGATGTGAATGGCCAAGAACTTGGGACCTGTCCTAAATTACGGGCGGCTCTACTGAAACAAGTATATCAATTGTATGACTTCGTACCAATCCCGTGAAATGGCACTTCACATTCATCTGTCCATGACAAGCTTTCCGTACTTGACGTGGAAATAATTTAATTTCCTTCGCCCATCTTTGGTGCGGATCCAGTGGTCCATGTACCACTCACGTCACATCCGTCCAGAAGCGGTTTTATCCTCCCTATAAATGCTCGCAAAATCCCTTCATAATCTCATCGAGCGTCAAGCATCAAGCTGTGATTCGTGAAGTAGTAACAGTATCTCCACAAATCCAGGCAACTGACGCGCCATTTTCAGGTAGTTGCTTCCGAGTCTTTATTACACCGAGACACAATTCTGAACCATTCGCATTTCAATAAGTTCAACATGACATCGACAAGTCGTATTAACGTTGCTCCTTTTACAGCATTGCCGCTATGACTCTGAGACTAGTCTCGATTGCGATCCGCGAATCTTTTGGGAGAGGGATTCACGCTCAATGGGTCGTACGGTCCGGTACGCGACTGATCTTGCTTGGTACCCTGCGAAGTCGGTATCATCATCACTCTATCTTTAGGCCTCCGAGGTCTGGAAGTTCTTGTCCGCGGTAAACTTCGACTTTGGCTTATCTGGCGTAGCGTCGGCCGTGAGTACAGTGCTTATTTTAACTATGTCTCGTGCTAACCTACTCCAGATGATATTCAGCAGTACGTATCCACAACCCATGACCGGTATCCAATTCTCAATGTAGTACTGTCTAGCTGCCGGTGCGCCCTTTGGAACAGGAAAAGGTGCGACTGGCGTTTAAATAAGAACCCGTAGGCGACCGGTTTTTCTCTTGCGTTGCAGAAGATGATCGGCTACGAGCAGAAAAGGCACTGCCAGTCAAACTTTAACTGCGAAAGAGAAGGAGAGGAAGGAGAAGAGAGAACTTCTGCCGAAAGCTCAAACCGAAGGAAGGTGATCAGACTTTTGAGCCAGAGAATAAAGTACTGACTGTTATTGTGTGTGGCAGGGCGAAATAATATATATTTTTTCAAACCCCTTTGATTCGGATTCGGATTCTTTCGTCTGGCTCGAAATTGATTCGAGGTCAGCTGCTTCAGAATATTCGGCGTAAGGATGCCTGACTGTGCTGTACAAGTCGGTGATTTTCGGTATCTATTTTCCTTTGATAATTACAGAACCGTTGCTGCGATGACATTGAGTCTATTCAAACAGTTCTAACTTGTTTTAAAAAACATGCAATACAAATCGAATAATGGAAAAGAAGATAACTTCAGGCAAACTTCCACTGCCCTACTTCTGGAGATACGACGACAGAAAAGCAAGCAAGGCTTTGATGTCCCCAAAATAAAAACCCGTTACGAACCCGACGATAATAACCATAAGCATCATGACCATCCATCTAAACCTTTCTTGATAGCTGTTCGCGTGTGCCGGGCTCCCTGGCAATACCAATACGGCGCTTGGCACACATGCCGACGGAAGCGATCGACTCGAGTCCAAATTTAATGATTCGGCTGAAGTCGTACGACTCGATTCGGACAGGACAGAGTCGGAGAGAACAGAGTTGGACAGAGGAGAGTCGGATACAACAGTCGACGACGCTGAAGACGATTGACTCTGGTCGTACAGCAGACTCGATGACTCTGATGATAACGATATATCAGAGTCTTCACCCCTTGTGAATCTCCTTCTATTTGGGAACGACACGTTGGGATATCGCGAATACTCCGAGCGCGGGTGAAGAGAGATAACATCGTCGAGCTCCTTAGTAGTCATGATGTCGGATTCGTGGCTGTGATCTTTGGGTTTCTTGACCTTGAATATCGACTGTGCTGATCGTTTGACTAGGAGGACGGGGCGGGAAATCATATACGTGTTAGCGGTTGCACTCTGGCTCTTTGAGCGATGGGTGACGGAAGGCCGAGAGACTATGTTATCGTCAGTGAGTTCGACTGGGCGCTGACTGCGGTTTCGGCGTTCCTTTACTTTGAATATCGACTGTGCTGAACGCTTGACTCGGATGATTGGACGGGAAATCGTATCTGTGGTGATGATAGACGCAGTCTGATACTTGGAGCGAAGGTTGACGAAGGACAGAGGGGCCGTGTTGACTGGAGTGGGCGCGCCTGGGTGCTCGCTGGGCCTCCTGGCACTGAATATCGACCGTGCTGAATATTTAACGGGAACGGGGCGGGTGATCGTATCCGCGGTAACGGTAGATGCACTCTGGCGCTTTCGCAAGATGGGGTAAGGAAGAGAGATGTTGACTTCAGTCAATGAAATGGTAGGGAGAGTCATCGTCGAAAGCATGTTGACTGTGATGGTGAGATGAGAAATTTGTTGAAATTTGCTTCCGGCTATATAGAACTTACACAGGGGCGTCGATCACGATCCGATCTCGTGGGCTGTGGGGGCTTATGAGACTCGAAATTCTATTCTCTTAGACACTGGGGCTCGCGTGGAGAGCGGTAAAACGGGTCTGGGATTAGCTGGTTCACGTGGGAGCCCTCGATCTCTGAAAATATTTATGGAAGATATGTGATAATGTACAACTTATGATTAAAAAATGTATGGTATATGGTACAAAATGCAATGTAGTTACTACCTATATTGTACAAGTTGTGAATAGATTCCAGCAAGAGATTAAGATTCTAAAGATTTCCCACTATTGGGCGTACCAACATCTGTCGAACTAGCATCATCATCAGTTTGAGCCTTAGGACCCCAACCTTTCCGGCCTTCTAACCAAGGACCAGCGCCACTCAAATGGCACCCCCCGTTTCCTCACACCGGCATTCACCACCCAACACGCTCGGTAGCGCGTCGGCGTCAATCAAATCTAGAAGGACCTCGCGGTAGTCACTTCCGAGGATATCGACCTTTTCGCAGGTCTCTTTTGACAACCATGGCTTGATCACGGACCAGATGAACGTAAAAGACGAGGGAGCGTTTATGATCGCGAGCTGACCCATCGTTTCGGGATAGTAGTCTTGAGAAACCTGAAAAGAACTCCGAGCGAGGGATTTCATTTGCCAGAATTGACTTAATCCAAAGCCTTTCAGGTCGACTATGACCAACACTGTGCCAATGGGCTTTCCGGCTGCTTTGGAGGCAGCGGGAATAACTACAAACATTGTCAACACAACAGGTTTGATTGAAAGGATCCATTGGCACCTTCTCGGGTCAAAGACTCGCAGTTTACCAAGACAGTTTGCCAGTGTTTTTCAGGCGTACATTCCTTGTACAGCTTAGGTATATCAAGATTTCCAAAGAAGTGAACGTTTATCGGACGGCCTTTCTGTGGAAGAGTTAGATTGACGATAGGGGTGACCAGGGATATGAATAGACGCACCTTGTCTGTCTAATCATAGCATAGGGTCCATGTGAATGAGCTTCGTGTGACAAAAATTAGGAGTAGAGACGAACCTTGTGAAACCTAAAAACAGCTTGAACAAACGAATCGTGATTTTCATGCTTCGAAGAAACTCACCACATAGGCCAGCAGTCAAACACGGCTTCGCGTTCGGGATACTATGTAGATGTGATTAATAAGTCAGAAAAAAAAACAAAAGACATGACGAACATCGAACGGGTCAATCTCCCTGTATAGCTTATCGATACCCACGCCCTCCACTGAAGCTCTCCACTCCTGGCATTCACGAAACATCTGTTTCGCATGCTTCAAATTAAATTTTCTGGCCCGCAGAAACCGCCTGCGAACTATGAGCCTCCTACACCTCTTGATTTTTGTGATCGTGAAACGTACAGAAGCGTTTCGTCGTCCGTGCCAATCGAGTCTCCATTGCGCAGGATATCCTCGTCGAACAACTGTTTCCGAAAGATAGAGAGAGTCTCTTCTTCGCGACGATGAGGAGCCATTGTGTAGTGAGTGGTGGCAGGACAAGGAACGCGATTAAATGGGACCCAGTTTGACAAAGCCGACGTGGACTCCGACAACGGCGCAAGGGTGATTTGATGATCGGGAACAGCGATGACGTATTGCTATTCGCTGGACAGCCGATAAATGACCGTCTCGTTCTTACTGCAGCTATCCACCAGTCCTGAATATTTGAATGTTTGACTCTCTTAACTAGTACTGGAAGAAAAACACACGGAGACCGTCGCCAGCGAACGCAGGTTTGTGCGCTTACGGTCGGCTAACCACCGTGGTTTTTACCCGCTTACTCTGCGTCGCTGACCTTAATATCGCTTAGAAGCATGTTGCATCCATTTGGGCTCCAGTCTCCAGCTGAGCATGAGGCAACAGGTTCTTTTCAATGCACTTCTTGTTCCGACATCAAGCGCGAAATTAACATACCGAGACGCATCACACACCGAGAGCCCAGATTGTACACGAACAATAATACATTACATTCGCGTTGCGTGTTTCTACAGATGCAGATGGTATTTGAGAGCAAAAAAGTGCGTGAGTATAGAAGGACGAAATAAATAAATAGTAAAAACCGTGTGGTTCTCAACGTATCTTCCATTTGTCAACAGCAGCTTGCACAAGCCGACCCATCTCTTCTCTCGCCTGCTTCTTAGCACTGGATGAGATGCCTTCAAGGGCATCAAGGGAACCAGGCGAAGCCTGCAGCGGATCAAACTCTAGAAGGTGCCCGTCTTTGGTCGAAATCGTGACAGAGTAAGACCTCGTCAAGGTAGGGAGTTGGAATGGCGGAGGATCTGAGTCTTTGGGGAATGGGGTCGGCTGTGAACGGGTGGGGGTAAATAGGTTATGTGAAGGACTTGGTTGGGATAACGGAAGTGTCGCGTCAGAGTTTGTCCGCGAAAGTGTGGTAGAAGACGGCTGGGAGGACGAAAGGCGCAGGTTGCTCTGTGAACGCGAACGCGAGTGTAGGCTATTCGTATTGAAGGAAGGATCCCGAGAGATAGTAATATTGCTTCTCGTCCGTTTGAGTGCAGGCCTGCTGGTGTCGGGCGTAATCTCCTCTGAACTGCCGTTCGCTCCTTTGGCCCACTTCATGCCAAATTCGAAGGGATTGGCTAGAGGTGAACCATTGACGCTGAGCATGCTTTCGTCCCTTCGAGGCATGCGTATGACATTGCTATTCGGAGGCTTGCTCCCTGGATAACCAGGCGTCTTGGGTGGCAAGGTAGGGTTAAACGTCGATAGAGAAGGGACCCGGGACGGGTAAGAGGATTATTTGGTTTGGGTTTACTGGGCGAAGGCAACTTGGATTGGAAAGCGGTACCCGGGCCTGCATTAAAAGGAGGCCTTGACTTCTGAGGACTGGGAGATTGCGGAACACGAGGTAGTGGTCGACCCTGGGACTGCTGGAGACATCAGATACCGAAGAGCTTGAAGTAGTAACGCACCTTGCCAGGCGTTTTTACTACTCCCGATAGAAGACGCGCCCGTTGAGCTGTCCCAGGACCAGTAGATGAGCCAGGCTTTCGTTGTGGAGATTCCAAGCGAGCTAAACAACAGACAGAGATATAGAGATTGTAGAGAGAAGGGGGAATGGAACGCACCATTCTTCAAGGCTCTCGGCTCAGACGGATCTGCAGTAGCTTCCTGATCCTGGCTTGCCAGCCATTTTCTCTTCCGCATATTCTTGTCAATTTCTCCAAAGGCAGGGTCGTTGCCTGCACTAGTCAGCTTCTCTCGCTGTACTCCCCGCAAAGCAGCCTGCACATTTCCGTTGTACTTTTCACCAAACTCGCGCATCGTCATCCCGCGAACCTGCTTCGGTATACGGGAAACATGTCCTTCCTGATGTATCTTGAAGTTTTCGAGGCCACCTGCGAGCCAGGACCGAAGCTGACGAGTGCGATGTGCGACTGCCACAGCGTCAGTCAGCTTTATATATCATATCTGCCACTACGCACCCTCGAGATTGAGATTTGCGATGAGCTGGGACTTTTCTTCATCACTATATTTTCTTGTCATGGTGGGAAATTCCATCGCCAACGTCGGGGCGGTGTTGAAACTCGAGTGGTTGGAGGTGGTTGACTACCAGGAGGATCACGTGCCACGCGTCGTTTGAGGGCCGGTCCCGGGAGTTGTGCCGGTTGCACCAGCTCATTTTGACAAACAGCCTACTTTATTACTCGTTACTTGTTTGGCAGATACACGAAAAGCCTTTAGATACTCGAGTACAGAAGATATCTTTATGAAAATCCTGTGCAACTCCGCTACCTCCACCATGAGCATGAAATGCCAATCTAGAAGTAATCAATTGCGCTTGGGCTTGTATCGAGGTTTTGGGCAGATTTCATTACTGTACGCTGTCTTCATAATCTTCTTCATCCATTCCACTTCGTCGCTAGGGAGGAGAGGTTTACTCGGCCCCTCATCTGCTGCAGCTCCATCATTTTCCTGAATCTCGTTGGTAGAAAGTGGTTTCATCGGTGGCAGGTCTCGTATCCACCCCAGAGGATCCTTCGTCGGGAGTTCCGGTATGTTCTCTTTTGCGTCATCTTTGTTCTCCTTGGGCGGGTGGGCAATCTTTGCTTTCGCTTTCTGGCGCGCGCTGTCGTTTTTGCTCGCCCCTTCTTCTCGACAGCAGGTACCGAATCCCCAGGATCCACATTTACATCTTCGACTGATTAAGTCGGTAAGATATCTGTCCCTCGAAGAGGATATTATATCACACTCACCTTTATCGGTGCTGGCATTCAACTCTGCTACATCAGGGTTATCATCGGATTCGGGTTCAAAAGAAGCATGTAATGCAAGATAATCCTCGTGGAATGCTTGACTTGATGTGTCGAGAAGTGAAGGGTTTACTGCATCGATACCGGTATTGCACATGCGGCTGTGTTGCTTGGAAAGAAAGGAGTGAACTTTACGCGATAATTTTGTTGGATAAGGAGCCAGAATCAACCGTAGACCACATATTGTGCACCCAGGAGCACATACTGATTCCGCGCCGGTAGAAGGGTAAGCCAGGTAATCCGTGTCAGCCTCTCCATGGAGACCATTTGATAATGGTCTATCCCTGCTGAGTGCGTCATGGAAGATGCGATCTACCTGTGCCTCTCTGAAGACGGGGGCCAAGTAAGTAAGGTTTTCATTGTTAGAAAACCGTTCCTTCGGATCGTTGCTCGATGCAGGTGATGAATAATTACCTGGAAGCGCGAATCAATCAATGTAGGTAACCAAGATTTTGTGATTTACCTGCTATAATTTTCCCAAGGTCATTGAGATAGGTCGACAGCGGCGGCAAATGGCGAGGAAGAGATCTTCTGGCCTCAACAGTATCGATAACTTCCAGTGGCATGTCTCCTTCACCATCGTCCTGAATGCTCCGATGAAAACAATCAACGCCACTCCGCAACGGCGCTTCGAATGGCACTGTCGACATGCGAGGCGGGATAGTGTTCAGGAAGGCAGGTGGCGATGATCGAAACGACCCCGTGGCAGATGGATGTATCTTGTGCAGAGAAGTCTGGCTACGCAGGTAAGTTAATCGGCGAGATGAATAGTGGTAGAAATGGTGTTGCAGTAGTAAGTGTTTATGCTGTGTATCCTTGTCGACTGAAAGGCGTTGAGATACAAATGGCGGTCAAGGCACGATGCAAGACCAAAGTAGTCGAACAAGGGAAGGTTTTGACAATTACAGATGAACGCGATTGAAGTCTTGTAATCCTCTATACCTTCAGAAGAATACCGGAAGAGCAAGAATGTGAAGGCATAGAAACATACAGGCATGAAACAGTATATACAAACATCCTAGAAAGAGTTGTGAGTACGAGTGGCAATTGCGTAACACAGTGGCTACTTACCAATGAACTTTATTCGTCTTTAAACCGATTCCCAAGCTCCTTTCTAAGAAGTTGGGAGTGACGGTTCGTGAATCCCTCGCATTCAGACACCATAACTTCTGACAGCGTAGCAGGCGACGAAAGGCCGTCCGTATACTGGACGCGAGATTTCATAGCATCGACCACGACATCACCGGTGAGTCTGTGACAATGGAGGAGGACGAGGCGCTGTAGGAGTGGCAAGCGAACTCGCATCTCCGTTCCATTATTCGCCCAGAAAGGGCGAAGATGTCTGATGACAGTATCCGACATGTCCGACGCCACTATGACAAAGTCCTCAAGCGTAGTCAGGCGATCGAAGACGTACAAAAAATCCTTCGTCCGCATATCGCTGTAGTCCATCTCCAAAATTCTGATAGGCGGATTACAGTGTGAGATGAGCTTTCGAAGGCCCATGCCCGTTGCATGATCACTAGATGGTGATCGGGAAAAATCGTTGGCCTCATCTTCGCTATCACCATTGTCATGCCCTTCTATCAGGATATCAAAATCCACGTTAAGGTACGACAAATATAATTCGCTGAGATTGGGTGCGTTGATAGATGATAGGATGGCTCTGGTGAGGCTCGTTGACTTCAGAGACAAGGATGAGAGACGTGGGAGTGAGACCATGGGTGACGGCAGGCTGTCTCGCTCATCGGAATAGATATATGCCTCAAAATCCAGAGTGCGAAGCTCGGGGCAAGCACCGAGGAAATCGAGGATGGCTGACGCTGTGAGCTGAATTTGGAAGGACGTGTCGACGATAGTGATGGTCGTGAAGTGAAGAGGTGATAAGGAGCGGGAGGAGGGCAGACCTGTCATCCATACATTCATAACCGCTTCACCAGGCCACATAGGAGAATGCTCCTGGAATGTAGAGCGAGGCAACTCTGCATCCTCGAAATCTCCGTCGTCCGAGCGAATAACAATGTAAAGGCGTTTCATGGATTTGATATCCAGGTCAGTCAGACTAACTGATTCCTGGCGGTGGCCTGAGAGCGTGAGACGATACCAACGGCCAATTTCGTGAAGGCATGGAGAGAGAAGAGGGAGTAAGGCGTCCGGCGAGGATGCACGGAGGGTGACGTCGAAAGGAAGGGGAGCTGAGCGGGCTAACCAAAGGCTGGCTTGTCGCTGTGCGAGGGCGATAGAGCCGACTCTGTCGTCCAAGGTGATGACCTGCCATATCCGAGGCGAGAAATCAACGACCTCCTTCCAGAATCGACAGACGCTGCCCAAGGCGAGTGGCGACAGCGCGTCGGCCACGGCACAGAAGGCGAAGACCTCGATGAGCAGCTCTGGTGGAAGATAGGCAATCGGGGAACCCAGCAAGGAATGGTCGGTCGCCACTGTGTCCATAATTCGAGTCTTCGCCACCGTCGTCGGGGGTGCTGAGATCGACATCCTTGCTAGACAGCGGGCCAGTTGTCGCTTCAAGGAATGCTTGAAATGGTGTAATACCAAGGGCATATCGAGCACGTGCTGGCCGGAATCAAATCCCTCCACGTAGTGCACCCTGTCAATGTCATATATATATGCTTTATTCTCGGCGCCAGTTAGAGGCGACGCAGGTCGTACTCTGTCGCACTGCATCGAGGCCCAGGTAATCGGAGTAGCAACACCGCAGAAATGTCGACCAGGCTCCACTATAAGCCAACGACGATATTGCCATGCCCACTGCTTCCATGTTCCCCAAGGGGCATGAAAATACAGTAGGAAGTGTCATTGGCGCAAGGTCTCCAAGCCGTCAGAAAATGCACCGCAAAAAGTCAGAGTATATCGCTAACTGAGACGGAAGATTCACCGCTGCCGTTGGGTCCAAATACTTCCCGTTCATCACCACGCTGCTGTTGACATGAAGCTCCAGATGGTATCGTTCCACACGTCGATATGGCACTGCTAGAGAAAGGGTATTGCATTGGGAACGATGGGCACGATACAAGGAGAAAGTACGTCGACATGGTAAGTAACAGACGAAAACGTATCCAGTCACGACCGACAGCGCCTTGCATAGTGAAATGTATACGGCCTTGATACCAGTACCGTCACAGCGCCATTGAAATGTTCAAATGAATGAATATTATCCCCAATGTGATCCCGATTTGGCCCGAAAATCATGTGCAAACCTTAGTCATCAGCAACTGTACAGTTGTCGGAATATGCCGAGAGCGCCTGGCTCGGCCTGCATTTTGGCAATACACAGAAAGTCGTAATCGTCGCGCTCGCCGTCCTCCACGTTCACTAACATCAAGACTTCGACACAACATGCCGGGCGTAAGAGATGTCAGGTGCGTGTGCTCTTCACCATTGGAAGTTGCGAAAATTGACGATTTTGCTGGTGTACAGTGCTGAGGCTTTCATTGCCGCATATGCCTCCCACCTAAAACGATCTGGAAAACTTGAGGTTCCAACATGGGTTGACCTCGTCAAAACTGGCCACTTTAAGGAGCTTGCCCCCTACGACCCCGACTGGTACTACGTTCGCGCAGGTACGCCGCAAGTTATGCTAACTGTAGCCAGAGGCTTATTGTCGCAATAATCAGCCGCTGTCGCCCGTCACATATACCTTCGCAAGGACGTCGGTATTGGCGCCCTCGCAAAACTTCACGGTGGCCGTAACAGACGTGGAAACCGTCCATCGCACCACGAAGACGCATCCGCATCTGTCCAGCGGAAAATCTGCCAGTCGTTGGAGAAGATCGGTGTCTTGGAGCAAACCGAGCGGGGTGGCCGTAGGATAAGCCAGGATGGTCAGCGGGATTTGGACCGGATTGCAACTGCTGTAGTTGAGGCTGCTCGTGAGGAGGACGAGGATGAAGAAGAGGAAGAGGAGGTTGAGGAAGAGGAGGAGTAAATTCGCGTTGCTCCCTATCTGGTCGCTTGCCTACGTTCTTGTGCATGTTCTTATATTTTCACTCTATGGTATGGAATATGCGCAACTGAAAATATTTACTTTCCTCTGTTAGATCTATGGTGGTCATGGCAGCGAAAATAGAGACGCAGGAATTCTGTCCTCGAAGATGCTGTCTGAAAAGCTCTTATTCGTCCAGTGAGCAAACATACGAGAAGAACTTGGTCCTGTAATGCTCGAACAGACAATTGACCTACCCTAAAGTTCCGTACTTCCAACTGCGACTTAAGTACACGATTGGTGTTTCTTGAGCAGAAGATTTGTATGACTCCGGATTTGTGCATCATGAGAACGTTACTTGGGAATGATTATCTTATTCACGGGGACCACCAAGAGCCAGCGACTGCGTTAGTTAAGGTGAGCTTATTCTTTTCGTTGTTTAATTCTTTTGCTTCTATGTTTCTCAGGGGAATTTAATTTGATGCGCTATGCATATCAATGCGAATACATTTCGCTCTTTATTTCGTCGGTCCCAATCATATGTTCAGAATCATGCTCTTATACTTTGCTTCGGCCATTTCCTGCATTCTAGTGCTGTTTTTAGGGTATAGACGGGACCCACGCCCACCCTCGACGAGCCGTATATCCTCTTATGTATATTTACAACAAGGATCTCTGATGAACGTGGACATAGAGCATCAGTCGAAGGTGTGAGGCAATGCTCATAAGGCGCTGACTAAGCAAATGAGCGAACGTATCTTCGACCTCGACTCTTCTCGTTTGCAGCCAGTGCCGTAATCGCATTTTGCAATTTCGTTGGCTTTCTACATTCACTACATTATAAGTACCGACATGGGGCAGACGCGTTGCATCCACGACATTCAGTTCTAATATTGGAACACAGCTCCTTGATCCTACCGCTCAGCCAATAGGATGGAGGCTTTTATGGGGAATATATAAAATCAGGCGCCTGTTGTCAAGCTAACAATCTCTCCCAGATCTACTCCTTCATGGCAGACGAACAAGCTCCCTATGCACTCTGTGATGTGCCTACCGTTGTAGGTGAACCAGGCGATTACGCTGAATCCTTTTACTGGGACATGGCTATCACGCACAACTGCTACCTCAGGGGATTTAATTCTGCCTACATCAACGCGCCGAAGGTAACACCTGAAGACGAAACATCATTCATGGGTTATTGCCTTGTGGTGAGCACGCGTAGTTCTTTCGACCATTCAGTTATCTTTACTGTTTGTAGATGACTCAAGCGCTCAAAGAACACCACGACATGGAGGAAGCAATCGTGTTTCCCGTCCTGGAACAAAAGTTGGATATGCACAACAATGAGGAACAACACAAAGCCTTCCTGCCTCAGATGATCGAGTTCAATGAGTACTGCATGAAGGTCCGGGCAGAGAAGGAGAAGTATGATGCCACGAAGTTCCGAACTCTACTTCGAGGCTTTGCAGACAGTGGTGCTCAACACCTTCTGGACGAGGTGCTTCTTTCTTTCCAGTGATTGAAAGCCCCTTTACAGAATTCTCTAGATTCCTACTATCACGCCCGATAAAATGCACCAGTTCGACCGGGCTACATTGGACAAGTTAATTGCAGGTGTCTGGCATCTGCTATGTGCTAACGACGAAATGTATTATGCTGACCTTGTCTGATACAGATATAAAGGCACACGTCAAAAAGGCGTCGCCACTGACTGTGTTTCCTTTCACAATTACGAACCATGACTACAGCCAGATCCCACGGTGGGTAAGTGAAAATGTATTGCCCACCGTCTTCAATTTCCTAATTTACTTAGCCGCCGCCCCTGCACCCGTCATGTGGATGGTCCGCAACATCTTTGGCCGGTGGAATCAAAGGTACGCAGCTATATATTCCGTCAGCTGTACATGAGAGCCAACCGTGTTTTACAGCCTTTGGAAATTTTCTACTTTTGACCTTGGGGGAAACCCACAAACCTACAATGGATAGACGCCAATCCACTGTTTTGATGTTTGATTCCTTTCGTGTATTCCGTTTGTATTGACATTTCTCCGAGTCCATTGTTCAAAGTTCGACGTTCATCCGATCAATGTTATTAGCCGACAACTCATGAGATCTTTAAAGAAATCTCCTTTTGGAAAGGCATCTTAGCCATCACTTGGTACCATTGGAAGATATTCATTCTGGTCAATTTCCTGGTACTGACCAGAGTCCGTACTACGCAAATTCATTCCTCAACTCTCAGCCGTGACGCAATATCGGCTTCCAAACACGACACGGGGATTCTATACTCGGGTATACCAGTACTTTGACGAGATACTATGGCATGTCCGGCTCTCTCAACAATCGATATGACTTGTTTCAAGTTTTTCAAGTCGCGAAACGCGCATATACCGCCAAGCTCAGCGTGCGCAGTATAACTACGTAGCCATTTACATTCATTTTACCGACTACTTTGTTCGCTCCTTCGCATTTCACTTATGACATTGCTTTACATTCTCGCTTCCCAACGTCACTGTTAATTTATTCCATTCTTGCTTGTTGTTTCGCTAGCTGCCGTATACATCGCTCCTTTGTACTCACTTACTATTCTGTATCGTACTTCATATCATTCGCAATTCACCGCATACTGTTCGTACTTTCTCGATATACATTTGACGCAACTTTGGACCACTTCAATGGTGCTGCCGCGTGAAAGAATGCACAATAGTAATACCGGCTCCGCGTTCCTTTCCCGGAACTCAACATCTCATCATTACACGGCACGGTACCTCTCGGTACCTTCAGGCAAGAACAGGATTCGTCATACGTCAATGATCAGAGCCCCAGGTAAGTGAGTCTTCCAGTGCACATATAGAACAAGTTCCGCTGAAGATTTGTGGAACACCCCAAGTTGATACTATCTTCGGCAGATTGGCGCGCACGTACCTGGGGTAAGTTCATGAGAAAATCCACGATCCTCCCGGTCCGATTGGTGCCCATGGAACGTGCTATCGGCGTGCGCTTAGGACAACACGCGTAAAGTTGGGAGCGGTCGAAATGGACTGGGAATCTGGAACCGTTCACTGTGCTGAGTTATCGGAGGTATACTCAAGTTGGATAAAACGGATGAAGGAACAGATCCGGCCTTTTCTTCCCTTGGTCTCTTGTAAAGAAGGCGACGCTAACTTAATGGGTTCGACGTCTTGCGAAAACGTTACTTAGTGATGATTAATTCATTTACCGCGACCGCCAAGAGCCGACGACTGCGTTAGTCGAGGTGAGCTTATTCTTTTTGTTCTTTATTTCTTTTGCTTCTATGTTTCGCAAGGGTGTTCGATTTGATGTCGTGATGCATATTCCACCTTTGATTTCCTCAGTGCCAATAAGGGTTCATCATATGCCACGGCATTCGTAGTGTTCCCGCCAATTCCCTGTTCACTCAAAATTCTGAGCATGGAGGCTTTTACGGGGAATATAAAACCAGTGCCTGTTCTCAAGCTCCATAATCCATTCCTTCATGGCAGACGAACAAGCTCCCTATGCACTCTGTGAAGTGCCTACCGTTGTAGGCGAACCAGACGATGTCGCTGAATCCTTTTACTGGGACATGGCTATTGTGCACAACTGCTACCTCAGGGGATTCAATTCTGCCTACATCAACGCGCCGAAGGTAACACCTGAAGACGAGACATCATTCATGGGCTATTGCCTTGCGGTGACTACTTACGCGTTGTTCTTTCGCCTATTCAGTGATGTTAACTGTTTGTAGATGACTCAGGCTCTTAAAGGACACCACGACATGGAGGAAGCAATCGTGTTTCCCGTCCTAGAACAAAAGTTGGATATGCACAGCAATGAGGAGCAACACGAAGCCTTCCTGCCTCAGATGATCAAGTTTGATGAGTACTGCATGAGGGTCCAGACAAAGCAGGAGAAGTATGATGTCACGAAATTCCGAACTCTACTTCGAAGCTTTGCAGACGGCTGTGCTCAACACCTTCTGGACGAGGTACTTCTTTCTTTCCAGTGATTGAAAGGCCATTTACAAAATTCCCTAGATTCCTACTATCACGCCCGATAAAATGCACCAGTTCGACCGGGCTACATTGGACAAGATATTTGCAGGTGTCTGGCATCTACCATGTGTTAACGACGAGATGTGTTATGCTGACCTTGTCTGATAAAGATATAAAGGCATACATCAAAAAGGCATCGCTACTGACTGTGTTTCCTTTCACAATTACGAACCATGACTACAGCCAGGCCCCACGATGGGTAAGTGAATGTATTGCCCGCCGTCTTCGATGTTCCTAATTTACTTAGCCGCCTGTCCCTGCACCCATCATGTGGATGGTCCGCAACATCTTTGGCCGGTGGAATCAAAGGTACGCAGCTATATGTTCAGTCAGCTGGACATGAGATTCGAGCATATTTTACAGCCTTTGGAAAATTTCTACTTTTGACCTTTGGGGAAACCCGCAAACCTACAGCGGATAGACGTCAATCCGCTGTTTCGATGTTTGATTGCCTTACTGTATCCATATGTATTGAAATTTCTCCGTTGTTCAATGTTCGACGTTCATCTGCTCAATGCTTTTGGCCGACGACTTATGAGATTTTCAAAGAAATCACCGTTTGGAAAAGCATCTTAGCCATCACTTGGTATCATTTCATTATTTTGAGGAGAAAGATTTCTATTCTAGTCAATTTCCCTGAGAAGGATACTGACCAGAGTCTTTACCACAAAGAAATGCTACGGTACCGAACACTGCTCAGGCTCTTAGTATCCGGGTTCAACCTCAGGCTTAGGGCCCCGTACTCAAGACCGCACGTTCCTCAATTTTCATCCATAACGCAACGCTTCCAAGCACGT
The DNA here is from genome assembly GCA_037576215.1 of Armillaria gallica. Taxonomy (NCBI): domain Eukaryota; kingdom Fungi; phylum Basidiomycota; class Agaricomycetes; order Agaricales; family Physalacriaceae; genus Armillaria; species Armillaria gallica. The sequence goes on from JBANDB010000010.1 coordinate 577,907, forward strand.
CACGGAGATTCTATACTGAGGTATACCAGTACCTTGACAAGATACCATGGCCTACATTACAGGAATCTTGCGCCCGTCGATCTTCTGTCGATCTGGTCTTGTATTTTTAGATCGTCGGTGAAAGGGCGCACGTGGGACGTTTTGTTCCTGTCCACCATCACCGCCAAGCGATCTCCCTCAACGCGACTAGCTCTCAGCTTCTATTGTATTTTCAGTATGACTTTGCCGGCGAAACACATATTCTCCCAAAACGCGGACAAGCAAAGAGGAACACATGTATGTATCTTCATGTCAAATGTTTATTTCGACAACGCTGACTCGACACAGACATCGCCAGACAAAAAGGATACCCCGCTTTATGGACAAATACGCTTACCCATAGGAAATCGTAAACCGCTCAGCGCAGTACGCAATGTCGACCTCAGGAGATTGCTCAGCAACGAAATCACTCTGACGAAGTCCATGGCGGATTCTGACCGACGAGTCGTATCAGATCCTCTCCCTGGACGCCCGACCACCTTCTCTCGTGACCTGCCAACTGTTTTATCATCAAGCCGTAACTTTGGAACTAATGTAACCTCCGTGACCCGACTCGAATCTGAGTCACGCGGACCCTACTCTCAGACTCGACCTTTAGCAACACGCTCCTTACGCGAGCCCGAAGCAAACATGATTCTAGCGAAGAAGCCACCTCCGGAGGACGAAGGAAGTACTCGAACAACGAGCAAGCCTCAGAAAATAGCGACAGGCACAAACCCAATTCCTATTGGAACAACTCGTCCGATCGCCTTCACCACTTCTGTTCTTAATCAAAGATCTCATAAGACGGCCCATGGCCAAGTAACCGTCCTGCCTTCTCACTCTTTACTCGTTGATTTTAGAGAAGGAGAAAGGCGGAGAGGCAAGGCTGGCGACGAAGTACTCATCATCAGTCCCGAAGGCGCCCAGGTAAACATTTATCTTCTCTTTAGTAATTGTTATGCTCATCATTGGAAGATCAAAGTCTTCAGCGCGCCTCACTTAAGCACTCCGTGTTGCCTAGCGGAGCCTATTGCTGAATTTTACATCGATCAACTACCCGACAAGTACTGGAAACAATATAACGATGCTGGTCGACTCATCGACCGGATAAAGCAACGATCGCCAAAGGTAAATTCAAATGAATATGGAAACGCTGCTGTCTCTGACTAGGTTGTATAGCTTGTTGTGCATGAATCAGACGTTAAATATACTCTGATGGCCAATGGACCTGTCGCGGATGTCGAACTTCTTTTCTTTTCACCCACTGTTCTCTCGGACGCGAAATCAACAGACAAGAGTGATGCCGCTGACTCTGCCCGCATGCGAATCCAACTGTCACGAAAGACTCGGTGGATGGAAATAGCCATATGCAAGTCCGACACACGTTCTAAAGAGTGGAAGAAGAGGACATTCCAGACGACAGGTTTCGATTCCTCCATTCCAGCATCGGATTTTCAAGACCTGGGGGAAGATGAGCGAAAAGGACTGAATCTACTGGCGAAATTCCTGCATCTTTGCGATACCTACGAAAACCTTGCGAGCGAATCGCTGAATACAGCTCAAAGCAGGCGGGATTTTGTCCATGACAGTCACCTTAACGTTGTGGAGACTCCTGGCAACGAAACAAACCACTTGGAGGCGACAGGATCGGCTGTACGACGAGAAATTTATAGACGAACTTTTGCCTCGTCCTTGATTACTAACAAGAGTTTTGCTGTTCCTCCACGCCCGCCGAAAATTTCCCTTACGAACTCTATGTCCCGCCGCGCCCTACAAACAACGGAGATTCAAGAAAAGGAAAACCTCGATCCTTCAAAAGCTCCTTTTGACAGCCTAGTGACGAACTTTGCGATGGCCGATGATACTGCTACCACTAGGCGGCACGGTTTAAGCTGCACCTCTCAAATCTCGGGTGTCGAGTCTCGATTTATACCTTCTGTGGGGTGGTGTGTAAGGCAGGGCTCTCGTGTATCTCAGGGAGGCCATTACAAGATAATGTTCGTGGACGGTGCCGCTTTGGATGTGGATGTGGATGAAGAATGGGCTGAACTTCGGGATAAGTTTGGCAATGTGATGCGGTAGGTGGTTATCCGATTTCTGTGCAATCGCCTGGACTCAAAAAACCTATTACAGGTATAAGATGTCCGATGGCCGTATCGAGCGTACGATCGGTGACAGGATGAAAGTGTTCAAAGAGTTTGTGTCCCTGTTTGAGTCTGACGACGAGGTCGAATAAATGACACTCATGTACATCCATCTCGTTCCTTGATTTCTAGAGCAGTCATATGAGTTGCATATGAGTGTTACTGATACAGAATCGATGTGAGTCGAGGTCTCATTGCGGGCTTTTACGGGGTCGTTGCTAGGCTAAAGGAGTCCACGAGGGACCAGGCTGTAGTTTGAAGGCTTTGTGGCTGTGTTCCCGCTCTCAGACTAGTGCCTCGCAATTTGTTGGGGCCACGGCTGCCGAACCTCAGGGTATCTCTCCTCATATCTTGTGGGACAATATCTCCACTTCTGGATACTTGGATCGGAACATCGCCATCAATGGTATAAGTGCTTCATCATTGTCATGATTCAATCATATCAATTAACTCTCGACTGCCACGACATCCTAGTTCCGTTAGGACCAGCAAGTCGCCAGGCTAGATTTCTCTCTGTTTTTCGTTTGCAAATTGTCTCCCACTGACATCTGCTGAAAAACCTGGTTCACCTTTGTTTTTTTCGATTCTTCTCATCATGGCGACCTCGGACGCAGCGGAATTTAATGTTGACGATACCTTTGGAGTCCTCTATATTGGCTTCATAGTCTCCATGATAGGATATGGATTCACTTTCTTTCGTGAGTTCATGTTTGGATCTTGTAATGTACTTTACAAGTCCTGATTTGGGATTGTCAACAGAGACTTATGTCTACTTTTCACGGTATCCAAAAGACCTTTTCATCATGAAGGCAATAGTATGCTTGTGACACGCTTTTCTTATAGTCGAGGTTGCTTACGACGCTTCACATAGGTGGCGTTCCTATGGTTCGTTGACTCGAGTCATCCTTGTGTCGCTAGTTATCCCTTACCTTCCTGGTGCAGTGTGCTTGATACGGTCTCATCGGCTCTAAGTACAGCTTTTTTCTGTTCCCTTGATCACTGAATTCACGGCTCGACACCCCAGTTTCACAAACGTTGGTCTTGGGAGTTCCTGTCCAATATGTACGAGGATGCTGACGGACGAGTAGAGCTTACTATTATCTGGTGACGATGTTCCCTCTGGCATCAGCGATGGTAAATGCTACAAGGTACGTGTTTTGCAGTTTTTCGAGGACCGTCCGCTTGACCAATGTCAACAGTGCATTCTGCGTGCGTGTGATAATTACGCTCTATTCATCTCCTTCTGCTAATCTCAAAAAATTCTCGGGGATGCAGGCCGAAAACACCCTGGCGGTACGGCGCTCTTTCGACCTTAGTAGCGCTGATTTCTGACCGGAATGATTAGGCCGCTTTGATTTTTATTGTTCAATTGTCAGGCGCTCTATCCTCATTTGATGCTTGGTACTAACCCAGTTTGTAGATTATACGCATCCCGAGTGTGGAAGTGTACGTGTGATTTCCCCGGATGCTCATGAGTTGTCAACTCACTTGATGCGATCGCAGTAAGTAAGAACATAACACTAACCGCAATCATTGTAAGTCAGTGGTTGTCTTTCCGTTGCTAAGTCTTACATGTTTTCTAGACCTTTATGTGTCTGGTTGGATTTGGTAAGGCTTTCGGTGTATATGATAACATTCCAATCGTCGCTTATTGCATTGGCGACGCCCAGCCCTTACTCTCGGTACGTACTCCAAGACAGGTGTTCTAAACGAAAGTCTGATATGATTGCCAACTCAGCCATGACTGCGATGATGTGCGCTTTCCATGTTCTAAGCTCATTTGGATGCAAACTTACGTGAGGTAGGGTCCGCAATGCTGGATTCGCCCATCTGGCAACGTCGCCGAGCAAAGTATGTCTTTATATACTTGATACCAGGCCCTTTCATGACTGTCCTAGGCAATTGTTGCTATTGGGCAAGTAGCCGTGTTCGTTGGCGGATTTATCACCTTCATCGCCCTACAATTATTCTCCCACGGCGCTCACTGGTCTGAAAATACGCAGTGAGCAGTGCTTTGTCTTTTAAATCCGTTGCGTCAAGTTCATGTTGGATCTTAGGCCCTATGATTGGTTCAATAAAATGATCACCATCTTCTTCTCACAAGGATGCAGTGCAACATTGGTACAGCTTGCTTATTTCGTAATTGTTCGTTTATCTCCCTCATGCGATGCCAGCCTTCTAACCAATAATACAGTTCGTTGCAACGCCTGCTCGTGTCATCTGGATCCCCTTCCATTTAATGTCTAGCAAACGTAGGTGATACTTTACGCCAAAGTCTCGACCTGACACAGCGTATTATATTAGTGTTTGTCAATTGCCTGCTATCACTGTCAGTAAAGCGCTTGGAAATGATCGGGGTAAACTAAGGTCCTTCCAGGTTGAACTCTCGGCAAGCATACCATGGTCATGGCATCAATCACGAGGACAGTTCAATTGGCCCGCAGAAGTCGAACACCAGCGGTACCGTAAAACCAGGTGTTCACTTCAGTGTCGCAGATACTCAGCCTCCCATCAACATTGAAGTGTCTCGTACTGTTGAGCAGGACGTTACTGTAAATAAAGGCACATTTGATTCTGACGAGGTGAGCTCTTTGACCATCGGTGATTTCACTCCACTAATATTATTACGGTGAAGACGTCCTTCGACATACATGAAGTAATTGTCCCTCTTGCTTACTACGAGTTACTGTCTGATGGTCATTGTACGCAGATATCAAAAGGTGGACAGGGTTACGCGGTTTGAAATGTTAACGCAGGCGGACTCCGCCTTGGTTGTATGTGACAGTAGACTGTATCCCTTTGAACCGTTGAATTCGGCTGGAGTAGATTTGCATGTTCTCCATGGCAGAGTGAATTGATTCGTAATATTATATTTTCCACAAAGATGAAACTGCATGCATGTAGCCTCCCACTTATTTATATTCCTTTAATACTTCCCCTTGCCGTCTGCAAAGTTGTTCCCGACTTTGTTCAGTAGAAATTCGCCATAGACGACAGACTTGTACTCCCTCCCGCCTGGATTCGGCTTGTCGGCTTGGATGCGTAGAGCCGCAGCTAGCGGTTCTATGCGCGCATTGAAATTGGGCTCGAAGAAGAATGGAATTCTAATGAAGTCGGTTGTTACTTAATGCAATGGTAACCGGAATAGAATCGTCACTCACGACACCCTGATAGTCACGGTTGAAAGGCGGAATCATTGCAGTCTTTGAGAAAACTACTCACCTGTAATTCTTACTTCTGTGAACGACACGATGCAGTGTGGATTTGTACAAGCCGTTGGTCCAGATTTCCCACACTAGCGCAAAAATTCAGGCAATCGGCATCCTAAACGTCGCAGGAGCTTACTTTCTCCGATATTGCACACGACGCAGCCCGGGATGGGATCTGCGTTTATCCACGAGCCCGCTTGGGTTCCTTGTTCAGCAGGGAGATCGGAAACATCAGATCCTACGTCTACGTTGTGTGTGAACACCTGGAGAGCAGCAGGTGTAGGGTCTGTGTACAAAAATCTGTATGAAACTCGGTGTCAGCAATATTGAGTTCCAAGTTTCGGGGGTGAGACGGACGTAAGGCACCCATAGTCCCTACGGTTCAAAGTCGTAAATACATAATGGAGAAGCAGTCAAATTACGAACTTGTGAGCACCACAGGAGAACCCATCATGATCGTTGGGCAGAGGGGGGTAACCTGGTACACTATTAATGAAATCACGAGGACATAGAGAGATGTAATGACCTATAGCGCGCATCACCCAAAAGCTATCGTCCACTTGCCTACATAAGTCTTCACGTTCTTCGGAAGTCATGCCAAGGCCATCAGCCATTCTAAAATGATATTAACTTCATATTCTCACACAAAGACAACGAGAACATACTTACGCCCCCATTACAATCAGTCCCAAGGCCTTCATCTTGTCTACCCAGTTCTCGTACTTTTCTCGGAAAGTCGGCACAGTTGGCCATTGATTCTCCCCCCAAAGAGGCTTCGTCTTGTCCGGCTTTTCGACGGGACGATACCAATCAATACCCTCGTGGTTATCAGCTTTGCCGTTGGTAACATTCTCTTTCAGTCTGGCATAACCTGAGGAACAGATACTTCTACGATTGACTTCGATATAAAGACGAAGTCCGCACCTCTAGCTTGATCTTCGTTCTTAAGTGCTATCTTATCCTTCTCTTCCTGTGGAAGGGAAAAGAATTGCCGTGCCAAAGTTGTGAGCTCCTCGGGCACCTGTAGATCAACATAGGACGATATGTCGAGGTAGAAGAATCCATAGTCGACACAGGCATTGTGGATCTTGGTGGCTACTTCCCTTCGTCGAGCTTCGTTGCTCGGGGAACGATTATCCTCGAGATAGGGAAGGATATTAATTATTGGAAGGGACATTTGACGAAGTTAAAATGGCAGTCTGATAGCTTATCATTCGTCTTATCAGATCGGCTGAAACGAAATAATTAAATAATTAAGACTTAACATCATGTGATCGTGTTTTCCAACGAGCTCGACATGCGGCACCATTGTTGAGAGCACTGGCATTGTCCCTTTTCGCAGACTGTCATGGCATCGACGCCTCCTCAAGAAAGACGCGAACCTTCCACTTCACCTACATCCACCGAATCCAGCGACTCCTCCCTTCTCGCGGATCTTTCTTTTGACTACGTTTACGACGAAGATGGCAACTTTGTACGCTTGTCAAAGGGCTCACCGAAATCCCACAGGCAAAGCGCAGCGTATTCCCCTGCCAGCTCACCTCTCGATATAGAGCCCTCATCGGAACCTGTCGCGTCATCACCCTTGGTGAACAATGTCCTGGGGCCACACGGGGCATCGGATTCAGATTTAGTGTCCCTCACTTCTCCGCGACAAACTTCCCTTACTCGGTCGGAAAGCGCGTTCCCAATCCTCAACGGGAACAATGTGGCGGCTCCTGAGAGAGAGCTTGATAGAGACAGTGCTCCGTCGATGGCTCGGTCATTTCAACGCGTGGCCTCAGTACCAGCCATCGCGATGGGTGCTGCTTCAGCCTCTACCAATGGTGGCCCCAAACGAGTTTTTCCACGCAGGGCCGTTGATGAGCAGCAGGAGGCGCGGCAGAAGCGAAATGGAGACGAGCTACGGGCCAGATTGTTGTCCTCGACCGCTGCCGAATCCCAGGGTCAACTTATGTTCCCAGATGAAAAGGAAAATATTGGCCGTGGTGGGAGCGACCTTCAGAGTGTCGAGGAGCTGTATGGCTCAATTGCGAGGGGTTCCATTGACGGTACGCCTGCGGCTCGGTTGCTCGCTCTATCGCGTCCAGCCTATGCCTCCCTTTCAACCGGACGTCCTGCCGGCGATCTCGGATCATCACGGCGGCGGTTTTCTTCCTCTAATTCTGCCAATGGGAGCAGGAGTTCAAGAATAATGAAGGGATCCGGTAAAAAGCACGCGGTTGATAGGATATCGGAGTTGGATCAGTCCACAGACGATGAGGCCTACGGCTACGAGCCAGTTAGCGACCACGGTCACGATGACGGTACCGACTTAGGTTCGTCTTCCTTCACACTCCCCTCTCTTCGTTAATTTGAGCTATCATCTGGCAAAGATGAGCCACAGGTCGAACCCGTCAGTCGCGCGCCTTCACGAGAAGGTGTTCTGTCTCTCAGTCAATCCAGGCCTCGGAGATCGGCAAGTCTCAGTGGTAAATCCCTAACGCCTCGATGCTTCTTGCCTTTGCTCAGATCTTCCGTAGGGTCAGACGAGCCTTATCATGGTAGCATCAGTGGCCACGCTCGCTCCCAGAAATCTCAATCACGATCCTCCCGTCCAGGAACCAATGTGGGCCCTCCCAGGGAGACGGGTCTTCTTCCTCGCCGAGTGACTGTAGAAGAACGGGACAGGCAAGAGATGGAACAACGTGCCGAGTTCAAAAGTCAGTTATTGCATCTACATCCCTGGTCTCGTGGACTTACAACTACCTTACAGAATACCAGGATGCTGAACGTATGTATCATTTATAATCGATAAGACCGTCTAGGCTTATTCTTCCTTTTCAGGTCGCCTCCAGGAGCAACAACTCAGAGATCAGCATCACCATTCTCAGGCTCGACAATCTCCGTCACCGACACATATTCCCTCCCAAGCAATAAGCCTCAATGAACGACCGTCGTATGCGACTCATAGACGTAGAGAGTCAGATACTCTGAAAAGCAGCGTAGCCTATTCGGGGTCCCCGACAGCAGTTGATGTCCCTCCGGCGAAACATTCTCCTTCTGCAAATAATATCGCAGCTTCGGCGTCAGTGAATGCTAAGCATCGAAAAAGCCCAACTGCTCTGGAGCCTCCCACAACTAGCGGAAACTTGCGAACCAGTGGCGCTGGCGGTGACCAGCGAGAGAAAGAGAAGGAACGGTATCGGCAGCAACGACAGCACTCGAGTAAACAAGCGTCTGGATCAAGTCAACCTATCTCGGCTTCGCTTTCGCAACAGCAGCTCGCTGCGGCCTCTATGGGACCTGGAAACCGGCATTTGGTGGTATGTTTGGTCATTGTTGTCATTATACCGGTTCTTTGACTCCGTGATCAGGTTAATAGGAAGCTCTACGCACGGCTGGATATGATTGGCAAAGGCGGCTCTTCTCGCGTATACCGTGTGATGAACCATGCAAACGAGTTGTACGCTATCAAGCGCGTGTCGTTGGATAAGATTGACTCCGAAACCATGTCTGGCTATATGAACGAGATTGCGCTCTTAAAGAGACTCGAAGGCAACTCTCGAATCATCGGCCTGATTGACAGTGAACTCAAAGCTGGCCCTGGAGGAAGTAAAGGTCATTTGCTTTTGGTGATGGAGTGCGGTGAAATCGATTTCGCTGGGCTATTGAGTGAACGGCAAAGTCAAGGACTGGACATGGTGTGGGTTGCGTACTACTGGCAACAGGTTTGTCGGCTACTATTTACCCTGCGCGTATATGCTGATACAATTCGCCCAGATGCTCCAAGCTGTCCACGTCATCCATGAGGAGAAAATCGTGCATTCTGATCTGAAGCCAGCCAACTTCGTCCTTGTAAAGGGACAGCTGAAACTGATTGACTTTGGTATTGCGAATGCCATCGCCAATGACACGACAAATATCCAGCGGGATCATCAGGTGAGCAGGTCACAACCTTTCTCCACAACACCGTTGATGACCGTGGACCCTCAAGATCGGTACGGTGAACTATATGTCGCCCGAAGCCATTGAATTGCCAGATGGCATGAGACGGCTGAAGGTTGGTCGTGCTAGTGACATTTGGTCATTAGGTTGCATTCTCTACCAAATGGTGTACGGTCAACCACCCTTTCACCATTTAGCGGTGTTCCAGAAAATGAAGGCGATTCCCGATGCGACACATCGGATAGACTTCCCTCTGTACGTGACGCCGACTGTACCCTCGAAAGACAAGGGATCCCCGGGACATGGGCCGCCCCCCAAAAAGCTGGAACATCTCAAACGGCGGATACGGATGGACATCATTTTGTCCATGCGGTCTTGTCTCAACCGGAATCCCAAGGAACGGATGTCAATTCCTCAGCTTTTAGAGCAGGATTGGTTGGCGATGAAAGATCGTGAGTCATTCTTATGTTTTCCCTCCTTCGCAAGATCCTGATTGAATCTCTAGCGCCACCGATCCCTACTATGGCAGACCTTCTTGGCGAAGACGAGACCGTGATCAATCCGTTCTATATGAAGCAGCTCCTAGAGTACGGCATTCGGCTAGGCCAGGACCCCAAGGGCAAAGAGGCTACTCAAGAGTTCTTGGAGGAGGATGCCCAGGTGAGCCATCTTACATATGTTTGGCATCAATATTGGTCTAATTCTTTCTCGTTAGCGACTGGTAAAAGAACTGCGCTCTCTTGCTGTTAGGAAAGAAGGGGAACAATAGCCCCGTTAAGCTATATGGGCCACTTGTTCTTGGTCTTTTCATGGGTCATCGTCGGGGCACGTATCTCTTTTAAATTTATGCATTCGCATTGTACTATACTTTTTCATGTCGCTCTTTTTATTCTGCTCAACATATTTTTCATCCTCAGCATCATATCTCCCCGCATCCATCCATCCGTCTCGTGTTATTTGTTAAGATTTGCAAATGTCGTAGCATGCTATGTGTCATATACCGCTATTAAATGCTATCGTTTGTTATGCAGCGATTTTGTGGGTTTTCCGTCCATTTCACTGGGTTTCGCACGCTCCAAAAGCAAAAAAAAAATAACTTCGGGAGATGATCAGAAACTCAAAAGTAGCTGTCCCTACATTGATTTCATTGACTTTCAAGCTCGAAAATGACCAAAAGAGTTGTAAATAGAGCACTTGCCATCCCATAGTTTTCGGCTCAGGCCCCAAGTTCAATGTGCACTGAAACTGGCATGTGAGTATTTTACAAGACTTTTCTATCGTACAATCACGGGGATGAATTGTAATAGTGTCCGCACCCTGCGGATGGTGATAAACCGTGAATTAGTTTCCGCATTCTTGCGGTGCGAAGCATCTTTTCTGACCATTTCTCCTGCTTGAAATCCTGTTCACAAGCTTCATTTTGAGTGTGATAGCTTCAAATTCAAAGTGCAGAGGATGAAAGTGCATCTAAATATATTCATCGCATCCAGCAGATGTATACGTGAGGACATGCAGGTTGCATGCAAGCATAAGAGTCGTCGCAGCGCATGCCGGTAACTCGGAAATCGCGGACCGATGGCAGATAACTTGGTAGGAAACTCATTTTCCTCAAATATAGCGCTACACAGCACGCTTTGTTTTCCGCAACTTTGAAATATCGTTAATCATTGTATATTGCATCTACAGTCAAATTTCAGGGCTTAAAGATAAAGAAATAGTGCCAGGAAAAATCAACAAAAGCGTGGAATATTACTGCCTGTTATGGGCATGGCAGATAGCTGACCGTGCCGGCTTCTACCGGACCGAGAAAAGCACAGGCAAATAGAATATTTTCACGCTGACCGCGACTTCGTGCACTCTCGATCTCTGTCACGCTAATACCACCGCCAGTCTACGGCTATATAGCTGACAGGTGATGGGGCCTATCAACCCTCACCAAAAACAGTTCGAGCAGGATCTAGGAGCAGGTGTCGCAAAGTACATGCGCGAAAACCCTGGGATGACGCCAAAAGATGCCATGGAACGAGTAACTTCTTCAATGCTCGCCAACAATCCGTTCGTTCCACCGCAAGGATGTCCTATCAATGACCTACCCAACGAGTTGCTAGCTCACATCTTTTACCTGGGCATGAAGATGCAGGAAGAGAATGAGCAGGAGGGAGACTACGATGAGGATGATGAATTTCAGGATGGGATTGACTTGATGGAGGAATGGGAAAGCGAGTCGGAAGATGGGGACGTGAAGATGGGGTCGCCACAGAAGGGTAAAGGCAAGCGCAAACGGTCCGAAGAACCGACTGAGACAGACGAGGAGGACGAGGAGGATGAGGAGGAGGATACACCGGAGCTGCCATTCCAGGTGCTCGTGTCGCACGTCTGTCGGCGGTGGCGCGAGGCAGCCCTCGAGGAGCCCTCCCTTTGGACAACACTCGGCTTCACGTATTACACTCCCATTGAAAAATCCAAGGCCTGGATAGAACGTTCCAAGAGTCTTCCTCTGGATATTGCCATTGACTGCACGACGCCGGACGGCTGGGAGGGGTCGGAAGGAGACGATGACGATGACGAGGACAAGGATGATGCCATGTTCGATGTCCAGCATGGCAGTTCAGTACAAGTGGTTATCGACGCGTCAAATTCTGTGCAGAGCCCTCCGTGTCTGTCCACGGATGACTTGGCAGCCATTTTTGACCTCTTGCTTCCTCACGTCGAGCGGTGGCGGTTATTGGAAGTCGCCGTTAGCGAATACGAGTCCATTCATGCCGTCATGAAGCGGCTGGCGGTTTGCACTGGCGCGCCGATACTGGAAGCTCTTCAGCTATATCATTACGAGGACTGCGAAGACTACGACGTCTTCAGGCCCTCGGAATTCAAGGAGCCCCTACTTCTGTTCCAGGGCAATATTCCGAATCTCAAAGATCTGGCGTTGTGGGGCGTTCATATCGATTGGGACGCGTCGCTTTCATTTCTGAAAGATTTACGTGATGTCGAGCTGGCGTACCATGCCAATGATGTACGACCATCTTTGGAGACGTTTGCCAGATTCGTGCACGCTAGCCCGGAGCTACATACGCTTTCTCTGTGTCTTTCTGGGCCCGCAGAACCGTCAGACCAGTGGGGAACAGATCTCATATCAATACCGTCGCTACACGACCTGGTTCTCGCGCACCACGAGCCGGAGTACATCCAAAGTCTTCTTCCTATACTATCCATTCCCAACGTCCAACACCTAGCTTTGGACTTTGATTCGGCTGATTATACCGAATTCGTAAAAGTTCTCCTCCAACCTCAGGCAGGACAGAAGAAGTCGTTGCTAGAGGGTTTGGAACACCTGAAAATCGGAGGACTACCATGCGATAGCCAGCGGCAGGCAGCATTACTATCGCAATTAGGGAACCTACGATCGATCAATATCAACGCTTTTGGTGAGGAGGAGGAACAGCTTTTCGACGTGTTGTTGGATTCTGCTTGTGGTGCCAAGGCATCGGGACAAAAAGTACTATGTCCAAATCTGCACACTGTCACAACCACCGGAATCAGTGGGAAGAAGATGCGGTCATTTGTTGAAGCACGGAAACGTGTTGATGCACCGATTTCCAAAGTTTTGATGAGTGAGAGGGATGATGTCGAGGAGAAAGACGAGAAATGGCTATCCGGTCACCTCGAGGAGTTTGACTTCTTTGAGCCATCAGATTCAGAGGAGGAGTTGGAGGAGTTGATTGAAATAGATGACGACGATATAGATATCGACGACTAGAGGCGGTACGTTCAATTTGGATCCGCTGATTGATTGATACTGGGCTGATCGTTTCGTATGCAGATGAGGATCAACTCGTCAATTCGTTCCCAGCCAAGACAATAAATATATGGGCAGGTACAGGTACTTTAGTAAACTTTAGTAAGAATATAAAGTAAGGTTGTGGTACAAACAAGAAGGGTATCAATCACGTCAAAGTGTCTGCTCCGCATCTGCTTCAAGTGTATATGGGTGCCGGGCGACACCGACAACAACCTCGGGTATTTCATTATCGTAGGAACTGCAAGAAGGGTGTCTAGGGGAAGGCATGGCGATCAGGACTGATACCTGAAGGATGGGATTTTGCGAGTCTATCACGTAGAATTTTGGCGTGGCTGGTTCCGGTGACGGTCTGAGGTCAGGCTCTCGGAAGTCCCACCGGACGAAATGTCTGAGGCGAGCTTCCATGGCGTGCTCGTGAGCCAACCTGTCTGCGATAACTGGATTGCTGGAACGCTTGAATCGCCGCATGGGCTGGGCAGACAGAGGCTATAATGATGATGCTGATGAGATGCTGATGAAAATGCAAAACGTATGCTGTACCATCATGTCCTCCCAGGTATCAGCGTCCTGGCTCGGCGCAATCCAAGCTTCATGCAATTTCGGTTTCTTCCCCAACCGCTTCCTCCTGGAACCTTGGTTGTGGGGCGCAAGAACAACTCCCTGAGCCATCGCTTCTTCCAGGCGCCGTTGGAAGCGTCGTCGCATCATAAATGACCGCAAAATAATCGAGGATGATATTATCAGCAACAGGAACAGGGTGGCAAGAAAAGTGAATCTGAAAATAGTCCATCAGAATATGGAAGAGACAGGCGCCTTGGAAATGCTGACAGATAGAGGCTGCTCGACGTGCTCTGGCCAGCAGTACTGTCGCTGTCGCTCACCGCGGTAGACTCTGGGGCCGGCGATGAGGAGGCCATGGATAGCAAAGGGGTCCCCAGTGACGGACGATGAAGAGACCGGGTCCGTATTTGGAAGCCCCCAAAAAGGCAGGAGGACCCCTAAGTCACCATCAAACCGACATCATCGTCGATATAAACAAAGCTCGGTCTCGCCCTTCTTGCTTCATCCCCATCATGTCCACTCCCCTCGCCCTACCGCCTTCCCTCGACCTCCCACCTCACCTCAGCGCCCACAAGTATTTCTTCGTCTGCACGTTGACGGTCGCCGCCTGGGACACTCTGGTCTTGTCACCCAGGACGTGGAAGCTCTTCCGAACAAAAGAATGGCCGGTCCTCAAAATACTCTTCCACTTCATGCGACTATTCATGCCTATTGAATTCACCATCGTCGGTGAGTACTCTACTTTCTACACTTTTCGTATCTCATCTTCGAACAGGCGTTGCCTTCTTCGATACCAACTGGACTTTATCCGTGAGATTCGGTTGCTGTCGTGATCGCGATATATTAATGCGTCTCCTAGGCTTGCAACAAATTCTACCTCTTTGAGCCCATCTGCACTGCTATACTTCTCGCCGCGGCTTCAGGTACCAGCATAGCTGCCTCTTTCACCAAACAGAGTCGCTGATCGTATACCCAGCTGTCCATGTACTCCGGATCCATGCCATCTACGACAAGAGTCGTCCGGTGCTCTTTGGAATGGGAGCTCTGTTTGCCATGCAAGTCGTCGTAACTGCTGTATGCTGCGGCTTCTATCGCGGTAAGCGGAGCGATACTCCTTCTTTGGTCCTCCAATTGACACATTCCCTTAGTCGTTCCTCTTGAAGAAGGTCAAGGTTGCATTGCTGGTATCAAGCACAACTGGGTCGGACTCTACTGGGTCTTTCCGACTCTTCTCTACACTGCCTCTGTGAGCTCGAGCACTTTTGTTGTTCTCAATGTCATTAATTGACCCTGAATCAGCTGGGGTTAGCCTTGTTACGCTCGGTGAAATCATTGTCGGCTAAGCCCCTCAGTCCGTGGCGGTTGATGCTCCGCGATGGTCTCAACCTGTACGGTGTATGTATTCCCGAGCTCTCGTCTTGGCTGCCGCATAACTGACGCTCTGTGTAGGCCATCTGGATTGTCAATATGACCAACATGCTGTTCTTGTTCATCATGAAGCCCACCGGCGAGAATGATCCGGTCAAAACAATTATTACAAGGTAAGTAAGCGGATACAATGCGCTCTCCGACAAAGTCTATTTTTTCGGTTTTACTCATCACCATTTCCTCCAGCATGGCTGCGGTTCTCACAACTTCCATGACGTTACGTATCATCCTTGGTGTTCGGGGAACACTCAGCCAAGGAGGCACCTTTGTCATGGGTTCTACGACTCACACCTCATCGCGGACCACGCATGTAATTTCTACGCGCTCCGGTGTTCCCACGAATATTTCGCGCGCTGCTCCCATGTACACCTTGGATGAACTGCGCTCCAAACCCGAAGGAGAATGGACCGACAATGATAATAGGTCCAGCGTCAAGGAAAACAAAGAGTCCTTGATCAACTCCCAGACCCCTGCTGTTCAGGAAGACAGCAATGTTGGAGTAAAAATTACGGTCGATAGAGAGGTTGGATATGATCTGTATCCTCACGCCAAGTAAGCAATATGCTAAGGGAGAAACGCTAAGGGAGAAGGGGATAATGAGACAGAGAAGTCTATTTTATTTTCATGCAAGTACACCTGACATGGTACATGCTATTTTGCTGTCATCTGCTTTGATATAGTTACATATATTTTGCTTGATTATCTGTTCAATGTAACGCTTTGGGATTCACTTATCCGTCTTGATTGTACTTGGACATAAACACAAAAGCCATACCTGAAGTGACAGACATGTTACATGCACCTGAAGAGAATTCTGGAAGACATGAGGGCGGTGTGAATTTGGCCAGAGCTGCAATAAGCCAGGACTTAGATGTGATACCACTAGTGGGTCAAATCTACCAGCTGGATATACTAGTGACTTGAATGTTAGCAGGACTAAGTAAAATATGGCCACTAGCAGACAAGTGACATGACTAGCACACCAAAGCAGAGTATGTGAAGCGGTGTGGACTAATATCTTTAGGGCTCACTCGCTTCAAGGTTCGGAATCCTCAATGAGAACGGACTTAGAAAGTCTTCGAGTCGACTGCGCTAATTGTCAGTGGAGTAAACGCCGCCTATTGGTAAACGACAAAGTAGTTAAGAAGGTAGTTACGATAGCTAGGTCCAGTGTTAGTCATACGAGACGAGCGCTGATCTTTCTTGGATCGTTCCGCTAGAAAACAAAACAATAACGTATGAATGTTACTTTGCGAACTATGCCTCTGTCAATGGCATCATCCGTAAAATACCGTGGAAAGTCTGTAATACTTGATAGAAATCAGCCAGAGCTATAAGAACAGTCAGATTTATATCGACATCATTCTTAGTCCAAGTCGTCATACTACGAATAGAGAACAGCAGTGATTCGTCACTCATCCGTATTGAGCTTCTGCTGCCGAGTCACGGTAGTCAGAGGATACACGACCACAAGGGACGCCGCTTGAAAGCGGGTCAGTAAAACCTCAGATGAGTCAACCGCAGAACACCTACAATCCGGCGGTGATGTCGCCAATGGGAATTCCCCAGAAGAACAAGAACATTCCGCACCAGGGGGATAGAAGAGAAACGCAGAATATTGTCCTTCGGTTGTATCGCATGGAAGCATGAAAAAAAATTTGCTTTGGTTCGACGGGGAACTGATAACCTAGAACTTTAGATTTATCGAGGAATGTAGGGTAGCAATTCGGTGTAAACCTTTCGGCGTCCATTGTAGCACGAGGAATGCTCGAATTTTCTGGAATATGTATCGCCTCTGGCCAGTCCACCCTCAAGTTTGAGTTCGATAGCCCGAGACTTCATGCATTGGGCATCGCTAGCATGTTAATCGATTTCACGATGAAAAATGTTCAAGTTTTCCAGAACATCGCAGAAAGCCGAAGAGATGAGCCGAAGAAGTCGTAGACCGTGACAAGATTATTCCATGGACGTGAAAATCTATTTTTGTTGGGTCGAATGCGACATTGAAGGGGAGCTCTATGAATATTTGGGATCCGGTGTCGAATTATGAATATAATTTTGTATGCAGCAAGAAGACGGCGCGTTGTAGGAACTACTTTTTCTTAACTGCCTTCATTCTCATCGTCTCGCGACCAATAAATATCCCCTACGAAAAAAAAAATCAGTACGAGCGATAGAATACCTAGACGGACACTGACTTTTCCCTTATACGGCTCTGGCGGCCTGTAGCTTCTCACTTTGGCAGCAAACAGCCCTAGCTCATGCTTATCCGTGGCCTTGAGTACGATCTTTGTCGGCGCGGGTACCTCTGCCTGTATATGCGGCGGCACGGGCACGTACACCGTATGCGAATACCCCAGCTTCATATTGAACCTCCTCCCGCTCCCGCCGTCCATGGTCCCCCTTGGATCCTCCTCCATAGCCGCTCGATACCCGACACCGACGAGGTACAAGGGCACCTGGAAACCCTCCGTGATGCCGGTGATGGCGTTGGCGATCAGCGTGCGCGTCGTGCCCCACATCGCGCGCTGCTTTTTCTCGTCATGGTCGGCGATGGAGACGGTGAGAGCGTCCTTGCTCGGTGTGAGGGTGATGAAGGGGTGGAGGGTTATGGAGGCCTGGCCGAGCGGGCCGGTGACGGTGAGGGCGGAGGGCGTCTGGGAGTAGGTGACGGTGGGCGGGATGGATATTGGTGTCTTGCCTATCCTGGAGAAGGCGGCGGCGGTGGTGCTGAATGCTCGACGCGCGACGTTCATGGACAGAGGAAGGGCGGAGACGGTCTAGCCAAACAAGGCCAATGTCGGGGAGGAGCCAAGCACGGCCATCGCGCCTCCTCCATTCTTAGCTTCCGTCATGTCCGTCTGTCCACCTTATGCGCCGTTCTTTGGCTTTGCTGGCGTCGCGTCAGCAGTGAGTATTGCTTATTTTAATTATACCTTGGTGCTGACCCCCTCCAGATGGTATTCAGCAGTACGTATACCTCCACAACCCGTGACTGGCACTCAACGTACTTGGCTAGCTGTCGGTGCTGCCTTTGGAACAGCAAAAGCCGGGATTGGAATTGCAGGTCTCGGCACTTTCAAGCCTGAACTCATAATGAAGGTGCTTTGGTCGCCACGCACCCGACGAACTGTTTCCTGACCTGTTACATCACCTAGTCCCTTATACCGGTGGTCATGTCTGGAATCATTGCCGTGTACGGGCTCGTCGTGTCCGTGCTAATATCAGGGGACAGTGGGTATGCGTCTGTCGGTGTCGTACTTGTCGACTGATATCTCGTAGTGAAACCCAACGGGTACCCCCTCTTTGCTGGGTTCGTTCACCTCGGCGCCGGTCTCGCCTGCGGATTCACGGGCCTCACAGCTGGCTATGCCATTGGGATTGTTGGGGACTCTGTGCGTTATAATGTCCTTCTCCGCGTCCTTCAACTCATTACGTCTCTTGAGGCAGTGTGTACGGGCATACGTACACGAATCTAGAGTGTTTGTTTCCATGGTTTTGATACTCATTTTTGCAGAAGTGTTGGGATTGTATGGGTGCGTGGATGATTTTTCTTGTCCCTTGTCTTGTTCCATCTGATGGCTTGACTCGACAGACTGATCGTAGCACTAATCATGAACTCCAAGGCATCGTCACTCGATGTGTGCTGAGAAAACTCTCCGCTGTGTGCAGTGGACGTGTACATATATTTACGGATTCTTTAGCTCTAATGATACCACACTTACCTGCGACTACACCTGCATTTTGAAAACTTTGATCGTTGGCCTCGCTCACCTACTGCTTTCAGACGAAACGAATCCTGGGACTGTATATCCACGCCAAGTCCAAGAAAAATACACGTCTTATCACATTCCAGCTAATTTCCAGAGACAAAATCGCTAGCTTTACTAAGGCCCAAGTCTTCTCTTGCTTGGATGACCATTTGTATGAGTTTCTCTTCCCCATTCTCTTCGTTATCAAGCATTTTCATCACATACTCATCACCACCACCGCACTGTTCCCTAACACGGTCCATAATCATCTTTACACCACGCCAGTGAGTCCCCATCTCAGCCCATTCAGCGACTATCTTCCCGTTAAATGCAGCCTTCAGCCTGGACCTCGCCGTGATCTCATCCATCTGCACGTTCAAGACGACATGTTTGTCAAAGTGACGCAAAGCCTCTTCGCGTATCCTGTGCTGCCTGTCAGCGGGACTCTCGTCACTGGAGTCGGAATCTGGCTGGCTTCGGGCCCAGGCGACAAACTCCCAGTACATCTTTCTTTCCTGTTTTACTTTCCCCCCCTCCGTGTCGCCCCTGCCAAACATTCTAGGGGCAAAGAAGCGTGATTTGGCGATCCAATCAAACAAGGCACGTTTGGTGGTAAATCCTTGGTCGTAGCGCTCTATATCGCACCCGATGAAGTCAGCAATTGCGTTAAAGTCAGTTGATAGCATGATGCCTGGATTCGGAGGATTTGGGTACTGCACACAGCGATTAAGCAAGTCCTTGTTATCAAGTAAGTGAGAAGGCATACCTTCAGCCCATGGACACCAAGATGTAATCCAGAATGCCGTGCCACCAGACCGAGGATCATGCCCATATCACCGTACGAATGAAAGAACCTCACTCCCGCAAAGTCTTCAGGAGACGCACAGACATGCACATCGACCTGGTACCATCCCACATGCATCTGGGTATTAAACTCGTCTTCCGGGATGGGGATAGCATAATTCGACGTCCGCGGGCCTGGCATCGGCATAACATGCTCAGCGCCGAGGAGTTCTTTGACGGTATCGTGCGATGGTAAGTTTTCTGGGGAGTATACCAAAAAGTCGATATCCCCGTGGTCCTGTTTTTCTGGTGCTTCGAGCGGGGTGCAGACTTGGGTGTAGACGGTGCTCAGCGATGCGGTATGGCGCGCTTTGAGGACTGTGTATAGGGCACGAGATAGGCGAGGAAAAGGACCTATGGTGGCAAACGCACTCCCACCCATGGCGGTCGAAGAAGGAACAGGCGCCTGCGAAGAGTCATCATGAGAACTTTGCAAGACGTCGTCGAATGTAGTAAAAGTTCTGACTCGAAAATAAACAGGAAAATAAATAGACCCTAACCCTAGCGCTTGCCTTTACTCCAACCACCATGTCCAAATACGCCCCGCACCATCGCTCGACCAACAACCCCACCGCGACCTCGTCCACCGTATGCCAAAAGTGCCTCGGGTCAGGTCATTTCACCTATCAGTGCAAGAACACCCGCCCGTACGTGTCACGGCCTTCAAGGACACAGCAGCTCGAGAACCCTCGCGTACTGGCAAAGCTCAAGGCAGACGGGAAGCCCTCGGTGGAGGTCCCAGAAGAGTTCAAGAACCCGTAGGCCGCCGATTTTTCTTGTTGTACTGTGGATGCTGACTGGCTGTGAGCAGGAAGGGCACTGCTAATAAGATCTTGGCTGCGAAAGAGAAGGAGAGGGAGGAGAAGGAGAAAGCTGTTGACGGGGGGAGGAAGAGGTGAGTGCTTTTTTGTTTCGGAGAATATGATGTTGGCTGATATCGTGCGTGGTAGGGCGAGATCAAACTCTTCTTCAGACTCTAGTTCAAATTCAGATTCAGATTCGGACTCTGACTCTTCTTCGTCTGGCTCAGACAGTGATTCGGGGTCATCTTCTTCTGAATCTTCTGAACGAGATCGAGGACGAAAACGGCGACGTAGCAGAAGTCGTTCGTCTTCGTTAGAATCGAGATCGAAGGGCGCTTAACTGTACTGTTCATTGATCTTTCCTTTATATATTGACTTTTGATGGTTGTAAGGGCGAAATTGTTGCTTCGATGATATATGCATTTTACTCAAACAGTTCCGCGACCCCATGTCCACGCAAAATAGATCGAATAATGAAATCGAAGATAACCGCAAGCAAACTATTGCTACTCTACTGTATAAAAAACAAGAGATAAGAAGACAGAAATATATATGTATGTGTTCAATGTCTACGGAGTAAAAACTCGCTGCTAACCCCGATGATAGTAACCATAAGTATCATAACCATCCATCTGTAACGTTCGTAAAAGCTGTTCGCGGGAATCGCGCTCTCCGATAATACCACTACGGCGCTTTTGACACTTGGGACCCGTGCCAACGAAGACGTTTCAATCGAGTCCTCCAAAGCCACAGCCAACGACGGCGTTGAAGACGTAGTAGGACTCGACTCGGACAATAGACTCGATGTCTCTGAGGATGACTCCTCGCTCCTTTCAGTTTCAGGCTTCTCCTCGCTCGGGAACGACTCAGAGGGATAAGACGAGTAAACCGACAGTGGATGGAGAGACACAACGTCCTCGAGCTCTTGGATAGTCACAACAGACTCGGGGTTGAGGTCTCTAGTTTTCTTGGACCTGAATATTGACTGTGCGGAGCGTTTGACGAGCATGACGGGACGGGCCATCGTGTCCGTAGTAGCGATAGATGCACGCTGGTACTTTGAGCGAAGGACACGAGAGATTTTATTCGTCGTAGCGACAGAGGGCTGGCTGTCGTCGCTGGACTCCTTTGACTTAAATATCGACTGTGCTGAACGGGTGAGTCGGATGAAGGGGCGATCTGATTCCGTGGTAGTAGTAGGACTCTGGCTCTTTGAGCGACGGGCGATGAAAGGCCGAGAGATCGTGTTCACCGCAGTTAGTCTCTTCGCCCTGAGTATGGAGCCTGTTGAGCGTTTGATGGGAGGGGGGATCGTGGGGTCATCTTCGACACTCTGGCGCTTTCGGATGACGGGGAGAGGTACGGTGAGGTTGATGGAAGAGAATGAGACGGTAGGAATGCTTGAGATCATGTTGAGATGAGAGATGAGAGGAAAATTTGCCTCCGAATATATAGATCTTTCAAAGGGGCGTCGGGCTGTGGTGGGAGTGGAGACGAGAAGTTCTTTTCTGTTAGACATGGGGCGAACGTGGGGAGCGGTGAGACGGGTCTGGGATTGGTTGGTTCGGAGACTTCGGTCTCTGGAATGGTCTGAAGAGACTGGAAGACATTAGAAACTAGAGGATTATAATGCGGTACGCCATTATACAAGCTGCGAATCAAGAATTTCCCACTATTGGGCCATTTGATTTGGGTGTACCAATATCTGTCGAACATTGAACTAAGGGAATAGCTACAATGAACTCGGCTTTGATTCAACTTTGATTGAATAGACCTTCTCGCGTCAAGGACTCGCAGTCTACCAGTGTCCATTCCTTCCGAAGATTCCCTGGAATTAGATTGGCTATAGGGGTGACCAAGGATATGAATAGGCTCGCCTTGTTTAGCATGTGGTTGAGCTTCGTTGTCGAGGAGTAGAGACAAAACCTAGTGAAACTTGGTAACAGTCACAATACCCACTGCGAAGCGTTCCTCGCATGCTTCGAATCATAAGTCATGAACCGCCCCCGCTATTGAGAACGCCTTGAAGATTGAAATAATGAAGACCGAAGGATTTGTTCTCGTTCAAGGGTCCATTTTTACTCGTTTCCTTCCTTTCTCTGCGGTATTCCTCGTCTTGCGAGTGTTGGACATGGGTGTCGTCCACCAACGTCCGGCTATCTCCGTCATATTCCCACATTGCGGTTAGGACTCCTCATCGTATACATCCACTATCTTCCCGTTTTGAGAGACAAATCTTTGTTTGGATTTACTCGTGGTAGAAAAGCACTGACGATATCGCACAGTATGGCACGTATCTTGACAATTTTTAACTTCCGACTCTCAATTTGAAGGCTCCCATCAGTGGACTCAATTACTTCCTGGTTTATCCGTCTCCAGTTCGCACTCTCAATGCAGTCGTGAAGAGAACATCCTACCGGTGAAAAGATGGACAGCACTCATCAATATCCTGGACTTGTTGCCGATGGCTCAACTTTGGCTCATTGTACTGTACTATTACGACCGTGTATTTCAATGCAGTCGTGAAGAGAACATCCTACCGGTGAAAAGATGGACAGCACTCATCAATATCCTGGACTTGTTGCCGATGGCTCAACTTTGGCTCATTGTACTGTACTATTACGACCGTGTATTCACATAACGCGTAACAAGGACTCGTAATGTGAATGTCTGTGAAGGCCATAACGCGTAACATGGCCCAGTGAAGATGGTACATATTGTATCTGTAAACGGCTTTTTTCGCAGCCAAAAACCAAAAATTTCGCTTGAATTTCGTACTGCCGCTGTGGCGAGGTGGAGATACTGTGCTCCAGATTTTCCCCCGTTTGATCCGTTCTTCGGCTTTGAATGCGCTCATTGTGTCTGTTAGATGGCAAGAGGAATAGGTGGTCAGTCCATAGCAGTCGGTCTCCATTGGATCTTTTTTCATTTCGAATTTAACCCGCATTGGATACATCTAATCAGATACGTTGCATGTAATATCTGCTGACAAAATGAAGATCTATTTTGACCATAACGCGTGACGCCAGCTTGTGAAGATCTGTTCCAGTGAAGATCCGCATAACGCGTAACATGGTGTGAAGATCCGGTCGTAATAGTACAGTATATCCGTAGGCACTAGTATTGGCACCTGATCGTTGCTTCTGACGCCCAGTGCATATCCCTGCATGTCGTACTTATAAAGCGGTCGATATCATTTGAAAGATTCGTTACCTTTCACCATGTTGCAGGAGAAAGTAGTCTCAGATGTTGAGGCCAGGATATCTCCCAATGTCATACCTGAGGTCCAGGCTACTAAGGTGCCCAGCGTGGAACGTGTCTCAATCTACTCGTATAAAGAGACCTGGTTTATCGTTGGAACTATAGCCCTGGCTGGCTTTGCAAGGTATGCTTATTCTTTTCTTCACGTCAACGACCCTAGTTAGTGCTTTTCAAACAGTCCATTTCCAGCCACGATATATTTCCCTGCGATTCCTCGATTGACCCAAATCTTCCATGAATCAACCGATAGATTAAACCTGACTTTGACCATTTTTCTGGTCCCCCAAGCTGCGTGTGAGCTATTCATTGAAATATATGTATGGGTTCTCTTTAACTTGGCACGTTTTCTAGGTCCTATGCTATGGGGTCCATTTTCAGATCGATACGGTCGAAGACCGTGCATTATTCTCTGCTTTGTGATATTGATTCTCTCTTGTATCGGTCTTGCCTTAACGCCTACGAACGCGTTCTGGCTTCTGTTGCTACTACGATGCATCCAGTCCGCTGGGTGTACTGGGACGCTTGCGCTAGGTTAGGGAACCGCTTCCATTGCTCGGACTGTTCAGCTCAATCACAACTAGGTGCTGGTGCAATTGCTGATATAACTACCAGGGCCAATCGTGGTACATTCTTTGGTGCGTTCAACGCGGGACCTATGCTTGCTCCCGGCATTGGACCGGTAATCGGCGGCCTACTTTCTCAATATCTTGGCTGGCGGTACGGTTTTATTTCATGCCCTTACTGAAGCTTATAGATATCTGATTCCGAATAATGACCTTTACAGCGCAATCTTCTGGTTCCTGACGATATTCTCCTCCGTCTCGTTGCTCATCATCCTGGCGTATGCACTTGGGCATTATGATTGACAACTTAAGGTTTCCTGACATCGTATACAGATTTCTACCGGAAACGTTACCCTGCATTGTAGGCAACGGGAGCATCCGACCTTCGTTCATTTATCGAGCTTTGATTCCTGTAGTCGGGAAGGACCGTATCGCTGAGAACCCCCAGCTCGTGTACAAGCCTCCCCCAAAGCCGTTCTGGAATCCCTTTCTACTTTTTCTGAACCCCGATGTGCTCGTGGCGACTCTATTCACTAGCGTGATATTTTCTATGCAATACAGCATTTCAGGAACCCTCTCGAACGCGTATACGAGCCAGTATCCTTTTTTAAACAGTGCCAATATTGGCTTGTGCTACTTGCCCAATGGGTTGGGCCTGGCGGGTGGTACGATTATCAACGGGAAATTGCTGGACGCGGAATATCGTCGTAGCCGGGCTAGAGCTATTCGTGAAGCGGCAGAGAAGGGTATCAGCGAGGAGGATGCCGTCAGTCGGGCCAACTTCCCTATAGAGCGCGCTCGATTACAGATGACGCCATTCATGGTTTTGCTCTTCTCAGGGTGTGTTTTTGGTTGGGGCTGGCGCGTCGACAGATCGGTCTCTTTGGCCGGACCGTTGCTACTTCAGATCGCCCGTGCGTCATTTCCTGTTCGGGTCGCGCTCATTCCTTGCTCACGAGTCACGTCGTGTAGTCGGATTTTCCTCCATTTGCGTGCTAAATGCCACGACGACACTAATGATTGATCTCTTTCCCGACCAGAGCTCGGCGGTTACTGCATGTGCATGTCGTCTCATTCTTCATTGTGCGCTCTCTTGCTCATTGGATGTCTGCCTCAGACCAACTTTTTCCGCTCTGCGTTCGCGGCTATTCTAGTAGCACTCCAAGAGAAAGCTATTAAAAAGCTGGGGTACGGATTGACTTTTGTGATATTTGGATGCATCTGTGCCTCAATGGTCCCGCTGGTGCTTCTAGAGTTAAAAATCGGCCCCACTTTCCGTTCTCGAAGAATATCCAAGGCGTCGTAGGTACTAGACATACTGGATAGTAATACTTTTAGAATATGAATACAAGCGTACTTAGATTAGGAGGGGTATTAACCATGGAATAGATGAAATGGTACAAATCTCGACAACTACTTGCATAACGAAAGCCAATAAATTATGTGCGCGTGTCCAGTGATAATGGGGGGTGAAACCAGAAAATGCAATGCAAATGAAGCGGTGTAATATCTAACTCAATCTCGGTCTATTCGACGACGGTCCTTGCCCGTGATTATCGTCCCCGCGCCGCTATAGATTTATCAGTCAAACAGAACACTTTGGTTTGGACACAGCGTACCTTCTTTGGAATGAATATTGAGGTCTCTTTCTTCTTCTTTTTGTGAGGTGGAGGCTTCGGAGGCCCTCCGTCATGAGGAGGTGGTCGTGGTTGGTGCTGCGGTTGCGGTTCGGTTGGAGCAGGAGGCGTCATCTCAGTGCTAGATAGTTTTCGTTTAGCGCCTTTGAGCGCTTCGATTTCACGTCCTACACCCTGACTAGGAATTTTGGACACCGACGTACGATCAACAGCAGCCTTGAGCTGCTGAGGAGTCGCCAAGTCCAATGGGATTGCCGGCGCTGAAGCAGCGAGGGCTTTCGAAGCCTTCTTCTGAACAACAGCGCTTTGCTTTTGCTCGGTGTCCGGCGTCGTGAAGTACTTTATATCAGCCTGTCGAACATGCATTAGCTTCAAGGCCCGGAAAGAAAGAATGCGACTGTACATCTATCAAACAGCTCCTCTCTCGAGCATCGACTATAATCTGCATCCAGAACTTATTGCTTCTCTCGAGGGTCGGTGCATGTCCCACAATGAAGACGCTGGATTTGGCTCGGGTGAGCGCGACATTCATCCGTCTCACATCTGTCCAAAGTTCATACACGCATTTCAAAGTCAAGGGATGAGAACGTACCGGCCAAAAATCCTACGCTCATTACCCCCGGTCCAGCTCTCACACACGAAAGTATAATCACATCCTTTTCTTGTCCCTGAAAGCCGTCAACTGTGTTGAAAGCTACCCTATTCGAAATTTCCCTCCCAAACTCCTCTTCGAATAACCTACGCAGCTCGAGGACCTGGCCCCGATAAGGAGTTATGATACCCACCCGAATGCCTTCTTTATCCTTGAACTGCTTTATTAACCGACTGTACAAAGCACGGACAACCCGCGCCTCGGAGCCGTTCTTGAAAGACTTTCCCTTGGTTCCCTCCTCTCTTGAATTGACGACATTGAAGAACTTGTACACACCGAATTTTGACGAGGTGTGCCAAGGTTGAAATGTTTTTTCGTCCATCGAAGGGCCATCAAGAAGGCGACCATCGTAGAATAGCCGACTCGGAAGACGGCTTATCTCAGGGTGCATCCGATATTGTATGCTGCAGATGGCAGGGATCAGCCTAAGTAGGAAAACAACACAGAAGGTCGCTACCTGAGAAGATGAACAGCTTCCGGTCGTGAACGCTGAAGGCGAACAAAAAGGGACTGGTTATACATGTACTTGGTTGCCTGCCAAAAATAATCAGCCCTAACTTCGAAATTTTAAGTAAGAATAAATGCTGACCTCCGTCGACAGAACTGTGGGCGGTAGCTGCTGAGGATCTCCTACCATCACGCATCTCGTGCACCGATATTTCAACGGGATCAAGGAGCTCAGTTCTATGGCCTGAGCAGCCTCGTCGATAATGACCATGTCAAAGGCAATCTGCTGTGCCATGTCCCTGTGGCCTGCACCGCTCAAGGTGGTGCAAATTACATCAACTTCAGCCATGACCTCGTCCGTAGCTCTACGTCGATTGGTATCCATTAACCTTGAATTCGAACGCCGTTGATCTCTGGCGCTATCTACCCGCTGTGATATGGCCGTTCGACGATTGTTCAATTCACGGATTTCTCCTTCCAAGCTGTGTTTTCTTGCCACGTTGTCGCTCACTGATTCCAGTTCCGTTTGTTTGAGGACCCTCTGCGCCTTTATAGCAGTCAGCTCTTCCTGAAGTGCGGCCAGCTGGTTTTCCATATCCTTCAGGGGCTGCACCGTGCCACCCAGCTTCTCGTCCACCAAAGCATCCAATGATACATCTTTCACCATCGGCGAAATAGAATTTATGGCACCGGTACGCACAACTTTGATAGGCGAAGAAGTTTTCTGTGACCCCCGATAGCCCTCTTTGAGGCGATAAACAATCTCGTCGATGGCAGCATTGGATGGGGCACATAGAAGGATTTTTGGAACGGGAGGCGGCGGCCTCCCAGGATGAGCGATAGGTCGTGGTCGCCGAGATATAGAAGCGGCGATGAGACCACAGATGGTAGACGTTTTACCAGTACCCGGAGGTCTGGCGGGAATGTCAGTCTCAGAGAAAGGAAGGAAACGAGTAAAAACAGACCCTTGAATGAGAACGAATCCTTCAGTTTTCAGAGCGCTCTCAATAGCGGTGGCTTGAGGTTCATTGACTTGATACAGTTGCATTGTTCGTTGGATATCCTTTGGGTCCACCGACGGCGGAGGGGCTAGCTGAGGCCGCAGTATAGTATCGACATTATCGTAGTAAGGAAGTGTGACGAGGGCAGAATATTCGCGATGAATCGTGCTCAAGCTGAAAGAGAACGCCAGTCAGGGCTGGCGAAATATAACATCCAGTTAGTAGATACCTGAATAACTTAGCAAGCTTCCAGACGGTGTTGATTTGGAGCCCGTGATCATTTCCGTCAGCCACAACACGAAGTCGGCAGGCGAGTCCAGAATTGCTTTGTTTCGAGCCGCTGGCTTTGGCCATAACAGATTTGTCGCCTTCACGACTTCGGAGAAGAACGACGTCGTTTTCCATTAGGTACCAATCCTTCCTAACCCCTTCCTGGATGGCAGCTTCGATATCGACCCAGGTATCGCTATGGCTTCTTGCACTGATGGTACAAGAGTAGAACTCGAGGGCATTCTGCTTGGTATCTTCGATTTGTGCCCACAACTCGTGCAACAGTAGGGGCCCAAAGACTCTGCCATAATGCGCAGGATCGGTGAAGTTATCTGGTACACGCATCGGCCGTAGATTTTCGCCCGGAGGAATAGGTCCTTGATGACTATAATCCCACGACAGAAGGGCACGATGCAGACCGGATACATCAGGATTCATCCTCGCGGATAACCGTCGCTGGGCGTCTGCTTCACGTTGTTGCTTGAGGCGCTCCTCCATAGCGTTCTTTCCGGTCGTTACGTCGATGGTCTTAATTTGACGGCGTTCGGGTACCTTCCTTATCCTAGGCAGCTTGCTCAGCTCCTTCTTTTTGTCAGCCATAGAACGCAAAACAGCGGCTTGGCTTTCTTCCTCCTCGCTCTCAGATTCGCCAGACTCGGAGTTATTACGAGAGACAGTCGAAGCTCTGGACGACCCTCCATTCCTCGAACCGTCGCTGAGGCGTGTAGGATGTGGTTTTGATGAACCAGCGGTCGAAGTGCTAGATCTGCGGAATTTGGGAATGGCGACAGTTTGGTTCAGTAGTTTTTGGTCTTTCTCGCTGAAATAGGATGATTGGGTGGGCTTGGAGGGTTTAGAAGGTTTGGAAGGTTTGGAAGATTTAGTGGATGTTGGATGTGTAGGAAGGGCTGCTTTCGTAAGGGGTTTGCCATCGCTGCGTACGTGTTTGCTAGATTTTCCTTTGTTCTTGAGTTCCCATTTCTCGACGATCTCCACGTCTTCTTCATCGTCGTCAGAGATAGAGATAGGGACAAGCTTCGGCTTAGCAACGACCGATACAATCTCCACATCCTTCTCGCTTTCGTCCTCGAAGGAACCGAGGATAGATTGTAGCTTGTTGAGCTTACTTGATGACAAGCGAGTGCGAGGACTATCCGCCGTGTTTTTTTCCCGTGCCTCCTTCAGATACCTTTTCAGCCTATCAACGACATCCTTCTGGGGGGAGACCTTGTTCTCCTTGAAACAGGTGAAAAGGGACTCGATGAGTGTAAACGATTGATGCAAAAGTTCTTCATCCGTGAGGCGCAACCAGCGTGTCAGTTCCGTCAAGATTTGTTGCATGTCGTTCAACATCTTTTTGGGTATGCTCTTGCTCTGCAGCTGCGTGACGGTAGTGACGGTGCTAGCTGCTGATTCAAATGCACCGCGCTCTGCCAGCATTTCGCGACCAAAAATGAGGGCGTCCCGCATCCAGACAATCATCTCTTCGTTATCATAGTACCGTGCCCACGCAGGTGTGCGCTTGAAAATGAGCGCTAACGCTTGGTTCATGGAGGTCCAGAGTCTCGGTAACTGCGCCGCGGGTCCCTTTGAATCGGATGATCGCAAGAAGCGAACATTGTTGAGAAGTCCGTTTGGAGCTGCACACAATACTTCCATGATATCGGTCAAGCAACGGACCAGCGACTTCGACAGACTGCACGCCTCGGGAACAGTGTACGAATACTCCCTGAAAGTTGAGAGGAATTCAAAGATTCCTTCCAACGTCCCATCTGGATGATTTCCTAGCAAAGCGCGGAAACAATCCATGCGCACATCTGCATCGAATGCCAGGCCTACCACGGTCTGACCGGCTAACTGCAGATCTTCTGCGGGAGAGAGCATCAGCTTGACAACGCTCTTCACGATCCCCGGTCGCTGGAGAACTTCAACAGCAGACGATGAGGTGTTACGATCGGAGTAGTTTATAATGGAAGTGAGGAAATCTGTCTTGACGGCAGCCAGAAATTCGTTTACTTCTGACAGAAGCTTAGCACCCCCTGGGATGCTCGTAGCTTTACGAAACGCGGCTTCATGCATGCGGTCCAGATGGGCGACTTGGGCTATAACGGGCAAAACGACAGCGATCCCTTCACCATCATTGATCTGCAAAGCGGTAAATGTTCTCTTCCATATGGGATGTCTGAGATCTAGCGGTGCAAAGCTTGCTGGTGCCTTTTTGGCATCAGCTGAAGCTTGCGCGAGACTTGACACAGCAGTGAATATACGGGAGAGATCCTGACCCATGACGGCTGTAATCAAATCTTGTGTGTCTGTGCGGGCTGCCTTCCATTCCACACCGGCGTACGAACTGGAGAAGGCCACGGACACTAAAGTCTCGGCATGTATTCCCAGAACATTTGTGATCGCGGCGCGATGATCCTCTTTCTTCTGCGACTTGAGAAGCTGGAAACCGTGGTAAATGAGTGCACGGTCTGACTAATTGGATGCTCACCTTCGCGGCTAATGACATTACGAATGGACGGGCATCTCCAAAACGTTCTACTTGCAGTTCTTCGCATACGTAGTTGGCCATTTTGGCAACGACTTGTGCATATATCGCCGTGTCATGTATCAAAGAAAGGTACTCCACAAACCACGAAAGAAACCACATATTCTTCTCTTTACAGTCTTCGAGCAGCTGTGTCATCGCTATATCGTTATCCTTGACTGAATCGAATATGACTTGCGGATATTCAGGACCCTCGCCCAGCCATAACCTAACACCAAGTCGCTTCATCACAAGAGCAAAACAACGTAGAATGGGCGCAAATTCTAAAGAGCGCAGTATTGATATAACGAGGATTTTATTGAATGCAAGACACTAACCAGGTCCTCGATCAGACAAGTGCCTAACAACGAGGCGTCGCATATCGATGTTTTGTGAGGTCACGTACAGTAGTTCGTCTGGTGGCATCAACCGTAGTGCGCACAAGAATGCCTCCCAGAGAGTCGAATTATCAGATGAAAGAGTGGCAAGCAGTGCTGCGGGGGCTTTGGATGACGCCCCGGGAACGAGCTCTAAATTGCCTGAAAAGATATGTGCGAGGATATTCAAAACATGATGATATGGTTCGCCAAAGGATTCATTTGACAACGGAATTTGTGAACATCTGGCAAATTGGGCTTTCGCCCATTGACGGACGCGTATATTGCGATGCATAAGCAGAATGAACATGCCCGGGGGATAAGGGTCACTTGGCCAGCCGGTCAAGGGCTCTTCCGGAGTATGGTTATCGATGACTGCGAGAATTCTTTCGTCTTGGAAGATAGCAAGATTTGACACTATGCGATAAACGACTCCAACTGGCACACTCGAAAGCGACTGGGGAGATGCAGCTGGCCCTGCAGTTATCCCCACAGCAGACAAACTTTCCAAGACGGACTCGAGCTCCCATTGCTCAAATTTGGAAAAGAAAGCCGCCTTTATTTCCTCGGAAAATGCGGCGAGATACCTAATTGTCAAGTAAGGAATGCCAGTCGCGATTCAAAGCAATGTAAGAGAGCTCACGTAGTCCTGGAAGAATATTTCGCCCTCTCCAGCCCACAGGCACAATCTGCACACTTCAGTACGCACGCAGACAATCTTTCCTTCCAGGTCGACACTAGGGAGCTGGTATACGCGAATAATCTGATGAGAAAAGTTGCTGCTGCGACGGTGGTGGTAGTGGCTCGACCACAAAACCAGTGGATATCCTCCTGTCTTTAGAAACGCCCATAAGGTAGTTGTATATTTGAGCTAGGACATTATTGGCGAGGTTGTCGCTATCGACGGGACTATCGCGAAGTTTGTCGAGGATGTTTTGGACCTGGGTAGCTGAAGTGGCAGCAGCCATGGTGAATGAGCAAGGACGTCGAGAGCACGCTGTAGAGTATTTATGGTGCCCTCAATGTCACTTCTGTCATAGAATAGGAGCGAAGTTGGCACTGATACAAAGGAAGACAGTCGAAGAGTCGCGACTCCGAGTAATTTTGCGCGTCTGCACGTGAAGGCAGGGTATTTTGAAATTCAATATTATTATTTATTCAGAAACATTAACATCTTCCTCTCCCGCGACCATGGACCCTAACGATTTGGAGAATCTAAATACTACGCTGGACCATGAAGCCCAACTTAGAGAGGTGAAATCAGATACCTCTGGTGGTCCGGACTTGCCCCAATACTTTCCCAGAAAATCAAGGAACAAGTCGTAGACCTCGACAAGAAAACGCGTACGATGGTCGGGATGCTCAACAAGATCCATTCCATTCCGTATTCCCAAGGTGCAGTATTCGATATCATTCTGAATTCTCTTCCCAATCTGATCCGATTCTAGTTCCTGGGTTGGTAGATAGCGTATATCCCGTCCTCAGAAGTACCCATGTCCCCCATGCTGCACTAGCGGACCTTATCCCTCCCAACCAATTTTGGAGGTGGAAAGACATGTGGACAAATTCACTTCGAACCAGCGTTTTCGTGGCGGCTTTCTTGGAGTATCTGTCCAAGGGGACGCTGATCTCACTCGCATCCACGTCCGAAGCCCTTGGAAGTACGTCATTCATGTATCCAGAGAGTAACGTATCAGTCAACGCTTCATACAGTTCAGGATGAATGGAAAGACCGCTTCGCGCTGTCCATCGAGGACTATTTACACGGGCTTATCACGCTTGTGAACGAGTTGGTGAGGGTGCTAGTTTATTCCGTCCAAAAAGCTGTGTCCACTGACTGTTTTCTTTCAACTCAAAGTCGAGATTGGCCGTCAACGCGGTCACCCTAGGTAATTTCCAGGAGCCAGTCAAGATATCTATCTTCGTGAAAGATTTATTCGCCGGGTTTACGATGGTAGCGTCCTCCTTCCCGCATACTTGTATCCTACTGATACTACTTGTCTAAAGTTAAATCTGAAAAACGACCTGCTGCGTCGGAGGTTCGACAGTCTAAAGTATGATATGAAGAAGATTGAAGAAGGTGTGGTCTGATCCTCGGTATTGAATGCATTACTTACAGCCTCTCCCAGTCGTTTACGACGTTTCCCTGCGGAAGCTGGCACAACCTCCGGACCTAGCGTCTGATTGAGATCTGATATTTTGTCTCACTCTGTACTTCGTATATAATACTGTATTGATCTCCATTTTTGTTTTGTTGCGCAGTCAGCGCTATCAGAGATTCACTGAGTATGGGTACAACGTAAAAGGCGTACTTTCCGACTCGCTACACGTAGATAATGTGTGAGTTCGAAGCCATGATCACCGGATGATATCCGAAACTGGGAGGCCTCAGACAATCTACCACCATAGCTCAAGATGTCCCCATGAGGGTTCGAACTAGCGTACATTATGCGTCATCAATTGTGTTTGGCCTTCCAAGAAAAACAAGGGTCTGCGGAGTTCGAATACCTAATCGGGCAATCTGAACGTTCACGTAACGTTGAAACCCGTTCTCTCCAAGTGATCAAACGTACTTCGTTTTCACTTGATGCGCTATCCACGAGACTCAGGCTGCACACCGGTCTCATAGCATGGATAGAAAGCGAGGCGTAGCAACGCGCCCTGCCGCTTCTGAAGGTAGGTTGTCCACAAAAGTTAACTGATTTTAAGCTGCCACTGAAATGCGCGTTCAGAAATTGAATTCTGGAACCACGCCAGAACGTCTCTTCTGACGCTGTCCAGTATATACACAAACTCTGCCACTGCAGAAACAATCGATCGTGTGAACCGGCTGATCTCCGCGTGGCCGAGTAACGACACTGTACCGTCCGAGGGCCTGGACGGTGTCAAGACGATATATAAAAAACTGAGCACAGGACTAAAGGACATAGAAACAGCATCTAATAATGAAGTCAAGTAGGTAGATTTTTTAGGGCTCTTTCATGCTCATTATCCATCCTTGCTCCGCTAGAGCGATTGACCAAGCACTAGATCAGCTCGCTATACTGATCGCTCTCAGGCAGGCTACAGAGACCGGTGGGTCCTTATTGCATCCACAGCCTGAGTCACTCCACTGAAACGCATGGTCACAGCCGTAGACAAACGAAATAAGCGCCCTAATAGAGGTCCGTCACCGTCTTCGACTCCTACCCCAGTAGGCGCTCCTCCCACGTCCGGCACTGTCCGTGGTGTGTCGATTACTCTGCCGCCTCGGAACTCTGCTGGTACCCCGCTCTCGATCGCCGTTTCCCGCAACGAAAAATCACGCAGGGAAGGTATAGCCCGACAGTTACCTCTTCGGGAAGGCCGAACCATCGCGTTTCACCCTCCTCCCAAACCTATCAAGGATGCTGATCAGAGTGATTGGATACTTGCTGTCATTACGAGGTGTATCAACACCGACAAGCACAAGTACGCCCCCAATTGGTAGGACTTGACAGGAGCTCATGAATCTCTTTTTTCCTTGCTGCATTCTTAGATACGAAGTCCGAGATGTTGACGACGAGAATCCGGAGTAAGTGACATAGCAGCACCCTTGGCCGACGCACCCCTCACCTACCTTCCTCAAACTAGGACGTACGCCACGACACTGAAATCGATTATACCGCTCCCGGATCCGAATGCACCTGCAGGGACTCCGGAAAGTATCTCCGTGTGTCCAGAGTACGGCAAAGGAACTATCGTGCTGGCACTCTATCCTGATACCAGCTGTTTCTACCGGGCCGAGGTAGTCACTCCTCCCCGGGACATGCAACCAACCGGACGGGTACGTTCTCTTGCCGGATGTAGTTACAACTATTGACACATCCCCTTCAGTCGTACTTGCCCACGTACGAACTAAAATTCGAAGACGACGAAGAGCAATCTCAAATAATAAGTGCGCAATATGTCGTCGAATTTCCTAAGGATTAGGTTCATTTACAGTTTTTACGATTTATGCTGTGGCATCGGCGTAACATTGCATATGTATCATCAGTGTAGGTAGGATACCCATTCTTGGAATTGAAGGGTCAACGATGTTGTTGACTTGGTCAAACACTTAATGCCTCTCCGTTTGAGACTGGAGACTTTTAAATGGTTACGCAAAGTGAAGCCAATTGAACAAAGAAAATAATCCCTGCGTATCATCTATGGCTTTGAGAAGGAGGGTCCGAGTTATGATTTCTACTAGTATTAGCCCGGCACGAACTGATTCTTGTTCCCCTTCAGCACCCCCAACCGAAGATGTGTGCAGCCTGTGTTATGGATATCGGTCTCTGCCGGTATGCCTGAGTCAACACACGCCTTCACTCGGTCTTCTCGGCCTTGGCGGTGCTCGTACTTTCTCTTACTTTCTCTAACCTTCTTGCTACTACCAGAATACACTAGAACATCGTAGAATAAGGATACCTGGACTCTGTAGTGTATAAGCACTACCTGGCAGGTAGTGCTAATAATTCCCGGTCCTGTTGATAACATGTTATTTAACATCGGGCCGCGAGAGGGCATTTATTCACTAGGTTATTAACAGTTAATAATTTTCTTGCGAAATAATGTGAATAACAGGTGAAAAACATGTTTTCTAACAAGCTAATAACAAAAGGTCGGTTAAAAAATCCAGAACCACTCGTACATTGGCTCAATTGATCTTTTTCAGTCTCTCTCGACGCGTTTACAACTCCATGGAATTGGAAACTCCGCCAACTTTGTGCAGCACCCGAGTAGCATCTACTTCGGAGGAAGAAGCGTCGAGATTCATGTTTTCAAGTTCGACCGTGTAGCTGAAGGGTGACGAGAAAGGAATAGGACTTTTGTGCCTGGCGAAGTAGCAGTGGAGTGAGTCGGCATGGCGGCTATAGGCCCTAGCCAAGCTTGATTTATTCACCTTTATTCACAAGGTGCGTTGGGGTACCTTGTTATTAACAGTGTTAATAAACCGATATTAATTAATACCCATTTTTTAGCCATACCTTACTAGTACCTGTACTATTGTATCATAAGCTATCAACTCACCTTTCAACCTCCACAGTCCCTGTGTGAACCTAAGTGATCAAGATCGGTTACGCTTAGCGCTTGCTGACGCCCCGTTAACTACGCCTAGCGTTCGTTAACAAACTTACGGATCCCTCTTGGTAATCGGACTCAGCTTACGGACATCCTCGCTCTCATCAGGCTTTCTTCGAGTAGTCACCCACTCGTATATTAGCTTGACTAACCATATTCTTAACAGCCTGTAAACGTCTTCAAGACACAGGAAAGTACACTTTCCTGAAAGGCGACAACCCCCATGGTATTGTCGGCTTAGACGCGCTTTTTTGTGAGAATTTTATGGAGCTCTACTACTGAAACACTTCCTGGCTGTTGGATTGGAGAAAATGATCCTTATATTTGTATTGCATCCATCCCATCTGATATCGTATCGTATTTGAATGCCGTCCCTTTTCGCCTTGCTTCCTCTGGAGTCGGCGCGCCTCTAGTAATAGTAGACAGTCTGTAATATAAGCTGAAGAGTAAGACTTGGATGTCATGAGATAACGGAACATGGACGCTTCTTTTCATCGACTACGTCGCAACGCTATCTACCAGCTACGCCAACTTTGCAGTAATCATCATGCGCTCGAAATCCGGCAAAGTCATTGACTTGTCCGGCGCAGATGAGAAAATTTCGAGCATTTCAATAATCTTATATATCCAACGTATCAGACCGACAGCGGAATGCAGGTCTTGGAGAACATACCTCTTCGGCTTTCAGTTTCTCGTTGAGCAATTTCGAGACACGTT
Source organism: Armillaria gallica (assembly GCA_037576215.1). NCBI lineage: Eukaryota > Fungi > Basidiomycota > Agaricomycetes > Agaricales > Physalacriaceae > Armillaria > Armillaria gallica. The sequence continues at coordinate 614,931 of JBANDB010000010.1, forward strand.
GGATGTCGGCGATCATTATTTTCTGGCGGGGCAAGTCCTCAGGCGTAGCGTCGGGAAAGAAAAGCGCGAAATTCTCCAGACAAGTTTGCTTTTGTCTTTTGGTCAACTGTTTGGGCATCGTGGAATCGGAATCCGAGTCCGACTCGTGTGTGCGAGTGGTAGTGCGCGTGCGCCGACGCGACGATGCCTCTTCCACATATTCATCATCATCATCTTCCCAAGCCTCCTCCATATCAACGTCCCCCTCCTGATAGTCACTCCCTGGGTCGCTGACTGGACGGGAGATCGCATCTCCATCACTGTCTGCGTATTCTTGCGCATGATGTTCGAGCAAGATGGCACAAACTGCGCGCCAGTCATCCATGCTGACAGACAGTTCTGTGGACGCGCTTGCACCCTCATCCCAACCTGACGCGGCTTGGCGAAATATGGTCAAGGCCTGTTCGTCATCGGGGGGCAGGTCAAGGAGTTGCAGAGCAGATGGGATAGACGAAATTGGGATATTTGGGATTTGAGACGCGTCTATCTCGTCTTCTGCTTCGTCTGGATCACCCTCAACAAGAAATCCGCCACCTCCAGACGAACTAGATGCAACTTGTTTCCTCTTCTTCAAAGGTGGTGTCTCGATGAGATGGAGCGAATTTGCGGTGGATATGTACACTTTGTCAATTCGACGCTGAAGATATCGGGGAAGTACAGAAAACGTTGACGCAGCAGAACTCATGACTGGAATGGAAGAATTGATCGACGTTCAGAAGCTGTGCCTGAGTATGGCTCTGCTTACTATTAGACTCGCTGACCCAGGACTATTTAACGGAGAGATTTGGGGAATATTCGAGTATTTACCTACTCGTTGTCGAAGTTTCGTGAAGAGAAGCGAATGTCGGCCGAGATGCCGCGCGTCTCGGCATGGTGATGACGTCACCCACTCGTCACAGAATAGTATCGCCGAGTTCCAGGACGTTCTCGTTTCTGCGAGAAATACCGTATTTGTGAATCCGCTGAGGTATAAAAGACAGATGTTTCTCTTCATTCAGACAGCAACATTGTCTCCAAAATGTCTATCGCACGACAGCTATTCCATGAATTCCGTCCTCTCTTCCGAATGCTCGAAGAGCCCATCACTCGTACTCCAGCCTCGTGGAACATGAGGTCCCACCCTTTCTTCGACGACCCCTTTTTCTCATCACCAGGTTTTACTCGACCTGCGGTTGACGTGACAGAGCAAGGGAACAAGTACATCGTCGAAGCGGATCTTCCCGGTGTGGCCAAGGAGAACGTCGAAGTTAGAATTGGCGAAGGAGGTCGCAGCCTTACTATCGAAGGAAAGGTAGTGAGCAAAGGACCCGAACCCGAGACAACTCAGCCGCAGGCCTCTGAAGGCGAACAAGCGGCTTCTACAGAAGGCATGTTTTCTTTGTTTATTTTATCTTCACTAGGCTAATTCTGCTTTGTAGTGACCAAAACCGAAACGCCCAACCAAATTTCTGCTGAAAGGCAGTTTTGGAGTAATTCTTCGTTCACTCGTACTGTCTGGTTGCCCCGCCCGGTTGACAGTAGCGGTGTTTCTGCACAGCTCAAGGACGGTGTCTTGACCGTGACCATTCCAAAGGCCGAAGACAAGGCGAGCGTAGTGGTACCTGTAGAGTAGTTTGTATCTCTTTTTTTCTGTACAGCAGTTTGTATCTCTTTTCTGTACAGTAGCACCCTTTGTATTACCAGCTATTTCCCCACTCCAAGAGTCCGACGCGTGATTCTCAAGTCGGAGCGAAATCGGCGAAAACGGATTTGGCTTACCGTCCTACGTCGCGTGGGCCAGATTTTGTACTGGCAGTACTTTGATCTGCCACCTTTGTAACGTGTCGCTTTTTCCGTCCTTCTTCCTTCCGGTCTTTCCTCATCCACCACCCAAAATTCTGTCTCCCCACTCTCCCGATGGCCTCCCACCATCCCCCTGTTGCTCTTCCTCCAGCTGAGCCGATGCTCGTGGATTCTGATGTCGAGGCAGAGGTCGACCAGCTCGATTCTGACACAGAGGGTCTTGACGAGCTTGGTGCCAATGGCGCTCCCGCCTCCGCGAACAACGCCCTGAGTGGTGTTCGGAGCAGTAGACCGGTGGGACAGACCCTTTTGCCCGGTACCAAGTTGGAAAATATTATATCGGCGGACGGTGTGTATATCGCTTTCTCCAACTCAATTTATTCACTGAATAGTAATCAGGAGTGACGGGAAGTCTATCATTATCGAAAGAGGCGCTCTTCGTCCTGTCCATTGCCACTGTATGCGCACTTGCCGTTGTTTTTCTGGCCCGAGAATGATTAATCTTCTATACAGGAAGAGTTCATAAAACGGCTGGCCCAGGGTGGCCTACGGCAAGCCAAGTCAGAACGACGGTCTGCAGTGCAGTACCAGGATATGGGTGCGTGTCGGCCGTCCCTTCTAAACCAAGTGTCAACCTAAGAGTACATATACAACATCCAGCTGCTACGACTCTTCAATACCAAGAATTCAGATTTCTCCAAGGTATGTCCCGTATCCCCTCCTTCGCGTCACCCAAATAACACTACATTTCTTCCAGACACGATCCCTACAGCCATCTCCCTGGCTGATGCTCTATACCTCCGGGAGGAGACGGAAAAGCAACTTTTCGACGAAGAACCTGCACCCCTCAAACCTTCTACTTCCACCGCGAACTACACATATCCCGTCATCCCGCCCCTTCCCTCCGCAAAACCCTCCCTACCTCAGAACCTGTCTTCCAAAGCCAAAGGCAAGAGTCGCGCGGCGAACGGGAAGGAAAAAAGCAACGGCAGTGCTAGCTGGACCAATGGCGGTCCGAGTCACAGCGAGTCCACCCCCAACGAGATGCCTAATGGCGTCCTGGATGCCAGGCCGTGGTGGCACTACTGGCCTAAAAAGCCACCTGGTCAGGAGCGGAACGGGGTTGAGGAGACGCGGCCGGCCATACCTCATGATCCAACAGTCGCCGGGGCCTCGCGCCCGCCCACCCTCCCACCAGTGGACAGTGCCGGTGCTTCACAGCCAGGTACACCAAGTGTCGTTGAGAGTCGGGGACGATCTGCGTCTCCTCGTCCGAGCCAGTCACAAACCCCGCTAAGCGAAGAGATATCATCAGAACTTAGACAAAATATTAGCGAGGTACGGGGGACCACTGCCGATTCCTAGTGGATCTTCGAGACCCTAGAGGTTTGTCTGTAGAATTCTGCGGCCCTGTAATTGTAGTTTTTGTTGGACTGGCTATTGTACACAACAGGCGGTAATTGCGCGGACGGCAGGTAACTGCGTACTGCGATGGTGGTGTTTGTGTAATATCGTTATTAGAAGAGGGGCAGTACTTTATTTATCGTTTTTACAACTTGAATATGTATATACATCAGTTTTACGTGGTGGTATTCTCGGTTACTATGATCTGCCTGCCGCCGTAACTTCAGAATACCGGAACCCTTCGCTGCCTGAAATACTGCCTGAAACCTCAAACAAGACACCTTTCGCGAAGTACCGCTGACGTTATGTTCGTCGGCCTGCCCCGCAGTACGTATCATTGATAGTTGATAGTACCGTAACCAGTTGAAGCTTAACTATCAGGCTATCATTTGGTGCAAAACATTATAGGCCAAGAAATAAAACACAACATAGTATGTTACAACGCATACCCAACCTACCAAGCGGAAAGATCGTAGATCGTTTCAATCTTTTCAAAATGACTACCGTGGGTATCAAATACCGAGATCATACCCTGTGCGTCTCCTCTGAATAATTTCGTCAGCGAATGGAAGAACAGACCAACTGTAATAAACTGACACTACTAGATCATACTCTCCCTTCAATCGGTCGCCGATACTGAAGTAAGCAATGTCGGAGTTCATCTCAACAAGAATGGTTCCATCGTCGGAAGAGACCGTAGGGTCCCACATGCGTACCGTCCCTAGTACTCAGATGTGAGAATGGAAGATAGTAAACAGATAGTGCCATACTCACCGTCTTCGCCACCTGTAATTAATCCCATCCGACCATTCGACTTGAGTGTCACCCACTCCGAATAGACAATACCGAAGGAATCCTTGCCAGGCATAACCTTGCTTTTGTCCTTCTGATGTTTGAATTCTTCCATGACTCCTTTCTCCAGCATTCGGAGATCGTAAAGGTGTACTTTGTCGTCGTTCCTTGATACAGCCAAGAAACGATCATCCGGGCTGAAGGATGCGCAATTGACCTCTAGATCTGGTCGACCAGCCTCAGGTTGATCAAGAAAAATGTGCTTAGACGCTCGATTGTGGCGGTTGCGGACATCGTAAAGTCGAAGATGCCTCTGGGGTTCACCAGCTGTGAAGAGTGCTAGCCATGATCCTACATTGAAAGATGATAAATACATGGCGGAAGGGTAAAGTTTCGTTACGCGGGTACCTTCTGAATTGATTGTCATCGCGTCTCCCGCTTCCTGAGCATCATCAAACTCGTAGATGGGATCGGGGTCCTCATACGGGTCCCATGCTTTATGGTACCCAACACCGGCTATAGACTTACCAAGCGGTTCGGATGAGGCAAAGATGCAATTGGCTGTCGGACCTCTTCCCCAAACAAATGCACCAACTGAATGGCGACCTGGTTGTCTATCTGCAACTGAAAGCTCTTCGTGTCGACGAGAATCGGAGAAGATGTCAGTGTAGATACATAATTTACTGTTTGCACCATGTGTTAAGGGAAAGTGGATTGCAGGAAGACTCAACTCACTTAGAGGCAACTGCAAGATCCGGCGTAGCCGAACAAGGATTGAAGGCAATGTCATGTGTTACACGCGTGTGGTCGTAGTCTAGGGAGTAGGTTGAGTAAAAGTGTGCCCATAAGAGATAGGCATCATACGAAATATCTGTTCACAGGAGTTTCCTGGTATGTCTGGGCTAAACGGCCAAAAACGGACATTTTTGTCTTCTCCAGAAGACGCAAAACGTTGACTAAATATGTAAGTTTTCGTGTCTAGATGAGAGAGAGGTTTCACCTTTTCGGATCGAACGCGATGTCGTTGACGGAAAAATACTTGTACAGATACTTTGGTTTCCAACCATCGCTGGCCAAACAACCTGGATCATTGCTGTACTCATATTCGATCTGTCCACCGTCCAGTGTTTCATGCTTGTCCTCAAGAACTAGCTATATGAGGCTCAATATTTAGGACCAAATGAGATAGTCTCTCACCCCTCTTGAAACCATCCTGACGCCATGGCCAGTAATGCTCAGTATAATCCTCGTGCCCTTCATCCTCTTCACCTGGCACACTTCTTGTCTTCAACGCTATACGCTTGTCTTGACACCATAAAAGTAGCGCGCCATTTTTGTTATACGTGCAGTCCGTCTCTTGGTCTTGTTAGAATAGTTTCAGATTTCATACACTTACAAAGCATACCTCCGGCGCTTCCGCCAGCTGTAGCACTGCAAACCGCGATGCACCCTTTGTGTTGTATAATCTTATTTATAGCTAGAAAGGAAACTAAGGATAGTAACGGCTAGTAGAAGATCAACTCACGTCCGGCTGCGGTGTATTGCCACTTCTGTGTAATGTTTCCATTAGGCAAGATGTATCTAGTAGGTCGTCGCCCTTCAAGGACGGATTTATGTGGATGTGGCGCTCGTCGCGAAGAAAACGCTATTCCCACATCATTTATCTGAGAGCACTCAGCAGGGATGCATTATAGTACATGGAAGACTCACAATATCCCAAATATATTGTTCTTCCTTTGGCGGTGCCCTTGGAACGACTTGGGGCCGAAACGGCTGGTTTGTTGAATGCAGCCGCCGTTCACAGGGAGGCAACTTCTTTGACACCAACTCGAGGTTTGCAAAAGGTTCCACAATCGCAGATTCGTTTCCGTCTGCTTTGACTCGGACTGGATCCCACTATAGTAGTTCGTGTAAGTTTCCTACCGCATTCCCAAGAAGCAGCAAAATATACGATGTTTTCATTCGCCCACGTCCCTTTGGCAAACTCGTCTTCGAAATTATCTGGTTTAGTGAATTGACGGTGCAATGGTATAGAAGGTTGAGTAGAGCGTTTCTGATGCGCTACAATCTTTGTCGGCCCGGGTGACTTTCCTGGTGTATGTCGCGGGAGGCTTCCGCGTGTATCTTGTGAAAGCAGGGTAGGCCTGGGAAGGTGTTTCTGAGGCATAACCTAAGTAAAGGCAATAAAGAGATGACATTTCACGCACAAGATGCTTCGCTGGTGCCGTTGGTCTCCTGGCACTGGTTGGTTGGGCAGGTTGGTGGTGCGATGAGGAGGAAGGCTGGGGCGTGTGAGAACTTGAAGCTATAGAATTGGCGAATGTTGGCAGTTCGTCGTCGTCGTCGTCGCTCAATAAGACAAAAGGTCTGTCCTTGGACCCTTCTGCTCCAGGCAATGGAGTTGTGGTGGATCTCGGACGCTTCCTTGAACCAGAGGCGACAGGTTCAGAGGGCCGTTTCTTGAATCGTTGGAATATTCACATTACTGTGGCGAGCCAAAGATGAAACCGAGTCTCACCGTACGCAAGGGAGTCTGAACGTTTGATATCCTTGGATTGATGGTGCTAGGTATGTCGTTGCTTTTTGAGACTGTCAGTATGATATCAGGGAGAACGCCGAATCGTACCTCGACTTGAAGTTGATTGTCTCTCGATTGGTCTTCATCCTTCGTCCAGTGAGGTCGACCTCGTCGTTGTCGACATTGATAAGAGAGTGACCTCTACCGAGGAACATTATATCTGGATCACGCCGAGGCATGTGACGAAAACGCCCAGGCGTACGTGACGAGATCCAACAAGCAACCAAGACGCAAACTCAAGCTTAAGAGGTAACAGGATACGCGAAGACTGAACAAGTGTGACAAAGGTAAGATTTAGAAGGTGGTGGTGGCGGTAATGAAAGAGACTAACCCTAACCATAGGGTTAATCACTTTCCGCCATCATCCATGTCTCAACCAGACGACGAACCTACATTTTTCGAGCGAGAACGCGACCGTCTGGCTAGGGAAATCACATCTGTAAATATGCTTGTTGCGCGCCGCGTTTCACTGCTTATCTGCTACGTTACAGGGCTTCGAAGAGTTGCTCTCATCCACCAATGGCTTGAATAGAAAGCTCGAAGAGGTCCTAGGAATGACCAAAGAATATGATACCATTGCGGCACTGTGGAAAAGTTTCTATGAACTCATGAGGCAGCCTGACGCCGGCGATGACACTCTGGATGAAAGGTCGCATGGCCTTCCTGGTACTGGTAGCCACACCGGAGCGATGAAGTAAAGGTGAGCAGACTAATAATACTGTTGTTATTTACGGGGCCTAAAAGTATTCAAATACAGGATGCAGACACAACACTAATCGATGACAACAAACACAAGAGCAGCTATGGTCCAGTTGCACGTCCTACCCTACTTACATATCCTTCCGCGCCTTCTCTTCTGCTCATATATCCGCCCAACCCGCAACATACGAAAATCCATTGAACTCTGCTTGGTCGCGCGAAGAAAGCTGACCGTGCACCGGGGTTAAAGTCGGTTGTTCTCTAGTGAACTCCTCGTCGAAGTTACTGGTATCAGCACTGCCGTTCTGTAGACACATTAGAGTCCAGTCCCAATTGCAGTAATGTTTGCGCTTACAATTGTAGGGAAATAAGGAGGGGGGATGCGCTTGTTTAACACATCGTCGAAACTAACGTCTTTAAAGAAAGGCTGCCGTTTGATCTCCTCGGCGTCTTCTTTCGAAGATCCTAGACGGCGATTGGGATCACGCGTCAAGAGCTGTTAAATTTCTCAATGAACAAAGTGATGATGGAGCAACCGAAGTGTTTACCTTCTGTAAGATGGATACGGCGTCCCTCGGCATCGTAATCGGATACAAAGGCTCGTCTTCCAGTATGGCGTCGAATATCTCATCTTCGTCGTCTCCACGGAAAGGCGATTGCCCAAGCAACATTTCGTATGTCAGCACACCAAAAGCCCACCAGTCCACGGCACGTCCATAGCGCTGCTCCAGGAGAATCTAACTACAGCGTTAACACGGATTTTTCATTGGAAATAGGCAGGATCATACCTCCGGAGCCATGAATTCGGGAGTGCCACAGAATGTACTTGTAGTCTGACCAAACCACATCTCTTCTTTACACAAACCGTAATCGGCCACCTTAACATGCCCATCCAGTGTTAGCAAGATGTTGTCCAGTTTCAAATCCCTTTCATCACGCTATAAGCTGGTTTGTCATGAATCGTAGAGACCGACTTACCGGTATATTATACCATTAGCGTGGAAGTACTCGAGGGCCAAAAGTACTTCCGATGCATAGAACTTGGCCTGTCGAAGGGAGAACTGCTTCCTCTGAATGTGCAACATGAGGTCACCTCCACTGACATACTCCATGACAAAGTACACCCGTGTCTCTGTCTGGAAGCAAGAATGAAGACCAAGTAAAAACGGATGTCGCTCTTTAGCCGCAGCCAAGAAAACGCGCTTCTCCGAACGTGTACTTAAGGACGCAAGTTAGGCGAACGAAATCACACGAAAAGCTTTCTCACCTCTCCACTTCATCATTGTCTATGATGAATTCCTTCTTCAGCACCTTGATTGCATACAGGCCGTTCGTTTTCTTTTCCTCCGCCAGCATGACCTTACCGAAGTTACCTTTACCGAGAACGGCCAAGAAGTTGAAATCGTCTAAACCGACTTTTCTCTTCTTGGTAGCCTGCCTGACGGGAGCTTGTGCAGGAACAACACGATGGCCTTGGATCACCTGGCCGGGACCTACGCTAGGAGGCCTTTGGGCCGGTGAAGGCGGAAGGCCGGGTTGCTTGACGGGAACAGCAACCGGTTGCGGAGGCCTCTGAGGTTCCTATGATAAATGTCAGTGACGGGAACCAGACAACACAATAATAAGTAAACCTGATAGCCGCCTGAGTATCTGTGCTGTTCCGGGGCCGGTTGACCAGGCAGAGGCCGAGCCTGTGGCGGCTGGGGTTGCGCCTCAGGGTACACGGGAGGTACCGGAACTCGAGCAGGCCGGGGTGTTTGCTGTTGGCCATAAGGAACAGGAGGAGGCTGCTGTTGGTATCGATGATCAGGCATCTGCTGAACTGGAGGAGGAGGTCGAGCATATGGATCAGCTTCATTGCCGAGGGTGATACGATTGAGAGGCGCTGATAGTCGATCTGCTCCCGATGGCTGTTGACTCTGCTGGGCCTTTTTGATTGCGCGCCAGTCTGAGAGTAGGGTATTGGCGGTTTCCATCGACATTCCGCAGAAATCTGGAACGAGATGAGCGCAATTGGCGTGACATGTCAGTTCGCATTCTGAGCATTTTCGCGCATTCTTGCGACCCAATGGAAGCATGTAACCGCAGTGACAGCACCAGTTTGCACCAATGTTAGTAAGAGGTTCAAAGCGGTGGGGAATACGGTGATTAATCTTCTCTTCATCATCCTAGAAAAAATATATGAATATGGCCGAGCGAGTTAGGAAAACTTCATGTTATTGACTTACACCGGTGTTCGACTTTGATATACACTTAGTGACCACCTTCTCGTGGCACTTCTTGTGGCACGTATATCGGCAATCCTCACACTGGTAACCAGTGGCGTTCAGTAAGAAATCACTGCAGAAGGCACATAGCATAAGCTGATAGAACTGTTTCTGCACAAATTTGTGTCCATTCATTTCATGGACTTCGCCCTTGCGTTTGCGGACGGCGCCTTGACGACCCAGACCTCCCAAAGGGGCGTCCAGAGGTCGCTTTCGGACGTTTTCCTTAACTATGTAATCTGTTAGCATTTTCCTCCTTCACCGATGTAAAAGACCTACTGAAGTTGAGGTTCAAGGCGATGGCACCTGCAGGCTCGACAGCAAACCATGCATCGATGCCTTCTGTCCCGGAAGGACCGAAACCGGAGGCAGACCCGGGCGGTACCCCACCAAATGTTAGAGGCGCATTCATGTCTGCTGCAGCGTTCGGATGCACAGGGGGACCTGCCTGGCTATCACCATGCATTGCACCTGCCGTTACCCAGCCTCCTTGCCCGCTTTCCATGACTACTTTCTGTCGCCGTAGGGCCTCGACTAGGTCGCTGATCCTGATCCAGAGTAACCCGATTGGAACAGCATGCTGTTCACCGACCTGTTTGTCGTATACAGCAATCTCAACTTCGTTAGCCTTGTCAACGGTAATCTCGAAGTCTTCGTTCCAGCGATCAGTTCGAGAAGGATGGGACCGAGCAAGCTGCGTTCCTTCGACCTTCAAAGAGACGGATGTTTCAACAGTCTGCTTAGACGTCGAACGGAATCTGGTAATAATGGGAGCATGGTCAAGTTCGCGCGCGCCTTTGACAGTGACCTGAAGTATTCCAGATAACGGTTTCGACCGTAGGTTATCCTTGCGCTCGCCGTCGGTTCCGGGGCCATCTGAGTGAATGTGAGTACAGCGGAATTCGAGATCACAATCAGTCGACTGACTATCTTCTTCCTCTACAACATCATCCAAGATGTGTAGATTCTTATACCGCTTGAGAGCGCTCTGAAGAAGCTGTATCTTCTTCTCGCTTTCGACCTTTTTGCTCTCTGCATCAGCTCTCGACTTCTTATCTCCATCGGCCTGGTATAATTTAGCCATCTTATCAATACCTTGCTTGTATTGCATCTCGACTTGAAGCTTGAATTCTAATTGATGCAACATCTTTGATATCTTGGCCGGCGTGTGAGGAGTATCAGCTTTGATCAAGTCAAGATTTGAATAAGTCTTCGCCTTGGGCGGCCCGCGTCCAGGACCGCCTCTAGGGCCGAGCTCTGGGGAGTTGGGTGCTCGTCCGCGGCCAGAATAGTCGTACTCTTTTGGGGGGACCTGAATTGCACATTCAGCGATCTCGAGCAGATATGTCAATAACACCGCTCCCAGGAAATCGACCAACCTGAGGGCTTGCAGGACCACCATACCGCTGCGGATCTGGCTGCGATTGCTGCAGCTTGCGGGCCTGTAACTCTCGTAGGGTATCTTCGAAGTAGGACAGGGATCGCTCCGTCTCCCTGATCTTAGCTTCGTTGCGCCGGAGAACGTCTTGGTTGTTGGTGGCCTGCCGGAGAAGCTGCGATGCCTCTAGAATTTTGCGTTCTGTCTGAATATGTTTGTAGACATCCTGTATCTTCTGGTCCAGCTCATTTGCCTGGAATCGCCGTTATAGATGCCGGAATGAAGGAATCGGAAAAGAAATAAGCTCACCATCGCCGTTCAGTGCAGCACGGAGAAGAGGGCAAAGAGAGAGAGGGAAAGGAGAAATTGTGGATTGCCAGAAAGCAGGGATCGGTCGAGTAGGAGTGAGTATCTGAAATCAGGCCTGTGGCTGCCAACTGCACAGCCGCTCCATATCGGGTTCCCCTTCTCCGTGTCCCCCATTGGCCATTGCATTTGCGGCTCATTGCTTAGGCAAATTGCTATGCCCTCACTGGTCTGCACGTCCAGAATCAAGGCTGTGGACGACCATTCGACCGTCGTTCTCTTTTCAAAGCACTGTCTCCTACAAGGAAATCCTTCTGATACTGTGTACGCTGTGAAACAGGCGCGCATTCCCGATAATGTCGACATTCTCTTGGCCTCGAATCTTACGTTCACAATATCGGGTCTCTTGGACAGGAAGAAAGTATCTGCAGATTGCATTCAGCGTTCTCACCTGGCTCGCCATATCGTGGAATATCTCAAGACTGTACGGCATCCGAATCGCGTTGATTTTGTCACTGTACTTACGTTTTCAGAATGCGGCAGTGCTTGGGCTCAGCACCATTTCCGACGTGCACCGGGGCGACAAAGATGACGTGTCGACCTGTGAGTCATAATTCATTGGCTCTAGTTCCTTTGTTCAACGATTCCACCCAGTTACAGTGCATTCATCTCGTTATATGCCGTCAAGCTCAGAGATAAAATCAGCACACCTGACACTCACCGCTATTCATCTGCGATATGAATGGAAAGATAGCGCCTCTCTGGATTCGAGCCAACTTCATCCATTTTCCCCAAATCTATCGTTGCCGTTCTTGACGCTGCTGGATAACCTTATCGGTCGGTTTGTAACATGGCATCTTGTAAAGTGGGTCGTATGTTTATTCGACTATGCTCCGTATAGCTGACGTTTTCAAGGCGTTACCCTCTAATATTTGGTACTTGGTTTAAGGTGTGTGGATTCAACCAAGCCGTCTTGCATCCGTTATCATCCTATTTTTCAGCAACTAGATATAGAAGCAAACTTCTTCCCGAAAATCCTTCGGATGCTGTTAGACATGATGAAAAGGTCTCCCAACCCAGAATTTCGTTCGACCTGCAAGCGTCTCCTCAAAGTAATCTGGCTCTCTGACGACCTCCCACCATTTTACTGATGGATATCTTACAGAGTATCAAGAGAAAACAACTGTCGATACTCTCGTTGTCCAACGCTTCATTGTCCAGTTTGCTGGCAGAAGTTGGTCATGTTGATCTCGATACTCTCAGGGTCCATGAAAAGGGTCTTGAGCTTGGCGTTGAAGATGCGTTCTGTCACGCTATGGATCACTGCTATCGCCGTGTTATCAGGCGTCCCGTGTTCAAGGTACGTACACCTGACGCCATTCGCAGCATATATGTACTAATAAATATCCTCCAGAATGTAAATCATTTGCGCGCTGCGTCAGCTGATGCAGGAGATGATGACGAACTTGCCTTGAACCAGGTGCCTCTGCTGCAGGCAGCATCGGAGTCTCTTCGCGAATTGGATATCTTGTCGAATTTTCGCATGCCGGCTGCCTTTGCACCGTTGGACTCGGACCATATCGTTTCACCTCGCTTCTCAGACAATGCTGCTTCTGATGGTGCTCTCGTGGATACAGACCTAGAGCGACGTAATTCAGATGTCGACTTGGATAGCCAGAGCGATGGTGACTTCGTGGATTCCGACTTTTCGTTCGACGAAGAGTTAAGCAGTCTCGCAACATCTAATGGATCTGTAGTTCATCACGCAGAGGCGATTGAAGGCATATTGGTACGCTCGCCATCACCGTGCGAACAGGAGAATCTTTCATCGCCTTGGCACTCCGATGCTGAGCCTCCTGACTCAGTCAGAGTCTACGCTTCTTGCACATTCACAGGTCTTGAACGCCTTATGGATATGGATTCGGATATGGATGACATCGGCCTTGACAGTCTCAACCCAGTATCTCAGAACGATGCTTCTCTCTTTGACACTCATGCTCTATCACATTCTGGGCTTGAGCTAGGCAAACCAAACTTTGTACCCCCGATTTCTCCCGCTCAAGAACCGTCCGATGCTGAACACCTCGAGGACCTTGACAGGCTTGACTGTCTCATGTTCCTTGATAATTACGACCTTGGCTCACCGGCTGACGACCACATTTCCTTCGCCTTCGACGCCGACGTCGGTATATCTTTAGATCTAGACACATATGATCACGCTTCGTCACATTGTTCCCCCGCGCATTTGGACTCTGATGAAGAAGTGCTCTCGGACGATTGCGAAGACATGGTCATTGACCATATTGACTGTCGGTTAGAAGATTCTTCTGACGATGAGGTTGAAATGGTTGAGATGAGAGGACCTGAAATGTTCGAGATCTTGGATTGTGACTGAGGGACAGGTAAAAACGCCGCCTTACATTTCGAAGATGGGCTCTGTGAAAGTAATGTTTGTATTGCTTTTGATTAGGGAATGCTGTTCATTTACTACACAGTTACAGTTCTCATACGATCGTTGTACGACATACACACTCAATGTGATAAAATACTGAAGACTTGCCCAGAACTGTCAAGGCTGCTTCCGTCGGCTGCAAAAGGCTGCAAAGCTTTCACCACCAGCAGGTGACCGATGTTCATGCATCATGGCTCAGGGTTGCGGATCACTGATCTTAAATGAGTCCTTCAAACTCCCACAGTAGTGTCAACCCTCGTTTTCTAGAGACTGCGATCAACAGATGTTGGAGCATGAGGCAATGCGAGATAAGCTAAGTACTGCATTGCTGCGGCACTCGCGAGCTACGTCGAAAAAACGCCAAAGGCTCGTCAAGAATCTTTCAATTTACTCCACCCAGCAACATCAGTCACACGGACGGAGCTTTGGTCCCCTAGAAAATGAAAGAGGAGTAAGCTAAAATTGGCATGAAACGTGTCGAAAATGGCCGGAGAAGTTGTCCAAAATAAAGCGCAGCTGACTAAAAATTTACTCAGGAAGAAGACGGCGAGTGCCGGCAGGCCTAGACATGGCCGGAGATTGTAGCTCCGATCGGAGTCCGACGCAAGGTCCGCAGGGCTGTGAAGTCATATAACTCTTTCGCTAGAGCAATTCAATCAACCCAACCGTGTCTTACCTTCAAGTTTTTCTCGGCACTCCCTTATACCTCTGCCCCTTCCCTCACTCCCATCATGCTCCCTGCTCAGCGCAAGAAAGTTGACATCAGTGTCAGTACTGACCTTCACGTCTACTGTCCCTGTGCGCTCATCCAGCCCCGTAGAAACTCTCGGACCAGGAGCAGATCCTTTTCTCCAAGTACGGAAAACTTCCAACGCACAAGAATGTCTTGATGAAGATGCAAAAGGTCGGTCACTAGCTTCCGATATTCGAATGTGGCGACTAATCTATATCTGACCAGGATCGGAAGTATTTTGACTCGGGAGATTATGCCTTGTCGAAAGCCGGTGTAGCGCCTCAGAGTACAGTGGGTACTGCGATACCCAATCCTCAGAAGTGCGCTCCCAGTATCCGCTATTACGTCATTGCTAATAATGTTCTTGGCACAGTATCCCTCATGCTTCGTCCCCTACCAACGGCCATCAAGGTCTCTCCGTGTCTCCAACAAATACCACTTGCCCCGTCCTGAAAGAAAGCAGTCTCTCCCAGGACGAAACCTCTGCAGATGTCCAGCCAACCCCCGACACGGAGTAACCAGCGGTACTCGTATCGGCTATATACTACTCTAGGAATCTCCGTTATTATTATTCCTGGCAGATCGCTATGCGACGGTCTCTTATACACTTGGACTCATCAAGCTCATCCATGTGCGAGGTTACCCATCCAATTTTCAACTACTTGGATCCTTTGGATCCTGTATGTATAAATATGGCGAAACAGAGTGTGAAGGAATGGGGAGGTGTCATGAGTAATTCACCCGCGTAACATACCAGTTTCTTGCAGAGTATTCAGTGCGTAGAAATTTTGCGGAACGAAATGATTTCAGAAAGTTGTCGGTCGTTAGGGCAAAACCATCATGATCAGTACGGTATGCCGCCCAGTCAGAGGGTAGCTTAAATAGTACAGTACGAAGGAAAGACGCCACAACTCGTTCACGAGCTATCCATTTTAACGACCTCCGGTTTGATATTGCCGCCAGAGTCTACCTGAAGTACAGCGTACGTTCCTTTGGACAAGAATGAAGGGTTCAAAGTGGACGTAGTATCGAGAGACTAATAGTGTGTCAATAGGATTGGGCACGGGAAGGCAAGAAATTTGACCTTTGAAAAATGCTTAAGACGACTAGGTATAATCAACACATCTGGTGCGACATTCCCATTATCCGATTCACCGAGTCTCAAAAGCTGCGAATGGGTGACATCGAGATTGACTTCGTGAGCCAGCTCCTGGGGAACAGGAAACAACGGGTAGAAGCTATATAAAGTGAGAAATCGTAGAATCAAAGTGGAGCTGAATCCTACCTTCGCTGTTGTAGCACATGTCGACATGTGTTTGCCATAGAATCCGTGCCGGTATCTTCATGAGATGAAGGCACTATTGAGTCTATTTCTTCACCTCGTTTCAATAGCTCCTCTTTCCGAAGGTGAAATAGAACATCCACGCTGGTGACAGCAAACTTTATGTTGTTTATAGAGAACTGCGCGGGGTTAGGAAGCAGATGTATACGCTGAAGAAGCATCAGTAACAAGGTTTCAATGAGTTCATTAATACATACAGAATCACCATTGGACACTTCGGAACTGAACTCGGATTGTGGATATACAGCGTGGAAGCTCACAAGATCACGGACACTGGGGACTAAGATAGCGATACTACCCGGGGACGAATCAAGATAGGATCGTAGGGGTTTTGTGAACTGCGCATGGAATAGCTTGAGAGGAGTCGTGTCAATGGCCCCCATTTTCAAAAGAGGGTGTGAAGCGTCTATAAACGGACCGATCTGCGAAAATATAAATGCTGAGGTCAATAGCGCATTGCTGAGTCTTACCAATAATACCACTGCAGGCTTTTTGGACTTCAAGATCGGGAGAAAAGCTCTCCAGGGTTTGAAGCTGAGATCTGAATCCGAGGTATACGGTCCGCTAGCTATACACATCGAGAATGGCGACTCTGAAAAACCAGGATCCGACAAAAACTTTGCAGGTCGTGTGCGCAGAGGTGGTGGCTATTGACATCATCAGCGGTTACCATCGAATGTCTAAAAAGACAACATACTGCGAGGATTTCTGAGGCCAAAAACGAGCCTCCTCCTCCATTCTTGCCTTTCAGGGCTACCAATGCACCTGGGAAGAAACTGATTCCACCAGCACCTAACGCTCCCCCGCGTATCTTTAAGGAAGGTGCAAAACGGAGAGGTACTCGCGATCCCGAACCCAGCATTCGTGATGTCTCAAGAATCAATGAGCTTTCTGTTAGTTTGGTGCCAGGCTCTGCTTCTGACTCCTGTACTATGCGTCCGACTACCATGACATCTTCCTAGGGAGAGAAAAGATTGAGGGAAATAACGAGAGAGGAGAGATTCTCGTACACCGGTAGACGCTGCGGGATCACTAAATCCAGAGGGTGGAATCTTGTAATGTTCACGGATGAGTTCAGCGAACTCGTCTATTCGTTCGTCCAAAACTGAAATGAAGGGAATTTAGCTGACGGAGACTTGTAAGCAACAGAGCCATGCCTTCACTCCGTTCGAAAACCTTTTCATACATATAACGGTCTGCCAAGGCCATTCTAGCTTCGCGATAAGGAGAGTAGATGGCGAACTTACAAGCACGCCTCCTCCTGGATGCCATGTCTTCCTTTGGGCCTTTAAATGTGACAGCAGCGGATGCACGCGAAGGAATATCGACCATCATCGCGTCTGGCTCCGTTTTCACTGTCGTCCCATGACTCGTGGCGCCAGAGTAGCGAGCAGCAAACGCAGGATTCAAATTGCGACCTCCTCTCACTGCCTTTGTCTTCGGCTGGGCTTTCTTGCTGCCAGTCGCCAACCCGCGATTTAGAGACGCCTTCAAGGACGCGACAGAGTCCATCGTAAATGGTGGCCGGATTTCAGAGCGCGAGGAGAGATTAAGATGTATAGATTCCCATTTATAAAAGAGGTCTTCGGGTGTCTGCTGGTAGATTTTGCACATCGAAACGCCTGAGGAGCTGGGGTTGGCGCGTCAAATAAACAAGAACGGGAGGCACACGCACATTCTTCAACCAGCTTTTCGTCCAAATCGTCTCCAAACTGTTTCCTTATTTCTTTCGCGGACATGGTAGAAGATCTAGGTTTCGACAGTGGCTGGGTTTGGATGAACGCGACGGGTAGAGAACAAGGGAGATTTGTCACAAACGCGATGTGACTGCAACGTGACATAGCCGGCATAGCCGGGCCCCGCCCAGAGCTCGGCCATTCAACATCTCTCTGTTCCCAACTTCCCATAGGCGTCTGACCTATACTGCTATGGGGGACGATACCAAGCGCTCCAAGCACAAGCACTCGCATGATCACGATACCGAGCGGCACAGCAAGAAGAGACATAAACACGATGATGACAGCAGGAGACACAAGAAAAAGCGGAAACATGGAGAGAATAAGGGTACAAAGATTTTGGATGAAGGTCCAGGAGATGAGGATATGTGGGTAGAGAAGAACATCGACATGGACGGGGAACGGGTAAGGTTGGTCATTGCTGGTCGTTCCTTGTCTGAACCTTTGACAGCCTCTGGCGACGGATATTCCGACTGGAGAAAGCTTGAAGTTGACTTCGTCTGCGACAGCTGGGTCGTCCAGCTCTACATTCCAGACCTTGATACCTACAGAAAGTACATTAAAACGGGATGACTGGATGTTGGAAGAACCGGCCGCTCAGACTTCTCGTCCTTCGTCGTCTCGCATTCAACTGCAGGACGACGAGAGCTTCACCGAGGATTATGGGGAAGCTTCCGGAAGCCGCAGAGCACTTGGTGGCGGAGTAGATTTCTTCTCTACCCTTGGAACAGACGTTCGCAAAAAGAATTCTCATACCAACAAACCTGATCCAGAGAAGGCAAGTTTCATTCAATTAACATACAGGCATATCTTATTTAATATTGCATAGCCGGTCATCAGCTCAAGGGAGCTCAATACAGGTCTCAGAGAAGATAAGTCTATCGACGAATCCCCGGCTCCTGCTCCCAAAGCAAATGTTCCAGGAGGTCCTGGATCGCAGTGGAGGATGATTAAGCTTCGACGCGTCTTCGAAACCGCTGAAGAAGAGGGACTACCTGTTGAACAAGTGGCAATTGACCGTTTCAGCTCAATGGAGGCGTTTGAGGAAGCGAAAGAAGAGCGACGAATACTGGACGAACGAGAGGGCAAACGGTCAGACCGGG
Organism: Armillaria gallica; assembly: GCA_037576215.1. Taxonomy (NCBI): domain Eukaryota; kingdom Fungi; phylum Basidiomycota; class Agaricomycetes; order Agaricales; family Physalacriaceae; genus Armillaria; species Armillaria gallica. The sequence goes on from JBANDB010000010.1 coordinate 633,542, forward strand.
CCATTGGCTCTGAATGGCGTGGTAGGTCTGAGGGGGAGAAAAGAATAATGTTCAATGATATTGGTGGAAGTGGAGCATCCAGCCGCAGCTCTTCTTTCCGTCGACCAGGTGGTCATACCGATAGCGCACCGTCTACACCAACTCCGGGCGGACGTCCCCCGGTTAATCGACGATTGGACGGCCTACGTCTGCCTTCACAGGCAGCATCTCCCTTGCAACAATCCCAGACACCTATACCTTCGGTGTTGACTCCACCTGCGGGAGTTCGCGGCTCCTCGTCACGAGGGCTGTCACCCTCCTCCTTGAATAAATTGCAGGCGAAGGTCCTCCGCGCAAAATTGATGGGTGCACCTGATGCTGAGGAACTGGAGAAGGAGTACGAGGCTGCTTCCAAGGCAACGTATCGCAGCGATGAGGGAGGCAATGTACGGACAAAGGTCGAGGTGTTGCCTACTTTGGATGGGCAGGGCCGGTTGTACGATGTTGGACATGGCAAAAATGATGAAGCCGCCGTTTTACCTGGGAATCGTAAAAAGAAAGAAAAGGTTGTCTTGTATACTCGTTTTCCCCCGGACCGCTCTAACGTTTTGCCTTAGGTCGAAACAAGAGATCCAAAGACTGGTGACTTGGTCAGGATCAATGCAGATGACGACACCACGACTTTAGGTGAGATGCTGCGGCAAGAGAAGTTTGGCGGTGGAATGTCGGACCAAAAGAATTTGGATGCTCAGTTTGCCCGTGCTATCATGGGAGATGGCAAATTCCAGGTAGGCCGATCTTTGCTTCTAGTCCAGTCACTCAATGATACCTTTTCTAGAATGACCTTGACTACATGGATGAAAATGTGGAAAAACTCAGTCGACAGAAGATGCGTTCAGATGCTATGAAGTGCCAGTTTGCTATCCATGGTATATACGATTCGCTGAGAGGAGTTTCTGAAAGTTGACTGTGACTCATAGACTACAAGCGTACCCAGCAAGTCCTGGCTACGTGTCATTTTTGCTTTGGAGAGGATGATTCGCCTCCCAAAGCGCCCGTTATTGCAATGGGAACGCGGGCATATCTTTCTTGCACCACGAGCGAGGAGTTGGTCAAGGGACACTGCCTGATAGTGCCGATACAGCATCATTTGACCATGTTAGATGGAGATGACGACGTGTGGGACGAAGTTAAGGTTTGTCTTGCCTTTTATCTCTGTTTTTATTCCTCTCATTACATTCGTTTCTAGAACTTCATGAAATGTCTCATGCGTATGTTTGCCGAGGAAGATCAAGGTGTCCTATTTTATGAAACGGTCATCTCATTGAAGAAACAAAAACACACTTGCATCGAATGCGTTCCTCTACCTTGGAACCAATACGATCTAATCCCAGGATACTTCAAGGTATACAAGCATCCCTCAATCGCCGTCAGAGTGCACTAACAAGATTCTAGGAGTCAATATTGACGTCGGAGGCTGAATGGTCGCAGCATAAGAAGTTGATTGACTTTTCCAAGCGACCAGGTGGTTTCCGACGCGCGATGGTCCCCAATTTGCCTTACTTCATGGTTCAGTTTGACCATAAAGGAGATAAGGGATACGGGCACGTCATCGAAGGTGTCAGTGACGGCGCTGATGGAGAAGAAGGCATAGATGAAGGGGAGAAAGGTTCTGGAGAGTTTCCATGGTAAGCCCTGTCACGCATTCTGCATGCATATGCTCAACAATATCGCAGGTACTTTGCTGGGGAAATCATTGGAAACATTTTGGAGCTGGAGCCTCGCCAGTGGAGGAGACCGAGACGAATAGACTTCCGGATGAATTCAGAGCGCGTGACTGAGTTCAAGAAGAAGTATGCCAAGTTCGACTGGACGGGAATGATTGGAAACTAATATATCGTGTATTTTTGGATCGAACACTCTATGCGCGACGGTTCGCGATCCTTCTCACTGTGGCGGGGTCAATCGTACTCATCAAATCCCGATCTGTTTGCAAGCAAGATGAAGCTAGTGAAATGACTGCTTACAACCGCACTTCATCTAAATGTCGGATGTCTTCGCCGTCGTGGAGCTGTCATGGTGATGCTTCTTGACGGGGTATATAGAAGATGTGAGGATCTTAAGACACTCTCACTCTCCTTCCTACCTTTGAACTGTGGGTGTTACCTAAATATGTTTTGGCTCTGGTTTTTTGCCCTTCCCTCCCTTTATTTTGCCCATGCAGCCCAGAGCGATGCAGCCTGCGAAACGGAAAAAGTTGCTTCCGCTTGGTTTGCTGGATGGCACGCCAATGAGGGCTTTGACGTCAACGATATTCCCTGGTTAAAGTACACCGAGGTGACCTTTGCGTTTGCGTGAGTGTTCTGACTGTATCTGGTTACTTATTCTTACGACGATGCAGTGAAACGACGCCAGACGTTAACGTCGTTTCTTTCAATGGATCCGGTTCCCAGGACTTACTCCCTCGATTTGTAGCCGCAGCGCACCAAAACGTGAGTTCGTATTTCAATGTTATGGTGAGAGGCCGTCAATATTTCTAAAGGGCGTCAAAGCGAAAGTCTCGGTAGGCGGGTGGACAGGATCCCTTTATTGGTCCTCGAATGTTGCAGAGGAAAACCGTACGGCCTGGGTCAAGACTCTTACCGACATGGTAGACGTATATGACCTTGACGGACTTGACTTTGAGTACGTCAGTCTTCCCTACTCCGACATGTAATATTTGCTGACCTCGCATGCCCAGCTGGGAATACCCCGGTACACAGGGAATAGGCTGTAACACGATTAGTGCCAACGACACTCAAAATTTCCTCGCCTTCCTCAAAGAACTCCGGGAGCATCCCATCGGCGCTAACCTCACGCTTTCTGCCGCGGTGTACATTAACCCATTCACTGACCAAGACGGAGTGCCATCAACGAACGTAACAGCATTCGCCGACTACCTCGACTACGTTGCTATCATGAATTATGATATCTGGGGCCCATGGAGCGCCACCGTCGGGCCTAACGCTCCCCTTAATGACTCGTGCGCACATCCGGAGCACCAGATGGGTTCCGCCGTGTCCGCCGTGTCTGCATGGACTGCAGCTGGTTTCCCTAGCAATCAACTTCTTCTTGGTGTCGCAGCCTATGGGCATAGTTTCAGTGTAACCAAAGTTGATGCGTTCTCTGAGAGTTCCGATACGCTCGCTCTATATGCACTTGCTAATTCCTCCGTCCATCCCGTAGGCGATTCGTGGGATGATACCGAGGCTGGCGTTGACGTTTGTGGCAATGTTACGACGATAAGCGGAGTCGTCGATTTCTGGGGACTCATCGAGCAAGGTTACCTGACTGAAAATGGAGATGTTGTAAATGGCGTACCTTACGTATTCGACAATTGCAGTCAAACGGTTCGTCGTTTGATATATCGTCATAAGGATATTTTGTCCTCATGCATTTTCACTGCAGCCTTTTATCTACAACACCACCACTGAAGTGATGATTTCCTACGACAACGCGGAGTCTTTTGCAGCAAAAGGGCAGTTCATCGCTGACATGGGTCTGGCTGGCTTTGCTATGTGGGAGGCAGGAGGCGACTATCATAACATTCTACTGGATTCTATTCGTGGAAAGCTATTCGCATAGCCATCTCTTACGGTCTTTGATTTCTATATGGCTCAACTGAGGAAGAATATTTGTCACTGATCCTGACGAGCCCCCTGATCCTTACTAAATGGTTCTGCTGCATGCTGCCATGTAACGGAGGTCAGACTCTCCTAGAGGTAACCGCAGCACCCATGGTGCTTTGAGGCCTATGACCTCGGTTTCATTATTTCAATACCGTGACCAGACAATCGGAAAGTGGTTTAGACACTTAAGTAATATTCACAACTCCACGTCCCGTACAGTCACACTAAACTCGGGATATCAAGACCAGCTGCCTTTGCGATCTGGATAACTTTCTCGGCCTGTCACGAACATGTTAGTGTCCGCACATGGGTCAAATTAGAGTATCAGTTCGGACCTGTTTGATCATTGGAGCATCGATCATCTCTCCCTCAAGCCCAATGGCACCTTTTTGAGAGTCGTGAGCTATCTGCATGTTATGTACTATCTTTGCCGCACGAAGTATCTCTGTACAGAACATGTAAGTCGCTTCAATCAATTGTGTTGATGCTAACCTGATGCAGTAGGGACGAAGGTTGCCTGAATCGTATCTACCTGGGAGGGATGGATAGCTTGCTAGTGAGGTGTTATTTTATCAACATTCAATTTCTCTCTTTAGCGGATAAGATGAAAAACCTTTCCAGTGAATCCCATCCTTCTTCCTTCCTGACACTCCTCCTTTAAGTGGTCTTGGTCTTTATAATTCACGCATACCTGGACAGTGTCAAGGTCTGCAAGAGTAGATTAACTTGGCAGCTTGCCATATCAATAGCTTCTAGTTTATTGGCCCTGGCAGCGTTGACTATATGGGAACGTGTATACAAGAGTTCTTGGCGTGAACGAGTACGAACAATAGAGGTGTCAGCGCAGTCTTTTGTGGAATTGGGGCATCATTAGCCTGCAATGGTGTACAAGGATGTTATGTTCTTACAGTCTTCCGCAGCAAACTAGTGAAACATTAGCACCGATCATCTAACTGACATGAGAAGTGGTGAGATAAGTATTTACCAAGAGGGCGCCTAGTACACTTCCTTGGGCACTTTCGACCGATGGCCTCCATGCAGCTATGGTCGAAGCATTCATTACCGCCTCTGCACTTTCAATGCTTGCTACCAGGCGTATGGGCGGGCTTTGAGAAAGTGTTCGCCGATTTTCGGAGATGATAGATGCTACATGCGTAAGATACTCTGCAGAATGCACCTTGGGAAGGACAATTGATCGTACAGCGGACAAACGGACCTATGCAATAACGCCGGTACCATTAGCGACTGTTACCATCATGAAGCAATTAATATCTTACAATGGCCGCAAGGTCTTCGCCGAAAAAGGGTGTTGTTCTATCATTAATCCTGACGGCGATTCGGGAAGGGGATAAGAGCGTCTCGTCCTGTTCAAGTTCGAGTGAGAAAAGTAACCCGCACATTCCATGAAAGAAGGAACATTTAGAAAGCTCTGTAGTCTGTTTCTGGCAGTAACTTTATCCTTGGGAGAAACGCTGTCTTCGAGGTCGTAGATGATCATGTCGGAGTTAACCGTGAACGACTTTTCAAGCATCCGAGAAGAAGAGGAAGGAACATAGAGGTAAGACCTTCTTAGGGATGCTGAAGTGGTTGCGCCTGTGCTGAGGTATCGAGCTGAAGTCGATTTCGACACATTTCTAAGAGCTTGGATGGAGAACATGATGGCCAGAAGCAACTTCAGCACCGGCCCGGAGAGTCCGAAGGTGAGCTACACATTCCCGGGCCGTGACGAAAAGCAGGACGAACTTGATCAAGTACTACTCGCATCTCGATCAACACGAAATTGCTGATCCTTTCAGCCCAGTCATCACATCCTTCCTTTATCCCAATTGAGGAAATTTTCGTGGTAAATTTTCGTCTGTGACCCCCATACCTTCTAGTCTTTGAGCAGCGATATCGTTGTAAAGCACCCTATAGTTCTCGGAGTCATCAGCGGCCCAATTCACACCGCGGGCGACAACTGCGCCCAGCTGGACCCGGCAGCGCCGTGTAGACAATATGTAGAAAGTAACCAATAAGTGTGCCTCGTGTGCAGTCCTGCCTATCAGCTGGCCGTCCTCTGGGGCATCTCTGATGATACAAGCTATGCAAAGCAAGTGGTGGAGGTGATTAGGAGTCCAAAATGGGTTATGACGACCAACTGCACATTGTTCCATCGCTAGGCCAGATGTGAGGTAATACTTAAAATTTTCTGTCATCACCTGAGGCTCATATAAATGGCAGCGATCCTCAGTAATTATACCTGAGGATAAAACTAGACCGTCAGTTTCCCAGCTACTTGTTGTCCTTTATTTCGAATTCGTAGTGCTTGTGACTTGAATTTACCGAAAAGAATGATGTTGATATAGATCTGACCGTTTATGGATTATACCTCTGGATTACTTCCGTTGAGCACTCCAGAATTCATCCAGAGTACTCTCCAAATTGCCCCAGATGAAGCCAGATGTTTGGATGCTTGGCCACGTGGCAAGGCGTACTTCGCACAGTAAGATTTATGCGTCATTGTTTTGCTCTAGAGTATTAGGACCGAACGACACAAGTAAACAAAGAATTCTTCACGAGCCTTGACTCGATTGCAAACTCCATTGCCCTCATGTCCTCTGAGCTTGAGCGGTATATCAGCGACAATTCTCTACGAGTGCGTGAGTATCCGTAACATGCCTGTACCACCCTACTGACTTCAATGTCTTCCAGTTATTTGGCGTCGCAGACCGTAGCATTATTGACTATGTGCTCGCTTCAGGTTAGTTTCTCGACTATTCTTTTCAATAGCATGATACTCAATGTTTGCAAACGTATATCTAGCTTCCTCTTCAAAGACGCCTGAGGCCCTTTTCTCGGCCCTGAACGCTTCCGGATTGCCAGACACCGCCGATGCTCATGAATTTATAAACCAAGTATTCCAACAGGCACCTCGCAAACACAAACATAAACGGACGGCTGCCGAGAAAGTCCAACGGCAAGCCGAAAAGGAAGCCAAAGCTCTGCGGTCACAGAAATTTGGCTTACTTCTGGAGGACGACGGCGTCGTTCCGTTGCCCAAAGAGAAACGGCAGAAAGAGAAGAAACACGACCGTCAGACACGGAAGCGAGAATACGACGAGAAGGAGTGGGAGAGTGATGAGGAGGAAAAGGCCAGGAAGCGGTGGAAGGGCGATGATGCCGAGGTCGAGGAGGATATCGAACCGGAACTTCCGGAAGATGAGGAGGTCAGGAGGGAGCGAGAACGGCTAGAGGATTTAAAGGACAGAGATGCCTTTGCTGAGCGGGTCCGAGATCGAGATCGAGAGAGGACGAAAAAGATTGTAGAGGATCGGTCGTCGAAAGCCTCCTCAGGCGCTGCTGCCGATGCTGCTCAGCGGCGACAGCTCGCTGATGATGCCGAGGCTCGTGGGATTGCTCTTCCGTCATTACGACTACATTCACGGCAAGAATACTTGACGAAGCGCGAGGTTCAGCAAATCGAGCTGCTTCGAAAAGAAATAGCCGATGATGAATCTCTATTCAGTGGTATGAAGATATCCAAACGGGAGAGGCGGGAGCTGGATCGGAAGAAGGAACTCCTCAAGCTTGTTGAGGAGCGGCTGAAGATCAACGACAAGTGGGATGGCTATGCTTTACCGGAGGATTATATCACGGAACAGGGAAAGATCGACAAGAAGAAGAAGGAAAGCGCGCTGTACAAGCGGTATGAAGATGCTAAACCGAAGGACGACCAATTCACCACGGACGTGGATCAGTGGGAAGCCAGTCAGACTAAGCACAGTACCTTCAAGACCGGTGCAATGGACAAGAAGGAGATCGTGGATGACTACGAGTATGTCTTCGACGAGAGCCAGACCATCAAGTTCGTGATGGACTCCGCATTGCCTGGGACGAAAATGACTGCCGCCGAGAAGTTGATTCAAGATCAAATAGATGCGGCTGAAAAGCGAGGCGCGTTGTATACTCTTACTTATTTATCTTGCACCGCTAAATCCCATTTTCTGTAGCTCGAACTATTGAAGAAACTCGGAAAAACCTTCCCATCTATGCTTACCGGGAACAGCTCATTGAAGCCATCAAGGAACATCAAGTCCTCATTGTAGTGGCCGAAACGGGATCCGGCAAGACCACCCAACTGCCCCAGTATCTTCATGAAGCTGGATATACGGCCGGTGGATTGAAGGTCGGGTGTACTCAACCGCGTCGTGTTGCGGCGATGTCCGTCGCCGCCCGTGTTGCCGAAGAAATGGGTACAAAAGTCGGATATGAAGTAGGGTACTCCATTCGCTTCGAGGATTGCACCAGCGACAAAACGGTCCTGAAATATATGACAGATGGCATGCTGCTTCGAGAATTTTTAACGGAGCCGGATCTAGCTGGATATTCTGCTTTAATCATCGACGAGGCGCACGAAAGGACCTTGAGCACAGATATTCTTTTCGCCCTTGTTAAGGTACGTTCTCATTACCTACAAAATCTGAAATAAGCTGATGTCCACGGTATCAGGATATCGCGCGTTTCCGTCCAGAACTCCGTCTATTGATCTCGAGTGCTACAATGGACGCCGAAAAGTTCAGCGAGTATTTTGATGACGCACCGACTTTCTACGGTACGTTCCTTGATGGACCTGAAGTTCTGACACTTACTACTTTTGAAATAGTTCCTGGTCGTCAGTTTCCCGTCGATATTCATTACACTCCTCAACCTGAAGCTAATTATCTTCACGCCGCCATCACCACTGTCTTTCAAATCCATACCACACAACCGAAGGGCGATATTCTGGTGTTTTTGACGGTATGCCGTTATGTTTTGAAGCTCTATTTAACCGGCTAATAAAGGTGATAGGGTCAAGAGGAAATCGAGGCTTGCCACGAAAATCTTCAAGAAACAGCCCGCACGTTGGGTAATAAGATTGCGGAGCTGATCATATGCCCCATCTATGCTAATCTTCCGAGCGATATGCAGGCGAAGATCTTCGAACCTACTCCCGAAGGAGCTAGGAAGGTGGTTTTGGCCACGAACATTGCCGAAACGTCTATCACGATTGACGGCGTGGTCTTTGTAATCGACCCTGGTTTCGTCAAGCAAAATTCGTACAATCCAAGAACCGGAATGTCATCTCTGGTCGTCGTTCCTGTAAGTTCATTTTCATTGATTCCGCTCTGCTTCGTTTTTAATGCGTTAACAGTGTTCTCGTGCTTCTGCTAATCAGAGAGCAGGAAGAGCCGGTCGTGTCGGGCCCGGAAAGTCATTCCGACTGTACACAAAATGGGCATTTTCAAATGAGCTGGAAGCTAATACCGTGCCTGAAATACAGCGTACAAACCTTGGCATGGTCGTTCTGCTTCTCAAGTCGCTGGGTATCAACGATTTGATTGGGTTTGAATTTTTGGACCCACCTCCGGGGGAGACCTTGATGAGAGCATTGGAATTGCTCTATGCCCTGGGAGCCTTGAATGACAGAGGAGAACTCACCAAGCTTGGCCGGCGGATGGCAGAATTTCCTGTTGATCCTATGTTGTCGAAGGCGATCATTTCGAGCGAAAAGTATGAGTGTACTGATGAGGTCTGTCTGCTTTTGCGTCGTTCCGTATAGTAACCCTGTCTGACAATTCCGATAGGTACTGACAATTATTTCCATGCTCTCGGAGTCGGGATCACTTTTCTACAGACCCAAAGACAAGAAACTTCACGCAGACCAAGCACGGCAAAACTTTGTTCGTCCTGGCGGGGATCATTTCACCCTTCTGAACGTTTGGGAGCAATGGGCCGAAACGAATTACTCGCAGCAGTTTTGTTACGAACAGTTCCTCCAGTTTAAGAGTCTTAGTCGGGCGCGTGACATCCGTGACCAGCTGGCGGGGTTGTGCGAGCGGGTGGAGATTGTGGTCAAATCGAATCCCAACTCGAATGATATCACGCCAGTCCAGAAAGCCTTAACGGCTGGCTATTTCTATAATACTGTAAGTGCGATGTGTACGTGGTTGTTTAGCACCCTCTAATACTCCTTTTCAGGCCCAACTACAGAAGAGCGGTGATTCGTACCGGACACTCAAGACGAATCATACTGTCTATATTCATCCGTCGTCGAGCTTGTTCCAATTCCAGCCGCCTGTCAAAACGATGCTGTACTACGAGCTTGTTATGACGTCCAAGTCGTATATGAGGCAAGTCATGGAAATAAAACCTGCTTGGCTTATGGAAGGTGCGTCTTATGTTATTATCTATGTGGTATAATTACTGACGTGCTTTGAATGTAGTGGCGCCGCATTACTTTAAGCCTGCAGACCTGGAGCAGTTGGCCTCAGGTGACAAGAAAATGCCTAAGAATGAGGCTGCATCTCTTAGCTCTGCTAAATCATGATAATGTATCGGAGTCGTTGTATATTGTATATTATATTTCAATGAGGACGATGAGGAAGTCGCGTTCAGCGACCTGGTAGACATTTCCTTGGCTTGGGGCATACAGCAAAAGATACAGATTGTAACAACCGTCTTTCTTGCCACTTTTGTAATTTGAGTGTGCGTGTGTGTGAATTTCCGGACTTGGTAAGAAACACGCTACGTGGTGTGTATACGTGTTTACCACTACGCTTTCTTCCATGAACTATAGCTCGCATTCACCACCTCCCCTTCGGCACCCAGTGCCCACCCATCCTGCTTATATTCCAGAGCCTCCGTTGACGCCAGGATCGCCTCAAGGATACCAGCGATTTTCATCGTCGCCTCAACCTCAGCCCCAGCAGCAACAACAACAACAATATACGCATGTGCCAGCATATACAGGCCATTTCCAGCCACCACCACCACCCAATCCCAACGTCGGTTCCAACTTTGGGCAGCCAGATTTTGCAGCATGGGGGATGAACGATGCGACGGCACAGCTAGGGTTGCAGTTGGGTAACAGTGCCGTTCAAGCGGGCCAGGAGTATGTCCAGCGGAATGTGCGTTGCCTCTCACTGTACCAGGGCTTCAGTCTGAATGGGTTCCTTAGTTTGGCGGCTTCTTCCCGCTGGCGAGCCTCAAGCACCATTTCAACGTGTCCAATTCTTATGTCATGCGCAAGCTAAAACTTGTCATTTTCCCGTGGGATCATCGTTCATGGCCGCGTAGAATTCGTCGGTCAGAACAGGGTGTGACTGAATGGCAGCCCCCTCGCGAGGATGTGAATAGTCCAGATCTGTACATTCCTCGTACGTCTTCGACTTTTCTGGACCTCTAGCTCACTTACATTCTTGTAGTCATGGCCCTCGTGACTTACATGCTCATCGCTGCCTTCCATTCCGGCATTCAAGACCGTTTCCATCCCAAAGTCCTCGGTGAACTCTCCTCGGGCGCGTTCCTCGTAGTCTTTGTCGACTTTGGTTTCGTCTACCTAGGATGTTACTTTTTGAATATCCAAGGTTCAAGTCAGGCCATGGATATCATCGCATACTCAGGATACAAGTTTGTGGGGTGGGTGACGTCCTTTTTTCTACCTTCCTTGACCATTAATAGAGGCTTCAGCGTGATACTTACCATCGTTTTCGGATTCCTAAATATGGGCCGGACCCTCTACACGATTGTCTTCCTCTACTTCTTTTTCGCGAATGCCTTCTTCCTCGTACGTGTCTCGCCTTCAAAGAATCGAATATACCTTAAAACGTAGATGCAGCTACGCTCTCTGCGGTCCGTGGTGCTTCCAGACCCGTCAATAACAAATAATGCGAATAGCACCGCAACAATCAGTGCAGCGTCCCGAAGACGCCGCATCATATTCTTATTCCTGGAGGCCATCTGTCAAATACTGTATATGGGTATTCTTGTGCGGGTGTAGGCTTGACGGTATCGTTCATGGATCAATAAAAGACTAGTTCCAGACAACAGGAAGATATTCCCCAAGAAAGACATTCAAAAAAACAAACTTATTTGAGCATACAGGTAATTTAATTCTTAACATCCTCGACACTTCGTTTCTCGTCACTCCCTGCAATACTCGCTACACCATCTTTACGGCTCTCCACGCCTATATCTTCCCCATAATCCACTAACGTCATGTCGTTCGACAATTTGACATCACGAATAAAGAACATGAGCACAAGATTGGGAATCATGACAGCGAAAGCGACAATAGCCAAAATCCTCTGCACTTGCTTATAGCTCAACACAATCGCGTCCCGGACATCAGTTCCCCGAGCATATTTCATGGCCACCTTGATGGAAGAAAATATGGTAGACGCCTGGTCTTTGTAATCGTCGGGCAAATTCTCCACAAGGCGCGACGGCAGCGTGTTATTCCAAACGGCACCGGAAATCCTATATGTCCATTCAGCAGTGACATCGCAGAATAGGGCTAAGTATACTGACGCAGAACCGATAGCACCACCCAAAGAAGTTACAGCAAGAATAATCCCAACTGCAACGGCAACATCCTGCCGTCTTGCAAGGGATTGTACGGCAACCTGGCCTGCGTTCATATAGAAACTTCTCCCGATACCGATAAGAATCTTTGCCACACAGAACTCTACGGCGGTAGTGTCCCAGCCCGGAGAGACAAAGTATATCAGCAATCCCTGTCCCAGAAGCATGAGTGGGATGCCGAGGTAGTAGCACCACTTGGGACGTCGGATATACTTTAACACCACTCCACAAAGTAGAGACGCCACCTGGTATGCTACACGGAGCGAGTTGCTACAGCATGTCGTTAGCCGCGATACTAGACTCTGATTGTGATTTACTTACTCGATCTGGGAAGCTGTGCTCGCAGAGCGATACGCGGCAACCTATCGGCTATGTAAAGGTGATGTAAAAGCGTACCAAAAGGGTGACTCACCTGGAGAAATGAGGGGAAGAAAGATGTGAAGGCGGCGTAATGGAGGAAGTCCAGCATTTCAATGATACAAGCAAACACCAAGGTACGCTCCCTTGCAAGCCTATATGGAATCAAAGGCTTGGTAGCAATCTTTGCGTCGTAGTAAATATACACAGCAAAAAGGACCACTCCGATGACGATCATGGCAATGATTCCTGGAGAGGACCAAGTCTGTGGGCTGTCTGTGCCCGTCAGAGTCAGCGGGATGAGGATTAACGCTAACGAGGCCACGAGTAGGAAGACGCCGACAAAGTCTAACTCGATCCAGATGAGTTTCCATATCTTCGTCGCCGTGTTGGGATTTGAAGGATCGTCATGGTAGAGTATGTCGAGAGCCGATTGGGGCTTGGTGTGGGTGATGCGGTTAGCTTTGCGTTGACAGAGGACGAGGATGAGGATGAGGGGTGCAGCGGATACGGGAAGTATGATAGCCCACATCCCGTATCCCCATCGCCAGTATGGACCATCAAGAACGGCGCCGCCGATGATACTACCGATGTAAAGACTTGGGATCGAAGCGATGGTTTCAGGAACAGTGCTCCATAGCCCACGATTGAGGAGGGTGGTCGTATCGGCAATGAAAATATTGAGCAACGAAGCGAAGCCCACATCTCCAATTGTAAAAAAGACCCCAGCGGCCTAGGTGTCTGATTTTAGTTGACCTCTCGAAGATTTGGGTGAAAAGATAAACATACCACCCACGTCTGGACGTTGGGACTTGCGGCCTTCATAATCTCGCCGAGAACCATAAACCAAACGTTCAACGCAAGGCCTTCAGTACGCCCAAAGACATCGGATAGCTTGGCAGTGATGGGGTACGCCACGAGAGTAATGATCTTCTCGAGTACATCAGAAGTCGTGAGTAGGGAGTGTTTCTTAAAATCGCTGGTAGCATAAGCTTGGTAGACTTTTGTCGTATATTGCTCTAATGTCTGGAAGAACGTTGCGAATGCCAAGCTAAATAGAAGGACGTCAGCATAATCAGCAATGATTGGAAAAACTGAAGTGACGTACGCAATAAATGCGGCGGCCAATGTCTTCTTGGTCCATGCAGCACGTAGGATATCTGCACGTACTACGCCAGGTTGTTTCGACAGGTCCTCCGACCCGGAAGAACGTCCTTGAACTTGGAGCCGCATTGTCGTAGGTCGCTAACTTGGAGGGACGCCGAAAAAGACGCCTGTCCCACAATTATAAGTCTTCTCCTTCAGGCATTTTCATCTTTCTCCGGAGCATTCCAGAGCAAGGAAGATGCTCCGCGCGCGTGTACGCACAATGTAGGTGCAGGCAATATTCGTTATCAGAGCTTCACCAGCCAATCAGATAAGATAATCCAGTATCTTAGGACTATCAATTCGAATTTTCGGAGCTTTCGGATGCTTGGCAAAAATGTGCCTGTCGGATATGGCCCGGGAACGACGGACGAGAACATATTATTGAGGTGTCGGCTGCATGAGAGCTGCCCTTCAGGCTTGCTAATCCCTGACCCGCTAGCTTCGAGGCCAAGGAGCCAAGAGGAGGGGAAAAGGAAAAGGAAGGGGATGTAGGTCAGGAGGACAGGAACATCCGATATCGATTGAACCTTCCCGATGCCACCTCTACTCTATCGTCAACAAATTGTGGACATTGTCTGCAGCACGACTGGAAAGTCTTACCGTATTTTCGTGGCATGGCCTGAGAACCTGGCTGCAAATGATGCGGCGCAGGCAAAGACGGTTTATCTTCTCGATGCTAACGCGTACTTTCAAACGGCAATCGAGACAGTGGCACGCTGTCGGCTATATGGCATAATCGTAGGCGTTGGGTATCCTGAGCCAGGTCCTTTCAGTCCCCGTCGTAACGAAGATCTCACACCGCCCTCTCCATCTTACACGCCACCCATATCCCACGACGGGACACCGCTACCCGAGACCTTGCATGGGGGTGCATCGCGTTTCCTGGCTTTCATACAGACGCAAGTCGTATCCACTGTTGAGGGGTTGTTGCAGAAGGAATGTCCACATCATATAAGCACGCTTCCAGGAGGTCTCGTGGGCCATTCCTACGGTGGACTGTTCGCGTTGTATGCTGCTTGCCAGAAGATCTCTACGCCTCCGTTATTCGACACCTTCTGCCCAATCAGCCCATCAATATGGTGGAATGACAGGTGCATCATGAAAGAAGTGGAAGAGTGTTGTGCGAGGGAGAAAGAGCCTCTGTGCAAGCTGAGAGTGCTGTTCTCGTATGGAGAGTATGAGAAATCACCTCCACATGTCGCCGACCTACATGTGGATGATTGCAACCGGAGACATGCGCGTAGAAGGGCAATGAGGGAAAATGTGATGGAGGTGAACAAGCGGTTCCAAGAGAAGGATACATTGTTTTCTCAGGCGCAAGTCCACGAGTTTGGGGGAGAGACACACGGAACTGTAGCAGGGGCCGGATTGGTGAGGGCGTTGCATTTCATCCTCGATCCGAAGAATATTATCTTTGGATGATGGGTTTGCTATTTTTCCATGAAGAGACTAGTACATCTCCATTGAGGGTAGAAGCCGTAGTTATACATTACTGAATGCATCTTGAGGTTACCAGGGGAAACCTGTGCAACAATCGAAGCTGGCTCCTGACATCGTTACTGGTACTCGTTCAGCACAATACCAGGATTGCTATCTTTGAGACCAGGATACGTGTCGGATCAAAATTGGGAGTTCCGTCCTTCAAAGTGGTATATCACCAGCACATAGCCTCATTGAGGCCTTCAGGAACACCAGGCCCGCAGCACAGCTAGCACTCAAGTGGTTGGAACGTTCGCGACCATGTGATCAGCGCGTGTTTGCAACTACGAAAGCTTTCTTCCCCTACGGTCGGATGAAGGCCGCCTACGTCGAATGGAATCAATTCTTTATATGTAAAGTGTGACCAACACCGCGTATACCGAGTTTCATCCACATACCGAGACCTGTCCCGAGATCAATCGAGTTACGACCTGTCTGTTCAACTCCGACCTCGGACCATGTGCACTGGTTGTTGGCTGAATAGCTATAACAGCAATGCGGATTGAGACCGTCGATGGCGCAGAAAACCCGGAGCCGCTATCAACACCCACGGGTTCCCGTTCTAATTCAAAGACACCATACCCCAGCATCATGATGACGAAGTCTGCCGGGTATCTAACCGCCCTACCGACGAAATCATCTCTTTCAAATTATCTCGTGTCGGAAGATAGCACGAGGTTATGATGATCAGTATATCATACGGTTCAGTGATGTCTCCCCGGTAATTCACCGACGTGGCGCGAGGCTAGTCGGGGGATGAAAAGGCCGAAACAGGTTCCGCAGACAGACTATATGCGTGTTATGATGTGGACATTGTTGCAAGATAGCAATCAGATGTGTCATGTAACGGTGCTAGAAGAAGATTGAGTATTTCGAGGTCCAAAAGTGTCATCAGATGGTGACGGTGGACATGGAGCAGGGTGGGGCTCGGCATGAGGATGGGGGTATGTCATTCTGCGGTCAGGCTGAATAAACATCGGTCGACGTCGACATACGTGAGAAGCATGGCACATACGCGGAAAATTTGGAGATGGTATGGTGGCATGGAAAACGGAGCATTATACTGTCAGCCAGAGTTGACTTGAGCCTTTTTTTATTCGGTAGTTAGAATGAAGCCGCACCTATGAAACTTCCTCCAAGTAGCCTTGAACGATGAGATGCTCGATGTCTGCCTTCCGGACCATAAATCGCTGACCCTTTTGGAAATCGATGCTGCCCTGCTCTGTCTGGATAACCCCGCAGTCTCTCACTACATGCACAAGAACTAAAAGATCCTTGGGCGGATTTGTTATTCCAGCCATGATGTCAAGTTCATATGAAAATTCCCCACGAAACTCCATGACGGTGCTGTTATATTGACGTAGATAGTCGACTTCATGGGGAGACAGCTTGCCCCGGAGATCTGAGTTGGATAGAATGTGAGGGAGTGCTCCGCCCACGGCCCAGTACATGTCCTTAAGGCGATCAAGACGATGGGTGTGATACGCCAGTAGACAACGCTTGTTACGACTGATTGCAGTCTGGTAGATGAGCAGAGCAGGCGGCAAATTGTCGGGATCGGCGTCGGTAGCGAGTGCTTGGGCAGCCTTTTCGAGGTCGCGCTGTTCTCGTATTATGGAGCGAACGAGAGAATCATTGTACTTGAGTAAGTTGTCGGTTTGCGTCGAGCGACGCGACTCTGTGACGAGCTGAGTGGCAAGGTCGCCAAATTGGCGCGTATCGTTCATGGTGGTGGAAGTGAAAGCCGTACGGTCACGTTATTGCCTTGGTTTTGCACCACCATGACCTTCCGGTACATCGGCAGCCTTCGACGACTACCACTCTCAAGACGGTGTCTGTCTACTGTCGAAGCCGGTGTCGAGCGACCTGACCAGTATTGTACCGACTTGGTTCGCAAAAATGACTACGAGTCTTTTCTCGTGTCGCCCTTCTACCCGACAGAATTGCGGCCCGCCTACTTTGCCCTCAAAGCCTTTTCTGTGGGTGCACATCGCCTCCCTGATAATGTACACTCAGCTCTGGCAGGTGGACTTGGCAACGGTGCAGGATAGCGTCTCGAATCCGATGATTGGCCAATTGCGAATGCAGTTTTGGCGCGATGCTATCAAAAGTTTCTCTGATGTGCGTCTCTGGCTCCGTTCGGACGCTGGAACTGTGGTTGACCGCTTACCGTTGCAGGGCAGTCCTCCCCGTCACCCAATCGCTCTGGCCCTGTATGATGCTTGCCAAAGGACCCACCTGCCTGCATACCATCTGAAACGCATAATTGACGCGCGTGTAAGGTCTCCGTACTTTGCGCTAGTTATGCTCACTCTGAGTCAGTTCCTATTCCAAGGATGCTGAACTGTATTCTTCAGACCACCTAACAACCGATTCTCTGACGGCCCACGCGGAGGCGACCTCTTCCACCCTGCTGTATCTTCTGCTCTCGCTATTCTCGGCTTCCTCATCATCTACTCTGTCACATGCCGCGTCTCACCTGGGTATCTCCCAAACCTTTGCCACGCTCTTGCGAGCACTCCCCTTCCATGCCGCAAACGGTAGGATGATCATACCAGCAGAGCTCACTGCAAAGCACGGGGTTGTGCAGGAGGATGTGTTTCGTAAAGGCGCCGATGCTCGGGGTATCGAGGATGCGGTGTTTGAGCTGGCTACCTTGGCCAATGACCATCTCCAAACTGCCCGAAGTATGTTCAAGGAGGATGGGTTTGAAGGTAAAATTCCCCGGGCGGTGATGCCGGTCTTTATGGCAGGAGTAAGCCCACTTTAAATTTTTCTTCGATCTAAGCGGAATGCTTATTTTCGACAGGCGTCTGTCGCGAGTATCCTCGCTCGGCTTGAGAAGGCAAACTTTAACGCCTTCGAGCCAGGACTGCAGCTGAGAGACTGGAAATTACCCTGGAGAGTATGGAAAAGCTACTATGTCCGAATGTTTTGAATAGATTCAATTCTGAGAATATTGCGAGAAAGGCAAAATGAAAGGGCACATAAATGCGATTGAGGAAGATATGTTTAAACTCAGTGTTCCTTTCAATTAGAATACGCCAGATGCTTCCAATATGTCATGGCCGGTCCGGGGGAAGGTCACCCAGATTTGGCATCTGTAACAGTACTACCGTCGGATCGGAGTTGCAGCACCAATTTGCTCTCTTGTCTTTTACCACGACTCTATTCCTTCCTTGTCATCATCTTCAGCAGCGAGCTCAGCGTTTCCCCGCCCGTCATTCCTTTACACACGCCTGAGCCGACGACTTGCAGCTATTACTCTCGATATGGAACGTCTCTGCGGTCAGTGCGACGGACCGCCTCCATGCTACAGCCCGTGTCTCATGATGTTTATGCTTTTTCTCGCAGACGATGTCCTCCAACTAATATTCTACGAGCTTACCGACCCGGGCTCTCTCACCATGGTCTCCAAACGTTTCTACCAGTTCTCCCAAGTTCCTTACGTCCGGGCCCATTACTTCCTTACCCGCTATGGACCAACCCAGGCCATGTTTCAAGCCCTCGGTCGGGGGAAAATTCTCACAGAGAGAGTCCTTGACGTACGTTTGATCCTCTTCCGTCGGTGTTCAGGGAGTTGATGTCTTCATCATTACACCTGTGATTACCTACATTAGATTTTGATGACCAGCGGTGCACAACTCTCGCGATATCTAATACAGGTTGCATTCCATCACTACTTCCATACCCGGTCGCACTTCATCAAAACGCCCTGGGTGCGAACTGTTCCTCTCTCGGTGTTCACATATTTTCTCAAGTTGGCGGCGGATACGTACGGCGATATACCTCGAGGCAAGGTGCGGCGTCCTTCATATTATGGAATCATATCCTGGATTTTGATCTTCTTGGTAGTCGGAAGACGATGGTACCATATTCACCTGGTTTCTACAAGAAAGCCGGTTCCCGCCGCAAGCACGACGAGTTAATTGGGAGACTGTACGGGATATTCTGGACAAATACAATGTATGTGCGTCCCATACTCATACCCTAGACTCTACTGAGTCATTCCAAGTTCATCCCCTTCTCTCACAAGGTAAAGATCAATCGCAACAATTGCTCCATATAACTCACCGATAATAGGATCCTTTGATGGCCCAGTTTCCATTGGCACTGGCATTAGAGCCACGCTTGCTCCCTTATGCGGTATCCAATGGTTTCTTCATGGACAGCAAGGTTTGATATATTGTTCCGTCCCTTGATGATGTAGTAACGAGTTTGCAGTACCGAAATTTCATCTTCCGGAAGATGTTCGAGAAAGTATCAGAAAGGAGCGTTGATGATGTCGTTAATAACGTGAAGGAGCTTTGCAGGCTTGATCCCACGTACGTTCACTCGCTCTGGGGTTTATTTACTTTGTTCCAAGCTTTATTTAGGATGTATGTGAGCCGTACAGTTGCCGCAGAGGTATGCATGGAAGCGAAGTACAATGCTCATGGCTACGCGGCTTTGAAGCAGCTAAACAAATCAGGGAACTTACTCTTTAATCTTCCGTGAGTTTACGTCTATGAATTACTTGCAATAACTGACTCCTCTAAGAACTCTCGTCGAGGATCTCTTGAAAGTATGTTAAAGTCTTGAAATTCATATTGTCCACTCACATGACCTTTTAGCTCTTTTTGAAGACCTCATCAATAACATTGCCGCAGACTCAAGAGGCCCTTCAACATCTCTACACCGATTTTCCTTCTTCTGATCCCGTTGTTCGACTAGTCATGCTTATGACGGTCTTCACTTCTGGAGGCTCCCAGGTGAATACCACCACCATCCAGGAACGCCTTGACACTCTGAAGATCGGTGCATTAACTAAGACGGACCTGCACAATCTCCTGATAAATCCCTACACGGAAAAGTATCGTTGGCTGATAGAGTACATGAGCAAGGAAATGGTGTCAGATGTGACTGGACAAAAAGGAATGACCGCCGCAGAGGTGACAGCTATCGTTCAAGAAGTTACCATCCGATGTATGGAGATTGAAAGCAAGGTGCGCAATTATCGAATTTAGATATCGGGAACATTTCATAATCTGCGTACTTGACACCAGGGCAAGATGTTGAAGAAGCTCTGTGAGGAGTTCTCATGTGTCCGTGGCGCCATCATAAAGTCGGCTCTTGGTACTCACCAAGTGCACGTGGCCGACCTACCTGAGGGCTGCTCACGCTACCACGCTAGGCTCTGCCGGTCATATTTCAGAGCGAATGATGATGATGAGTACTTCTGGAACGGTCGTCCGAACCGCGAGGTTACCGCTCGCGATGCTCATGACAAAGGATGTTTGTCTTCCGAGTTGGCTTCACCTAGCTCCACGGAAGAGGTCGGCCGTGAAATGGTTTCTCCGCGTCAGGTTCTTGTGCGTTTCGCACGTCCTTACACTCATTGCATGGATGTGTTTAACCGATGTATCCAGGGTCAAATTGGGCAGGAACCTTTGTCGGCTATGATCCGGCAAGACGAGCTGACCCCAGCAAGGTCACGCCGAAGAATGATCTTCGATGCGATACCTGCGACCCCTCCTACATATATCCCTCACGGTAGGTCCGAATAACGCTCAAGTACCTGAGATACTCATAGATCTTATCAGACCAAATGCACGTTGCTAAATGGATTAAGGCTGAATTCGGCCCCAGAAGCAGTGTAACGGCTGTTTTTATGACTCATGCCATTATTAACGAGAATTCTGTCGTATGTATAATACCCCACTCTCTTCGGTGTTGCTAACACCTTCCCAGATTATTAACGACTACCTACTTGGTCGTGCCCAGCGCGTACCAATAACGCTTAAACACTTCCAAATACTTGCCCGCTTACGAAGAGCACCTGTGAGTTAACACGATCGGCCGGTTATCGTAAATCTTCTGACTTACTGACATTAGTGCACTCAACTCTACCACGACATAGAATCGGGTGCAGACTTCTTCTTGAGTGAAGATGAATACATACCCAAGTCCGACAGCGCACGGAAGCTTTACAGCAAGGTTGAAGTGAAGAAGGAGTCTTCCCCGACCAATATTCCCGTCAGTTCAGTCACACCAGAACGCGACCCCACCTCTGGGTCTCCTCGTGGGAGGAAGAGACCTCGCAGGAGTACGGCGATCACAGTCCGATCTTATGTTGTACCCGGTTCAGATGACGAGGCCATTGCTGTTGAAGATGACGAAGACTACGATATGAAAATGAAGCAGACGGAGGGGAACTTGCGTCTGTGGGTGAAGCATTTGGGTGAACTGTTGAAGACGGAGCAAGCCAAGGTTTGTGTTGCTGAAGTTTGTGCGGAGATAACTTGCTTACGCATTCTCACAGCATCAAGAGCACAAGAGAAAACTCATGAAGGAGGCCGGACCCGGTGCAAAGATCCGTGTGTATAAGGTCTGTCATTAATCCCCACAGTCCAGTGTCAATACTGATGCGTCATGCTAGAATGAGTTTTTCAGATCTCTGTCGACGCATTTGCGTCTGTTACGCAAAATTGACGAAGACAAGCGTAAAGGGCTTGATTGTGTGACGGACCACAGTCTTAGCGACGTTGATGACGATGATTATTCTTGCCAGACAGTCAGGTCTAAGAGGCGCAAGACCTCTAAGTAACGGTTTGCATTGCATTTAACATTCGTGATACTTATATCCAACCATATTATTATGTTTCCACTCCTCATCATTCTCATAGGGTCTCTTCATCAGTATCACACTTTATCTTAATATTCGTATTTAGTTATTTACATACACCGTAGTCATAAGACGTATCGGTAATTGACATCACGGTCTCCTAGTTTAAGTCTCTCCTCCTCACTGAGTTCAATCTCTTTGTGCAAAACCTTGTTCTCGAGGCTCAATGCTCGCTGTTTATTCTCCTTGGACATCCACACCCACAGGTATACTGTCACTGCGATGGCGAAAAGGAGGTAACCAATAGAAATGATATGAGGCTTGCGGAAGTTGTGTGATGCGAACTCTGGTCGGTAAATAAGGACACTAAAACATCCACATCAATGAGCGCCATTATAATTATATACATCGAAATCATTTGCTCACCCTGCAACCGCACCAAGGTCGCCGATTGTTATTTGCATGGCGACTGCTATAGCACGTTTCGTTTGCCCTGAAACGTTCTCCCCAGGCCAGCTAAAAGAACAAAGCTGAAAAAAGATCTATCAAGGACATCGTGTTATGATCTCACCTCAACAACAGTGCGTTGCCTGTATACACTCCCGCAGCTGCAAAATGTACACCGGTATACTGGCCACCAGCTGTAATTTTGGTGAGTGTGAGGTGTACAGCTTGAATACCATCAAGCTTACGAGTTTTTGCAGTAAGTAGAACAATGTAACCTGCATGTAAGTACGCGTGTGTGATGACCGGAGTGGTACGCATAGAATGATGTTATCACATCAGTATTATGCCCTGGTGAAAAAAAAAGATTTGCATACCAATGATGGCCACAATCGCTGATGCGATGATGAACGGCGCTCGGAGATTGTATTTGGAGGACAACCATACTGTTAACCAGATGGATATACTTGCGAGGGCGTTCGGTGGGACTGTCATGCTGTAATAATATGTACTGTCAAAACACCAGGAATTTCTCGACCTGGAATTAAAACGTACAGTTGCGCTTGCCAACTCCCGAAACCGAGTCCGACGATGATGGTTGGCTATCACTATTGATACAGCAACTTTGCAAAAATTTCATGACATCAGGGGCTTACCATGAAGAGGCTGAGAGTGTATAGGACGAAGGAGAAACCGTGGAACAAGAATGCATAACCCCAAACAAGATGATCACTGATGGCTTGTCGGACATAAAACCACTTGAAACGCTCGTCATGGCCCGCATCTGAATCGGCTTTCAACCTTGCCAGTAGTCTGCTCCGTTCATCATCATTGAGCTGTATGGGTAACTAGTCAGAGTGATTCAGATGGGGAAAAATTAAGGCCCACAAATTTCGCTGTGTGCGGCCAGGTCGGAACAATAAAGTATGCGAACAACGAAACAACAACAGTCAAAATTCCTTCGATGATGAAAATCCTGTTGGTTTTCATTCAATGTTAACGAAAAGTCACACCATCAAGCCAGGGAGACTTGCCATTGCCAACCGTGTCGTCCGCCGACTCCATCCATTTTACCGATGGCGTATGCGAAGATACCTAGATGGCGTCATCAACAAAAGATGCTGGATGATCCACTAAACCGACCTCCAAAAGCTCCAGCGAGTGCAGCTCCGCCGAAAAATATGGCGACCCGGTAGCCACGTTCGCGTCTGTCCAAAATCACTCAGTCAAAAGATTCTTTGAGCAGTCTGATTCGGGCCCACCTCTGGTAATACATGGAGAACAGAAAAATGGAACCGGGGAATAGACCCGCTTCCGTAACGCCCAATACTATGTATGGTCTGAGGCTTGACGGCAGAGCAAGGGAATAATGTCACCGTACAGAACCGTATTCCCAAGAGGCCTGGCTGATTTGTGATGAGGCCTTGGCCGACACTGACGAGCCCCCAGGCAAGCGTCAGAGTTGGCAACCATATTTGTGGATTAAATCTTTTCAGGCTAAGCATGACATCAGTAATGGAACTTCGGAAGCTGAACCGATAGCTTTTACATGATCTAAAATAACGTGAGCCTAGGTTTTGATAGGTTCGTATTGACTTACATTGGAGGGCACCTCGAATATAACATATGCGATAAAGTACAGGGCAAGGGCCGTGTTGTACGCCGATGGAGAAAGATGGATGTCCTTGAGACGGGTCAGTAACAGTAAGCGCTTCAACGAAAAGGTATTCCGATGACTTACAGTTGCCAAACCAATGATGCTGAGGAAGCATGGCATAGAATAATTAGGATATAAAAATCAGCAAAACATTATTTTATCTACCGTGCATTGCCTATATTGGACCTAGTACAGCGGGATATGAGATCACGTTGCTGCGAGCACAGAAAATTTACCTATCAAGGAAGCTCAAGAGATACAACAGTAAGAGAATGGGGATAAGGCTACGTATATAGGTCGTCAGAAAGAGAAAATTCAGCGCTGAGGATTACGAACCGTAAATCGACTTTTCGCACAAGTCTACGGTCCTCTTGAGTGTCGGCTTTGATATTAACTTCAGAGACAGCGTCAGATCCGTTCTTCTCGGGTTCAGTCATGCTTGGAGGGATAAACTGAAGGAGAAAATTCCATGTGAGCTTTTTACATAAAGGTGATTGCCTTGCTGGCGTCAGTCTCCTTCAATGGCGCGATCTGGCGTGCAAATATCCAGAACAAATCTAGAGCCGTATATCAATACATTTTACAACATCCAAAACCATGAGAATTGTTAGAAGTTGGTAGACCAAAAAAAAATCAGGAAAGGGGACATGGTTGACGTCGCCAAGACGAAGAGTCTCGGAGAGAGCATCGTGGGAAGAACATGCCATTCTGAACCTCATCGGTACTACACAGCTTGCGCTCTACCACATCATGGAGGCCTTATTTTTCAATGTACAGCGCCCATTTTCAGCATTTTATCTTCTCGAGACTCAACTTACACAGCTCTATTGTAGGTCGACAGCGGTTTCCTCGAAGGTACAGTTCGGGGATACAAGGCTGGCATCCTCACCCAAAGCCATTACGCCAACCTGACCCAATGCGAGACGCTGGAAGGTAAGCTGCACTGGCGCCTGGATATTCGAATATTTACCCTCCTCCAAGATTTTCGAACGCAGTTGGCCGCGACTGACTACGGTAACTTTCTCGCCAATGAGCCCCTACCGATTTCAACCTCGACCATCACCGACAAGGCAACACAGATTCTTGTGGACCAATTTAATTACCTCAGAACGAATGCTGTGGAACCTCTGAGCAAATTCCTGGACTACATCACGTTAGTGCGCTGTGCTCCTCGTGTTTCACGTTCTCACAGACTCCAGGTATGCGTACATGATCGACAATGTCGTCCTCCTCATCACTGGAACGTTGCACGAACGGGACACGCACGAGCTGTTGGAGCGCTGCCATCCCTTGGGAGTGTTCGATACTATGCCAGCTCTCTGCGTGGCGACAAATGTGGAGGAGCTTTACCAGAGTGTCCTGGTTGAAACGCCCCTTGGTGAGTCCTAGCAACTTTCTTCGCGAAACAGCATTTCATGGACATAATAGCACCATATTTCCGTGACTGTTTATCTGCCTCTGACCTTGATGACCTCAACATCGAAATCATTCGTAACACGGTCTACAAGGCCTACCTCGAAGACTTTTACAACTTTTGTTCGACCCTCGGGTCAACCACATCCGACGTCATGCAGCGCATCCTGTCCTTTGAAGCAGATCGCCGAACGGTCAATATCACAATCAACTCTTTCAACACGGAGCTCACCAAGGAGCAGCGCGCCAAGCTCTTCCCTGCGATTGGCCGACTCTTCCCAGAAGGCAACAACCAGCTTGCGAAAGCAGATGACATTGACCAGGTGCGGCAGGTTTGCGAAAACGTGTCGGAGTACAGGTCGTTCTTCGCCGAAACCTCCAACTTGAACGGCAGCGGCGATGATTTGAGTGCGGTGTCGCAGTTGGAGGACCGCTTCTTCAACACCGAAGTGCATCTCAACAAGTTGGCTTTCCTTCAGCAATTCCAGTATGGAATATTTTATGCCTACATGAAATTGAAGGAACAGGAGATTCGGAATCTGACATGGATAGCAGAGTGCATAGCACAAGATGCGAGGGATAGGATGCAGGACTTTATACCCATCTTCTGATCGAGAGAACTTTGCCTACTATCGAGTAATACCGGATAATTTTCACTAACTGTGAGTGCTAGTCCAAACAGACTACCTAAAATGAACTGGAAGTCAAACGAGAAACCTGGAGTACTATAAATACAAACGATGGTACAACTGTGATACAAGTAGTGGTACAACAATTGAATGAAAAGTAACAGTTGCACTACGCTAAGTTAACCAGTACCGGGAAGATTAAGGCCCCATCTTCTGGTCTCGCATTTGGTACGCTTCGACAGTGGGCTGATGCTTCGCGTCTTGAGAGAGGAGATCAAATCAGAATGCACCCATGATCATGACAACAGGGTACTTACCAAGATGAGGATTGTAATTCCTGCCTATGATAGCAGCAGCAGCCCGAATACGACGTCGTTGATGTGCTCGCTTCTTGAGGATGTACAAGAAGAGAGCCAATAGCGCGACAAATACGATACCCCCCACTACACCTCCGACAATGGCGCCCACGTTCATCGTCTTCGACGAAGAAGTGGCGGATACCGGTGTGGCGGAGGCGGAAGGACTAGATGGCATCGAATCAATGCTCTCAAACGACGCATTATAAGTGACAAAATCAATCCCAATTTGCCGCAAATTCAGCACGAACGTAACGTTCACGACGAGGGTATGCAAGTCGTCAGGCACATCGACACTGAACAGCTGCGCCATTGGGACTGACCGATTGGTCTCATTAGTCAAAGACACCGTTGTTGTCGCTTTCTCCGAGTCCACACTGTACGAAAGCACGATACTACCGTCAGCGTCAGTCGTATTGCTGATGATGCCGAACACCGCAACCGATGACCCTGTTCCGAAAAAACCGAGGTCAGATGTACGGCCCGTGGACACAGGGAAAAAGCTACGCACCATGGAACTGATACGAGAATGTGTCTCCGGCAGTGTTGCTCCAGTGCGCTGTATTCTGATACGTGCCAGAAGAATAGTCGAACTCGGTGGGATAGATGGCTACTCTGGACCAATTGCCAGAGAATGCTAAATCGGGGTCATAGTCATCGACAATGACTGTGCGCCCTTTCATCTGCGTCGATGAACCTGCTTCGACAGTTAGGTAGTCGAAAGCAGGGTACAAGTCTTCGCGGCCGATAGCATAGACAACGGTGTGCTCCCCATCAGACAGCGGACCAGACGTGTATATGCCATTGCCGTATTCGATAAGTGCGCCGGCGGAGTCCAAGTTTACAGTGTAATCCTGGCCATATCTCGTAATGGGGGAAGATATGTGCACCTTGGTACCTGCACACAATATCTGGTGAGACGACGACTCGCAGGGGCATGGGGGACATCTCACCATTAAATTTGTACTGGAACCAGCCCTGCTCACAGTCTGCGCTGGCTATTGATGTCCAGGTATCGCGAAAGAACGAATTGGTGACGCTCTGATGTGTCGACGCACACAGGTACTCGATGGCACTGTCACTATCGTCCACGATATAGGTGACATTCGTGAAGCCAGACATGGTGTCCACGTCGTGAGATCGACTCGGTTCCCACCGTGGGGTGCTGGGCCCTAGCTGTAGATAACCCTACATCCCAGCATTCGGTGACATCATGACCCGTGGGACCAGGTCAGTCTGCTTAAGGACGTCTCTCACCGTGTCTGCCAAGAAAATAAATCTTGAATCTCGAGAACCGAGATTTGCCGAGACGATATATTACCAGATCAGTGGTGTTCCCAATCCTGGGGTGTCTTCCAACAAATGGAGCGGCGTTTGCTCCATGACGGGCTATCGTCACAAAGTCGAACATATCCTGGATGGGAAAATGGAAAGTGCATTCAGGTCGAGATTACAGACGTTGGAAATACAACAGTCCGACCTTCGCAGATGAGCACCTCGCACCTCATACAAGTACATGTACATTGATTGGCAGACCGAAAGCTACTAATACATGTTCTATCAAGAAATGACATTCAGTATCAAGGCTTCTGACGTTCCTGACGTTTCACGAAACCCGATATACTGGAATTTTTTACTCAGCGCTTGCGCTGGCGACGAAAGCGTTATAGTTATATGTCTGTGGACTGCCTTGGAAGGTAAAGCTGTCGGCGTTCAGTTCCACCAGAGTCTGACCGTCTCTGACAATCGTTCCTTTCATCGTATCACCAGGACTGATGGGAACAGAGAGCTTGCTCAGACCGGCAGGAACGTCAAATGTTTGTGACGAAGAATCCGAAGTGCTCAGTGTCACAGACGACGGAGCAGTGGTGAGGACGACTGCCCATACATAATCTTGGAACTAAAGATAACAAATCAATACTAGAGCAGATAGAGTGTACCAGATGCTTACCAGTTGGTAATTGGTGGGCTGGGCTACAGAATCAGGGGCCTCTGCATTTGCTGGGTGAGGTCGCGACCACATGTAGATCTGGTCCTTCTCGATCGTTGGGTAAGTTCCAGTCTTAAAGGCAGAGGCATAATACGCGGTCAACCCCAACCATGCTGTAAGGGCTTCAATATCGCAAGTAGTGACGAACTACACTCAGACACACCTGTGTGGTTCATACCGTTCGTCCATGCTTCGCTGTTAGGTTGAGCGCCCTTAATAGGTCCGATATAATGAGATTCGCCGTAATCGTTCCAAGTGTTTATCTCCACAATGCTGACAGTATCCCTAGATGCAACCAAAGATTCCCAGCGCCGGGAGTATAGGTGCTCGTCAGATAGGTAGACGAACTAGATGAACATCATTAAGAATTGAAAGGACACAACTAGCCGTGGCACTCACATTTTTGTTGTAAGTATCGGGACCATAGTGTGTGAAGAACCAAGGGGAGACAGCAGCCATGTATGCAAGCTCGGAGCTGGACTCATCTCGAGAGAAGAGCCCATCAGAAAGTGCCGCCAATCCCTCCAGATGTTGTTGGTCTGTGTCCGTCGAGCCGATGAATCGACTGAGCGCTGATTCGGCGTTGGTTGTCGCTGAAACCACTGTAGCCGCAATCAGGGAGGCATTGGCTGTACTTCCGCTGGTGGAGGAACTTGCGTTCGCCAAGATCGCATCAGCGACGGACGTCGTCAAATCTACAGGCCATCCAGAATTCCACTATAAGAGGGCCAGTAAGTAATGAGTAGGTTGTGCAGGAAATTATGTAACTGACATTATAGTCGCCGTCCATGACATCTTTGTACTCCGAAAAGGTTGATGGATCCACGAAGAAGGACGGAACAAAGAAGATCTGGCCCTGAAGGTCGGAATGCTGAACAAACTGGGACTTCCATCCCTCTGCAACGCTGCTCTGGCCAAACGTGCAAGACTCTCCGGAGAACGTGGAGACCAACGCACGGGAATCATATATGAGTTGATTACTGTGCGTGGTGTATGTCTTTACCCATGATCGTATCGACTGGGCATCGTCTGCCGTTGCACACGGCAACGATCTACAGAAAAAGGTGAGGAAGTGCATCGAGGACAATTATTATGTACATACGTCATGTCAAGAGAGAGGAACAACTTGAAATTCAGGCCTGATTGTCGGGCAGCATCGTATCTAATTGGTGGGATTAGATTGGAGAAGGCGGCGACTTCAATGAAAGCAGACTTACGCAGCGGCAACTTGATCTTTTTGAAAATCGTCGACGCCGACGTTCAAGGCAAAGCCGTCAATTCCAGATGCAGAAGCGAGGGATATATCTTCTGCCCAATCATCGGACGTGTATGGGTACGTGTTGCCAACCATATGATGTGCTACGACAAATTTTTTGAGGTGTCAGAGGAAGACGCGGTTGCTGTCGCGGACGCGGAAGTGAGTGTTGCAGTATTGACATCCGAAGATGCTAAGACCGGAGTGCTTGACGATGAAGCTACTTCCGTCGCGGACGAAGAGATACCAAGAGCAGTATCAGATGCCGTTGAGACGAGAACCGTCGATGAGGCAGTTGCAGTTGCAGTCGCAGACGGAGAACTTAGTGCTGCGTTACCCGAACTATCAGATGCTGTCGAGACGGAAATCGCCGATGCTGAGGATGACGATGGTCTAACCAAACAAGACCGTGCAGACGCGACAACGGATACAGACGAAGAGGCGGAGGTTGAGGTAGAACTAGCTACCGACAAAGAAATAGTGGAAGGGGATTGTCGAAGTAGAAGCTTTTTGTTTCGGCCTTGGTGGAAGTGTGCCCGTCTGAAAGGAATGGCAAGGGCATTAGTGAACGTGATGAAGCTGAGAAGCTGGAGAATGAATGTGAAGAATAACATCTTTGAAAGAATGTGGGTGACTGGCGCAGCCAAATGTCGAGGAGATGATGGTAGTAAAAGAGAGAAAAAAGAAGGAAATCTAGAGGGTATAAGTAGGACAATACGCACCGAGGTCCGAATAAGGGCTTCGCATGGTGCCCGACGCGTTCTAGCTAGTTTCTTTTGACACAATGGTTGCCGACAACAATACGCGGCTGACTCAGCTGCGCTGATAGAGCGCGTTGCCAAGCTGCCGTAAGCACAATAATCACGTGTTTGCGGCGTGGTGCGCGTTGTTTTTGAATTTGTACTCCCGACGCGCAATGCAGCCTCAAAGGTCAAAGCCACTCCCGACAACGACTGCGCCCATTACGCCGTCGCAGTCTCCTCCACAGTCCCCTTCTTTCTCTTCTGCACGATGGCGAACACCAGGCTCGGTGCCACCGCAAAAGCGCCGTCGGCTGTCTACACCGAGACGGGCTGGTTCATCCTCAGTGCAAGACCGACCTATCGATCCTGACCAGGCGAAGGCCGAATCTGAGAGGCGCATGTTAGATGTATGGGATCGGCTCGCAGAACGTTACTCTCGTAGAATCGACGAAGACGACGTTGTGGACCTCGTAACAGGCGACGTGATTGAAGACAGAGGAGTCCTGAGGTCCATGGATCGGTGGGAAGTTGGAAGGTCCCCTGATGAGGATGAGGGGAATGATGATAGGTCAGCTGTAGAGGAAGAGGAAGAGGAAGAGAGCACAGACGAGCTAAATTGTCTTGGCGACTCTACGGAAGAGGCTGATCTTTCACTTCTGGGGCGATCTGTCGTACCGACACCCGCTATCGATCCTGACGATCCTGTCGATGCAGCGCTTTTGAAAGAATTTTCAGAGGCAGAGAGGCGTCAGTTATGCGGCGAAGAGGATACACATACGGTTGATGGCGTTGACCACAACGCCCAGAACAACGATTCCCGTACAGACGTTAGTGATGAAAGCGATGACGAAGTACAGATTCTAGAGAGCGCGCCACATACACCGACTCAAGACCACGTCTCGGACTCTGACGATGATTTCTGTCCATTCGGTGAAGACGACGCCAATTTCTCAGTTGAAATAACAGAAATCAAGGATATCGAGCCCGATGTCATCCTTACACTGCCATCTTCTGACCCTGCGGCTCTCCCTTCTCCCAGTAAACCTAACAGGTCCTTGCGTAAATCCTCCATGTCTCCTGCAAAGCCAACCAAAAAGCTGCCGAGGCCTCCTCCTTCACAGCTTCAAACGCCTCCTCGATCGTCTTCGTCCGTTCCACCAGCTGGTGTTGAGGACATTGAGTCCTCTGCTGTTCCCTTACCCTCCCCTTCACCTACACCAACGCGTCCCGAGCCAGCTTCGCATCCAAGAACGCGCTCAAGTGGACCAACACCTGGTCCATCCAAATCGCGGGCCCTCTTTCGCGTCGAAGACTCAGAGACGCCTCCTCCTCGTTTAGACTTGACTAAGATAAGTAGAGGAAACAAACATCCATCTCCGATAAAAGCACGGAAGAAGACAGAGTCACCGGCGGTGGTCGCAGAAACTCCACAACCGCAATCTACAGTGCAGAAGAGACATCTTAAAGCTGAGGTTGTTATTGTCAAACGGTCACGGTCTCAATCTCGGGCAAGGGAAGTCGAGGGAGATGAGAGGACGGAAAGGGAGCAGAAATTACTCAAAGGAAAGGGGAAATCGGCGCTGACTCCAGAGAACATTGAGGAAAACCAGTCGCCTCAAAAACGTTCTAGCGAGGTTCATAATCTGGACCTCTATTATGAGAGCGACGGCCCTGACGCAGAAAGTGACGCATCTCCTCCGAGCTCTCCATTGAAGGGCAAGAGCAAAGCAGCCGTTTTCCCCGCAAGCCCAAGGGGGAATCAAGCTCCTCCTCGGAAAAGGGTCGAAGTCTTGGCGTCTGCAGGCGAGAATGTAACACGAAAGCGCAAACGGGTTTCAGACGTACACATGGATCCTAGTTCGTCAAAGCCCGGCCCTTCCTCGCGATACTCCAGACCTACCCCCGTTACAGTCAGTGATTGTGAATCACCTGTGGAAGGTGGGTTTATGTGTTCTGGCTTTTTTACTACTCCTCATCTCGTCCCATAGAAATCGAGAGACCTCCGAGGCAAAACATTACGGCGAGGAGACGGTCCAAGATGAAGGCCAGGTCACCCGAATCAGACGATGAGGTATATTCATTCAATCAGGATTCACCCGAGGCCCCGCCCCGACGGTCGCTCAGTTATTTCAATCCCCCGCCTCCATCTGAACATTTTTACCCATACCCTTCCGCCTACCCACCAAGGGAACAAGGATCTTCCTACGCGCCCTTGTATGATCCCCGAGCGCAGTACATCATCTCACAGGCGATGCATCAACTTTCTGCTTTAGCTACCTCCTGGCCAGGAGTTGAGCATCACCCACTACCGCCTGCACATCCACCATATACACCCAGCCGTCATCGCGGCTTTTCCGGTTCTGCATCCAGCTCCATGTACAATACACCCACTCAACGCATGCATCCTCACCCTTACGATTATGACCCTGATTTATCAAGAGGAACTTTACCGCCGTCATCGCCTGATTTCCAATCATCACCAACTCCCGAGGGAGTGCAAACTTCCGGTCGGGCCAGCTCTTTGGTGGCAAGAAGCAGGTCCAGAGGAAGGCGCGTATCGTTCCGGATTGAGGAGGAGGCAGACATCGTAGAGCTGGACTCTATGCAAGTGTCGCCATCATCCAATATACGCAACCAGAAAGACGAGCGCCACTCCGTCAGGCGGGACAAGGGGAAAGGAAAAGCTAGATTCGAGGAGGTAATTGATGATTACGAGTCAGAACCGGAGCCCGTCAGAGAGCCGGTTACAAGGGGACGTTCAGTCGGGAGAGCTCAGACTCCAGCACCGCAAGGACCTTCTAGAATCCTTTCTGAACCTCCGAGGAGGGGAAGAAGTCTTTCAGCAAGGCCAGTAGACCCTGGGTCGAAGTCCAGGAGGGCTCGTTAATTTATTATCACTGTCTGATTGTATGTACTTTAGTAGTGGACACCGAAATAGCTCCAAGTATCTGAGGATGTACGAATTTTCCAGGCTGTTACTTGTTGTACCTCCTTTTTTTTTCAGCAGGCCAGGCTAATCTTTTGTGCCAAGCGCGCTTGCCGGGACTCCGGACCGCCAGCTACATCGTCATCGTGAGCTAAGGTTAGGGTTATTTTTTTTGCTTCTCTCCGCCTCGACCAGGTAGTATCGGCAGCCTTCCAGATGGGACCTGCTCCGCGAGAGCGACACAACGCGAAGGCAAGGCAATCTAACGCTGGGTCACGAAAGAAGGGGAAACGGAAGCGCCAAGACGATACCGAAACTGGCGACGCCAAT
The DNA here is from genome assembly GCA_037576215.1 of Armillaria gallica. Taxonomy (NCBI): domain Eukaryota; kingdom Fungi; phylum Basidiomycota; class Agaricomycetes; order Agaricales; family Physalacriaceae; genus Armillaria; species Armillaria gallica. The sequence goes on from JBANDB010000010.1 coordinate 666,903, forward strand.
GCCCTAATTCATGTGCCCAAGACCAGCGAAGAGAGAGAGCTCACGCGACGGGAAAAACTAAAACAGGAGGTCAGGCGAACTACGACTTTTCGCCTCTAATTGTTCTCATTCTCAAATAGCTCATCGCTCAAGGCGACAGCAAATGGAGTAGCAAGAAAAAGAAACGTCTGGAGAATTATATTGTTCGTACACAAGCTGCTTGGACTTTTTCTCTCTTAATCACGACGATCACAGGACAAGAAACTAAAGAAGGAAGAACGGGTTCAGATTCTGGAAAAACTATCGTGCGTGAAGCTTCGTTTCAGTCGCGCCGCGCTTCATCTTTCTTAGCCAGAGTCAAGCTCAGATCACGAACACGCTACACTTGCAATCTTCTTCCACGCTCGGAACCGGAAGAGTGTCCACTCATCGCGAGCGCTTAGACAAGCTAGAGGATATTGAAGTGCGCAAGGCACTTGATGGTCGAGTTGGAAAACGGAAACGAAACGACGAATACCCTGTGAGAAATGCGGACGAAGACGACGAGGATGGTTTCGAACTTGACTCCGGGCATGACAGCCCTCTGGACGTTGAAGAGGTTTCTGAAGCCAAAATAACGGATATCGTTCACGCGGAGGCTTCCGCTCAGCCCACTGCATCTCCTTCTACGGCAGTTGGTAGCGCCCTACAGCGGAATCCGGACGGCACCGTTGTTGCCCCTAGAATTCGTCCAAAGCGGCAGAAAACAAAGGTAGAAACTCTCTGTGTCGCTTCGTCATGGACTCACCTTATAATTCTGATCAGTCGACGTTCCGTAGTTGGGAGAAATCGAAAGCAATCGCGGAAGAGGACGATTCTGAGACGTCATTTGATAGCTCCAACTCTGAAAACGATACTTCGGACGAAGACGAGCAGGAATTGGAGACGGGAAGCAACGATGAGGATACATCAGAAGAGGATACGGCTCCGTCGGCGCCTAAACGAAGCCTTGGTTTTAAAGACTGGGCTATGAGGCAGCTTAGCACCGCCAAGGGATATGGTAGTGCTAATCAGCCGAACACATCGCCAGCACCCGTGGAACCCAGGCCACCGCCGAACAAGAAAAGAAAATTAGACAAATTTTCTGCACCGTCGGAGAAGCGAGGGCCCTTAGGAGAGGACCTTGCGCTTCCAGATACTTCCTTCGCCCAACAAATAAAAACTTCAAACGAAAATTCCGCTACCATAACAAAACCCAAATCTGTGTCTGTGACGCGCCCTTCAGACGTCGAAGAAGCTAGAATCCTCCTTCCTATTGTCTCTGAGGAGCAACCAATCATGGAGGCGATCTTATTGAACCCTGTGGTTATCGTATGTGGCGAAACAGGCAGTGGCAAAACGACTCAAGTCCCACAATTTCTCTATGAAGCTGGTTTTGGCACGCCCGATAGTGGTATGTCTTTCATGGTAGCTTGCTAGATGAATCTTGACTGGTCGTTCAGAGAACCCGGGAATGATTGGGATTACACAACCACGGCGGGTAGCTGCTATGTCTATGGCTTCACGAGTTGCCCATGAATTGTCTCTAACCTCGTCTCGAGTCTCGTACCAGATTCGGTACGACGCAACGGTTTCTCCTGCTACTTCCATCAAATTCATGACAGATGGTGTCCTCCTACGAGAGTTGGCAACCGACTTTTTACTCAACAAGTACTCTGTCATCATTATTGACGAGGCACATGAGCGAAGCATGAATACTGACATACTCATCGGTGTATTAAGTCGTGTTCTGAAGCTACGAGAGCAGCTATGGAAGGAGGGCAAAGAGGGTGCCAAGGTAATTGTGGCCAGCCATGATTATATTCCCTTTTGCTGAAAGTCCTTTTTACAGCCATTAAGGCTGATAATCATGTCTGCGACACTCCGTGTAAGCGACTTCGCAGAAAACAAGACCTTGTTCCCAAAACCTCCGTCCGTAATAAATGTGGCGACTCGTCAACATCCTGTAACCATTCACTTCAATCGTCGAACGGTGGCCGATTATGTGACGGAGGCTATCAAAAAGACCACCAAAATACATACTCGTCTGCCTCCCGGTGGTATCCTGATCTTTCTAACGGGCCAAAATGAGATACAAGGGGTGTGTCGTAAGCTGGAGAATCGATTTGGCCAAAAGGTACTCCAAGAGAAGCGCAAGAAACGAGGTGCATTGCAGGCCAAGCTGCAGAATCCCATGGATATCGAGGACAGTCAGGATGTCCGTACAATTGGACCTGCTCTAGGTATGAAACACGTCTCTGATAACTTTCTTCTGACGAAATGCTTTATAGCCGACGTTGAGGCTGAAGATTTGGATTTGGGCAACTCCTCTAAGAATGACGAAGATCTTGCTATTGATGTTGATACTGCGGATATTGAGGAGGACCCGGAGGCATTGGATAGTGACGAGGAGGACGAGTTGGGAGAAGAACTGGGTGTAGAGTTCGATGACAACGATGGTAAGTATCTGCTGTTATCTCTTTGGGCTCCGTTTGACATTCTATTACAGTGCCGATGCATGTAGTTCCTCTCTATTCCCTTCTAGCCAGCGACAAGCAGATGAAAGTGTTTGAACCGCCACCACCTGGGACTCGTCTCGTTGTCGTGTCGACCAACGTAGCCGAAACGTCGTTGACTATTCCTGGAATTCGGTATGTTGTAGACTGTGGGCGTGCAAAGCAGGTAAATCGGTTCTTTTGAAATTCACAGCCGGTAAAGGTCTGACTCGTAGTGTAGCGTCGATATGATGTCGCCAGTGGCATACAATCTTTCCAGGTTGATTGGATATCGAAGGCTTCTGCGGCTCAGCGCTCGGGACGAGCCGGGCGTACAGGTCCAGGACACTGTTATCGACTATATTCGTCAGCCCTTTTCGAGCACTATTTTGACCCATTCTCTCAGCCTGAGATACTTCAAATGCCTATCGAAGGTGTGGTGCTGCAAATGAAGACCATGCACATCGACGCAGTAATCAATTTCCCTTTCCCGACACCACCCGAAAGAAAAACGCTTCAAAAGGCTGAGCAGATTCTCACTCATCTGGCGGCTCTAAAGAACGGGGAAGTCACCGACTTAGGTCGCACCATGTCGTTATTTCCTCTATCTCCGAGGTTGCGAGGATGCTGGTAGGTAGTCAACAACATCAATGCCTGCCTATGTCATTGCCATCGTTTCTGCTCTTTCTGTTGGCGATCCATTTCTCCATGACGAAGGTCTTGCGATACATGAAGACGGTGACCAGGACGGAGATGATGATAACGATCTCGCTCATCTGAAGAGCGAAAGCGTGAAAGCCAAAGAGGCTCTGCGCCTGCGCCGTAAGGCGTTCTTTCAGTCCCAGCAGACACACTCCTCTCTAGGGAAAGGGACAAGCGACATGTTCCGTGTGCTGTCTGTTGTTGGTGCCTATGAATATGCAGGCGGTGGCTTGAAGTTCTGCGGCGAGCATTTCGTGCGACCGAAGGTGAGCAAGACCTTCGAAGGTGTATGATCGTGATTTGACAAAACCAATCAAAGGCAATGGAAGAAATACACAAGCTTAGGGCACAGATCGGCAACATCGTTGAAACGAATTTTCCCGGCGTAAAGCCTGGCTTTGAGCCAAAACTTCGTCCCCCAAACAATGTTCAGGTATTGAACAGTTTTCGTACTTGATAATGGTGCATTAACATTCATTCATCAAGATCAAAGTGCTCCGGCAACTACTTACTGCTGGATTTATTGATCAAGTGGCAGTAAGGAAGGACCGAGTCGAAAAGGTGTCCTCTGGAACACAGTATGCATCTTCTAAGGGTGTGCCCTACAAAGCGATCGGAATATCGGAAGATGTCTTTATACATCCATCATCCGTACTTGCTTCCAAATCCCCACCGGAGTATGTCGTCTTCAACGAAGTCGTTCGCACCTCTCGTATATGGATTAAAGGTGCGAGGAAACCATTGGATTTCGATGAAGCATGCTCAACTCGTTCCAGGCGTCACCGTCGTTAATCCGGCCTGGTTAGCATCACTGGGGAAAGGATCACTTTGTACGTTCTCCAAGCCAGTCAAGAATAACGTTGGAAATATGATGGTCATCCCGCGATTTGGACCTGAGGCTTGGGAACTCCCTGCCATCAAAGCCGAGCTAATATCATAGTGGATCTTTGGCAGAGTCGTTAGCACCTGTATTTGTTACATTGGTTATTTTGACAATTCGCATGAGGAAAACAATGAAACCAAAGCACCGCAATTAGTTAAGGATGGGTCGCGATTTTATACCGGTTTTCTAAATTGCGGCACGTGCCGATGATAGATGGAGTTTCTTCTGACTCGGCTTCATCGATTCATACCGCGTTTATCATCTGGACGACCATCTACCATGTCTTTTGCGGACTCTGTATCAAAGCTTAATGGTTCTGTCAAGGATCTAGTTCTCTCTGTTACAGACAACGGCGCCGCTCTTCTTGGACGAACGGATGCCGATAGGATTGAAGTGGCAGGATGGATTGAAAAAGTCGGACAGAGTGATTTGGTGAAGGAAGACAATTTTAAGGTAAAAAATTTCCTCTGGTTGTTATAATTACCTCTCATGTTATAAAGAATCTCGATACCCAACTCGTTCCTCGCACATACATTGTGAATAATTACCTGACCGCTGCCGACGTTGCACTATATGGTGCCCTACACCCTACCTTTGTTAGTACCATCTCAACCTTGGCTACAATTTTATTTCTGATATTCTAATGATCAGGCAAGGTTGCAACCAACGCAATACTATTCACATCCTGCTTTGACGCGTTACTTCGACCACATCCAGTCAAGTTCTCCCGTGCGAAAAGCTGCAGATCCCCTCTCTATCTTTCCTCTTGTCACATTTGACTTTGCACAAGCTCCTAGAATTGACCGGACTGCTGAGCCGTCCAAGAAAAAACAGAAGGCATCCAGTACACCAACCCTGGCTGAGGAACCTTCACCACCAGCCGAAAAGCCGTCTAAAGAAGCCTCACCTGCGGCTGAGGGTAAGCCTCAGCAGAAGAAAGAGAAGAAAGAGAAGAAGAAAGATGCCGCCGCTACCCAAGATTCTGGAAAGAAAAAAGCCGCTGGAAAAGCCCCTGCTGCAGATGAAGGAGAGCCCGTTCCATCCATGATCGATCTTCGCGTAGGGCACATTATTGACGGTGCGTATCTATTACCTCGATTTTTCTCTTTGTACTCATATCTGCGCAGTCAAGAAACATCCCGACGCCGATGGTTTGTACATCGAACAAATCGACATCGGCGAAGAAACAGGTCCTCGGACTGTCGTTTCCGGCCTTGTAAACTATATTCCCATCGAAGAGATGCAAGACAAATATCTCGTCGCTGTTGTGCGTGGCGTCCTCAGGTATACTGAAATTTGTGTTCATTCCTTTACCATAGTGCAATCTGAAGCCAGCAAACATGCGTGGAGTCAAGAGTTTCGCGATGGTTCTTGCCGTGAGTTCAACGTGTTCTTCTACAACGCCCTCAAAAGTCAGCCCTCTTCGCTAGGCAACCCACAAGGACGGTAAAGACGGTGGTATTGAGTTGATTCAGCCTCCTGCTAACTCGAAGCCTGGTGATCGAGTGTACTTCGAAGGCGAAGAATTTGAGAGTACGCGGCGCTATTTCACTTCATTGACTATGAATCACTGAACAAAACAGACGCAACGGCTCTTTCTCAATTGAACCCAAAGAAGAAGATTTTCGAGACCATTCAGCCGGGTAAGTGGTTATCTAACGTCTACATTACGTGAGGACTCAGACCGTCTGAAGGCTTCATCACGTTGGAAACCAAGGAAGCGGCATGGGTGAACCCCAACACGAAGAAGATACATCGGATTAGAACTAAAGAGGGAGTGTGCATCGCCCCGACCTTTGTAGGCGCATCGTTGTCGTAGTATTGTCATCGTCATCGTCGACCAATGGAAACTTCCGCTCAATGTGCCCAAAAAGTCTTTATAAAGTACAAGGTCGGGAAGGAAGTGTTCCAATCGATGGCCAAGGTATTTATACTTCATCTACTTGCTTCCTGTCGATGGCCCCTAATTAGTTTCGGGTCCAAACTAATGGCGCATGCGGCATGAGGAGGAGGGACCAAGCCAGGACAGGATATTCCAATTCAAATGACGGAAGTTTGGCTGCAATTGTTGAATACACATGGCAGACCATCTACACCATCTCCGTTCTCAACTTTGCTCGATGAGTCCCCGGAGATCGACGCGCATCGTCATAACAGCGCCACAAATGTCGGCACTGACCTCAGTATCATCTTACGAATCACTATGAATAGACGGGGAATTGACAGATGCGCATAAAGCGAGCGTATCAGAACTCTCAGAGAACGCATCAGCCTTGGTTTCACCTATAGGCTGCGACACCGAGAAGTCGCTCGCTGTTGAAACCAGCTGCCATCCATGCTGACACGACGGAGACGACTGGTGCTTTGGGCGTGTATAATACCTGAAGTCATTGTTTTAATGGTGTCTTCACGCGTCTGCCGCGCCTTCTTCTGTTCTGCAACAGTATTCGGCAGCATCAGCAGAGGTTCGCGAACCAATCATCGATTCTCTTCCGAGTCTTATGTTATCGACGGCGACATCTAATTCTACGCTCGACAAGCCATGGGATGATGCCCCAAGACTTCAGGTAATACGTTCCTAATAGCGGCGTCAGCGGATTCCTGCATCTCTGTTCGCGACAAGTCGGCGTAGTGCAACCCATGTCCGCTTTATTGATATGCCGCTTGCCTCCGCCTTAGCATCATCGTTTTCTATAACAATGAATACAGAGCTGAGGTTGCTTATTGCTCCAGATCCTGTAACCATGGAAACTACATCGCAATTTTTTCTACCTTCCCTCATTCCATTACTTTGTTGCGGTACCTTCGTTTCTATCATCCTACCTGAATACTATAAGTAATATTACGAGTCATATAATAAGTATGAATTACACCTTCTTCAGGCTCGTGTTTAACGCTTTCTCGCGCCGCATCACGCATTGCAGCTGCGATCAGATTCAGAGGCGCGACAACCGCTAGTAAAGAAGTTTGTGCCACAGTTGGGGTGAGACGGTCGTACCTTATCGACCTTATCTTTCTATTTTTTGAAGTAGGCTAATCTTGACGGAAACCAAACTGTAACATCCGATAAAGTACGTTCTCGGTCTTCGCGAGCACAAATTTTAATAAAGAAAACTTCAAAAAAAAATTCAAAGTCGACAGTCCAGACTCACCCCACAAACTTGGATGTTCCGATCGTCGAGTCCAGGAACATGTGGCTGTGCTAAATCAGCACTTTCTCTGTGCTTCTTCGCACTACCACCACGACTGAATGCGAGAATCTGGGCGTAATGACGACAGTTCTCGAGGTGCCCTAAGCGGCCGTATGTGTATCTTATCACATAACTTCTTCCAAGCAGTTGTTTCAACGTAAGGCACCGGTTCCTTCCGATTGTTTTTGGAAATTGTGTCATCGGAACCTGAAGTCGACGCGCTCAAGTACTCGGTAGCATGCCCTGACTCCCGTTTTCCCCTCTTGTCTGCTCACCATGTCCTCAGCTTCAGATGCTAGCTCACTCGCGGTGGTCGAGAAAACTTTTGGCGTCCTCTTCATTGGTTTTGTGATCGCGATGATAGGCTATGGATTTACCTTCTTTCGTGCGTATATCCTAGAGTCATCAATTACATGAATGAGTTCAAGCCTCTCTTCAGAGACATACCTCTATTTCAATAGGTACGACAAAGACAGTTGCGGATTGAAGGCAGCTGTAAGTTTTTTCCCTATCATCCGCGACGTTTTCGCTTACATCTTGATATACAAGGTTGCCATACTATGGTTGGTACCTCCAACTCGGAACTATCCTCTTTTCATCTCTTACCTATCGTATACAGGACACTGGACACTGTTTCATCTGGCCTGAGTAAGTCTCAAGCTTTAATTCTTCTTCCCAAGCGCCCAATTCATGTGTTTAATAGTGTCTCAATCGTAAGTCACGCCCCCTTACCATCTTACCTGACGACCTAAAAAAACAGGGTTTATTACTATCTTGTCACCACGTTCCCTTATGGAACCGAGATGACAGACGCGACCAAGTGAGCACTCGAACCCTTCATCGCCTTTTTTCATTAATTTACTCGTTATAGAACCTTATGTGTATGTCCCCTCTCAAATTGCTGCTTCGTCTTATTAAGCATCGAGATCTCCTAGGTTGAAATGCTCTCTTCCGTGAGTCTTTCAGTTCCGATCCGCTCGATATTTTCGTGGCTGACTGTAAATCTAGGCCCTTTCTATATTCATTGTCCAGCTGTAGGTTTCCATTCATCTATGACCCGCTCATGCACTCATTATATGTCAAAGTTTCTACTCGACCCGGGTATGGAAATGTGGGTTCTGCTCAGTCTCCTGTCGCTCTAACGGCACCTCAAACTGACACGAATTTTTTCAAGTGGGTGGAGGTGTTTTCTCTGTGTTGCCAATCGTAAGTGCCGCATCTAGTTTAGGTTATCGCAAAGTAGCTCATATTAACCTGAAATTAGTGTTTGTTGGCCACCGTTGGATTTGGTGAGTCCTTCTCCAGCGTTGTATCGGCCTGCCAAATTAACATAAAATTTTCAGGTCTTGAAATCGGTATGTGGGCTTTCCTTGACCCGCCGTCGTCAATGATAACATCGATTTTGAATTAGCCATGTCAGCGTTGATGTGAGTGTACCCGAACGTGCAGTGAAGCTCCATCGATATTGAAGGACAAATCAAATTAGGTTCGCGAATCCTCAGTTCGAACATCTCTATGCACCCTCAGTCAAAGTAAGCGTTCAATCATTCTGCCTACTTCGCGTGATGTTAATATCGGTTTAGCCAATTGTTGCCGCAGCCCAAGCAATAGTATTTTGTGCCGCCATCTATACCGTGGGGGCCCTCACGTTCTTTTGCCAGTGGGCTGATAACACGCCGTACGTATCACTTCTCGTGACCTTGAACCAGGCAGAATCACTAACGACTCTAGCATACAAGGATGGTTCAATCAAGTCAAAGCCCTCTGTCTTTCTCATGGACTTGTGGCAGCAGCAATGCAGCTATCGTATCTCATCGCGGTAGGCTCACCATCTCGGCCGCTCTCTTTAAATTCTGATAATCGTCTCTTTAGTTTGTCGCGTCGCCCACCTACTTTATCTGGATTCCGTTCCATCTATTGTCCTCAAAACGTGTGTTGTGTTTGCTTCTTCCATATAACACCTTTTAATGAAGTCGACATCCTAGTCTTCATCAACTGTTTGCTGTTTATGTGAGTATACTGAAAGCAGACCATCGAACTAAGATTTACATGATATACCTAGGTTGAACTCCCGACAGGCCTACCACGGACATGGTCTTGACCACGAGGATAGTAGTGCATCGTCGCCCAGCAATTCTCATATGGTCACCACGAAGAGAAAGGGCATTAACGCGGGTGTTCATTATAACATCCCCGACACCCGCACGCCCATTAATATTGAAGTGGCTCGTACTGTCGAGCACGCTGTAGATGAAAGGAAGGTCAAAGCCAGCGGCGATTCTGGCAGTGATGACGATGAAGTTGTGAGTTGTCTCTGCTACCCTACTCACAGCGAGCTGATAGTTTCTCCGATAGACTGGATTTGATTTCCACGTTCACAAAAACTAGTTCGCCGTGGAGGCCTCTTGAGTAAATAGCGTATAACCTTAGCAGTGCAGGTGGTTATCATTCTAGATGTTAAAGTGTTTCATGTCCGTGTGTGTTTTATTATGATTGCATTCTTCGTTCCTTTAATCTTACTCTCATTCTTAATATGACTGGTTCACAATTATCGCATCACCGGGAAACAGATGGTGACAGTCCGCGCTGTACCGTTGTGCCTTCAGGCTACTAGTACATACATATTTGCTCTGGTTCTTGCGTAGGTGAAATGTTCTGGAGCTTCTAGCTATGGCAAGGCTAGCCTCATTTCATTGGACGGGTTATTATGTTATCGACTATACATGTTTGGAGATTCGTACCCAGCCGTCGTTTCTCCATGCACGCACTCGTCTATTCGTTTCCATGGTCATTGGATCAGTCACCTTGTATTGGGCAAGGACCGGTGAAAAATCGATTGCTTGTACGCTAGCCATCATAATCAGAAACCGAATAACAATATACGTAACGCGCCTCTTTTAAGAGTGGAGTGGTCTAAATTTTGTCGTCAAACTTTGAAGGCTATGTCGGGGATCTCGGAGTGCCTTGCATGGTTGCAAATCACCGATCCTCGGTTTATAACGGAATTCGATGATTCTTTTCTCATCTGCAAAGCTACCATAGTCAATAGTATGCAAACGATAGTAAAGATCACAAGTAGCACGGTGTTTGTAGTGCATAAGGCATGAATCTCATTCACTCAGTGGCCTGGAAGATCCAAGGATGAACAGCACCGACCCTGGGATCGATAAATTTGCGACAAACATGCAATGCACCAGTGAAATCTCAAAAAGTGAACTCTACCCCCCAAGTCGGACATAGTTACATACGTTTACCATAAACATGAAGGAGGTTGTTGTTGAAGAAGTACAAATGATTTCGTAAACAAGATATAATAAGAAATCACCACTAATTCATTGCCGGGGTATGCCAGAAACGCAAGCACTAAATTGGACAAAGAAAATAAAGAAACCTTAACGTCTATGCTGCCGCCGCCTTGCACTCGGCATTGCGCATCACAATCACTGACACTGACACCGGCGCTTCCGCTATTTGCAGCGTTAGCACAAGCGTTATGCTGAATGTCGCACGACCTGGTAAGAGCAGCACCGACGTTGAGGAAATCATCAGAGCCTAAAGTATCAGGTTTTAGTATGCAGTCTGGTGGCTAAGTCATCCAAAATTACCTTCAACAACAAATCCTCGGCCGCCTGCTGTCACAGCAGGTGCGGCTGCGCCCCCAACTATATAAATATTTCAAGTTGAGTTCACGCAACTTTCCAGGACCATAAAAACTCCAACGTACGAGCTCCAGTAAAAGTTTGCAGATTACCACTGGTCGAAGCAGCAGCTGAAGAAGCGGCTACTGCAGCTACACTGGAAAACAGGGATAAGCCAAAATACAATTCAAAACAGGGCACCCATCATACGATGCAGTAGCAGCAGCGGCAGAGCCTGCTGCGACGGCGACAGTTGCGGCTGAAAAGGAACGTGAGAATTGCTGAACCAACTTCTGAGAGAAGGCCAGACGAACCGGGAGCACCAGAATCAACAGACGAGGCGGCATCAGAAGCATCACTATTGCTTGAGTTGTCAGCTGCACTACTGTTGTAGAATCTTTAGTATAGATGCGCAATCATGCCGGGAAGGGTCGAACACACCTTGCGTTTCCCCCGGCTACCGCAGCGTCAATTTCATCTGCAGAAGCGTCTTCAACCAACAGATTCTGAGTGAAGATACAGCCAGTAGCGTCGTCGGCGACATCGCAGGTGTTGCCAGCACCAGTCGGGTCTCCGATCTGACCAGGCGCGAAAGTGCCAGATTTAAGAGCATCCTGTGGGTTTCCGCCGACAGCAGCGATCTGGTTTGCGAGTTCCAACACTATAGCTTTGTTCACGGCTGCAGCGTTGTCCGAGGCGGGGTCCTACGACTTTATCAGTATCATCATCGAAAGTATATCCGAAGAGAAACAAACTTGATGCTGTTGAATGGCAGCGATTTCAGGGTTCACGGCTTTGATACTGGTGCATGCATCAGTAGTCGCACCAACGGAGCCTGAATTCCTCTCCAAGGCTCGGTAAATCAAGGCAGCAACCATTCCATCAACGTCTCCCGCGGCCTTCGCATTCGTAAATGCTTGATCAGCGGTAGCTTGCTGGAGACATGTCGCATCCTAAGCGATAGTGATGAGCTTCAGGATCAGAATATTAACGTGAAATGTTTACAGTGATGTCCCCCGCACCGGCGATGGCGGCAGCGTTACCCAAGAGACCAAATACAGGGTCTTGGATGTTGTCAGGGTTGTTAAGCGCCAGACTTGCCCCAACAGTAGTTAAGAACTGTTCGTGAGAATGCTCTACGAACAGAGCAACTATCAGTGAATAGTGTAGTAAAAAGCAGGACAAGATTTTACCCTGAGGCACCTCTCGACGAAGAATGGGCAGAGCCAAGGAAGATACGGAAAGCGAGCCAAGCGCGAGAAGAAGGGTCTTTGAAGAAATCATGTTGCAGGAAAAATATGACGGCAAGATTAAACGAATGAGAACGCCCGCGGCTAGGGAGTGCAAGGATTGAGCGGGAAGATTCGAGCGAATGAAAAGAAACGTCCTACAAAAATGAAGAAAAGAAAGAAAGCTTGGAATCTAGCAAGAACCTGTCTTGACTGGCAAAGAAAGAGTGGAAGAAACTGAGAAAAAAAAAGGGCAGACCCTGCCTTATAAGTGGCACGCTGCACAGGGGTGTCGTTCATCCATCCCATGATGCAGGGAATATTAGTCGTTGCTATGAGCACATAAGACCAAGAAATACCTCCGCGGGCGGCGAAATACTATCATGGTCTCGAGGTTCGTTGTTGGCATCTAGGGCAGGTTGAATATGCTTGCATTGACACTCCTAGTCACACCTAGAAACTAATTGAGGCGCAAGACATTCGAACGAAGAATGGTCGAGCTCGTTCTTCGTTGTACTTTCACGCTGTTACTTCAACCAACTTGAATTCCGGCACGAGGGCCATCTAACAATTTGATCCGTTACTCGTGCTGCTGCCCGTGTGAGTGTACCTAGCAAAAGGAGTTGTTCCAGCTCCGCAGAACATCTTCAACCGGTAAAAAAGCACATATCATGGTTTCGAAGGACGACCCGCAATGTCCTATAGCCACCGGGATGAAATTTGCCTGCCCAAAGGTTGAGGGCCAAGACAACCATAGGTGAGGTACCATCTTACCATAATGAACTAAAGCTGGGATGATACAAATTGTTGAACATCAACACACCGACATCGCACTTGTAAACAGACATGGCACAGAAGTACGAAAGTTGTCAGCCAGAGCAACGCAGGAGAATGCCAAGGGATCTACAGAGTTTCTACTACACAGTACGAACAGAAGTTGATTCTTTCTTTGACAATGAGTGTAAGTCTTGTTCTGTTTTTGAAAGACAGTCAGACTTTAACGAGAGAGACGGAGAAAACTCACGAATACCCCACACGTGTGTGCGCAGGTCCAAAAATTCTGTCAGAAAAGATGAATCCATAGAGTCGGTACAAAATCACTGATGGTTGCCTACCAACATGAAGACCATCGTAAAGTTTCTTCAGCTCAGCGCGGACCCGTGAAATGTCTTCCTTAGACGAAGAAGCATCCGACAGTGCTTTCAAGTCCTTCTCGACAGCCTCAATTCGCCTGACTTGTGCTGTGACCTGTGATGGTTGCTTTATTGGTCTCGCTGGATGTTGCAGGAAGAAAGAAACGCACGGCTTCGGTGCTCAGCTGCAGCTTCTCTACGCTAACTTGAAGAGCTGCCGATGCTTGCTTGAATTCCTCCAGTAGGTGATACGCTGCAAACGAAGAAGCCAGAGAGAAGCCAAAGAGAAAGCCGACAATTCTACAAACATATTCAGGAAACTCCCGAGGTGTAAGAATGATGAAATGCGAACGCACCCGCCGCGAAATCCTCCTACTGGTTTCTTTTGAGGAATGCTAACAGGTGTCTCGTTCATGACTAGTCTCGTCGTCGAGAGTAGACGAGAACTACAGACCAAAGCATTCGTTCTTGATGCCGATGCAGGTCGGAGCAGAAGAGAGGCCATGAGGGCTATATAAACAAGCTCGATGTCGACGTTGAGGTTCGGAATGTGTCGGACATGTGACCGGAAACTCGCGCCTTTCCTTTTGCGAATCCAAGTGGCATTTCTCACAAACTTTCTTCCTCAAGAAGTAGCAATCCGAACAATATGGCGCAGAAACGTGCAAACAGCGGCGAAGGCATTTCAGGACGTGAAAGAAAAAAGCTGAAGATGGCTGATGCGCGTACAATTGCAGTTCAGCCTGTACAATCGAACGCTGAAGCAGGACCTTCTAGAGTGGACAGTGCGCACTCACAAAGGCTGTTAATTGAAGTATTTTATTAATATTGTCCGGTAGGTATGGCTCGTCTTCCAGGCGTTATCGATGTCGAGGCGTTTACAGAGGTTCCACGTTTTGTTCGTAAACAGGATCTCACTTGCTGACACTGGACTAGGCCCGTTCGTTTGAGATCAATGCCATGCAGAATGCTATGAAGACGGCAAGGTAAATGATATTCGACTTCAACTTAATCAAAGCTAACAATCGATTAGCTCGAGCTCAACTCAAAGGGCGTGGCAAGCCTTGCCTCGACACTTGCGTCGCAGGGCCGCTAGCCATGATGTCCGCCGTGTACCAGTTCGTTTACGCGAAAAGGCCAAAGCAGAGGCGCGTCGCCCACATCTTCCAGTTTGGATCGTATCTTAATCATCCTATTCGCAGATGGACGTCAAGAAGGTCATTAATCGGCAAAAGCCAAAGCGTGGCAAGGATAAACGAGTTTCTAAAACCGAGTCGTTTTTGAAGCGTCAGAGTAGGGTTTCATCGTGCTTTTCATGTACGAGGCAAGTCTGATGCTTTCATCTTCTAGGGGACAAAACATGGCTAGAGACTCATCTCTGGCACGCTAAAAGGATGAAAATGGAAAATATGTGGGGTTACCGACTGGTTCATTCTTCGATTTTACTATTTGCGCAAGGGTTTGACTCCGTTAATAGGCGGTCCATCCGTCAGAAAAGGCGTTTCGCCCATCTCATCGTGCCGCAGTCCGCGGGTCTATTCTTCACGATGCATCATATCAGTCCTTGATCGAATTGAAAGGCCCCCAAAAGGTTCTCACAAGAATAATGGACAACTGTTGTGACCCTCAAGAATTGAGTCCGGGTAATAGACGGTGTGTTCGCATCTTCCACTGTGGATACGTATTCAAAGTCTATTAGGTACGTTCTTGGTGCGCGCACCTTGCCCACGCACATATATCAACCAACTCTGTATCCCCGTGGTCTCATCGCTCCCATCACCATTATGTGGAGACCATTCACTAGAAGTAAACCCGAAGCAGCCGAAGAACCAGAAGACACCAGCACAGAGCCCACTCAGGCAAAACGAAGACGTAAAGGGAAAGGGAAGGAAAAGGCGACGGAAGAGACACGCTGAACGATGAAACACTTCGTGTGGTCTGGATTCGATCTCATCCAGCAACTCATGATGAGGTTTTCAATGCTCTTCAAACAGCTGCTTCATCGGTTTTGGATGAAATCAATAAGGAATCAACGTCGGATCAGGTTGTGGACGTTGAGATTGCTGACTTGAGAGGAAAAGTCAACGTTTTTGAAATCATGGGGCCAAAGTCTAGTCAAGTACTAAAAGGTGCTTTACAACCTATTGCCTCCGACGATCGAACCAGTTTCAAAGAGGTATGATTGCTCACACCGTCGTCGCTCTCGTGTTGATCACTTGAACAGTTTTGGTCCTCCTTGGCTGATATTCAAACTACCGGTAGTCTGCCTCGAGGAATGATAGTTGGGTTTACCGTAAATGACCCACGCCTAAAGTTCGCATGACCTCTAATCGTCTTGACATCGTTTTACTAACCTTATCCCAGATTTCCTCCAAAAAACGCGAAGCTTAACGTATCCACTGCCCCGAATGTCCTCACTATGCCATCATCCGCATTGGCGCAAAGCGATGTCTGGGACGAAACTACTCGTAATGCTTTGAAGACGCCTAGATACAAGAAGAAGGATCTCGATGAAAGGCGCTCGAAGGTACTTCTGCATATTTTCCATCTACATTTACTACGCTTATCCGCTCGCGGTAATAGAATGCTATCCCTGGAACTCACCTCACTGCTCTCCGTCAAGACGACCGTGTTCCTGTCATTCTTATCCAGCGCTCACTGGAAAGCCCCACCTTGGCAAGCACCTCTAATGGCGAAAAACGTCGTCCTGGAAGTGCCGAGGACGGCGAGGCCATTCATGGTTGGACGTTGATCATTCCCGCGGGGTGGTCCATGGCATTCTTTTCTTCTCTCACATACACGGGCACTCGTGTAGGCGGACAACGCGAATGCCAATCGCAGGCATTCGAATCCGGAGTCTCCTACTTTCCTCGAGACTACCCATTCACTTCCGCATATGACAAGTATGCCCAGGAATACGAATCTGAGACCAGAGAAAGCTGGGAGCGGAAACCCCCAGCGAAGAGACCGAATTTTGAAAAACTTGGAACGAAAAGTCCTTGGCGTGCTGATTGGGAAGCGGTTTTGGGGATATCGGAAGAGGGCGCGGGTGATGGCTATGTCAGCACGCAGAGGGACGAGGAAGCAGGCAGGACTACTCCTTGGCTTTTACGCGGTCCTACGGCAATGATCAATAATCTCTCAAACCTTTTCAGCACCGATGTTGGTCTCCTGGCCGAGGTGAACCGAATTCGAACGAAACGTGGTCTTGGACCTCTCGACAGTGCAATCAATTCTGGAGACTTGCTGAAGGGAGCTTTGGTTACTGTCAAAGTCAAGATGTACAAGAGAGGTTCACCGGAAGATTTGGCGGTTATATACTCCATGTCTGATGACGAGCTGATCAGCTGGGAAAAGTCGACTCGCAAGTCAATAACAGATCTTATGGAAGATGATAACGGTTCGGAGGTAGGCGTCGCTCAGGATCTTGGCTTCCTTCCCTCTCTAAACTACTATCAGGAATTGGGGTATAACTCTGAGTCTTCACCCGTCATCGGGTATGTGACGACGGGTCATTTCTCGCTTTTGCGAGGGGAAGGGTTTGCGCTTGGTGCCGTTCCGCTAACAAAATTTCTCGAGCTGAAAGAACAAGCACGAAGGTGGGGTTTTTTTTTCAATGTTCCACGACTTTCAGTATCTGAACTTGATTCCAGATTATGCAAATCAGAGACCGTTGTCCCGGTCAAAATACGCAATCCGGCCTCAGAGACTTGTCGGGCAGCTTACATACAAGTTACAGATCTATAGCTTCACATGTAAAGCAAATTGGACGGCCGTCCGGGGTCCCCGTATGTTTTCCTTGGCGATCATACGAGGAGGAATTCCCGTTTTAATCAATACTTATACTGCCACGGTTTGCGATCGCCCGTTTTTTGAGGGGAGGTGGTTTCAAGTATTTTCATTCATTGCGATCCATGTGCATGAGGTGCTAGCCTGCACCGCAGCGCAAGCGTCACAAGATTACGATGCCTGAATGATAGGCCGATGGAGTACAATGAGTCCCGAGAGGAGTATTACACGCCGATATTATATGTACATAATAAACACCGCATTATTGGAACATCGATGAAGTTCTTGACAGTCAACAAGGTATTTGTACAGAAGACGACTACCAGAGTGTCTGAATATATAGAGGGATAAGTATTTGCACTGGGATGGTATATCAAGTGGGGAATACAATATCAGTCAAGAAACGCAAACACAGCTCGCGACAATTCATCTTCCAACTACTGACCGCTTGACGACCCAGCAGCGCGAGAAGATCCTGGCAACAGGCTATCATAAGCCGGCGGAATTTCACTGGGACCAGCATCCTGGTGTTGAATGACACCGCTTGAGCCCGCGTAATCCGGATTAGCGACGCCCATGTGTTGCCTCGCCTCGCGTTCTTTAGCCGACATTCCACCTGCACCGCTTGAAGACGGGGCCGACGACGGGGCCTGGGCCTGCTGGGGCTGGGACTGGGGCGGAACCCCGGGTATCAAAGACTGTGGTATCGGTGCTGCATACGGATTGTATAACGCTGGGTGCGCTTCCGATGAGTACTGCGACATCGGTGGCGGGGATGCAGGCGAGGCGTTGTAGTAGTTCCCGTAGCTCTGTCCTGAGCTCCCGTGGCTATTCTCGGTGCTCGCGCTCATAGGGAACGGTGAGACAACCCCGCCACCGATGTCCGTCCCGCCAAGCCGGCCACCCATCCCGTCGTCCTGATCGACGTTGAGACCAACGTCCGGGGGCCGCGCCACTCGGTCGGGGTCGAAGTTCCCATCAAAGAGGTCATCGAAGCGATTCTTTTGGTGGCGTTTGTAGAAGAACCAGATGATAAAGAGGATTATGGAAAGACCTGCTACGCCGCCTATGGTGCCACCTACGATAGCACCTGTATTTGAGGATGATGATGATGATGAGGAGGAGGAGGAGGTTGAAGCTGCAGGAATGGTAGACGTGTATGTCACCTGCTGTCCGTTCGACTGGGTAACGATGACTGTCGTGGCGATAGCAGAGGTTTGTTGTTGGGTGTTCTGCGCACCACTTTGGCCTGAATTGGTATTGTTGCTGCTCTGGGATTGGGTAGCAGAGGTTTGTCCCGAGGTCGCGGTGTCGGTAGAACCAGTGCTGGTCCCTGAAGTATTGGTGTCACCAGTGGACGATGACGATCCCGTGGATGGAGCACTGGTGCTGCTGGAGCTCTCACTCGTGGGACTGGTGCTGCTACTGGTGCTAGCCTCCGTCGTACTCGACGACGAGGACGAGGAAGTGATCACAGACGACGAGCTCGATGTCGCAGAGGTCGCGGTGGTCTCAGCACTCGTGGTCGGTGCTGAAGACGACATTGGAGGCAGAAATTTTCAAGGTGACGGTGAAAGAATAAGCCTGGCCGCGTTATTACATGCAGGACAAGAAAAAACTCGGTTTACATATTACCGCATAGGTCATGCGGTGCTCGGCCCGGGTCTTGGTTAGTCAGCAGTACAGCGCTTGAACAGCACCAACACGATGTACCCTTTATTTGAAGGACGCATGGGTAGGTCAATCATGCGCGTTTCTCTGCCGAATTGACCTTCTTCGATAGGCTGTTTTAGTCCCTCTGTTTCTAAGGCAATTCTTTGCGCTTGGGGTAAGCCATCTGGGCTTCTCTGCGGGCATTCAGTAAATAGACGAATAGTACAAAATGGTGGTACCCTCACCCATTCAGTCGAAGATTTTCACAGAGCCGATTCATTCTTTTGTAACGGCCTGGAAGATCCGTGGTTGGAGAAGTATGTCATTACAGTCTTCTTCATCTCGCATGCACTTATACTTTCAAAGGTTACTTGCTAGATCATTCATCGTTTGTTTCCTTAGCAGGATCCGATACTTTGGGCTTGATTAATTGATTCGTGAATAGGTCATACATCCAAACTGGATTCTCAAATCCTCTCAGAGAAATTTCCTATGCCTATCTCCAAATACGTACTGGACGGTACGTCTCATTTTACCGACACGAAGCCTTGACAAACGATTTGCAGATCTCTTTGATTCCCGCAAAGTCACCTTTGAAGACCAGCATAATAGACCTCAAACTCCCGTCGTGTCTTCAAGGACCAAGGTGGAAAATTGGCGAGCGAACCTGACGAAACGACCCCACGAAGATATCGAAGACTCTTTTACTTCTATAGACTTGCGTCCGCCCAAGAAACCGAAACTTGAACCAATGCCAAAATCTCGTCCCGCTGCTACTATGATCCCGGACTCTCTGCCTCTGCTGAAGACCCAGAAACAACAATTAAGCCCACCGCAATCGCCTCCTAGACGCATCGACCTTGCCAGACATCGACCGCATCCCGTCTGTACCGTTGAAGCTTTCAAGAAACGCTGCAAGATCCCTTCGTATGTTATCATCAGCCTATATGCCGTCCGTTCCCTTGATGGAATCATCAGTTCTCACGAGACGTTCTGGACTGCTTTGCATGACGAACATATCAAATCAGGCTCGGTGCGACTACCTATAGCTACTCTCTTGAAAGCACCGCCAGTAAAGGTGACGCGATTCGTGCCACACAAGTTCTATCGCCAGAAGGAGTTTACTGCTTCGAAGAGATGATTTCTAGTGCTTGCTCTGGCTTGGTTGTTATGCTTTTCGAGATGTTTGTGTGCCATCACATTCTATGTATGCTATGTACCAGAACGCTGAGCGAAGTGATAAATTAATTTTTATCGTCAGACGAAACGCGCAGGCTCGAGCTAAACCATAGCAAATACAATGTTATCTTTGGCTAGCGTGCAAACTGAATCTCTCTCGCTACTCTAAGACTACAGTGCATCCAATGTCATTGTTCTCAGGTAAACGAGCAAAATATTATTAGCTATCTTTGTCGACTTTTCGTGAAGGTGACGCGTCTTAGTTAAGCTAGAAAACGCGAGGGAAAATGCACGTGTCACGCGTCACCAAGTATCGTCCGATGTCGTCTTGAACCTTTTCCCTACCCTCACAATGTCAGCCTCCTCCAAAGACGTTTACCTCGTTATCGGGGGCAGTGGATTTTTAGGCCGCCATATCGTGAACCAGCTCCTCGAGAGAGGCGACAATGTCTCTGTTTTCGATATTGTACAAAGATATCACGATGTGCCTTTTTATTCTGGGGATATCAGCGAACAAGATCAAGTCGCAGCAGCTTTGCGAAAGGTATGTCTTGCCAAAATTCTGCTGCTGCGATCAGCCAATGATTATTCCTCGTAGAGTGGTACCACCTGTATAATCCATGTCGCCTCTCCTCCACACGGCCTCAAGGACCCCTCTTTGTACTGGAAAGTCAACGTCGATGGCACAAAAGCAGTGATAGCTGCTGCCCAGGAAACCGGCGTTCGGAAACTCGTTTTCACCAGTTCTGCAGGAGTAGTTTTTAACGGGGCGGATATCGTCGACATTGACGAACGGTTACCTCCCCCCGACAAACCCATGGATGCGTATAACGATTCCAAGGCCCACGGGGAAGCGGCCGTCCTGGAAGCCAATGGTAAGGGGGGACTATTGACTGTTGCTTTGAGACCCGCTGGAATATTTGGGTGCGTGTTTTAGTACTTTCATTCCATTCTTAGTCACAGTTCTCATGCAAACAATCAGTCCTGGAGACCACCAGGTCATGGCTGGCCTATATGCAGTCTACGAAAAGGGCCAAACTCATTTCCAGATTGGCGACAATACCAATATCTTTGATTGGACATATGTTGAGAATGTCGCTTATGCACATCTGCTTGCCGCAGACAAACTTTCCCTTCCTGCACCCGCCCCACCCTTCGATGAGCTATCCGAAGACGAGAAGAAACGATACAGTCTAGAAAAGCTGCCTGAACTTACCCCTGCCGAAAAGAAAATCTGGAGTATCCTCTTCCGTCCATTGACTTGACCACAGGCACTCGGCGGTACCTACTAGCGATGCCCGGCCACTGGGGCCTTACATATCACCGAGCCCCAACGCCGAAAAACTCTTGACAGCCTTCCACGACCCCGAATCTGCCTCTGCTTACCGTCCAGTCGTCCGAACGCGCTTCGACGCGCTTGGCGACTCTGCAATCACCCGCTCCAAACTCCTTTATCCCGACCACAGCCCCCTCGCTGTCGCTGGTCAAGCCTTCTTCATTACCAATGGCGAGCCCTGCTACTTTTGGGACTTCATGCGCGTCGTATGGCATCAGCTCGATCTTATCTTCCCCGATAAGCGGAAGCCGAGATCACCCTTCGTTCTGCCGAAGCCGGTGGGGATGGCTGCGGCGACGCTGCTGGAGTGGATTGGGTGGATTACTGGGAGACCGGCTGCACTGACGCCGTTTAGGGTGACATATAGCTGTGCGTCGAGATGGCATAATATTGAAAAAGCGAGGAGGGTTCTGGGGTACGAACCCAGAGTGAGTTTGGAAGAGGGCGTGAAGAGACTGGTGACAGTATGCTGTTTCCCCTTGCTTTGATACAACAACTGATTAATTTTTTTGCAGTGGTGGAGCGCGGAATATGTAGCAGGGAATATCAAGGGAGGACACTAAGTGTCGCTGTAGATAAAGCGCTACATCATGATACCATTTATCTTATTTTTGCTTGCATCTAGAATATCGTGGAACGTAACAATCATGGGCTATGGCATCAAAGTTACAAGAATACATGTGGCTACTGATTTTACAACTTCCGGAAGAACAATAAGGTGAATGCTGAGGTAACTGCGATGGATAGGGTAAAACAAGGATAGAAAGCAATGCGACGAGAAAACAACAGCGGTGGGCAGAGCGGTGACTAGAAGGAAAGGTGATAAGATGACAACGATAATTATTGGAGGATCTAAGATAAAGTGATATTGCGCCACGATTATCGAAGCTCCTGCGAGAGGTGGCTTTTAATGTATTCTTTTTCTCACAAGTTTTTTTGCCCTTAGAGGGTTTCCGATGTGTGTTCCCCCGACTGAGTAGTGCAGCAGCTAGCTCATACTGGCGTAAGCACTCGGGATCTTCCTCAGCCGCGGGTATGTAGATGACAGGCGGATGCTGCCTGGGCTCAGGCTCAGGCTCGGCAAGGGCGAGAGATGGAATTATGGGAGGGAAAATGTCGAAACAACTGCGACGCGACAGGATAAGATCGTTCATGCTGTTATATGAGTCAGGACGGGCATGAGCGATACGCGGAACGTCCATTCTGAACGGGGAGTCAGAGAGCAGCAGGTTGGTGTAGAGCGCAGGGGGAGGGGGGATGCAGACATGTAAGAAGGTGCCCTCGGGAAAACCCTGTGCACTGGGCGGTGGCGGGAGAATGGCAAGGCGCTCACGGTGGCGCGAGAGTTCTGAAGGGGACCGCCGTGCTGTGGGTGAGAAGGTCGACGGCGAAAGACTCCTGCTTCTGAGCAAAGATGATGCAGAGCCAGAGTGGGAGATGGAGATGGAGGCATTCTCTATGGTGACCCTCTTCAGTTTCATTACGGAGCGTATAGTGGTTGTTCGTGGCGGCGTTAATTGAAAACGGGGGCTCTTTGGCATGATGAACAGTTTTATAGAGAAGCTGTCAGAAATTTGAACAACGCAAATGTCCTAGAATCGTAATGTTCCTTGATGTGGCTGAGAGGTGCAGTAAGTAAACGCCGGGTAAGCATTGTACAATAAGAGGTAAGGTTTCTTGTTTCTCCGTTGCCAAATCAATACTAGTTCGACTTAACCCATAGTAGGTACTCTACAGTCAAGTACCGTTTTGGTAGCCTCGATTTTTTTTACGGACGATTACTGCGAGAAGACACGGTCCCAGTTCACATACAGTATGCACTGGAGAAGTGCGAACCAACGGACGCAGGGTGATTTTGATTCCGTTTCAGCATAGAGTACAATAGCCGCGAAGCGAAGAAGGGACCTTGACGAGTTATTGTAAAAAGTAGAAGGGTCAAATCTCGGAGGCTTTGAAAAGAACACCCGGCCCATTCGGGACCGGGCCGCCATGCGAGTCTCGCGTGCAACTCTCGTTTCGGAGACCCGCCAATCTGCTTGGTGTGCTGGTCCAGCATAGCAACTAACCTATTACAGCTGTTCCGTTGACATATTTTCCAATTTTTCTTTTTACATTTAATCTTTGCTGTACTTGTGGTCTCCTTTCATCTATTCAGGCAAGCTACTAAAATTCCCCACCTTATTAATTCTCGGTGAGCACACGTTTCATTCTCTCTGACTTGACAGAGCGCTGAGGAAAGGACAGCAATGGGGGCGACCCTTCCAGTTGACCTATACCGATGCATTGTTGAGCACTACTCACAGGAAGATCGCGGGACGCTTCTCTCCTTGATGTTCACATCGCGTGCGTTCAACTATGAAGCAGAGCGTATCCTGTATCAATCATTCAACAACTTCTGCAATATTACCACCCAAACACTCTTCCTCAACCGCGTAATTTCGTGTCCACGCGTTGCCAAATTCGTCCGGAGCTATAAGCTCTTCATCACCTTCAGTATCGAACCGCTGTCGGATTTTTTGACACTCTTACATACCGCCTTTCTCGCACTCGTCGAGCTCAAGTACCTCGGGTTTCGCACCCTTGGGGGCTCGTCTGCCGCACAAATTCTCACAGGGTGCACATTCCAGCTCGAGGAGCTCGACTGGGACTGCTCGTGCGACGAACAACTTCTCATCGAATTTTTGTCGACACAGAAGTCGCTCAAGTCGTTTATAAGCTGCTGGGACCCCTCTCGTATTCCTCCACCGTCTGTGGATGTCGTGCCCTTTCTCACCTCCCTCCGCGGGAGATACGGTCTGATACAGACGTTCCTTCCTGGGCGGAACATCACGAATCTGGACTGGATCCCAGACCTTGATGACCCGGATCCAGACACGGCCCTTCTCGCTGATTCTCTAGCAAATGTCCGTACGATGACGTTTGGAGGTTATTTCATGCGCCCAAACCTGTCCACGATAGCACAGTATCTCGGACAGGTCAGGAACTTGGAATTAAGAGGAGTGCAGGTACGTAGTCATCTACCCTTCCTGAGAACTTCTAACGAGCGGGGGCGAATCAGGCAGACGACTTGGACTGTGTCCACCTGATGCCCAATTTAGAGGTGTTTAAGATCTCTATGCGACCCGTGCTTGGATTATCGATACTCCGGAGCGACCACAACGCCGTTGTCATCAAACTGTTCAGCGGGTGCGCAAATTGGAAGTCATCACCATCGCATCCAAAAAGCACGATTTCTGGGCGCAAGATTACAGAAAGTGGGTGCGGAAGGATTTCACGGCTCATAACGGACAAGGTGGGTGTTTCAAACGACGGTTTGAATTTATCTGATTTTGGGTTATTAATTTTTTCTAGGGACCATTCCGTGGACGGATATCCCGTATGTTGTAAGTTAACGGAAGCGTTTCCAGTTGTTTCAGCGTGAAATTTTGATACCAGCTTAGTGAATAGCGTCCTCATGCTATT
Organism: Armillaria gallica; assembly: GCA_037576215.1. Classification (NCBI taxonomy): domain Eukaryota; kingdom Fungi; phylum Basidiomycota; class Agaricomycetes; order Agaricales; family Physalacriaceae; genus Armillaria; species Armillaria gallica. Next base: position 691,590 of record JBANDB010000010.1, read on the forward strand.
TCCCGAGTTATCATTGTGGAGGCTACGACGTATGATCAAGCCCCAGCCGATGAACGTGGGAAACTGGTGTGCTTTTCACCGCTTTGTTTGCCTACTCGGAACTGATGCACCGTGTAGCCTTCGCAAGTTGAAACGTTGACGAGCGGCCTGGACGCGGCGAGTACTTATGACACCCATCCATATCATTAAGGAATAATGGGCTCTTTATAATAATCGTAAGGGTAATAGATGTTCAAAGTTGTATTATAGGTAGTGACTACCTGAATAGTCAGATCGAGATATCCTCTGGTTAACATTATTGTAAACCTACCGGTAGATCAATTCGCACCGGTGCCCTCTGCGCCTACCCTTAAATCGGTCAAAAGATCTTGTAATCGTCGACGTAATTTCACTACAAACTCCTCGTCATCCGAGGAAGGAGGAGGCTGGTGTAAATTGTAAGTTTATCATCCAACCATACACAGAAATATCGAACCAGTTGATCCAGAAGATACTAAGGTTTGGAATTTGAGCATGGAAATATGCATAAAATCAACAGCGGCCGACACACCTCTACTTCGTCTATTGTCTGTTACACATAACTTCGAAGTAAGATTTGGTGATAGAATTTCGGAACAAACAAACCAGTACGATGGGTCCTCTATCGTGGAAGATAAGTTGACAATTGTTGCTCATGTTCAAGAACTACTCGCCTATTCATTGTATAGTCTAAGTGGTATCGATCTAAGGTGGTGGTGGTACTGCCGCAACCAATAAGGAACGTGCGTCGCTTCGGCTTACTCGACTCCCCAAATCCGTTCGGCTATTTCGGTCCGACGGCTTTCCTCCATATGCTTTCTGGATCGGGTATCGTGATTCAAGATTCCATACGATCTGCATGGCAGTGCATACGAGTGAAGATTTTCTTGCTCTTGCACAGGAAATGACGACATGCTCTTCCTTGATAGAGATTTAAAAGCTAGGTTCTCTATAATGATATCTCTCTTTAGATTTTATGCTTTAGTGGGCTCTCCGATATCTTCATTCCACTTTCCAGGACATGGTCAACAACGGGAAAACAGTAAGTGGAAGATGAGCCCTACAATTTCTGGGTGTCGCTGAATAAATCGTTGCATCATCTCCATGGGCTCCTCCAGCGCTGTTGAGTGTACATATCAACTTCCGAGTCGAATGACTAGGTTAAATATAGGCGTGCCAAGGTTGATGACTTCGACTCCCCGTTCTTTGAGAAAGGATTCTGGTCCGGTGAATGTTGTGTTCTCGCCTATGACGACCCGCGAAATGCCAAAAAGAAGGCACGCGCCGGAGCACTGTAGAACTAACGTTAGAGTCGTATTCTGATACGTGAAAGGCTCGACGCACTGACCATCGGACAAGGCGACAGTGTAGTGTACATTGTGCATTTTGCGTAGATGCTTGGTGGCAGGCGTCCGGCAGCGTTCAGGCAGTCTGTTTCGCCGTGCTTGATAGCACTATTCTCCTGCACCCTTCTGTTCCGCCCTACAGCGATAATCTTTCCGGTGTCATCTACCAGGGCAGCTCCGACTATAAGGGTTTGAAATCCACATATTAATTAAAGAAAAAGATTGACACTGTCGTACTGGGAATGCCGCCCTCTGCAAAACCAATCCTAGCTTGCTCGATGGCATATTGCATACCCTTCAGATCTCGCTCTGAAGGTGATCGAGTCGCGACTGTTTTCTGCTCAATATTTCCGCCTGAAAGAACCATTGTCTGGCGCAGAAATCTCTGGTTATGCGAGGCCTGTAAGGGGATGCCAAATTCAAGCCAAATTACGAAGTTAAGAGTGAAGCGGCCCGGGGCCCGGGGGTCGTTTCATAAGCTGCTTATATAATAAGATTCAGCCTAATTAAGGAGTTCGCTGTGTTTATTGAGGTCATTGCTCTTCATTGCTGTAACCTCATGGCGTTCCACGTTAAGCTCGTTGCGACTTACCATGAGCATCCCAGCTTCCGTAACAACTATACCTACACGAGCTAGAACCTGTCTCTCCTCTGGGAAAAGCCTGATAGGAAACGCATTTCTTCGTTCCAAAGAACGCAGTCAGAAAATTACTCACATATGGGCCAGAGCTCTCAAATCCACCGTGAAGGGACTGGACTGCTTCCATAATACGTGTGGAATGACTCAGAGCCATACCGGTAGGTTGGTCTATCTCCATTGATTGACGTGAACTGACCAGTATATAATATTCAGTACACAAAGGCAATGTCACGGCCGAGCCAAACCCGAAATCTGATTCGAATGATACTCTATCACTTCTCCAGAGAGATGACTCGCTTGAAAATGAAATTATGAAAACGCACCTGGCCAATGTTTGTCGCGTCTTGATATCTTTCCTTTTTATTAGTATTGATACATGTAAACTTCAGCAATGGGATATCAATAATCTGGATGAAATGGTACAGGATTATCGTCAAGCGTTGTCTCTTAATCCCCCTGGTCATCCGGATAGACCCTCATCATTAACGGGTCTCGGGGACGTCCTATATGTGCGATTTCTACAAGGGGGCCGCCAGCTTCAGCACCTTGACGAATCCATCAAGCTTCACCAGGAAGCTATACCTCTTTATGACCCCGAAGATCCAGGTCTTCCAGATGCCCTCAGTAGTCTGGCTGTTGCTTACATGGCTCGCTTTGGACAAAGAGGGGACATAAATGATCTCGACGAGACGATTGCACTGCATCGTCATGCCCTCTCCCTTCGTCCACCTGATAATCAGGACCGTGTAGACACTCTTCATGACCTTGCATGTGCCATCCAAAGACGCTTCGACGCCTGTGGACAGGCCGAAGATCTTGAGGAAGCCATCACTCTTCACCGCCAAGCATTAGTCCTTCAACCCCCAGGACACCCGGATCGTGCAATCAGCCTGAACCAGCTTGCCGTATCCCTGCGCTCTCGCTTCGAAAGACTAAATCGACCAGAAGATATCACCGAGTCTATAACATCATTTCACAAAGCTCTCGCCAATTATCCCTGTCAGCATCCGGACTACGCCCTAACATTGGGAAATCTCGGTTCTGCCCTTGAGATACGATACAGGGAGCAAGGTCAATTTGAAGATCTCGAAAACGCTCTTGCCGTCCAACAAGAGGCTCTACAGCTCTTTCATTCCGACAATCCAGACCGACTCTCCTGTTTAAACAACTTGGCTAATATCATGGTCACCCGGTTTAAGACGCGGGGAGGCAGTGTTGATGTTCTGACAAAGGCCATTGGATTCTATCAAGAAATCGTTTCGGCACGAAGTGATAATGTTGAGCGAGCGAAAAGTATCAATAATCTTGCATCCACTCTCCTGGACCGCTTCGAGTATCAAGGACAGTTTCAAGACCTTGATGAAGCGATCATCCTCCACCGACAGTCACTCTCCCTTCGACCGCACGGACATCCAAAACGCGCGGACTCCCTGATAAACTTCGCTGTTGCGCTCGTAGTGCGTTTCAACCAACAAGGCGGAGTAGTAGATCTCGATGAAGCGATTACACACCTTCGTGAAGCGTTATCACTTTGCCCACCAGGGCATCTTGATCGCTCGATGGTTCTCAACAACCTCGCGAACGATATCAGAATACGTTTCGAACGAAGCAGATCACTAGAGGACCTGAACGAAGCCATTCAGTTCCATCGAGCTGCATTGGATCTATCCCCTGAGGGCCATCCCGACCGCCCTTCCTCGTTGTACAATCTCGGTATTGCGCTCTTAGCACGCTTCGAGAATTGTCATGATATTGAAGATCTCCATGATTCCATTAGTCTTCACAGAGAGGCTGTCCAGCTTCATCCACCCGGTCATCAGGATCGTGCAATGGCGCTAAACTACCTGTCTATTGCTCTTGGAGCACGGTTTAGTGCTCAGGGAAAGGCAGAAGATCTTGACCAGGCAATCGTATATGGGGAAGAGTCCGAACAATTAGCGGTCACAACGAATCAGCCTACATCAGCTCGCATTTCGACTAACTTGGGTATGTCGTACGCACTGCGGGGTAACATTGACCTCGCATGCTCGCGATTTGAAAGCGCAACTACCTATATCCATGCAGCCTTGGCAGACAGGTTTCAGGCTGCCCGTGTATGGGCAGACAAGGCGCACAATTACAAGCATCCTTCTGCTCTCACAGCTTACCGCACCGCATTAGTATTGGTTGAACGTTGCTTGGTCACTCGGACAACCGTCGAATTACAACGCGAATTCCTTGCACGATCTGAAACGAAGAATCTACCCGCACTAGCAGCCGCCTGTGCTATCGAGCTAGGTGCCTTAAAAGATGCGGTAGAGATGCTCGAACAGGGAAGGGGTCTACTTTGGTCTAAATTGCGGGACTACAGGTCTCCCCTGGAGGCAATCCACAAAGTGTCTCCCGAGCTGGCTGATACATTCAAAGAGATTAGTCTTCAGCTCGAACATCTCGCAACATCCTCAGCAAGTTCATCTTGGCTGGGCAAAGTGACCGCTTCGCTGGATTCCTCCGCAGCATTTGATACCAAAGTTCAGCAACAGCATCTTCTCTCAAAGAAACGGGACGAGACGATTAGCAAGATACGTATGCTTGATGGTTTCCAGGATTTCCTCCAGATCAAGCCGTTCGAAATACTCAAGAAAGCGGCAGACGAAGGCCCCGTGATAATTATCAATATTACGAAGATTCGCTCGGATGTCGTTATCGTACTGCCGTCGGGCTCCCTGCAGCTAGTGCCACTATCTTCAGACACTCCAGACGTGATGTCTCGTCTTGTCCGTCAGGTTGCTGAAGTTGGTAGACATGTTCGGAAGACGGCAGTCTGGAATAGCAATGGTCAGAAGAGTGTCACGCTTGCTATATTGCGTAAACTGTGGACTCAAATATGCGGCCAAGTTGCTCGTTGTCTCCAGAACATGGGCATACCGGAACAATCTCGTATTTGGTGGTGTCCGACAGGCCCTATCTCTTCACTACCTCTACATGCAGCTGGACCATTCTCACCAGAAGACGAGCGAAGCTTGATGGACATGTATATGTCATCTTATACACCCACCCTTTGCTCTTTAATACAAGCTCGTCGACTCGGAGACAGTCAAAGCCAGAATCAAAGTATAAAATTGCTTGCTGTCGGACAATCAAATTCATTATCAAAGGTGCAAATGTTGAAGCTTCGATGATCAACAGAAACTAATACTCCGGCATAGGTCAAAGAAGAGCTCAGGCGGATCGAACATCTCTTTGCGGACCAAGCCCAGGTTCTCGATGGGAGTGTTGCAACACCAGACGCAGTCATAGCCCAACTCAGAGACACTTCATGGGTGCATTTTGCTTGCCATGGACACTTAGAAACTCTCAACCCCTTTGAATCCTCATTTGTTCTCCACCAGGGCAATTTATCTCTTCTCCAAATTATGGACGCGCACATACCAGATGCAAATTTGGCCTTCCTTGCAGCATGTCACAGTGCCGCAGGTGACAAGGGAGTCCCGGATGAAATTCTCAGTTTGGCTGCTGCAATCCAATTCTGTGGTTTCCGTAGCGTCGTGGGGACGCTTTGGACGATGTCAGATAAGGATGGTCCAGAGCTCGCTCAGAAGTTCTATTCGTATTTGTTGCGCGAAGGTGTGGATTGTGCTGATTGGAGGAGTTCTGCGATGGCGCTACACTTAGCGGTGCAAGACATGCGTCACCAGGGAATTCCCGCAGAACGGTGGGCCACATTTATACACATTGGTGCCTAGCAAGTAAGTATATGACATGGATCATCATGTTTATGTATACACAGATGTCTTGCGTACGTGTATGAGAAGTCATCACACTTTTTCTTAGTACTAGCATTCATATGCATCAAGAGTTGTCATCTCAAGCAGTGGGCTTCTGTTTTTATGAAGCGGTAGGAGGTAAAGCCTGAGGTCACGCCGTAATTACGTGACCGCGACAAGTCTCCACGGTCTCGGCTTGTGCTGCTACCACCACCTTCATGCAGGTAGCATGAATTCATCCGCCTTTATCCAGCACTACACCGCACCTCTCAATCAAAATTTCCATATATTAGGCGCGATAAATGAAGTTTCCAGCCGTGATTTCTTCACTACCGCCACCGCCGCCCTCCAAGACACAGCTCGGAAGCAAAAGCTGCGATCTCTACTAGCCTCCCTCGAAAATCCCGCCGTTGTATCGCGTCAGGTACTCGACGACGCCATAGAGTTCTCCATTCAACTGCAAGAAAAGACTCACATCTCCGGCCTTCCTGACAATGTAGACAAGGACCAGGAGCAACAGGCCTTGCAGCGCGCCGTCGTCAACAAGGTAGCAATCGCCCTGTACGCTAAATCTATGGACACGTTTCTCTCGGAGTCCATCGAGCTGGAAGACGAATCTGAATGGTGGGCGGACGTTGAACGCTCTTGGGCGAATGTGTTTTGGTATCTCCTTCAAAGCAAGTCTGTTCGCGATGACTATAATGACAATGGCGCTCTGATCATATATGACTTACAGCTTTTCCTGGCCGATGTATCAATGTTTGGAAGGTCGTGCTGAACGCAATTCAGAACGAACATCCCTCACGATTTACTTTTGCCACTCTTCGTCAACCCCTACGGTCTCCCTTCCAGCCGTCTATCCTTCTATCTTCTCTCTTTCCCCACACCACGTCTCAAGCGCCCTCTTCGTTCTTCTTGCCATTGCACACCACCCCCGTTGGGTTTCTCCATACTTTCAGGAGTGCCGTCATGCGATGCCTCCATTCATTATGGCGGTTCACTATTATGCCGCTGGAGTTGACCAGGGCCGAATGTCACTTGAAGAAACGAGAACTACGTAACATGAGGGATGAAAGGGCTAAAGTTTTGGGAAACCTTGGCACCTTGAGACAGTCGCTTGCCGATTCATTTCAAAGTCTTCAAGCTGGAGATGAATATCTAGTATCCGAACTTTCCACCTTTGCAGGTGTTCTAAAAAGTGCGGTCGAAGGAAAATCACCCTCGGACGAGTTTCAGAGCAGAGCCTCGGCACTTTCAGATTTCCGTGACATCCAAAATATCACCCTCCCTTCATGCATAACTGCCTACGCGACTACCTTAAAAGAGCGACAGCTCCGTAGACCATCTCGATTCGTACTATTATGGCCAAAACTTCTCCTAGTCCCTCCTTTAGTGGCATACACCGTCCGTTCTCTGTATGCTTCTCGAGCCAGTTTAGTTCAGATGGCATTGGATGCACACGAGACGGTTAGAAGCTTCATTCTGGGATGGCTCGTAGAGCCTTGCCTGGACATCATCCATACTGTTCGTGCTCGCGGCGAAGATGGGGTCATCGTCCAAAAGGAAGGCGTAGCGGCTGATCTTGAGGTAGGTCAAGAACCTTATCATGATCATTCGTCGCTTATATTGTTCTCAGTCATTGGAACGGATGACAATATCGCTTGCTAAGGATCACTTGCATTATGGCCCGGATGAACTAGCAGAGCTCTCCAAGCAAGTCAAATTTGGAGACATCACGCCCGTCCTCAAGTTGTATGAAAACGACATCCGCAGCCCTCTCAGATCCGTGATAACAGGCAATCTCCTTCGCACGCTATTCATTCAAGTCCAGAAAGCCAAGGTTTATAGCGCTTTTGTTTCCCCTGGTTCTTCCATTAACCTTTATTCAGGTTGATATTGATCAAGCTCTATTCGGAATTGACAAACTATTGAAGTCCCAAGGTCTGTAGGCGAATTGTGGATGACATACTGATTCTAATAGAACATCGCAGAACTGACGTTTGCGTTCGTCGGTGTGGCACCTGCCTTTGGAATCATCTATCTCCTTAGTGGCTACCTCAGGAGGGTATGGGCTGGTGGTCGAGGACGAGGTCGGTATGGCGGGAAGTATAAGCGCACTAGCGTTTGGTTCATTATGCGGTATGCGTCTCACGGCGAAGCTTATCATCGCTCGCTCACAATACTGCTCGCAGACGTATCGAACGTCTTTTGACCTCTGGACCGCAACACACTACCTACGGCCAAGGTGTCTCCCCCCTTACAGCTGGTCTGCTTCTAGTATCCGTCGCTCATCTCCGTGCATACGGAGAAAAATATCTTCCTTCTCGTTCCCGACTGCGTGAAGGATTTTTGGAAGATGTGGAAGACCTGTCGAATCCCGAGCTTGACAGGCACGAGAAAAGAATGGTGGTTGAAAGAATGTGGAGGAGTTGGGGTCATACTCTGGGGTGGGGAAAACTTGAGGGCAGCGAGAGGCTGATGATATGAACGAAATGTTCATAGTTCGAATTCTATACGAACACCTCGGTCGATTAGTTTGGGAACTTGAGTCTTCACGAATATCGCGGCCTTTTCCCACAATGACGAATCCATGAAGAAACGGAACTTGACTGTTCGTATGGAGGGAAGTCTGGATAGGATATGGTCTACTTGGGACCAGGAAACTTCTTGGAGAAGGTCCACGGTATGCGCCATTATCGCGAAACGGACACACTCCAAGTCCTCGGACTTTATTTGGGATAAGAGGTCTGATAACCACGAAAGCCCACCGATGGCATACGTCCTATTTATGTCCAGAGAACGCAAGTGAGTGTTGGCAGCAAGTTTGAAATACTCTGCTGCAAAGACTCCTGGCCCGAACATCATTATTAGCTCGTTAAAATGTAAATACCATGCTAACCTGGCTGGAGTCGATCAATTTCAGGCTCGCATAGCGATAGGTGCTCGAGTGAAGGACCAAGCTGGTGCACAAATTTGCCTATGCTTTCCATGCTCGCACTGTGCACGGACGTAAAAGTGGCGGAACGGATCATTATACGATGTTCTGTAAGCCAGTGCAGTAGAAAAGTAACGTGCATCTGCTGTACGTTCAGCAAGGCGAGCTCTGGAGGAGGGGCAATCATAGTATCCGTCACCACACGTCTAGGATCTTCAATGAAGCCAAGACGCGTGATGTAGAGGGAGGACATCCTTGGGAAAGAGGCTATGAGCTGCAATACTTCCGTAGGCGAGGTGAATCGGCAAAAGAACAAGGAAAAGGAGGTAACTTTGAGGAAACCATTCAGCAATGCTGCCCATGAGGGTGAGTCGAATGTGTCCGGAACAATGCAATCTACTGTAAGATTTGTGACGTTGGGAAGGCACCGCGACAATGTCGGAAGGGCCTTGCTGAACCAAAGGTGCTCGCGGGGGCTTCGACCACTGCCTTCATGAAGCCTGAGGACGTTAACGTATAACCCAATTGGTGTTGCTTCTACGCAGATCAGCGATTTTAGGAACTTAGCTACCTGGGATGCCGATAGAAGGAAAATCGTGTCGTAGATGTAATAACGGCTAATGGGAACCCAGGACCGACATACTAGGCAGCAGGCACAGAACGATCTACGGTCATATCTTTTGAGAGAACCGATTATCTGCTCCCAAGTTTCGATGGGGAGTATTGGTAATGGCATACGTGGAAGGTCGAAAGCAAGTTGCGACTCGGAGTCCTATGCCGCCAAGTCCGTGATAAACTGACAGCACTGCCACTTAATATAAAGAAGCTTTTTGTACTAAGTACAAACAATCTGAAATTTTGCAAAAACTTGAGTTATCTACTTCCTTCCTTCATTGATTGATCAACAAGTGAAGACATCCGGACCTTTTACGATCGTCAGCAATGCTAAATAAGCTTTCGAGCTGAAGATTTTATACCTGGAGGGGTGTAACTGCTGATACCGAAAATAGACGTAATGATACCGGGATCTGCGACTAGAAAAGACGTTGAGCAATGTTATTTCACATGCTTATGGGAAGGATTTACTGGTGTATGCGCCAGGGAAGCTGACTGTGGCAGGAGTTTCAAGGGCGGTAGTACTGCTAGAGATGGAAAGCTGTGCGCAGCTCATCTAATGCAAATACATGTCAGTATGAACTTCTCAGAGTAATGCCAGTCACTGTAAGCTCACGAAAAATTGGGCACCAGGGTAAAACGTGGCAGATGCGAGATCTATCCGTCCGTCAAGAAGGGTGGCGCGATTCAAATGGCGGCACGTACTGATGTATTCCGCTCTGAGCAGATAGTTTCCGGACGGTAAACAACTTGGGATTGTGAACGTTGCGTTTCCCCCATTAAGGTAAAGATGGTCGGAGCCCCATTGGTGCGTCACAGAGCTGTAGCCGTCTTCAAATATTTTGAACCACTTCAGACCTGTAATGTGTGAGTAAAGGAACGTCGAACCCTGCGGTGATTTCCCTGCCTGTGACGTCCGACTGCGTAGCGTCAGGAATGCTTGCACTATATACCTCTTGAGTGACTTGGACAATCCATCGGAAGGCTGAACTTACAGATAAGCCAAGACTGGTCCTATTGAAGAAATGAGCAACAGAGTCGTTGAAGACAGTTCCACAAGTCTGACCTTTGTCTGTGGGATCAATTGGATCGGCAGGGTCGGGTCCTGTATAACCTGCAGAGGTGCGATGGAACTGCATGAAAGAACATTTTGAGAAAGCAGCACTGGACAACGTCCAGCACGATACCCACCTGTGCAGTGACTGTTTCACCTCCCACGACTTTGATAACGGCATCAGAAACTGGCTGTATGAAGTTCGTGTTGCATATCAAGTCGTCGCTGTTGATGTCGGTGATAGGCTAAGAACGCATTCATGTCGACATTCAGCGTTATGTCCTGTATGCAGCGTGAAGAGAATACACACGGCGTTGGTTGAGGGGACCCTAACGCCTACAGCGTGGCCTTGACTGACACCATCGACAGATACGGCCTGGAGAACAAGGATTAGGCTCTGCATTAAGGGCCGAGCACAAGGCTCAACCCACCGAGAAGACGGTCCTCGCGTCCACGAGTAAGGCAGCAGCTGCGACGAAGAAGAAAAGTACGTTCTTTGCTTGAATCATGTTTCAATGGGTTCTACGCTCTTCGGACATACCTTTATATACTATTCTGCTCGTTCAATAAGATGAAGCCAGCAAGTACATAAACCTAGTACGTACCTTGAATGCTAAATGCGGCGTCTCAGCGTGCCAGCGATACCTCAGGTCAACGCATGCCTAGCGAAGAATCAGCGAAACTGACGTGGCTGATCAGTGGAGAGTCTAGTGACGGAGAAATACAGCATTTCTTTACCTTCAAAGGGTTATCATTCCCAGCCTGCGTCACCATTCGTTTGTAAACTGATGTCTTCCGTCGAAGACATGAAAATAACGGCATGCCAATTGGATACAGGTTCAGACTCGGAGGTTCAGAAACTTAACGCCATACCGTAGTGCCTCATAGACTGGGACCAATCTGCCGAGGATGTTGTCGACAAACAAGAAACATGATAGGCAAAATTTCCCTCCTGCCGATTACTTCTTTGGTAGGCTGGCTCGAGTCTTAGAATAGCACGATCACCGAAAATCAGCGACATCGTGGCACGGGACAGCGATATCAATCACGGCATGTTAAACAAATGTCCATACTAAGCGCAGTGCAGGATTAATACAAAGACGAAGGCATAGAGACCACACCAATGTAAGGCTCGTAGTAGTAAGATGGACTGAGTTCACAGACACTCGCTATACTAGAGTCGGAATTTTGTCAGCATGCAAGATGACGATCTTTCAGGATGCGGAACATACATAGTCACTGAACCTCGTGCACGTAAATGGCGAAGCACAAGCGGTTGGTCCCATGTACCTGCACAATCCATCAGATGTTACGACAGAAATCTTGTAGACACTAACGTTGCACCCCCGCACTGTCCGAATCGCGCAACGGAGGCACCGAAAGACGGGGTAGTTGCAGCAGCCGAAGTCGTAGAAGCAACTGTACTGGTAGATGGACCAGGAGCCGTCGTAGAAGTGGCTTTGCTAGTGGAAGCCGATGATGGCGCAGGGGCGGTAGTGTGCTCCTATAAAGACATTAGTGTCAGGGAAATAGACAGTGTAGCAATAGCATACTTGGAAGATAGTATGTGCCGAGACACTCGCAGCGTAGTAGAATAGAAGAATAAGGTACGTAAACATAATGGAGACTGACAAGGCTTGAGAAATCTTGCGCGTATTAAGACTTCTGTTCTATATGCATATATAACGGAATGACATCAGATCTCAGTGGGTAGACGGGTATGCCAGGAAGGGATTGAAGGTTATTCATCAGAACGCAGGTGTCGGGGAATGAATGAATAGGAAGAAAAGGTTCAAGGTCTAGTCGTTCAGATTTTGCGCCTATGGTTCAGATATTGAGAGTTGAAGGGTAACGAGGTTCTGGTGATCTGCCTGAAACACAAAGGCGCCGTCCAAATGTGGCTTATTTTGCTAGTCGATCTTCCCACTGCTGTCTGGTTATCGAGATGAGGACCCATTTGTGCAGGTACAATATACAGAAAAATAGACTCGCCCGTGTTTTTATCTTCCGTCTTTAATATCCCGTACTTCAGTCATCTCTCCGAATCATGGAATGCGCCACGCTACGTTCATGGGTCCAAAATGGATGTTGGATGCCGCTTGAGCAGATTAGTTCAACTGACACGGAGAGCAAACGGGCTCACATACCATACCGTCTATGAGCTCACACCGCTACAAATCAGAGTCATGAGATTTAAAGGCTGGACAGATGCTAGAAGCCTTTTCTGCAACGCGCGAGTTGACACGCTCGTATTCTAGACTAAGGGCCGACAGTGCCATGAAGCATGTCCTCTGCTCGCTGCTGGGCTAGGTGTAGCTATAAAAAATGCCCGGAAAAACATATAGAATGTTGAAAGATGAGCAAGTAGTCTGATAATTGAAAACGGTATACCTTCAATTGCATGTGAATGAACACGAGAAAGGTACTGAGAGACGGCGAGCCTAAGAGAGATAAACCATATATGTCGCACTGAACATAGGATGTGTGGACGATCCCTTCACTTCCACGTTCAAGTTGGAATCATGGGCAGGTTCCCCGTCGTCTTTATGGGCTACGAGCTCGAAGATTATGCTCTAGGCATCTATCGATCCTCTAACGACCGTAGAGACGCAGTCAAGTCTCTACTCCGCATCGTCGAATCGGAAACAAGCAGGCCAACCAGCATCGTCTGCTACGACGACTTCGAGGGCCAAACACACAAATTCGTCTGCTCAATCACCGAAAATCAGCGGAATCTTGGACACGGGACAGCGATATCAAACATGGTAAGTTAAGCATATATCCATTCCAAGCGCTGCGCAGAATTACAGAAGGGAAAGCAGAGAGACCACACCAAGGTAAGGCTTGTAGTAGAAAGAGGGCCGAGTTCACAAACACTGGCTGTACTAGAGTCGGAATTTTGTCAGCATGCAAGACGACGATGTTTCGGGATGCGGAACATACGTAGTCATTGAGCTTCGTACATGTAAACGGCGAAGCACAAGCGGTTGGTCCCGTGTACCTGCACAATCCATCAGATATTACGACAGTAATCTTGAACCAAACACCAACGTTGCACCACCACACTGTCCAAATTGCGCAACGGAAGCGCCGGAAGACGGGGTAGTTGCAGCAGCCGAACTCGTAGAAGCAACTTTGCTGGTAGATGGACCAGGAGCCACCGTAGAAGCGGCTTTGCTAGTGGACGGCGCAGCAGGTGCCGATGAAGGCGCAGGGGCGGTATTGTTACCACTGCAACTGAACACAGAAGGCCCTGGACAAAGAGGTGTTCATGAGTTGATTTCAGGCATGCGACTTTCGTACCTGGAATGGTGTACCCGGACAGCGGCTGGTAGATGTTGATTTTTATGCCAGGATCGGTACCTGTTTGGGGAGGTAAGATAGAAAACGGGCCCAAAACAAATAGATTACCGGAGTATGCGCCAGGGAAGGACACTGTTGCTGGCGATGCACTACCACCTCCAGTGATTTGTATTTGCGCACATTCCATCTAAAGGCAAGGGGGTTAGTGTCCTAAAGAATTGAAAAATCAAATGATGCACTCACGTAAAGTTGTGCGCCAGGATAACTTGACGCGGCGTGCAGAGCTACGGTCGAAATAAGCAAACCCTTCGAAATCTCGGCTGGACAAAATGTTTACCAATGATTTCTACCCGCAACAAGTACTGTCCGGCGGGGATGCAGCTTGGAATAGTGAAACTGACCTTGCCCTTGTTGGCTATAAGGGTGTCCACAGCCCACACGCCGTTGGAGTAGCCGTCTTGGTAGATCTTGAACCATTGGAGGCCTGTTACTGTGCTCTGAGTAGCACTGGGAACCTTAGCCCTAAGAATTAAGAGGGTAAGAACAACTGCGGATGAAAGAACGAGAAACTGACAGATATGCTAGGATTGGGCCTTTGTGAGATGCATCGATAGGATCTGCTGGGTCGCTAGGATCAGCCCCAGCCAGAGTGTGGTGCCACTCTGCGGTGACTTGGGAGCCCGCCGGAACAGGGATAATAGTAGTTGACATCGGTTGGTGGTATGGATTTATTCCACCATTGCAGATGACGTCGTTTGAGGTGACATCCGTGATAGGCTAGGATGAATTTCATGAATACGCAAAGTCACCGACTTTGGTTGGTGAAAAGACATACACCGTCGTAGTCGGGAACACGAATGCCGACTTCGTGTCCTTGGTCTACGCCATTGACATAGAGCTCCTGTAAAGACATTAACGCTAGAGAAGCAGATAGTGTAGCAATAGCATACTTGGAAGATAGTATGTGCCGAGACACTCGCAGCGTAGAATAGAAGAGTAAGGTACGTAAACATAATGGAGACTGACAAGGCTTGAGAAATCTTGCGCGTAATAAGCCTTCTGCTTTATATGCATATATAATGGAGTGACATCAGTTCTCAATAGGTAGACGGATATGTCAGGAAGGGAGTGAGGGTTATTCATCGGAACGCTCGTGTCGGGGAATCAATGAATAGGAAGAAAGGATTGGATGAACTCCGGGGATGAATGTATACAGTAGTCCGGTGCATGGACCTCGCGCATGATCGTCGGGATTTAGAGATCAAGGTCTAATCGTTCCGAAAATGACAGATTTCGCGCCTATGGATCAGATATCGAGAGAATGAAGGGGTAACTGAGGTTCCGGTGATCTACTTGGTGCTTGAAAACACAAAGGCGCCACCCACATGTGGCTTATTATGCTGATCAATCTTCCCACTGCTGTCTGGTTATCAAGATCAGGACCTTTTGGGGAAGGAATAATTCACGGAGAAATAGGCTCGCCCGTGTTATTCTCTTCCGGCTTTAGTATCCCGTCCTTCAGTCATCTCTCCAAACAACTTGGCCATTTGCCCAGCGGTCACCCCATATGACGCGTTTGTGATATGTCTTACGCAAATCTTTGAACTCCTTGACAAAGTCTTCGATATCTCTGCCGTTTGGTGTACCGGTTCCCGATGATGCATCAAAAGGTAGCGGCCTCTGCTGCTGGACAAATGCAGAAGCAAGAGCTTCGGAAGCATCGTCCTGAGCCGTCGTAGCATGTCGTAATCGCATAAGCAAGAATTGAGGTGTGAAACGCTGGTGTCTTGTCAGTATCGCGGTCGATGCAGGCGTCACGGACGGACCTGGTAGACATCCTTTTGCTCCTTCTCCAGCTCTTTCCACCTAGCCTCAAGAGCCTTGGATTCGTCGAAGGCCTCTTTGGTTTCTGATCGCAAGGCATGCAGACTATCTTGCAGCGTCAGATTGTTCTCTGATGATACGAGTAAGACGCCGAGTAATTATCGAGGATAAACTGCATACTAGCAATTGCCTCGTTCGCCATGCCTAGCTCAGCTTGAGCTTGAAACATCGCCTTGACACGAGGAAGTGAGTGGAATACAGCCTGAAAATATGTGTGGTCGGATAGCAAGTCTTCCAAATCTTCGCGACTGCGAAAGGCACATCAGTCAGCCAAGCAGTATTAGACGGATAATTCCCGTACGATAGATGAGCGAGCTCGGGAAAATCATGCAGGAGCTGGGTAGAGAAGTCAGAGGACATGGCGGAACGAGATCAAGGGTGAATTTCCTTCTTTGCACTGGACGGCCATGTCCATCGTCGTCCCCGGAGAGCATGTCCCTGCTCAACACGTCAATCTCAAGCTGGGCCCTGGCCTCATTCAGCTATCCCAGACGTCTACGCCAAAGAGCAGTATAATTTCGACGCGGGCAGGCACACTTCACCATTCCGCCAATGGGAGCAAATGGTGGGTAGAGAGTAATGCCAGACGGGTACGTTCTTTCATCTGTACACGAGTATTGGTCTTCAATGTGGTTTCTAGTATGTTCCTGCACCCCAGGAATCCGTCATTGGCGTCGTGACCCAAAAGGCCGGTGAAGGATTCCGTGTCGACATTGGTTCAGCCCATCCAGCGTCTTTGGACGGACTGGCATTCGAAGGAGCGTCAAAAAGAAACCGTCCCAACCTAAAGGTGTGTTCGATATGACTACTTTTATATGTTATATAATGTTTCGTAGATTGGCAGCTTGGTCTATGCAAGAGTTTCGCTTGCCCACAAAGATATGGAACCTGAGCTTGAATGCTTCGACGCTCAAACACGAAAATCTGAAGGATTTGGAGAGCTGAAAGGTGGTTTCATGGTACGATGCAGTTTGGGCATGTGTCGAAAGTAAGGATTTACAACTCTTCTCGCGATTGCTACACTAATCAACCCCCCCAGACTCCTTGATCCTAACAATTTCTTACTGCCTCTCTTGGGCGCCAAAATACCACTTGAAGTCGCGGTCGGTGTGAACGGTCGAGTATGGATCAATTCAAAGGAGACGAGACACACGATCGCCATAAGTCGATGCATAGAAGCTGCTGATCCTGATGGCGAAGGTATGGGAGAGGCCGAGATTAAGAGATTTATGGGGACGCTGGACATATAAAATGTATGTAGGCTGTTCCCTGTCTCTGTGGTTAGGATTGAAGCAGGTTTACTAGTATTACTTACTCACACCTAATCGTCCGCCAACCTTGGCCGTTTCCTGGGACGACCGGTCGATGTGGCTACGGACACAGAGTCGTCGTCGCTCACAGTCCCGGCGCTTCTGTTACGATTCTGGGCCCTCTTCTTCCTCGAATACTCGCGGTCCCGTATCAGTTTGTTCGCGTGTGCTTGAGAAGTTTGTGTTTGCGTAGCAGGTGGTACGGTAACTGTGGTGACTCCTCCTGCAGACAGCTTGCCAGAATCTTCATTCTCTGAAACTTCCCCCAAAAGATCCAGCGACTAGAGCAATGAATACCGAGCAACGGTAGAGAATGAATATCCTATGTACCTTCTGTATTGTCAGACTGCTGTTTGAAAACACACGATCTTGGTCGGCGACTTCATATCTCTTTCGCCCTGTAGTCTGGTTCTTGAGGAAATTGTCGAAACCATGAATGATGTTGCCACCGTGCTGAGCAATAGTCTCGGTAAGATATTGTCCTTCTAACTTGTATATATGGGACTCTATTTGTGCCTATGAGAAGGGTAAGAAAGCGAAGAACTGAGGCGCTAGGTACGCACCAGATTTTTGTCGGACTCCCGTTTCTTGGGAAGAGCCAATGCCAGCTCTCTCTTGAGGGTCTCGTACCGCGTCTTGTCGTCGATTTCAGCAGCGGGCTGCGTTGCCATCGTGAAAGTGCCAGGAAAGGGGCGGTGTTTGGTCGTGCTTGGCTGCGACCGACTGTACGCGTCACTGTCGCGTTCGCAGACTATTTTGCCTCCTCCCAACTTCTTCTATCATCATGTCATCTGCTGCACCCCCGCCAGAGCCGCCGTCTAACCCCAACCCGGAGAAACAGCCAGAGGACTCTACCTCCCCTGCTCAAGGTGAAGACGCAGCCATGGACACGACGCCCGACCAACCGCCAGAGGAAACCTGGGAGGACATTCCCGAAGATATCATGTCGCTCAGCACAGACGAAATTCTAACCAGGATACGGTTAATAGACAATGATATTAAGGTGCGTTATGAGGGCTCTCTTCATGCGAACTGCCTTTCTCATTCATCTTACAGGTTATGCGTTCAGAGACGCTACGATTACAGCACGAACAAAGTGTAATGAAGGAGAAGATTCGTGACAACGGGGAGAAGATCAAGCAGAATAAGGTCCTGCCATACCTTGTTGGTAACGTTGTCGAGGTGAATAACATCTGTTATGAACCTTGTCGTGATCTGACGTCTTTTAGATTCTCGACGTTGACCCCGAGGGCGAGGAGGATGGTGCTAATCAAGACCTCGATTCCATGCGTAAAGGAAAATGTGCCGTCATCAAAACTTCTACTCGCCAAACCGTCTTCCTTCCCTTGATAGGTCTTGTTCCCCCGGAGAAACTCAAACCAGGCGACCTCGTCGGTGTCAACAAAGACTCATATCTCGTCCTTGATACACTTCCTGCAGAGTACGACTCTCGCGTGAAAGCTATGGAAGTTGATGAACGTCCCACGGAGAAGTATACAGATATCGGTGGTCTGGAAAAACAGATCGAGGAGCTCATGGAGGCTATCGTATTACCTATGGAGCACGCCGAGAAGTTCAAAACACTCGGCATCCGTCCTCCAAAGGGCTGCCTGATGTATGGTCCCCCTGGTACTGGAAAGACGCTTCTCGCACGAGCATGCGCTGCCCAAACACAGGCATGTTACCTCAAGCTTGCTGGACCTTCACTGGTGCAGATGTTTATCGGTGACGGCGCTAAGCTGGTACGGGATGCGTTTGCTCTTGCCAAGCAGAAAGCGCCAGCTATCATTTTCATTGATGAATTGGATGCTATTGGTACGAAACGATTCGACTCGGAGAAGAGTGGTGATCGCGAGGTACAGAGAACGATGCTTGAGTTGCTCAACCAACTCGATGGCTTCAGCAGTGACGAGCGAATCAAAGTGCGTTTTCTTTTACTACGTTTTTGTTCTCCATTCATCGTCTTGCCAGGTCATAGCTGCGACGAACCGAATCGATATCCTAGATCCCGCCCTTCTTCGTTCCGGTCGTCTAGATCGTAAGATCGAGTTCCCTTTGCCAAACGAATCTGCTCGTGCGCGTATTCTGGAGATCCATTCACGGAAGATGACGGTTTCCCCTGAAGTTAACTTCGATGAGTTGGCAAGGAGTACGGATGAATTCAACGCCGCGCAGCTAAAGGCGGTCTGTGTTGAAGCAGGAATGATCGCGCTGAGAGAAGGTGCTTCTAAGCTTGGGCACGAGCATTTCTTGAGCGGTATATCGGAAGGTACGTTCTCTGTATCGCACGCGTCTTCCCTTGCTGACTATTTTTTAATAGTACAAAGCAAGAAGAAGAACGACCTCATGTACTTTGCATAGTTTAATGGCATTCGGGCTGGCTTTCATATGCTCCCTTTACACGAACACATGGAGTGAACGTTCCTGACCTTAACTATCTCTCATATGATGGGTAGATTTTATCCTCTTGAAATTTGCTCTGCATCTCCAAGGAATCGCCAGCTCTTCTGATTCGTTAACAGTACCATCAAATGTCGCCATATAATATATGCCAATAATTCCACACACTAACTATACAAATTCACCCAGGTATCAAACGGGCACCTTCAAAGCTGGCTACGTATGCCATCTCCTTCCACAAGGATACAAGGACCTCCGTAAATTACACGATCCGCTAGCCCGTTCTCTTTGATGTATTCAACGACTGCAGCGTCCTCAGCTCCTGGCTGCAGCCAAAGGGCTGGCACGGAGAGCTCTTTGGCCTCCTTCAATATCTCAAGAGTGATCTATGAGTCGAACTTGATAAGTTGACTGATGAAATGAGAATCATATGCCTTGCCTTGGCGTTGGTTATGACACTAATGGACGTCTGGTCGGGCGCAGAGAGTTCGCTGATCTTCTGGACCGTAGCAATCCCTTCTAGCTCTGACTCCTTCTGTATACGAACAATGAGAACCCAACCGAACGCGGGGAAGGAGAACAAACCGGGTGCACGGGTTTAACATCCAAATCCCGAGCTTGATACCATTTCAAGACCTTGCGCAAGCATCAACAAGAGCGGGTGCATGCATCGGTATAGCTTACCTTTGTACCGAACTTGGTCTGATCCTTGGACGCGCCAACGACAGCAAAAGACGGTGAAGAGAGGAAGACCTTTTGGATAGCGCGGATTGATTCTGAAGACATGATTTTATGGAATAGCATATGATGATGCAGCTAGCTGCTCGTATTTATATGATTGCGTGGTGTCCGTGTAAGATCAGTAATGCTCCCATCATCCCGTGCAAGGATCTGTAAGACGATCACGTTGACAGTTGCAAGAGCGGACGTCATCCTGGCCAAATCTGGCGTTTCAAGTTCTCCCCGACTCTTTCCGAAACACTCAACGAAGTCTGTATTGCTCGCTGCAATGTGCGATGAGAGCGTTATAGCGGAAACAAGGACCAGGGATTGAATTCAAGATTGATTTTGACGGGTGTCATTATATCTAGTACTTATGCGCTTGGCTGCAGAAGCAGGTCCTCTACGATGCTCTGATTAACGGGTATACCAGCTTTGGCAAGGTATCCATCATTCCTGAGTCAGTATCAGCCACCAACACACTAGCATCGAAGACATGGCTTGCTTACCAGAACTATGAATCACAACACAGTAAGTTTTGGTGAGACGCTACAAAAACTCCGAACGGAAAACACACCTTCGAATAATGGCGATTACCAGAATCACATCTGATGACGCTTTAGACTTGAAGCATCCAAAAATGACAAGATGGCAAAAACGCACAAGATTGTAACAATTGTCTGGCCTTCTTTCCATCCCATCTTCTTTGCGAGTTTTATGCAGGCAACAAGATTACACGCACTACTGGAACCGAGGAAGAGACCATCATTTTCAACGAGATACCGAGACATGCTGACGGCTTCAGCATCCGTTATTCTACTTTTGTGTTAGGATCATCTGAGTATAGTCCACAGCTAGACCTTACCGAAACGCGTCGTCGATGATAGGCAGTGCTAGTTCGATGTTTTTTGTCAATCGATTGATACCGCTGTAGGTGTTTGAATCAACACGAAGCATTGCGAAAATCTCGAAAGAAAAAACTGACATTCCCTCGACAACGGTGTCTACTTGATGGCGTCTTTTTGTTCCTTCACTTTCTCTCGAGTCAAACATGACATCGTGCTTGACCTGCGAGAGACATCAGTATGAGTGCGTTATGTTCCGAGTTTGCCTATCACTTTATTATACAAGCCACTGCCTTCTGGGTCTGTCAGAGCCACGACCACATCTTCGTTC
Source organism: Armillaria gallica (assembly GCA_037576215.1). Lineage (NCBI taxonomy): Eukaryota > Fungi > Basidiomycota > Agaricomycetes > Agaricales > Physalacriaceae > Armillaria > Armillaria gallica. The sequence goes on from JBANDB010000010.1 coordinate 712,737, forward strand.
ATAGACTTGACATATTGACCTATACCAGCAATGGTACCTCCCGTTCCTACATATTACATTAGCGATCTGCCACAATACTTGAAGCGGAAACACTGACCTGCCCCGCTCACAAATGCATCCAGACGGCCATTAGTTTGTCGCCATATTTCTGGACCCGTCCCTTCAAAGTGGGCATTGAAATTGCTTAGGTTCTGCAGGGGCCTTGACTGTCAGTCCCCCATCCGTCTGACATAGTGATGGAGCCATACTTCAAACTGATCGGCGAAATAGCCTCGCGGCTTCAGAGCAGATTGTTCGTGCTTGAGCAGGTCCGCATCGTCATCATCGGACTCTGTCGAGACTACGACAGTGGATGAAGAAGAAGACACCAGGTGCGGACGGGAGGAGGGCTCTTCTTTTCCGAATTCCAGAGCTCGTTGACGAGCGATGTTCTAGTAAGAATGCGTCCAAAAACAGATCGGGAGACAAAAGTATCAGGATTTCTTACCACATACTACGAGATACATATCAGACTGCGACAAGTAACCAATGAAAATGAATACTGACCTGCTTTTGTCGACGATGCTCGCCGGACGCACCCTTTGCACGTCTGCGCCAAGGGAGAGGAGGGCTTTTACCTTTTCTTCGGCAACATCATCAGGCATTATGATGGCTGATTTACGGGGTCATTGACGTGCAAATGGACGGTGTGGACACGCACTAGCATCATAACCTCTGTCAAAAAATTAAGATAGGCATAGCATACACATCATACTGCTGCTCACCTAGCACGAGCAATGGTAGCAATAGATATTCCAGTAGATCCGACTGTTCCTTCAAATATCCTCGAGCCTGTATGTGGGTGTATCAAACCTTGCCGCTCTGCATCGTCAATCACTTGAAAAATGAAGTCAGCGTCTGGCAAGCCGTGGATGTATGGCGCGAAGTACTCCTCAGCGCGACGCGATCCTTGACGCTTCCACCAGGATTGAGGAACTTTGATAAATTAGACAATGGACACAAAAGATATAAGAAAAGTGCCAACCTCAGCCTTTCCTAATATCTCGACACCCAACGCGTTGCTCAGGGAATTGATTCTGACCAACGGCGTATTTCCTGCCCATGGGATCAGTACCAGTCAAGTTGAGAAGACTTTGTGGTATGCACCGATTAAGCCTGTGACGCCCTTGAGCACCTCATCGCTTCTCAACTCGATGGGACGCGCTTCAAACTGGGCGGCGATGCGCTCTTGTTTTCGTCTCTGAAAAAACAAGGCAATGGAAGTGGATGTCAAGGAAAGAGAAAAGCCTAGGAAAAGGTCGTATATAACATGTCGGACCGTTGGGGGAGACGGTATCCTCCACCACAAAGGCAGCCGAGTGAAGATCCATTCCATGTTCAAGTCTCGCAGATGACGTCACTGCTGCTTTTTTCAATACCAAGCCCCTATCTCCACCTTTTTTTTCATGACCTTGTTTCGGCCTTTGAGTTCGTCGCTCCGTGCAGTCTCAGGATCGCTACTAGGTTGTCATCTACAAGTGCTGAAGGATCTTACAAGGATATCTCGGTCGGTCCAGACGGAAAACTTCGCGTCGGCAAGTTGATTTTTGTCGAAGAGCCACTCGGTTTGCCGGCCAAGGAATGTTATGGCTGGCCTCACCTCGAGTTCAATGAATCCATCGGTCCAGATAACCGTTATGTCATCTCTAGAAAGCTCGGCTGGGGAATGTCTTCAGTACTTGGCTTGCACTCGATAAAATGTATGCGCCACAGTTGTCTTGACAACATTCTCAATGACATATCCAGAGAAAACTCGTATGTTGCCCTCAAGGTCCTTAACGGCCATCACACCAACCTCGTCGAACAAAATCTCGTTTGGGAACTCAAAGTTCTCGAACGCGTATCGTCGCCGTCGAGTCCACACTGTCTTGGCCTCTTGTCACATTTCACCTTTCCCGGCAAAGGCAACGCAGGACAGCACCTCTGCCTCGTCACCAAGGTTCTCGGCGGAGACGTAAAGTCGCTATTCTTGAAACGCGGCATTTTCCCGCTTCCTCTTGCTAAGCGCATTCTCCTTCACTTGCTTCGTGGTATCGCCCATGTACACAGTTGCGGCGTCGTGCACACCGATGTGAAGCACGACAATATTTTTTCGACACGCCGTTAACCACTGACGACTTTGACGCACTTGTCGCGTCCGACCCACCGCGTCGACATCCGCCTGAAGCCTCTCACGATGGGTTGTCGGTACAAGCCGCGGTCTCTCAGCTACTCCCGCTTCCTACTCTACAGGAGGCCATACAGCTAAATTTCCTGCTGGCAGACTTTGGCAGCGGTAACTTCCAAAAGCTTCGCACATAAGTTACTTCATTAAAATAAATCGCTCTTACAGCCCAACCCCTCTTCATCCAAACCCAAACGAAATTTCTGCTCCGCAGCTTCGTCCTCCGGAAATAATGATCGGAGGACCATGGGATGCCAAGGTGGATATATGGGCGTTCGGATGTTTGGTGCGGGATTTTGCTCTTCTGTTCACCGCTACTTGTATCGACGAGCCCTTGTACAAGATCTTTGAACTCATCACCGGTCGTGGCCTCTTCAAATATGAGCCCGATCTAATGTACAATCTGGACGAGCCAAATTTTATGCTGTACCAGATGATATGCTACACAGGCGAAGACTTTAGAGCAGAGCAGCTCTCAGTCAGCCCATTGGCTGCCCAATTCTTCGATTCAACGTGTGCGTTTGCAATCATCGAATCTCCACTGACGTTCATTTTCCCATGCAGGTAACCTCAAAGCCAATCCGCCGCTCTTCGATTACCCTTTCGAGATATCCCTCAGGAGCTACAAAGTCATAGAAGAGGCGGACGTTCTTTCCGCGGCTGCTTTCATGCGCAGGTGTTTGCGCCTGGATCCTACCAAACGGGCCAGCGCCGCTGAGTTGCTTTCTGATCCATGGTTCGACGGAGTTGAATAGAGACGAAGCGGTCACAACAAGGAAAGTTGCGACCAGATGTTCTGCTTCTCCCAAGCTCCGATGATCATCGGACTCGACAAACAGGCGCTAGTATTGGATGTCAAGGTATATTATTAGCTCAACATCAGCTCTCATACAAGCTCGATGTCTTTTTTTGTAGATGATTATCCCTATGTAGTATAGTCTATGTGCGGAAGATGTCCATACATCCTAGTCCAAAAATAATACACGAAACAAAGTGTCTATAACATAGTATGGGAGAAAATTCCCGTTTTATGAGGATGTGCCGTTATATATGAGCTGTGTCGTTGCAAGGTTCATTTGGAACCCGAACGTCTATTGGATTTACAGAATCAGCGCCAGTGTTACGAACCAAGTCAGAAACACCAACCGATCCAGAAGCCCATTCTTCAATGACTGTGAGGTAAACCAAGGCATTGCTAGCCGATTTTCCTGATCCGAAGCCTCCAAGGCGTGCGGAGAGGTTCGGCATAACAAGCTGAGCAGGGGCCGGGTGGCTCGCATACGGGACGCCTAAAATACAAGTAAGCTTCTGAGAGGAAGAAAAACCAGACTGGAATCGACTAACCAGGGTAATTGGCGTAGTCGTATCGTCCAAAGTAGTATCCGGCCCCGAAAGACTCGGAAGGTGAGAAGGACTGGGGAAGGGAGGTGAACAACCACACAGAGTAGTTGTACCCCGATACGCTGTAATCTGCCATCCCGTCGTATTTGAAGTCGAAGGACTCCCCCGGCAAGATGACCGTGCCATTAGTGGGGGATGTGATCTCGCCGTTCACAGCAGAGACCGATACTGGCAGGGAAAGCGTCGTGGAGAGGACGAGGAGGCTGGAGAAGAGGCTGAGAAGCTGCATGTTGTTGGAGCAGAGAATTCGAAGTAAGTATTGTGATGTGAAGTTATAGCGCAATCGCACGGCTTTATACCAGGTTGACACATGGATTCCGTGAGAAACGGCCATTCGAACCCATTCTCGAGAAATCTGAGCGTCAGAGGATATGATGCGCGAGGTTCATAGTACTCCATCATTGTTCCGCGCGCCTAGGCCTGGACCGAGGTTCACGCGTCATGACTTGAGGATTTTCGTTCAACTTCAAGCTAGGAAAACACAAGGAGTGCGCCACAGAGAGAGTCTAGGCCTACGCGAGTGGAACGAGGTACCAGAACTTTCGAGCGTGGTACAAAGGCAGTGCAGAGACCGACGTTCGGACTCGCGATAGTTACTTGTTTGAGATAAAACGGTCTTCTGGCGCCTGTGAGAGAGCCATCATGAGGCTTTACGGCTTTGCGTGTCAGACAGAAAGACACCATCCCGGATCATTGAACGCAAAGAGTACGAGACGGACAGAGAGAGAAGAAGCCTCTTTGACAATGACAGTTGATCAGATGCAAAGGTGGCTGTGTGGCGTAAGATGTGCCTGTTTATCGCAAAGCTGATCTGCCGTTTTTGGAGATCGAAAACTTTGGTTTGCTCGTTTACGCGATGTCGGCTTTAATCAACTCTGATCTCCCTGGGCTTACACTGATTTCTAAAGGAAAGGTCAGAGATATCTACAGCACTCATCTCCCGACCACCTCTTGTTCGTCGCGACCGACAGAATATCCGCGTACGATGTTATCCTCAAGAACGTGAGTATATCGACTCTAATCCGTATTGGCTCTCACCTCAAATCGTAGGGAATCCCAGACAAGGGCAAACTCCTCACCAAAATCTCCCTCTTTTGGTTCTCGAAGCTATCGCATATCATCCCGAATCATTTCGTGACCGGTGATATCGATGACATGCCCAAGGAACTTGCGCCGTTCAAGGATCAACTCAAAGGACGCGCCATGCTGGTGAAGAAGGCAAAGGTCATACCGCTTGAAGCCATCGTTCGGGGATACCTGACAGGTACGTTCGACACGTGGTGTATGTGTCCACTTATTGAATGTAAGTCTCTAGGATCTGCGTGGTCGGAATACAAGAAATCTGGGACCGTGCACGGAATTAGCCTTCCTCCGAACATGATCGAGTCGCAACAAATCACAGAGCCGCTGTTCACGCCATCGACCAAGGCGGAGCAAGGCGCCCACGATGAGAATATTTCCCCCCAGCAAGGCTCGTCGTCCTCTTTATGAAGGCTCGCCCCGTACTAACCATCCCCCACTGCAGCGTCAACTCTGATCGGCGAATCCCTCTACAACCAGATATCTCAAGCAGCCATAAAACTATACACAGAAGCCGCGGCCTACGCGCATTCAAAAGGTATCATCCTCGCGGACACAAAGTTCGAATTCGGACTCGTTCCTGGGCCTTCCGGGGAGGACACGCTCATTTTGATTGACGAGCTTCTGACGCCTGATTCGTCGCGGTATTGGCCTCTGGAGGGATATAAGGCGGGGGGTCCACAGCCAAGCTTTGACAAGCAGTATTTGCGGGATTGGCTTGTCGGAGCCGGGTTTCGGAAGGGCCTGGAAGAAGGGAAGGTCAAGGGGGAAGGGTGGACAGTCGAAGAGAGTGTTGTGGAAGGTACTAGGAAACGGTATACGGAGGTTGTCGATCTTTTAATAGGATGAATAGAAAGTGTGCGCCCTCGCGAAGTAAAAGCTGCTTCTGAGAAAGTTCCTGGTTGTACCGATAAAGGGGAGAGTCGAGTGTTAGTACACGTTTCCTAAAGTAATACTTCTACAAAAAATAAAAATACGATAGAAATCCTGATTACGAGCTTGGGGAATCGAACCCCAAGGACGTTAAAGACGCAATTGTACCATTACACAGCGTAGGAGACAGAGATTTCTATTGCTTTGATATTTTAGTACTACTACTCTGTCAAAAGGCAATAATGATTTCCAAATTCGGAAGATGGCATTTACTACTCACACAACACCTTCTGGTACGGCAATAGCTCTACCCTGCGTGTAGCTAACAGTGAAAGATAGGATTCCTACTGCCGTCCATCCATTCTACGCCTCCGTTCTTCAGGTCAGACAGTTCTATCGCGTATGGCCCTTTAATGACAGGAGATACAGCCAGCAGCCCAATGAAACGACGCTCGCTTCATTCACTGATCACTGGATAAAGCTTATACTCGCGTATGCACGGCACCGAAGGCTATTCTTCTACACGTGGAAGATGCAGAGACGTCTGGAAATGACTGGGACGAAGTCTTGAAGAACGAACGGATAAACCGTGTGTTCCCCTTGCCCGTTGCAGCGACAGCTCGTGGGTTTACCCTTCCACAGGTCGTGTACTTCCCCCGTACCTAGAGCATATCATGGGAGCGATGGTAGCCAAGAACCTAGCGGTATTCGAACCCGCGAAGCAAACGAGATCGGCCCTGCTGTACTGGCGCCTGCCGGAGGAATGGGCAGAGACGCTGCATGAATGGGTGAGAGCGAACCGCTATTTCGGACTGAAATGTGACTGGACGGAACGCAGGCGGCCTCGACTGGACACCTGAATACGATCATGACCTTTTACGAAGTCACGGATCCCCCCATCGAATCGCCGCTCTCTGGGATCCCGGTCGCGCTGCTCCGCAAGGCTATTGGGATCCTGGCAAAGACGAACCGGGCACAGCTGATTGCGGTGGCGGATGGCGAGGGCGTCAGGTTTTTTTCAAAGTAGTACATATACTAATTAGTGTAATATCATTCGATGGTCCAGTCTTAGTCTAGATTTTATTCACAGCGCTTTATATGGAGCCGGGTAATGGCGATCGACTCTTGACCCATGGCTTCCATGCGAAAACGGGCAGAGGAGCTCGTCGTTGACCTCCAGGACAGCATCGTCAAGGCCCTCGAGGCTGTTGATCCCGACGCCCCGCCCTTCAAGCGCGACTCGTGGACGCGCGCCCAGGGCGGGTACGGCGTATCCTGCGTCTTCGCCGTCCCTCCCAGCGACGACGACGCTGCGCCCCCGCCCTCTTCCGTCCTCGAAAAGGCCGGCGTGAACGTCTCCGTCGTCCACGGCACCCTCCCGCCCTCTGCCGTCCAGCAGATGCGCGCCAACCACGCTTCGCTTCCCCAGGTCGAGGGCGGCCTTCCCTTCTTCGCTACCGGCGTCAGCCTCGTCATCCACCCCCGCAACCCTAACGCGCCGACCTGCCACGCCAACTACCGGTACTTTGAAGTCACTGAAGCCATTGATCCGGACTCGCCAGAGCCGCCGAAGCCGTTGGTCTGGTGGTTTGGCGGAGGCGCGGACCTCACGCCGTCCTATCTGTTTGAGGAGGACGCCGTGCACTTCCACAAGGTCCACCAGGACGCTGCTGCCCCCCACGGCGCACAGATGTACCCTGCTTTCAAAAAGTGGTGCGACGAGTATTTTTACATCCCACATCGCCAAGAATCTCGCGGCATCGGAGGCATATTCTTCGACGACCTCAGTGTCGAGCCTCATCCCCGTCTTTCCTCGGACGAGAAGCGACCACAGACGGCAGAGAGATATTTTCTTTTGTACGCGACATGGGGGCAGCATTTATACCCGCTTATATCCCCATCCTTTCCAAACGCTGCGTCCTTCCGTCTACGCCTCGTCAACGTCGCTGGCAGCTCATCCGTCGTGGGAGATACGTCGAGTTTAATATCATGATTGACCGCGGGACCAAGTTTGGTTTGAACGCTCCCGGTGCCAGAATAGAGAGCATTCTCATGAGCTTGCCAGAGACGGCGAGGTGGGAGTACATGTCCGACATGGGTCAGGATCCAGAGTCTGAAGAAGGTAAACTTTTGGCTGTCCTAAAGACGCCAAAGGAATGGGTGTAGATCATTCCATGTACACTTAGAATATTGAATACCACTCAAACATATATTTTACCTACTCTAATGCACCGAATAAGCTTACAACAGCCACAGGCGGAGGTCCTCCCTCTCGAGCTTTTGTCTGTCCACAGTACGCTATCACATACCGACTTGGATGCCAAGTGACTGTCGGTGCTGGAGCAAGAGCGGGGACACGATGCAAGGGCATCGACGTCTCGGTCGCGCACTATAAAAAAATTAAGTAAAACAATACACAGGAAATGTATCGCCACGTACAATATCGACGTAAACGCCTGTACTTCCGATAGCAAGAAACTCTCCATCATGAGAGAAACTTAGCGAACTGATTTGATGTCTACCAGAACTTGTCAGTCAAGTGGTAGGTGCAACAGGATCAAGAAAACGGACTCGCAAGCAGTGATTGTCCTGGCGCAGATCCATTCCGTCAGGTCAAACAAGTTGACTATCGAGTCGAAACCTCCGGACGCGAGGTATCTTAAAGGTATAAGTAGAAGTTTCAGTAGGAGCGCGAGTCTTCTCACCTCCCCCTGGGATCCAAGGCAGCAGCTTCGCATCCCCCAACGTGTGCAGCCGGCGTCTCTCTAACAGTGAGTGAGGGATAATCCAGGACCCTCAAGGTATGTTCCGAATGGTGAGTCAGTACTATCCCGTCGCCTGTGTGGTTGAACATTGCTCTTGAGCCCGGAATCTACCAAAGGTAAGTCAGAATGCGTAACAGGCACCACGAGAAAGCGTACAATTTCTTTGTCGCTCACGCTCCAAGTATCCTTCCCACCTGATGCTTGTCCACACTCGAGGAAATACATCTGATGCCCAGCAGAGGTGTACACCATCGTTCTTCCATCTGGTGAATAATTCATCACCAAAGGAGACTGTTTGAGAGACACTTGTTGAAGGCAGCGGCTTTCTGCGAGCAGAGTGAGCACGACATACGGAACTAGGAAACGGCGTTTTACGAACGTCTAGCATCCCAAAACACGATCCTGCGGTCTTTCCCACTCGACGTGCAGAACAATTCCGGATGCGTCGGGTTCCAGGTAACATGGTCACCTCGTCCGAGTGCCCACCAGAGAACATCGTCGCCGAGCGAGCTTCCATCTACAGGACCTCCCTCAGCAAAAGCAAAAAAAAAAACAAGACCTCACGCACCCCCTTCTCGGGTTGCCACACTCTCGTTATTTTATCGATCCCCACGGCTGCGATCTTCTTACCATCGCAGCTCCACGCGACATGGTTCATCGCCTGAGGGCTCGGCATACGATAATCCCGAGGTTTGAAGGCGGAAAACGATGGTGGCTACAGGGTTCTACGGTGTCAATGAGCGCTCAAACGCGAGTCCAGAGGGGGCCAGCGAGTTACAAGGATTCCCCGGACGCCGAACGTCGTGTGTGGAGGCGGCGAGGGCGGACGTTGAGGAGCTGGTATTTCTTCTTCTTCTTTTGGTGGCATGGTGGCAGTTGGATGAGGAAAGTGGGTGCACAGCCACGCCCTTCTAACTCTTGCCATGTCTACCGAAGTGGAAGTGAATCCTTACGAGCTTCTGAATGTCGAACTGGAAGCTGATGAGCGAACGATACGAACAGCATATCGGCAACGGTCGCTCAAGGTCCATCCTGATAGGGTACGTGCCGTCGTTCTGTCAATTCAGTACCTCACTGACAGACAGCCCAACAGAATCCTAATAATCCTGATGCTGGTACATCCTCAAATCCTTTTCTTCGTTACAAATACCTGACACCTTCATTAGCACGAAAATTCCACGAGCTGAACCAGGCCTATGAATTGCTATTGGATCCCCTTCGGCGGCTAGCCCTCGATGCGAAGCTGCGAGTCAAGGCAGCCAAGGCGGAGCGGTTCAAGTCTTTTGACACCAAACGCAAGGCGTTTCTGGAGGAGCTGGAGGAGAGGGAGCGGTCTTTCAAGAAGGCGCGTATGGATAAGCAGAAATCAGAGGCGGATCAATGGCAGGCGAACGAGAAAATCAAGGATGAAGGTAGGAGACTCAGGGAGGAGAAGGAAAAGGAAATCCGACAGCGCGAACAGAACGCGAAGAAGGTCGATGCTGAGGATGAGCCTCCCTCCATCCGTACGTATATCGTTTCTTTCTCCTCCGGCTTAGTCTGACTTTACTTAGAACCCAACGACACGACCGTCCGAGTCAAATTCTCACTATCTGGACATCCCGACCTGACTACTCCCGAGGCCCTCGCCGCCGTATTCGCGCCTTTCGGCCCAACCGACACGGAAACGATCGTGCTTTCACTGAAAGCGTCCAAGAAAGCCCCGTCGAAGCCGCCCAAGTATGGCACCGGTCTCGTTCCTTTCAAAAGGATTGGCGACGCGTTTGCTGCGGTGTGTGCCAGCGGCCAAGAGGATCGAGGTCTGAAAGGTATCGATATCACCTGGGTAGGCGGGAAGGAACCGGAGATTCTGGGTTGGTTAAAGAAGACGGGGAAGCTTTCTGCCCAACCGGCCGTGGCGACTGAACCTCAAGCATTGAGTTCGTCAATGTTCTCGTCGTTTCCCGAGACGCTGGTACGTGCCTTTTAGTTTTAGTCTCCTTATCTGCTGTGCTCACTGCTCTGTGCCAGCCCGAACCCATACCAGAAGTTGCCGTCTCTCCCGATATAAATTATGAGTCGTTGACTCTAATGCGTATGCGTCAAGCTGAGCGTGAACGTCTAGAACGCGAGATACTCGAGCGTGAAGCGAATGAATGATCACAATACAAAGGTACTCATGATTACTTGTGTATCATAGTGGCTAGAAACTTTATTCTAGACTTCCAAAGCGGAGATGAAAGCCATTCTGACGCTTTTCGAGTTCAAGACCGAGACGCTCTTCCACGCGTCGGACTGACCATAAGGTGTTACGACATCGAAGATCGGGAATCTATTCTCTGTCGAGGATCCTGGCTGGATCGTTCTGTGACCGCATGATTGTCGGTTTGAGTCTATTTCTGTTCGAGTCCTGGAGGGTCCTCTCCACCGACATGCCCTCTGACCACGCCAATAGGTTATCGATGGCGTCTGTGAGGTCGTCTTCTTTCGGCAAAACACATACACTATCGTCGATGCCCTCTCCCCGGGAATCTGATAAGCCCCATAGAGTATCATTACCGTTGTGGATCCGCTGCCGGCTTCCGTGATGAGTAGGGCTACCATCTCCGTGTCCACATGCGTGTACATACCACTATATAAGCCTTCCAACTATCCACTATCTCACTCGTGCGCCTACAATGCATTTCTTCACCATTCTTCCTATCCTCGCCTTCATCACCTCCGTCCTCGCAGGCTCCGGGTCCATCACCAAGCCCGCTAAAGGCACATCCATCATGCCCGGCCAGTCATTCGCCTTCCACTATGATGGCATGGCGGAGTACAGCGTCTCCGGCTACAACTACTCCGTGTGGTTGTTCACGTCCCTGCCGTTGGCGTTTCTGCCCTCGCAGAGTTTCGGGGCAGGACATTTCTTTGGTCGTTATAATTACGCTAACTACCCCGGTCGGTGGATTTTTCACATCCAATATGTATTATTGGCCTTGTATTTAATTATGTGTGATGTTATAGGTGTTCCATATGCGACCAACCCAGCGCCGGCTAACTTCACCATGCCGGACCTGTCTGCGTCGTATGGTGGGTTCGGAAGGGGCAAGGACGCCAGTGGCGCAACAGTCTATCTAGCGGTCATTGAAGAATACGCCGCAGGATCGGTACGCGTGTCTCATTGAAGCTTCCTGCTATTGATTTCTGATGATGCCCGTGGGTGATAGACATTTGGCTTGCAAATGAACTTGGCCACGACGTGGCTCGTATACAACGGCACGCAGCATCATTAATTTCTTTAGACGTAGAGCATGGACATAAAATCACGGACAACGAACCTTCGTAGGGACATTATACCGGACAATTTCGTAGCTAGTTATTAATTTAGTACAAAAGGACGATCGTAAGATCACAACGGACTCAAAATAGTCGTACATATTGGTGTATGTAGATTACAACTGAGCTAGCAAAATTATGCGCCTATCATGCGCTCTTCTCGCCCACGAACTGATCAAACCAACGGAAAACTTCGTAGTGCCATTTAAGGCTGCGGAGAAGGACATCCAATTATGAACGGCTCGGAGTAAGAGAAGAAGAACGCATACCTATTGCCATGATCCAGAACCCAATGGTTCTCATCAGGGAAGATAACAAGTCTACTTGGAATACCCCGTCTGAAACAAGAACCGTCCGTGAATACAGAATCAGAACCAGACAGCTTCAATGAAACGCACTGCTGCAAGGCATGGAAAGCCCCAATACTCTCGGTTTCGGCCAACCTATAATCTTTGCTCCCGTGGATGAGAAGCTGTGGCGTACCCCACTTGTGCACAAAGTTGGAAGGGTTGTACCTGCGTCAAACCAGTCCATCAGTGGATCAAGACGTCACAGCGGCACATACTTGTCAATTATCTCTCTACTCTTCTTCTCCCACGGACTAGATTGAAAAATGAGCTTCGGCGGCTGTGCGTGATAGGACATCGCGTGCTTACCGCCCTGCCCAGTCATGATTGAACTGTAAACATGCCGCGTCAAAATCTGCAAGGGGCACGAAAATAGACAAGTCTTACGAAGAACAACTCATCAGTCGAGAATCCATTGTAGTTCGAATCAAAGACTCCATCATGACACACGAGGGCCTTGTGTGACCTTCAACGACGTGCCGAGAATGGAATTGCTACTTGAAACAAACCTTGAAGTTGAATCCATACTCGGGGTGACCCTGTATCCAGCTGAAAACAGACTTTCAGTCCATCACGCTTGGAGAAAATGGGATTCCAACGTACTTGATAGCGTATCCTCCCCAGCTTGCACCAGCAGCAACTGCACGGTCTGGATCGATCTGCAATCGAACATGAGTCAATATCGAATGAAAAGCTCGTGTGATCATACCTCCGGATACGTATCTAACACGTACTTCCATCCCTTCTGCAGGTCAACAAAAGGTTTGCCTCCCCAATCCTCCATAATGCCATCCGTGAATTCTATTCGTTCTCCTTCAAGATGATAAACAAACAGAGCTAATGATAACACGTGCCTTGTCCAAAGGTTGTACTTCCAGTAGGGTTGATAAGTACAGAGAAGTAGCCCTGCTGCGCGAAGACTGAGAAACAATCAGTGCGAGGGGACGACTGCAATACCCAGTATGTACACACCATTTGGATTCCACCGCGTAGACCATTCATCTTCCCAAGCGCTTTGAGGACCTGGCAACGGACGTCAATGATCATCCAGAATGGAACGAAATGGTACGTTGGCATAGCAGGTACCTCCATGGATCAGAAGAACAACGGGCCACTTCTTCGTTTCTCCTGCTTTCCAGCCCTTTGGTTTCAGGATCCAGCCTTGCACGTCCTTATCCTCTGCGCCCTTGAACCAGACACTTTCTCCTTTGCTAAGGTTCTTTCCCTTCAGCGCATCTTCAGTCAAATGGGTGATTTGTTTAATCTCTCCGCCAAATGTAACGAGCGCATCACTCCTGCCGATTTCCGATTCTAGGTCATTCAAACCACTGACAAGGAAGACATCGTTGGGCGAAGTGTACGAAGATTGCGTGATAAGAATTCGGCCGTAATAAAGCGACTGTAGGCCGCTGGCTGAAGGTCCGTTAGTTATCGCGACAGGACTAACGTACTTGGTATCGAGGTCAGGGTCGGTCGTAGATTTCGAAGGCGTCGGAGGCAGCGGCAAAACGAAGACCTTGGCCTGTGCGTTGTCGCCCGCAGTGAAGTAGATGAACTCGCCCGTTTTAGAGAACTGCGCGACGGCCGCTCAGATGAAGCGATAGGGAGCAATGGAAGCGAACTCACCGCCAAGGAATCCGGTGAGCGGTCCCATTGCTGGGTAAGTGTGTACCTGACATCTTTCTTGAGATCGTAGATGACAATCTTTGCCCTGTCGCGTGTATTCCTTCAGTATGGCGAAAACGGCAGAATACAATGCAAACCTGTCGGATTCATAGCCATCCAAATCAAGCTCTAGCCATGCCACCTTTGAACCGTCTTTGTTGAAGACGGGGTTGTGCGTTGCACCTTGTTTTCCCGACGTCAGCTCCCTGGGCTTGCCGCCGAGAATATCAACGACGTATATCTTACGTTCCCACCGTAAGCTTTAAGAAACCAACGTGACATTTGAACATGCTTACATTCTGCTTGGTGTGCCACGCTGCAGGCAGCTCTGGGTCCTTGGCGGTATACACAACTTGACCGGTGGAAACATCAAAATCATCAGTGCCTCCAAATGGTTCAACGGGTGAGCTCTGTAAATTATTAGCAGGAATAACCGACACTCGGTATCAATGCTGCTTACGTGTCCCGTTCCTTGGAGAATGTTGGTGAATTGAGATCCAAAGTGCCATTTGTGATCTGGGTCTTGAATGAGGCGAACACTGAACAGTGATGTCGTTTTGGGTCCAATCCAGGTGTCCCAATGTCTCTCGTAAGTTGCATCGTACACCAGGGCAGTGGTTCCGCGGTTCTCCCAAGCCTCATCTTGCTCTTTGACGGTGGAGAGGTTACCGTCAGGATGGACGTTGTCGGAGAACACCAGTTGCCCAGAGAGTGAGGAGTAGCGGAAGTTGGTAGCCGTTGTCGTAGGGAATGAACCAAGCAGAGCTGGGGGGTTAGGCGCGCTCACAATGCCGACTTCATCACTGTCCTGCTTCCGATAATGAATATCGAGCGCGTAGATATCGAGTTTCTTGTCACCCTCGACGACGTGGGCGATTGTGCGGCCATCGAGCCAGAATGCTTCACCGCCTTTGGGGAGCTACAGACAGTCAACAGCGACCATGATACACGCTGATAACGCTTACAGGAATCTCGAAAGGCTTCCTGACTGGACCCGCCAGCGGCGAGATGAAGATAGAACGGTGAACTCTGTAACAATGATCAGTTCAATTGAAGTACACCAACAGAAAAGTACACACTTCTTGTCCTTTGAAGAGTATTGACTGTAAGGAACCAGAAGGAGATCCCCTGCTAAATTTGCCACGCCAGTACCCGGGCGACCAAGTCCCACCAAATCTTTTGGAGAAAACACGTCGGGACCCTCCTTGAATGCGAATGTCGATGGGGCGTTCATCGTAGTAACTGGCGAAGAGACTGGAGCCTGGAAATGGACCTGTGCAGCCAGCACAATGGGGAGAAAAGCAAAAGAATGAGGCAACCTCATGTCGCGTCCGGACGAGGCCTGATGTGGTGGAGGTAATTCAACCGTAACCGTGCGATCGTGTCCCACATTAATCGGTCACGTCGCCCTTGCTCAATATTGCCTCATTTCCCCGCAAAAGTGGAAAACATGTTGTAAAATAAATAACATACACCTGGTACTACATATCATCCTACTCGCTCATCGCATCCTCGTCGTCGTCGTTGGTCTCGACATTCTCCAGCGGGACAGTACCACCGGGTATCTGCACCACCTCGCCTGTAGCCGCGTCCCATCGTGAAATCAATCCCACACGGAACGTGACCATTTTTTCTCCAATCAGCTTGAGCAGCTGTGCTTGCTCGCCGGTCAGTGTTTTCCCCTTCTCACATAGCTTGTGCGGTGTCTGGAGAGTCGGGACACCTTTGTTCATCGTTGTGCTGAGCCCTAGCTTTCTCAGCTGGGGGTCTTCGTTGTGAGGGAAAGGCTCTGGTGGGTCCGAAAAGTGTCGCATAACGGGACCAGCTGGGAGAATCACTGTCCGGCTTGCGAGATTGCCTGCCCGTGCAAAATCTGGCTGCTGGAAATCAGCGAACCATTCTATCACTTCCTGCGGTTCACTGTCGGTAAAGAATAGGCCGACTTGACCTTTTATTTGCTATCCAAGGAGTTAGCATCATACAATGAAAATTTTTATCCAGACGCACCTTAGAAAGCGTGTGAAGCCCCGTTTTGTGCTCCTCCTCCGGTGTGACGCCCAGTGCTTTGGCCATGACAGCCCCCGTCCAAAAAATATCCGTGCAGAGCTGGAATTCAACATTAGCGAAGAGGAGGGCAAATACAGGCAAGGACGCACTCTTTCCAAAGCTTCCGTACGGTTTTTAGGTGAGAATTCCTCATGGCTCCAACTTCAAAGAGCCAGCAATACTTCCATTTGTTGACATTTAACTGGACCTGAGATGATACGTTGAGCGAAGACCAGGTATACAGTCGATTGGACGCACCTCTTGCATCAAGGCGCCTTTTTGCTCCTTCGTTTTTTTGGCGACCTTGCTCAACGTTACTGTGGTCCAGTATAAGACAGCATAGAAACCACAGGGATCCCTCTACTTGCCTACTTTCGAACGCTTTGACTTGGGCATCTTGGAACTGGAGGAGAAGGAGAGACAGAAATTTATTTCAAAGTCCGCACAGATTTCTTCTGTCATGACCATCACGGTTTCTCCAGCCGAGCTCAAGAATTTGGAAGACACTCTCCTCAATACTCAAGGAAATGTTCTCCTACACAATCGTTTCCGTGCTCTATTCACCCTAAAGTCGCTCAAATCAGAGGATGCAATCCGGATAATATCCGAAGGTGGGCGCCTTTTCGATGCCATGATACATTTTCACTAAATCATCGATAGGATTCAAGGATGAATCCGCTCTCCTCAAGCACGAACTGGCATACTGCTTAGGCCAGATCCAAAAAACGTCGGCCTTACCGATCTTGGAATCGGTGCTTGCAAATACTACAGAGGACCCGATGGTGCGGCATGAGGTGTGTTGCTCCGTTTTTTGTTACCGACTATGCCTAATACTTTTCTTGAGGAAGGCAGCTGAAGCCATGGGTGCTATATCCGCCTCAAAGTCCATCCCCGTCTTGAAAAAGTACTTGTCGGATTCAAACCAGAGCGTCAGAGAAACCTGCGAGATTGCCATTGCCAGGATCGAATGGGACAATTCGGAAGAAGGCCAGCTACATAAAGCTGCTGCCAAGGACGAGGAAACTATTCCGTATGCTCTTCCAAATATCCTTTTGGTGCTCAAAAACATATGAGGTCCAGAACATATCTGTCTATTGACCCTGCGCCTCCTACGTCTGGCCTGATTACTGGTGTACCCAAACCTGAGGATGTAACGGAGTCTAACATCAACGATCTGCGGTCAAAGCTTCTTAATAAGGAGCTACCGCTCTTCGAGCGATATCGAGCCATGTTCGCGCTTCGAAATATCGGTACACCCTTAGCGGTAGACGCCCTCGCCGCCGGATTTGCCGACGACAGTGCTTTGTTCAAGTAAGATTCTTTATCGTCATCCAAACAGGCCTCTCTGATTGTTTTATACAGACACGAAATCGCCTTTGTATTTGGACAGCTGCTCTCTCCGCACTCAGTGCCTTGCCTACTCGAGGTCCTAAAAGACTCACAAGAATCTGAGATGGTCCGTCACGAAGCTGCTGAAGCGCTCGGTGGTATTGGTACTCCTGAAGTGCTACCTCATCTGAGAGAGTGGATGATACGAGAAGATGCGCCTCGTGTGGTACGAGAAAGTTGTCAAATTGCCATTGACATGTGGGAGGTGTGTCTCGCGTCTTAGCTGCTCATTCTTCCCATTCACCTGAAACTTGGAAGTATGAAAACTCTAACGAGTTCCAGTATGCCAATGGACTCAACTCCACATCATCTGTGCCTGTGGACGCCTAGTACCCCCAAAGTTCTTAAAAAGGGGTGATTATTCAATAACAAAGAGACGTGTATTTTTGTGTATCCATATATCATTGTTTACTCTACTCTATGCAAAACGCCACAGAACTGAACCTGCGCTCCACATATTTTTCACAGGAGATGATCTTAATGATTTAGCTGAGCAGCTGTGGATCTTATGTGTTTCATGCTTACTCAAAGGTCATACTGGGATGAAACGCTTTCACCTCGGTAGGGCATCCGTTATGTTACTTGGAGTTGCCATTGATGTTTCACCACATATCTCAAGGTCCGACACCGTCAAAGGTAAGTCGATATATCGATGTACACCACAGGCAAAGTCATTGTGAATATCTAGTATCCAGGCTTTCATTAAGATCGGAGTGCCTGGGTCTACTATCCTGTTGCTCGAATACGAACAATCGCGAGAAGACCTGCAATTCTTGTGGAGGCGGAAACAATTCTGGCAGGGACCTAGTACATGCACAATTCTTGCCATCGCAGCCCTTCATATCTACAGGATTCAAGCAGCTGTGACGGACCATCAATTGTTTCGCAATCTCCACGAGCTGATTATGCTCGGGTATGTGATACAAGCAAGCAACTCAATAGGACCCACTTTTCAATGCATCTTTACCCCAACCGCAGCGTCTGAATAGATTGTTGAAACGATGCAAAAATTCTTACACCAGCGCTTAAGTCCCTAAAAGAGACGAGACGCTGGTTGTTTGGAAACAATATAAATACTCATGCATAATCGCTAGTTTTCCACTCACAAATCGAATTGTATCTCTCTTGCGACTCTTTGGTTCGTGGATATTCTCTTCATGATCCAAGCTAGTCCTTCTAATCTTGGGGTATCGTACAACAGGCAAATAATCACCATGAAGACACCCTCTCCCCTCCTCCTGGTCCTCGCTATCTTCTCTGCTCTGCTTTCAGCATCGAGCGTCTCCGCACAAAACAGTTGCACCGCCGTAGCCTTCCTCGGCCAAGCTCCTGCAGGCGGCGGAAGCTGTACGGGACAAGAGCTGGGGACGCCTCGATGAACGCACCTGGCTTTGGAGCCTGTGACGAAGTCATCAACGCTTCTTGTGTCCTGACAGAAGCGAGCGAGGGTGACTGTGTTATTCACCTCTTCTCGGATGCGGCTTGTAATACGCCTATCACGGGAGGAAATACGATAATGTGTGGGGATCCGCCTACGAATGTTGATTTTACTTCGTTTCAGGTAGAGTGTGCTTAAAGTAGTGAGTTTTTCTTTATTTCAGGGTCCCAGAGGAGGTTGATACGAAGAGATAGGCCAAGGGGATGCAGGCAAGTGTGCATGTGAGGACGTGGTGTGTACGGACAAACAGTGAACGCTCCGGACGTAGAACTGGATGTAATTTATAATGTAGAATGTGACTATACACCCTTCGTGCATTTGTTAGACAGTCTGGGTGACAGTATCTTGGTTTATATAAACTTAGAAGTACTGTCCTAAAAACGGCAGGTTAAAGCCATAATCTAAAGGATCTTGGTGTTCGAATGCATCTAGAAGTCCACATTTAAGTACATGGTCATTAGGAAATTAGTAGGTCCGGATACAGTACTCATCTACTTGGGTGCAGCAAAACCGCGAAAGAAAACAGTGCCACAAGATGTTCGAAGTTTTAGATGTCTAGTAGCTTCTTTGCGGCCTGCCAAACAGATAGCGATATACTATGCATCGGAACCTGCTTTATCAGCCCTATACCCAATCCTGTATAGAAGCCCCTCCATCCACTCGTACGCTGTATCGTCACCACAGTCTCCCATATGCCGAAAGCGCGCTGAGATCCACCGGAATGACCGCTAGCTTGCTGTATCCGTCTTACCACTTCTAGAGGATACGTGGCAATCTGAGCGGTCGTGCCAGCTATAGCTCCGATGATCAAGTGCAGCTTGTATTGATTCGCAGCGCGAAAAGAGGGAGAAAACCGTTCACGGCTGTGCTGGTTGAGTGTCTCCCATACCAGAAAAATCCCGCCACGATATGGAACAGTGCCGGTAAGAGTCACGATAAACCCGCGATAGAAATTTCGAAGACCGCCAGGAACGAGAGGAGTATGTAGGTGCTCTTTGTATATGCTGCGTATCAGAGTCAGGAGTGTGGGTTGAAGACTGGAATGCTGCGTGGCTACAGCCATTCGTACGCGGACAAGTTCGAAAGGATATGTTATTGGCAATGCAGAAACACCTATATCCGCACTTCAGAATGGATTTGGCCGCTTATAAAAGACCTCACCAGCGATAGAACCAGCGATAAGCCTCCGAAAGGGTGTTTGGTCGGAAGGTGTGGGCATAAGGATCTAATTATACAGTTAGAAACAGTCTAGTAGTTTACGGCTATATACATACCTTGGAAGCGCTGTCGTACACTGTGTAACCAAGGGCTGCATGCGGGACAGCTCTCGAAAGGGTTAACGAATTCCCTCGATAGAGTGCCAGAAATCCTTGGGTCCGAACAATGTGCCCTAGCGCGTTATACGCGCCGCGCCAGCTGCCTAGGTATCTGTCAAATCAATTCCACAAGGCGACAGTTAACTCGGCATACCTGAGAAACGGGTGAACTCTCGATTCTGGGTTTGAAATAGAATCTTTATGCGGTCAAGAGGCGCGACGGCGGTCTTTGCCTGTGGTGACAGTCAGTGTCATTACCTGGGAGAGCCTCAGTGACGTACAACACCGCCAGCAAATCCCCGCGAAAGCAGATCTGAGGTAATAATCTGTTTTTGATATTTTCGTGTTCATATTTTCCGAGTGCGGCTGTCCATTTGAGAGGAAGCAATCAAAGCGGGACCATAAACTGAAGGAACATGGTCAAGGCAGGAAGCCAAAAAGGGAAAGTCGATCAAGATTACCCCGACCCTATAATTACGAACCTTTTCTATCCGACCCTGTTGAAACCAATAGTGAACCTAATAGTAAATCGGAGCTGGATGCTGTTCTGACTTGTAAAAATACGTACACCCTCCTCACTGGCTTTTGACTGGCTCCGCTTATGAAGAATTAGGCTAGTGCTGGACGAGTCGACCCGAAATACTGGCAGTATATCAAATCACAACGGCACTGTCGCGATTGGGAGTAGAAGGCATCAGCTGCAGACCACATCTCTGGTTTCCGGTGGTTCTTTTATGTCTCCAGCGGTAGTTTACACCCATTGAATTGACCCTACCCAAGCGGTAAGGAGCCATGCGTGCTTTGGCGGTAGTAATGATATCTAACTATCTACTGCAATGAACATTTCAAAACATAAGCAATGTCAAGGTACAGATGAGAGGACAATAAATTGAACTCTGATGGTTGTATCCATGTAAGAAACTACTGTATAAATCATCAAGGCTGCGGCTTCGCACATTCAAGGATGAGATGCGGCGTCCTTAGCTCCTTCAACCTTCCCAATAAACTCCGTCCAGATAGCTCTTGCATGATACGTCGTCGAAATATGACCACCTGGCACCCACTTCAACCGAGAATTACGATAATTCTCTGCTAGCCACTTTGCCATGTCTGGGCCCAAGTCATCATCCGATGAAGCGACGATGAACAAAGGACGTCGCGTATGTTCTTCGCTAAGAGAATCAGGGCGGAAACCCCAATCTGAAGAAAGAACATCAGACATTTCCATGAAACCCTCCGACGTCTTCGCCATGCTTGAGACCGCGTCTTCAGCTGTCTCCCGTTCCAATTGCCCCTCTGGCACCCCTTCTGTTTCCTTCCATTTCAAAAACGCCTCTCGTTCTTGCTCGCTAGCCTTGTCGAATAGATTCTTCCGGATGAAGGCCTCAGCTTTATCCACGGTCTTCACTTGCCACTTGGTCAACGTGGCCGCCAGACGGGGAACGAAATGCATTGGAACCATTTGCGAAGGAGCACCCATTGATACATAGATGGGCCATTTCATGTTTTTCGCGTAGCCTTTGTGCCATCGAAAAGGGGAGAATGGCACTAAAAGTAGACACCCTACAATTTTCCTCCCTAGAGGAAATGCATCGAAGGGTGAACCGTATAAAATCTGCGCAGGAACGCTGCCGAATGATCCTCCGGCAACGTAGATCCTGAGATTGGCGCTGTCGGGGTGGAGATGATTTATCAACTCGGTGAAATCAGACAGCACAGTCGCGACATAAGGCTGGTGCTTCGGACGAGGTGACGAGTTACCCCATCCCGGAAGAGTCGGTGCCACATAGTGAACTCCGAGTTCTCGAAGAGCGGACGACATACGACTGGCCCTCCCAATTCCGCAGGTTCCATGCAAGAACACGACGACAGTGGAGCTAGCAGGGTCGCCATTGTCGGCATAGGCTAACGTTCTGCCGTCAGAGAGCGTCAACAACCTTTCGTGGGGTTTTGTCATAGGTGCGGTGCGAAAGGTGCCGGAGCAAACATTCTGTGTACTTGTACCATTGAAGCTCCGCGCCGACTTGTTCGAGGCGCTAGCACATGCGGCTGGGCTGTTCTGAGTCTGACTGTGACGCTGCGCAATTGAGAGAGACGACGAAAAAAAGGTCGATGGTGCTCAATGGCAAGTAGAGTAATTGTCAAAGTTGAGGACGAATTCGAATTCGAAGGGATGATTGTAGTGGTAAGAGAAAACTAAGCTCGGTGGGAGCGGGACGCGCGGCCCGCCCAGCCTTCTAATGATAAGTAGCCATTCAGTCAGTCGAGCCTATGGTGGATCAAAAGCAGAAGTTTGAAAAGATCGCAGCACACGACAGAAGTTTCGAGTATGTAAAGAGCCAATGCCCCACTTTTCTCCCCGGGAACCGCATACTCTGTGTATGAATAGTAGCAGGAGCCCTCCGTTAACAGCGTTGGTGATGGTTCTCCCGCTAGAAGAGATCCAGGTTTCACGGAAATCTAACAAACGTAATTTGATAAAGTTTGCACACGAAGAGGTGTCTACATAGTTGCATATATGACTCAATAAGTGGTTGTACTGTTTGGCCAAGAATACAGCGGATGTGAAGGGCAAGCATCATTCTGATTCCGGGCCTCCGTCAATTTAATAGAGTGCATGCACCCTTCCCTCGATGCCGTGAAGAAGGGCTTCGGGGTGGTGCAAAGAGGTGCAAGCAAGCGTGCATCGGACCGTTCAGAGTTACGTTCAGACCTTGATAGATGTTGAAACCGGTGCCAGGAGTTCCATGAATAGATATTATACATTACAACAAAACAAGGTTTGGCAAGAGCGTTTCGAGAAATTGAGTAAAGTGGTACTCCATTAAGGGACTTGGAATTTGGTAATAGACAACGGCGAAAGTATTTCTTCTTGAGAGTAGAACATTGCAGAGCGATTACGCTTCGCTTCTTCTTCGCGCATTTCATGGGACTCAACATGAACGACATCAGGCTACACTCAATGAGACCTGGTTCCAGAACACATAATACGGGACGCACTTTATGTCGCTCGGTAGAAGACATCACATGAGGAAGAGAATCTCCTTGACTGCCGCACGTGGTATCTCTGCCGAATTTCCATCCGCCACGAGAGTTAAGACTACTCATCATGGAGTTGGTGTACAGTTTACAGAGCGGGAAGTTGAAGATGAGGTGGGTACCAGTAGGCTGAAATATTCTTCAGTTGTTATTGAAATGATCATAATATCCAACGGCTCACATCTACCAAGTAGAAAATCAAATCCAGTGTCGCGCAAACCGAGGTGATAAGGCCGGTCTGCATCGTTACTGAGAGAACAGTTTGAGGGTCACCTTGTCGTCCTACGGAATTATTGACTCACGGCGTATAACACGATCGACTAGCTCATCGGAGGCTTGAAAACCGGTTTTATGTTTTCTCTGGAATTGTACGCGTCACGATTTGAGCACAGGCAAGCGAAAAATCTTACGGGGAACTTACCCTGGAAAAAACACATTGAGATAGACCGATTAGTAAATATGATACTTACAGATGCCAGACCATGATGACAGTAATGAATATATCAGCGAAACATTCCGAAGCAAGCCAGAGGATCACGACAGACTGAACGGGAGAGTAAGATCATACGAACATATTCATGAGATATGCGCTACCTTGAAATTGCGGAATAATGTGAACTGAGGCTGGATGCCTACTTCTACAGCTGTTGCAATTCCACCGCCTTATGTCAGGCATGAGCGACATTCATTTGGCAACATAGTCGAGCAACGCACTTCCTCCTGCCAGACTAGCTAAGATTATTATGGAGACGAACCAATGGTTGTTGGTCAGGACTTTGACTCTCCACGCAAAGAACACCTGAACCATAGCAGCAATGATACCCTATAAGAAGGAATTTTTTTCAGGGTCGTTCGCACAAAAGTTAGCAATCGACTGACTGTAAGGGCAGGATCTACGCGAGGCAGTAACATTGATGCATCGATGTAGAGTTTGAAGTGACCAACCTGTGGCAAAAACTAGGAGCGGATTCAGAGGGGTATCTTCGTTAACACAGTAATATACCCACCCCAGTCAGCGTTCCCAAGAAATGCGACATCGCCTGAACTTCTGTTAGCGGTATTGGTGAACCACTTGGTTATCAACTTGCCAAAATGCACAATGAGAGACCTGTACATGTACACAAAGTCGAAGACTGTGTTAAGGGTGTCAGCGAAAAAGAGTACAGCAACCTAGAACCCACGTCAGGACTGGTCTATCGTCATACAGCCAGACGGTGACTTACGTAGGCTTTCATCCAGGTTTTGTCTCTGTAGCAGAGTCAGAATGGAAGATAATAAAAGCGGCATAGTGGTATACTTCTTGTAGGTCACATAGTAGAGATATACCTGAGCGATCATGATCCCATAGAGAAGGACATTGAAGACGAAGCCGATGAGCATGGGCCCATGTCTGATGAGTCAGTATAAACCAATGAGTGGGAATATGAGAGGATGCAAAGGCTCACGCTACTTCTGCTGGCGTCTTTGGCATGGTGATGATCAAAAAGCAGATTAGAGGATGCTCCCCCGACCCTCAGACGTTTTTATGAGGCATATCTACGGCAGCTTACGAGGATGACGGTCTAATACACTTAAGGTTCCCGAGGCGCTCGCTGTTGTATTGGAAGACGAGGTCCGAGGTCAGAATTGTCAGCTTTACAGTTTAGTTGGAGTAACTGCAAACAGCATCTGACGAAGGAAGGTCAATTGAAAGACTAAATTAGGATCGGAGGTAGGATGTACCCAGTTAGCAAGCCGTGTAACGGCTGATGTTGATGCGCGCATTACTGTGCTGAGAACTACATACAGCTTAGTATGGGTACCGAAACGAGAGAAGGATCCCAAAAAAGACTGTTTGAAGACCTGATAAATCTGGCAGGATCTCTTAACAGAGATAGAAATTTGGATATTCTGTCAAGTCAAAGCAGAGATTATTGGAGAAACGGTGCACCGTGTGGATTCTGGTTCTTGAACTGGTAGCGCTAGTCAGAGTTTCGGATCCTAAGAGTTCGGAAGAAGAGAGTATTTGATAGACAGTTAACCGAGATCGCGAAGATCATGCTGGATGACCCGGTGACCGTTCGCAAACGCATGACTGCTGCACGTTAGTGCACTGATAGTAAGTACTTCGGAGGTCATTAACATTGGTCAAGCTCAGGCTGCCGAACTATCGGCCGGCTACACCCGAAGTTTTCATGTAAACAACACCAAGCTACGCGTACGCGTTGAACAACGACCGTGTAGAGGACGTCACAATCGCCTTGTGACAATGGACCTTCGAGACTTGTCCAGTCACACCTTCTCTCCTCATTCTCTACCACCAGCTCCGCCTGTTGAAAGTGTCCAGGCCCGCAGCCTTTCTACTCATTCCTTGAGTCATTCGTCGTCGTCTGTAGCGACGACCACACACTCCGACCATGTCTCTTCCTACGCCTCCCAGCACATCGCATCGCGCCGACAAAGAAAATCGTCCTATAGCCTCATCGTCGCGTGTGCTATGGTCGCCCAACGACAAAATCCATCCTCTTTCTAGTCTACCACGCATTCCACAAATTCGTAGCGCGTCCAAGGACCATCCAACGAAGTCGATTCTGAAGAAGTCGTCGCGTCTGTCTCCTATTCCAGAGACGAGCAAGCGTGAGATCACGCCAGAGCCCAGCTCTCCCCAGGAAGACGACAAGTATCTGCTGACACCACTGTCGAAAATAGTGGCTTCTGATCCCCCAATGTCGGACCTCATCGAATCATATTCGATCCTGACGGCAAGACTTCGGTCTTGTATTCCTGATGCAGATGAAGTCAAGTCGTCGTGGCCTCTTTTCAACCCACTAAGAGACCACCGAGAGAAGCTTGCGGGTGCTATCGTCAGAGATGTAGGAAGGGCCCTGGTGGATCCTCTTGCGGGGGCGTTGACGGAGAAAGACCAGAACAGGGTGTTCCTCCCATCACCGCAGCAGAGTCCTAAGAAGAAAAGAGGAATGGATGCTGAACAAGTGAAGTACGCTCGCGATCTATGCACGACCAGCCATGCTGTCATCAAGTTTCTGGGCTTTATCCTTACACTGCCACCTATTTTTGAGATCTTCACGGGTGCGTTGTTCATACCTTTATTATGACAAGATGCTCAAGCCGCTGATATAGAGGGAGAGCTGCGTTCTGTGCTGACCAGTGTCTTGGCGATACCGCTCGCCAAAGAGCTTCCTACGCTATATACGCGCAAAACCTGCGCGCTATCTATCTGGCTCATTCAAGTCCAGCGACTTCCTGTAGAAGTTCTCGAGCCAGCGGCCGATCGAATTGCATACGCGCTCTCACGTGGCATCGATGGAGAGTTGGGAAAAGAGGGTAAAAAGGGTTCGGCAAATGACGGGCTAAGGGTGTGTCTCATCTTTGATTGCCTTAATAGTTGTCTGAGTATCCCTGCTAGGCCATCCATGACCTGTCTCTGCACCTGCCTTCAACATTCGTGCCGGCATTTACGAAGATTATATCGTCTGTCTTCACAAATATACTCAGCCCAAGCATAGCTCTACGTGTGCAAGCATGCCACGCCCTTGGAGGCCTTGCCTTAGCAAGCTCATTTCTTCCTTCGTCGGAAGTACACTCGGAACTTTCAGAAAGTGTTGCGATATTCCTCACAACTATTCCTCCTAAACCTTCGCCGTCCAAAAATAAAGACCCTTCCGCCCATGCTGAAGCTCCCATCGTTCGAACGTTGCGAACAACCCTAAGTGCTACAGACCCTCCACATGTCGCCCATGGACCGGTTTGGGGCCTTCACATCCTTGCGAGCTTCCTGGCTCTGCTTCGTTCTCGGGCCTATGACGATCCAGCGGTATTCCGCATCATCTCCGCTCTCTTTCAGCTGCCAATGAGACACAAGAAGAACTCCGTTCGAGGGCTGCTGTGCGTTGTCTGGCGTGTCATTACCTGGGTTTATTTTCAGCCTCGGCTCCCCTCGTCTGACGAGTTGACTTCGAGCACCGGAGCTACACATCGGCTAGTGTCCACTCGAGAAAATTGGTGGAAGTTTGTGAAGACGATCGTGTCGATGCACGCAGGCATTAGCGCACTCACCGCATTGTTTGCTAGTGGCGCTATCTCCGAGGTCATGGACCGGGCCGTTGACCTACTCGAGCATATGATCCACAAGCGCGATTCAACCTGCAAAGACGCGCTTGCAGTTATGAGGCAGCTCATCGGCTTTGAGACACCCGACGTTGAATGGAACTGGAGTCTTCTGACGCCACAGTCGCTGTTCTCCTCTAACCCTGGTCTTCTTACCGTCGACTTCAAGGTTTTACAGACTGTTGTTTCGCCTATGTATGAGGAATGTGCAGGTGTACATGACATACGTTCTTTCAGCAAGGGGGATTTGATGGACGGCCGTATATTGACTGCTTTCTTTAATGTTTGGCGAAAGGGCGTTGCATGTTTCGGTCTAAACGACGAAGAGACTGTGGTAAGAAACTCGATCCCTGTTATTTCGAAAAAGATTCTAATTTATGGATAGTCTGAAATCACGTTGACTTGGAAGTATCTCCTCAATGCCTATCTGATCACTCATGAAGGTACGTGTATGCACACATCTTGTTCACTTCGAAATTGAAATATTACTCTAGAGTCCGGGTCCTATGCGAAAGGTGAAGTAGCTCAAATGGCTGTGGAGACTTTGGAAGACATCCTCAAAGACTCGAACGTTATGGCGCATGCTCCTTCTCCTTCATCTTCTCCACTCCATACCCCTGCCAAGAAACCACCTTGCACTCCCGTCGCTCTCCACAAGCTCAAAGTTGTTCAAGATCTATGGACAATCACACGCGAGTTGATACCAAGAGGTAATCTTTGTGTGGCAAACCGTCTTCTCGCCTGTTTGATGAAGAATGAGTCTGACTTGACGGATGGCGACGAGTGTGTCAGAAAGGAGTGGGCTTCGCTATGTGCTCAAGTGGCCATAGTATGCGAATTGGAGGAACTCAAAGCTTTCTGGTCATTCGTGGTGGATGCAGACATACCCGCGTGGAAGTGGAATTGGTCTGAGGCCGTTAGGAGCATCGTATGGAGAGGTTTTGCCAATGCCTGGCACCACGAAGGCACCTGGGAAAGTATTATCGTTCTTCTGAATGTACCATTCTTGTGAGTTCCTATCTTTCGTGCCTAAGCAGATAGTTAATACATGTTTACAGGCCCGAACACATTTGGGATCTGACCGACAATGACTTCAGGGCATGGGAGTCTCTCCTCGGCATAGGTGTCGAGAAGGCATTCGACTACGGCATGGATGCCTCTGAGTTCATCGACTCCGTCGCCGCAGAAGTCTCGCAGAACCTGGATCCCACCGTCACGTCCGCGACAAGGATAACTGATGCCCTTATATCTCGTGTGGACATGGCAGACGTTCGACAGATACCGACATCACTCGTTGACCTTGTCAACGAGACACTAAGGACGAGTTATCCTCCTGAACCGAGCAATATGACGACGTCGCTGTGGATGGTTAGGTCGCTGGTCCGCATGCTAGAGACGTGTCCGCCGGAATTGATATCCAATATTCTCAACGTCTTGCAGGAAGGGCTGTCCTTATGGATATCGGATGAGTTCAAAGCGTTCAAGCCATCGGACTATTCAGGCGATGTAAGTTTTGCTGTCTGCGTCATATTTCTCCTGTTCTTATTCTCCTTAGATCCTGTCCTTGTATGAGGTGGTATTGATGACCATGCAAAGCCTTCCGCGCGACCGCGAGAACCTCGCACACTTCAGCGCACTTATTGAAGCCGCCTTTTACGGACGCGAAGACAAACCTCAAGGAACATTCGACGCCTTTACCGATTTCTGGCAGGACACATTCTCAACGAAGATCCCGCTGAGCGATTGGCCTCAAACGGTTCGAGCATTCTTCGGTATATGCGAACCCCCTGTGGGGATAGATCCAGTTGAGGAAACGTTCCATGACATATGTCCTCCTGAAGAAGTCGAAGAAACGTCCATATTCACAACCCCTCCCTCGTCTCCCATCCGAACTCCTGCACGCCCTCACAAATCCCCGGCAACGTTTTCCCGACATTCCGACGTTATGCTATGCACCCCGGAGTCTCCTACTGTTTCTAGCAGAGTTTCTCGCCGATCAAGCTCAGGCAAGAAAGCGAACTGGATTGACAACAAGGAGAATGTACCACTCAGCACGCCAGTCACGCGATCTTCCAAAGGCAAACGTCGTTTGTCAAGCGACGGGAATGAGGGACCAACACCAAAGAAACAAAAATCTAGGCATGTCAAGAAATCCCCAGGCAGTGAAGACGAGGTCCACAAAGCCTTAGCCGTCGTTTTATCGCCTAGTTCCGATGTATTTTCCTCGGGTGGCTCAAGTTCAGGGAAGAGGAAAAGAATCATCATGGAATCTGTTGAGGTTCCAACGTTGAGAGAGGTTAACCGTAGGCGGTTGGCCGGGACACCGAAAAGCCTTGGTATGTCGCCTCCGGGATCGTTCGATGATATGCTTTTCCGTGAGATTGGAAAGAAACGTTCGAGTACTGGATCCGACGGTAGTGGTGAGTCATCGATTTATTTTGTTTCATGAGCACGGCTAATCTCATAAGCAGATGACTCTGTTTCCTCCCCCACAACGGAGCCCGCTTCATCTGATGATGATCCGCATTATGGGCAGGTCACACCTCACCATCTCATCTCACCCGACATTCCTTGCCGCCGGAATGAAGATGAAGATGACGGACATAGCCACGACCCTCCTAGTGATGACTCGATTTTGTGTCCTAGTCCGACCAAGGACGTAATCCAGAGGCGGCTACAAAGACGGTCGTCAGGGTCTCCAAGACCGATTTATTGATCAAGTCCGATTCATTCATACCCTTTGCTTTGTATGTTTATCGCTTTTAAATTATTGTCTTTTCCATCTTTCGTTACTTGCATACCTGTACATGTTCAAGCTGTAGTAGTTTTGTTCTAAAATTCGTCGTGTCCCCACCAGTTGAAGCAAGTTGAAGCGGATTTTTCGGAAGTGTTTGACAAACAGAGGCAATCATCAAGTTATTGCTTCCGCGGTAGCAACCGCCTCTTCTATGTACCACCAGTAGTGCTCTCCCTCTTCCTCTACGACTATCCTCTCACTCATGGCTGTAAAATTCAAACAGTCTACCACGTTTATTATCTTCTCCCGTGTGCTCTGGCTCTGCTTGAATTATTGGACCTTTACTCACTAGCGCCATTCGACTACAGGACCCTTTAACGAAACTGCGAATCGCAAAGTCCTATTCTGGAATGAAGATCCCAAGAAGGATCTTGTTTTCAAAGCCGAAGTTGAGATCTCTAATCCGAAGGTACTATCTACATTTTAACTGGCTGGAGGAACGTCACATAGACCAATTTGCAGGGCCAAGAATACAGTATCACCCCAAGCACGGGACGAGTCGAGCCCAATAAGAGCATCAGACTTACATGTACGGTCGACTTAACTCCGATGTGCTATCTCGGAGGTGAATCGATGCTCCAGTGACGAGGCATGCCATGACAGAAGACCCCGGGCCGTGTACAGACTTGTTCAAGCTCAAGAGCTGTCTCGTCACGCCGACCACGAAGATCAAAGACCTAGACTCATATGTGCGTTGATCTATCGCATCTGTGTCGTTCATTGACTGTTTTGGTCCAGTGGGAAGGCAAACGCAAGAGTTCAAGCGAGGTACATGTCCAGCATTTGCGGTTGACTTGGCTGCAGGATCCAAATAGCGAAGCAGGAAATGCCGTGAAAGTGAAGCCTGAAAACACCACCATTGTCATTCCCGGTAGGTCTTTTTTGTTGTTAGTAGTCTTTGTCTTTGTATTTACATGCCGTCACGAGCAAATGCCCAGATCCACGCTATCCCAAGTGGTGGTTTCGAGATTCACAATCCGAGATCCAATTGGGTTTTGTACAGACTTGTGGTTACGAACAAGGTGATTCATTCTCTCACACAGTCTCTCTAATAGCGTATCCAATATTTTCAGGGTTTCACGTTTACGGATCCAACTGAAGGGCTGGTGCGGCCTTCGGAGACACGCGAATTCCAAGGTGCGCTTCATTAGACTCGTTGAAAGTACCCGTTGAGATAAACATGTCCAGTTCGCTGTCGTGCTGGAACGTATTTGAGACCCCTGGATAAACTTGTGATATTAACTGCCGAGCTGCCCTCAAGCGTTGATGTGTCACAACTAAAACGCGTTTCCGATATTGTAAGTCTCTCGTCGATGAAAATTCCTAACTGTCTCGAGATTGATGGTCTTAGTGGCTCCACGAGCGGAATCTGGGGGTTAATCATCACACGCTGAGGGTTGTAGAAGGCCAGGTGCAGAAGGAGTCGAGGATTGAAGATGAAGAGGCGGAGCTGCTGATGGATTGTTCGGAAGAGGAGGAATTGGGTGAGTTGGATATTCACGACGATGATATTAACGTGAAACGATCGAGCTGGCTAGCAAAAGCGATGAGTAGATTCCGTTAAGTTATGTTTTCGTTGACTAGTATTCGCAGAATGAAGGCATGATAATGATTGTATACATTACGGGGCGTAACTGCAATATCTGTCGTGCGACGTAACATTGGAAACCACTTCATGAGCGAGAAGGCCGAGTTGGGTCCGATCAGTTCTCTTCATCGATCGAACGTCATTGTATCATTGTACCTACTCGCTCATCATCGTCGTTCGATGGGGCCCTTCCTTTTCATCTTCTTCTCTTCCCACCATGTCCAAGCAGCTCCTCAATACCCCGTCTAAACACCCTTTCTCTCTGTCTGGTCTCGCTGACAAGACTTGGAATTTTATTTCAGAATCTGCTTTTCGAGCTGCATGGACTCCTCTTACTGGTCTTGCTCAAATTGCAGCCATGTCGTGCGCAGTGTTCTCTCTTATCTCTGCTCACAGTAACATATACCGCATACTAGGTTGATGCAGCGCGTCGACAAAGGCAGCTTTCGTGTGCTCACGTATACAGGTGTTCATACGTTCCCCCATACTGGTCCCAAGAGCGCAGCGGAACGCACTGCAGAGCTTCGTGTTGTTAACGATGTCTTTTGGATTCGTCTTTGCACCATGGGAGACCTCGGATTTGCCGAAGCCTACATGTACGGTGATGTCGAGTGTGATGATTTGGTCTCTTTGTTCCACGTACGTATACGGGATTCTACTCGGCTCCGCATCAGCGTTCACAACTCCGTCCTCAGATTTTCTTGGACAACAGGGACAATCTCTCCAACTTGGACTCCAAAGCTTCGTATCTATTTACCCTACCTCAAAAAATCACATCATATCGATTCCTCAACACCATTAGCAACTCCCGTTCCAATATATCAGCCCATTATGATATCTCGAACGAAATGTTTGCCGGTATGCGTTGATTATACTCCGTGCCAAGAAAGGTTGATCAATCTTATGTTTGACAGGTTTCTTATCTCATGACATGACTTACTCCTGCGCCATTTTTGAAAACCTTGATGGCGACCTGAAGAGCGGTGCTGATCATCGGCTTTTTAGTGGTGCTGAGGGCCTTCAGCGGCTCAGCTCTGAGGAGGAGCAGGTGTCCACGGCGATCATAGAGGATCACCCTTTTACGTCCGAGAGCGACCCTCTTTACCAGGCGCAGATGCGTAAGCTCACTCACATCATCAAAAAAGCCAAAATTATGCCGGGTCATAGAGTGCTCGAAATTGGGAGCGGCTGGTGCTCTATGGCGATTCTCATTGCTCAGACGATACCTGATACAACTGTTGATACCTTGACGCTGTCGGTAGAGCAACAGACACTGGCACAGCAGCGAATCTGTGAAGCTGGTCTACAACATAGAATCTCAGTGCATCTGATGGACTATAGGAACATGCCCGCGGAGTGGGAAGCAGCTTTTGACAGGTTCATCAGCATTGAGATGATAGAGGCTGTGGGAAAGGAGTTCTTGGTAACATACTGGGAACAAGTCGATTGGGCACTGAAGAAAAAAGGGGCTGTTGGCGTTGTCCAGGTTATAACAATACCAGAAGCTCGTGAGTTCGTTGTTATCAGTCAAATTTAGGCTGATCTATACCCCTCAGGATTCGAGCGGTACATGCGTGAAGTTGATTTTATACGCAAATGGGTAAGTCTTTATTAGGATTAAAATTTCCCGCAGCTCAGCTCATGAACGTTACAGAGTACGCCCGTTTCTCATGATTTTGTATGAGTGTTCATACCGTGTCTTGCGTCCAGTTTTCCCGGGCGGGTTTTTGCCGACCCTGGTTCTTCTCTTTGAAACCCTGCAACAAGGTTCAAAGGGGGCCTCACTGTAGATTCGGTTAGCAATATCGGTCCTCATTACGCACGAACGTTGCGTGAATGGCGGAGACGGTTCTTACTGGCCTTCGAGAGCAAGATCGTTCCTGCGTTACAGAGACAGTATCCCGACATCATGACTGGTCCCCAGGGCAGGTCTCAGATTGAAGTCTTCAAGCGAAAGTGGATATGTGAGTAAAGATGGTCTATATTAGGAAAGTTCTAACGTTCGGTTTATTTCCCGTCCTAGATTATTAGTAAGTGTCGGTTATCGAGAGCCTTATCCACCAATCTCATTTCCATAAGTTGCTATTGTGAAGTCGGATTTACCACCCGTACGCTAGGTGGTACGTTTTGTGTATCTTGTGGTCTCGTCTTCTTCACATTAATTTAACAGATCATATCATCTCTTTTACACGAGAAGGATGCCAGGAGTATGGGTGTGATACATACGAGTAGTTGATATACAGTGATTAATTTGATGGGCAGGACGCCATTAATATCAAGGCGTTGCCATACTTTCATAACATGCACGAGTCTGCCACCGGTTATTGAGCAGAGTTGAAGCATTTACCCATGTGCTCAAGTATCCTCCCACTAAGAGTGTGAACCAAGTGCTGCGCCTCCATCAAAGCTTCTCTCTGCATGGGAGTTTCATTGCTAAAGGCAGTGCATGCTCGTCTCAGAGCATCTAGCGCAGTAGGAGCATTCGAAGTAGCCGGCGTGGTCTGATTGCGCCGTAGTGGCGGACGGTCTTCAGCTGGGAATGCCGGAAGAGGCTCGGTAAGATGTCGCCCAACTAGAGGATGGGGAGTTTGAAATACACGTGAAGAACCTCGAAGAAAAGTGTGAGTGCAGGGATACACGACACCGGGAATAACTGACTGGGTATCAATGTATTGGAACCAACGGAGGGCAAACCGATGTCCTCATGGCCATGATCATCAGAAAATTCTGCAACAAGCGCCGACACTTCAGAAAGAGCCTTAGGCAAGGACGTAAATGAAACTGTACCTGCTTCGCCATGCTCTTCATAAACATCATTCACGCTACGTGCCTCCAGATGTTCCTCATCTAAATCCATAGAGGAAGAATCCTGGGAGGAAGGTCCAGGCGTCATCAGTTGGCTCTCACGACTTCTATGTGCCGTAGACGCGGTGTATCGTGGGATGACAACACCTTCAAAGGCCTGCTTCCTCCTCGCGCCTCGAGGCGATGGTGGCAACGCTCCAGCACCAGCTAGAATCTTTCGCTTCTTTGCTTGATTGTCACCATCTGAGTTTGAAGGACTAGGGCGTTTCAAGGAGGGCGAATCCTCATGAGGTTTGGGAGATGGCGTAGTGGGCGCTTCGGTTCTAACAGGGCTAGACTGAGGGGGTAAAAACGGAAGTGGAGCTACCGGAAAAGAGGATACATTTGATGGTCCTGCAGGTGCAGAAGATTCTTCGAAATAGACAGGCCTCGGAGTGCTGTTTGAAGCCCGACCCCGCCGGGAACTATCTACTGGTGTAGAGAGGCCACTGTGCGGGTCCGAGTCAGGTACAATGGAACATGGCTGGGGAACGTCGAAAATATGTCAATCATTGAATTTCAACATCCCTGACACGTACGGTAAACTGTGACTCTGGGAGCCCACCCCCAACAAGCTGGCTATTTACATCATTTAGAACAGACAAACATCTCATGATAGGTGGGGGATAACGCCCAAAGAATTCTTCGACGTCCCGGTAGGTGGCGCACCAAAACCTTGTAAAAGCGGCCGGCCCGAGTCCCGATTGATCGTGACAGAAGCCACAAGCGAGAAATGCGGACAGCTTATCGAGAACAGAAATCGATAATTCGTGCTTATGCAACATATCAAGTGGCCGGCAATATAGTTGACGTATCTGTATAGTGCATATGGTTTAGCTTAGAGACCGAATGGAGCCAGAGGCCGGAGGGGACGTACGAGTTCTTTGTGATCGGCGGAGGAGAGTACATTAGATTCATCTGCTATCCATAATTGGAGAGACTGCTGGAAGAATGTAACAGTGTTGAGAATAGAAGACGAAGACGGTATCATCTGGCCGACGAAACGTAAGGTTTGAAGGCATAACGGTAGAACATCAGCAGGAGGGGGGTAGAGGGCTGAGAGACTTTCATCGGCAACTTGGAGAGTACGGTCAGACAAATCGATAGTGCCTGCAGTAATGAAAAGTGTCAAGAACTGCTTCGGATCGATGTTTGACCTGTATTGACTGAATTGTAAATGCCGGGAAGTTGCGTGCTCAATTTCACCACTTACTTAGAATGATTATCCTCGAGAATATCGGATACTAATTTGCTCGATGAAACAGCTGCCTTAGATATCGCCTTGGAAAGAAGCTCTCGCCATATATCGAGATCTTTATTTGTCGTCGGCCATTTCCTGTGAATCGTATGAAATTAGTGGCCTAAAAACAGCCGGGATAAGACTCACCCAAAAGACATCTTCAACAAGGTAACAAGAACATATTCCGAAAGGAGATCGACATCCTTCGACTTACGAGCCAGAACACGCCACAGGCGCATTGTAACATCCGGTTCGGAGCTCATGATGTCTCCCAGAATACCGAATTCGTTGCAACAAGAAACATCTAGAGAAGCCGTCAAGTCCTCGCATAGGCTTGACCATGTTGAGTGGAGATCGAGGGTGTCTACGGGACACTGAATCGTAAGGATCTTCTTCAACAGATCTTCCGCAAGTCCATGGAGCCAGGGATCAGAGAAGATATTCTTCGCCACTGACCACAGGCTGAAAACGAATCTTAATGACCGAGTAGGAGCCTCGACACTTCCATTAGGTATTGACATTGGAAGAAAGCCGGTCATGGTGCTCGATACCCGACCTGTGAAGCCGGACGATGCAGTCAGGTGTACTCTACCCTGTGTTAACTGTGTTTGGACTAAAAGCAACGACTGCCAGGCCCCGATGAGACTTTTCTAGATGCAGAAATTCTCCAGTCAGTCCTAGACAAATAAAAAGAACAAATTATAAATTCAATCAACCCACAAGTAGTGTAGTATCGGGGTCCCGCAAGACCGCAGTAGATGCGGTTATCCAGATATCGATCAAGGCGTCCCATTTCCGGATAATGTCCTCTTCGGAAAGTTGCCAGAGTAAATGAGGCGATTTCTTGTTTATCGCCTCGACAACAGATGAAATGGTCTCTGATGTTGTGTTTAGTATGGTGTCGTCGAACAGCTCTAGGGGTAGATAAGATTTAGCGGGCGGAATGTCCTTGTCCGGTAAAGATGACGTTCCAATGGAGCCAAGCACCTGGCTCAAGAGAAAAATACCATCGGCGCGTGTCGGGGCATGATTACTAGACACCATCTTTTCAAGGACCGACAGCGCTCGTGAAACGCCTTCAGTGGTTCCGTCCTTAGCGCCAAGTACAGCAGCCATAATGGCGTCTCCTATACCGCCTTTCAGCTCTTCCTGAACGACGAGAAAGGCGCTCTCAACCGTCTCTTCGGCCCGAGGAGTATCCGACTTTGTCCTCATGTCAAGCACCGACGAGAAGGCCCAGACAAGGCACTTCCAAACAATAGGCTGAAGCCGCTTTAGCCGTTGCTGTGAGGCGGCTTCTGAAAGAGTCTTCACGAATAAAACGATGGAAGGTCGGTGTGTTAGAGCGCCATAGTCGGATAATACGATGAGCGAGGAAACAGCGACTAGGGACCACCCGGAGTTCTGCGTATCCACCGCACATTTGGGACTGAGAGCAGCTCTGATGCCCCCCACCTCAGAATGCCGAGCAGTCCGCGAAGAAAACTCGGCGATGAAGTCGCGGATCTTGGCTGCAATGGATTGAAATGCGTCCACGGACGTTGAGCCGACTTCAAGCTTTGCCGCCGCAAGACAGCTGATAATGCGGGTAACGAGCAAGCGGTATTCAAAAGCGGGGGAGATTAGGAGAGGGAGGAGGTTCGAGAAGAACGGGACTAGTGAGGGTGCGGATTTGGCCTTGTAGTAGGTGACGAGTTTGAGTAATATCTTAAAGAATGATCGTATTAGCGCGATTGAGTTACGGAATGGAGGAGTATTAACCTTCAGACTGTTGGTACGAGTTTCGGTCTTCTCGAGACCACTACCGAGCCCATGCTTGGCAATTGCTGCCATTGTGTCAGAGTACGGACTGAGAATATCGGCAGGCAAGCTCTGATTGCTCAGTATCCACAATATAAAATTGCGAATACGTTGAGGCTCTGCGCATGGAAGGTTTGAAGTCATATACACCCCTACTATGTCGCCCAAGAAGAAGCGGAGCTCTCTAACTGTCGACAGATCAGACAATTGGCACGCATAGGCATAGAAGCCTACCTGTAAATTGCTTGTATAGAGGCCGCATGGATAATATATCCGACAATAGTCTCAGGGCATTGTTAGTCAAAGAATATCGCGTTTCCAAGGCTGTCAATGTTTGCTCGTTTGTTGGTGTGTTCAAACCGGTGAGCTCTTCTGAGGATGGTTCAATCCTTATAAGCATGATGTCTCTTCGCAAAGCTTGTGTTAGGGTGGCTGAAGCCTTGCGAAGAACGGCGAGAGAGTGATGGGCTTGGTTTTCGTCGTTGATCGCATCTGCATCGGTGCGGATCCTGTTAGCAAGCTCGGTATAAGCTTCATTTAGATCCGCAAGAGAGACATCAGCTTGAGGGCTTAAAGAATTGACAAGGGTGGATACTGAAGAGTCGTAGTATTTCCTAGGATCAGAAAGGGGCGAGGGTGGCATAGGAATTGTGGCGCAACTGGTTTTGTCTTGGGCTTGGTGCGCGTTCCCGGATTGAGGAGTAAAATTAAATAGTCCCAATGCAGGAGGTTGTTCGTGCGACTGTTTCAACAGCGGTGGAAGATTATTGATGGGGATGTTCTCCTTGTTAAGAGACTTGGAAGCAATACGCATGTCAATTCGGGAGTATGGTATCAGCCGAGTG
The DNA here is from genome assembly GCA_037576215.1 of Armillaria gallica. Lineage (NCBI taxonomy): Eukaryota > Fungi > Basidiomycota > Agaricomycetes > Agaricales > Physalacriaceae > Armillaria > Armillaria gallica. The sequence continues at coordinate 750,820 of JBANDB010000010.1, forward strand.
AGACGAAGGTGGTAGATGAAGGGGAAGGAGTATTATTGCACTAAAATGACATGGTGAGCCACAGCTTATTTTATAGTAGAATCGAAGGAATGCTGACCTTTATGTGGCTCCAGGATGAACAAATATATGTGAGACTCAACCGCCTCACCAAGTATATGCAGGAAGAAACTATGAACAATAAAAAGACAATACCAAGACATGGGGGTATCGGCTTGCTGGCAGTACAATGTCAGGGCGCGAAATAAACGAAGACCATGATCACGTCATGGTCACAGTCGCGCATATAGTCACGTGGACCTTCTATTTCTGGACAGTGTGTGACATGTCGTCTCACCTTTCTTGACTCTCACCGTGAGCAAGTCATTTCAACTGCGAGTAATAATTTCAACAGTTCTCCATTTCTTGATATTACAAAATTTTGCATCATGTTTTGCACAAGCTTCACCTGCTAAATTACCCAATGTTGAAACATCGCTGTCAGGCAAAACCGATCAATGCTAGGCGTGTCACTTTTACTTCTTTCTTTCCAACCATCATTACTTTCAACTTGGAACTCACGCTGGCCATGATGTTTCAATTTGTCGCTTTCTTCATTGCTATTCTTTACGCTTTTGTTGTTCTTAGTCTTCCTGTCACCGTTGAAGCTGCCCGTCTACCTGCTCTTTATCGTTCTGAGCAACGTGATCACCCTGCGATATCCCGCCGAGATGTATTCAGTCCGAAAATCACGAATCCTACTGCTGGTACGACGTGGTTCAAAGATTCGCGCGTTAATGTTACGTGGTACGTCCCTTCTCGCACCGTCTATCCGAGCCATTAAGCTCAACATCAGGAACTGTTTAGGGATACAAGTAATGTACCGCAAAACCTCACGAATACGAAAGGGAAACTCGTACTAGGCTTCATGAACGGCCAAGACGACAACGAACACTTGTTTATGCGTATGTTGCTATGTTCCGTCTTGTGCAGCGTCTCGTTCAGGACCTTAATATTCCTCTTTACCTAATAGAAAATCCACTCGCCGAAGGGTTTGATATCTTGGCTGGCACTGCATCATTTCTTGTGCCCGATGTAACACCTGGGCAAGATTACATCGTCGTCCGTGAGTGACCTCAGTTCTTTAAACCTTTCCGTTCGACTGATGTTCAGACCTTTCAGTCTTTGGCGATTCTGGAAATCGTAGCCCTAGATTTAAGATTAGCACGCCGGAGGCTGAGGCTGGTGGCGCGCTTGAAGAGGTTATCTGTGCAGCAGGAACGTGTGGGTAACGATCTCGACAGTGATCCCGATATTGGAGCTGGTTGTCCTGGTTGTCTTCGTCGATGTACTGTTGATCGGACTCTCTGTCTCCGTGTGACCACCTGCCCGCATTCATTGGAAGTTTAGTGTGGTACGACTCTATACAGCTTCTTTGTGCGAGACGGTAAAGTACCTCTATACTGGTTGCTGCTAGCACGCTGTTGGTCGAGAATCACTCCGGGAACTACTCAAATTGCCTCTTCGACGGTGGTGTTTCGTCTTTTAAATGTGATTTGCAGTCAGCAGATGTATGCCTATTGTCTAGAGCGCTGGCCTAGTCTACCTGCGTACCTGGGCGATAATTCTGAATGTATTTACTGACAGGCTTTCTTGCTTCAATATTGTGCTCGCCGATGTCTACCGTCAGAAGCAAGGCCGTCTTCTTTAATTCGACGTCGACCAGCCCAAAACGGCAAAGTGCGTAATATTGAGAAGCGCGGTTGAGTATAAATGGGCTGAACGGCCGATCTTCAACTTCACCTTGCCCTCTCTCCTCCTACCACCACCACCACCACCACCGTAGTGAATCCTCGCTCAGCATGTTCTCCCTCGTCGCTCTCTTTTCTGCCTTTTTCTTCGCCGTTGTCGTCGCCTACCCAGCGTCCAAGCCGCAGGAGCTCATGGTCTGGAGCCCTACCATCACCTCGCCCACCTCGTCTACCAATTGGTACACTGGCACCTTCCATAATGTGACCTGGGGTACGCAGTTCCTCCCCTTGAGCGGATTTTCCACCACGCTAACGTGCTGCAGACACAGAGGGTATGCCTGAAGAAGTCAAGAACACCACAGGTCTGCTGTTGTTGGGACACCAGACCAATGGCAGCGAGAACCTTGATATCAGTGAGCGTCCATCCTCTTCTTGTGGACATTAGCTAACGTCACCGTGGGCGTTGCAGATCATCCCTTGGCTAATAAATTTCCTTTGAGTCAGAGGTTGGGTTCTGTGTACGATGCCGAATGACACTGAACCCCGCTCAGACTATATGGTCGTCCGTGAGTTCTATCGCCTTGAAGTATCTGGCTACTTCGTTCTGACTCCTCCCTGGCAGTCTTTGGGGATTCTGGGAACACGTCGCCCCCCTTCAACGTCTCCGCATCGCAATGAACGCCTCTATCTTACGCTACAAGCTCTCCAACGGGCTCTTCATTACTAACTTCCAAAGAAGTCATCTCACTAGTCACAAGTTCGCCGGACTAGTTACCTACTCACACCTTACAGTTAGCCTTTGCATTCGTACCGTAATACTTTCTTGCACAGTTTTCGTCATTGTTACTTTCTTCACTTTTATTTTGTCCAATGTCATAGGTAGTTTTTTGGGTTGCAATCAAAAACAAAACAGGGTACTTATATATCGTTTATCAAAAATTTGTTCATGCCTCTACGCGCTCTTTGTCTTGGTAGGAACTTGAGCGCGCACTGCCTTGGCAATGTGGGAGTACGAATCAACCATCAGCCAAATGGGTATAAAGACCCAGCTATACAAACAGCTATCAGAATTTTCTGGCGCCCACAGGGAAAGGAAACACGTACATCAAATTCATGAACTATTCAGACGCGTCAAAGGCAAGTCAGAAGATTGGTTCAGGAAAAAAGATAAGATAAGCTTACCACAAGATAAACCCATAAATGCAGAGCATTTGAAGTATTCAGATTCGGACTTCCGGTAAGCCATTCCGGGCAAAAAGTCATCCAACTAAGGTTCGTGTGAGTGCTTCTGTTGACAGCGGAAGCGATTCATAAGCGGCGCACCCTCCATACAATTCGGCAGTACTCAAGACCACAATCCAGTAATGCCTCGCAGGGTCATTGGAGACAAGCTGCTTCAGAATGTAACAGCAAAGCGGCCCAGCGCCTAATACGGTGAGAATTTCCAGCGACACGACCGTCGGTTCCGAGAATCCCCAGCGGAAGTCAGCCTTGGCATATTCCTTCCCTAAAACACCAGGGACGTGAGTTTCCGGAGGAAAAAACAAATGGTAATAGTACGCACACATTTCCGCAAGGGGTCCTTCGCTCAGGTTGACCTGGCGCCCGAACGTAGAGTAGTACAGGAACGACCCTTCGTATAGGAAGTGGATCAATGCGTCAAAGGCCTAGACAGAAAAACGACATTCATTTCGGGATTATGAGGCGCAGCAACCAATTCAACGCTCACCAGCCACACGAAAATGAATCGGTCCTTGGAGGTCGCACTCTGGGGTAAAAGAGTCTTGGCACCCGTGTAAGCGGTCAACGCAATTCCTGCCACTCCGGCAAGGGAAAACAAGGACGTTGTAGTGAACAAATCGCCCGCGGACATCGTATACTTGCTTGCTCGCTGGTGCAAGACGGAGTTGTAGTTGCGGTCCTGATGCGGGGGAAAATGACAGAAAATGACACGGTTTTTCGGAGTCCCAAATGGAGTTAGGTTTCTGTAGAGACCATTCTGTGGAGAAACATTCCGTAATGACAACTGGCGCGTCTCGCGTCTGTACTTTCCCAAATGCATGTACATAATATGGTGTTCATTAAACCTACGTTATTTAAAAGTGGTGATGTACATAGAAGAACCGATTTAAAAAAATCCAGTCACAAAAATACATAGAAACACACGCCATGAAACGCGTCGAATGCAATAGGTCGACGTCTTATCACTTACCCGTTCTTCCTTCTAATGTTTGGACAATATACAAGCTCCTCACATCACGACATCCCCGGACCACGGACAGGAACAGGGGTAATAGCCACATCACTGTCAATTGTAACAGAAGAGCTGTGTGTCGAGCCTTCTGATTGCCCGGCTCCTTGAGCAGAAGCGAGAGGAGCCCCCGGAGACACTTCTGTCGCCGACAGAGTGCTAGATTCCTCCGAAGGTACAGGACGAGCCGCTGTCGGTCCGGTCATCTCTACTTGAGGGCTTCCGAAAATATGATTGACTGCGAACCAATATTAGAATGAACGCCTTAACAGCCAGCGGTAGCAACTTACATTCTTTAGCGTGATCTAGAAACATAAAAGGCACATTAACCCGAAAATCAGCGGTGAACAATGTCATTACATACCAACATCCGTCTGACGAGAGCACCGACTACCTTCGGGGCAATCTTCCCTGCTGGGAATGTGGCCCTCTGCAATGCCCTTCTGTCTTTCTCGTAGCCACCAGTCTTTCAGACCCCACAATAAAACCTCCGTCGCGCAAGCTCTGCAGATTTTCTGGCGAGGAGCTGCCGGATCAGGATCAGTCCCTGCGAGCACCGGGTGAACATCCCTGAAAAGTTCTAGCTTTAATAACGGCTGGAATCCGTGGGGCTGTGATTGAATGTAGGTGACGATCTGTCCGGTCATATGTGTGAGATTAAATTCAAGATCGCAACAAAAACGAGGCCACAGACATCACGGTATATGTTCTTCGGCATTATTCTCCGAACGGCAAGGTAATCCAGCATAATGTCGACTTCGATATGGTTGTCGTTGAAGCATTCATATACTTCAGGTGATTGGACAAAATCGGTAAGGTCTGCCATTGAATGTAGTTGTTGGGCGGCTAAGGATGCAGCAATGCACCGTCCCGGTACTCCGATTCCGCAGAAAGATACTTGACAAAAGTCACATTTGGTAGTTGTAGGGGCTTGTAGTGCGAGTAGATTTTCACTGTATAGTCGATTAGGGACAACAATAACGTCAAGGCACGAGACACCGACCAATTTCCGCAATTGGCGTGGCCCGGCGGTGTACCCTCATCCAGGTGCCATGCATGCTCAGCGTCTGTTTCAGGATCCGGGACTGGCTGAGGGCAAGTGTAGCCAAACATGTTTCCTGGTGTGCAATGTGGGCATGGACGTGCATAGTCGCTCTGATTGAGATTCGGTTCGGGAGACGCTTCGCGTGGAGGAGGAATCTAATAGAAATGATGAAAGCTAATTAGCGAGAGGTATGTCGTAACCGAGAGGGTACGCACGCGCATAGATGATCCAGCACTGTATATTTCATCTGCCTGTTGTCGCTCGCGTTCTGCGCGTACTCTGTTGGGTGCAGCACGAAGTAGGACATCTATGACTGTCTGTAAAGGTCGCGAGGGCGTTACGATAGTGGAAACTCCGCGGCATGCTGGGCAGTTGGTGCCTCCGTTCTAGATACTCAAGTCAGTCCGATACATGTCAAGAACAAAAGCAGAACTCAAAGAAACGCCATCGAGTAATAGCAGAGCAAAGTCATTACAGGAGCGCCGAAGTGGCCCATAATGAAAGAAAGAACAAGGAATGCCTTTCAGGCTAAGACTGAAGGACCGTACTCACCCGAATCCAGAGCATACAGCAACTGTGAAAGCAGAACAGTCAGCATTCATTATTCATCGTCGACGTTCATTGATATACGCACCTTCCACAGAAGAAATGCTGGCAGGGAGATACGATGACCGGCCTGTACAAGAGTTCGGAGCAACAACCGCATTGCAGCTCTTGTACTAATTCATCAACGAAGGCAGCGCCATTGATAGCGATAGCTTGGCTGGGTGTGGCATTAGACGAAGCGACTGGCCCCGCCTCTACGCTCCGATTGTCTCCTTTGGCTCGCTTCCGACTGGTATCGTCCAGTAGACCCTCAAACGATGACGACGCCCTTCTCTTGAGTCCTTGACTAGACAGCGGCGGGCGTACAGGCTCGTTCTCGACCTCCATAGCGTCAGTGGCAGCGCTTGTTGGGTTGTCTTCAGACATAGAATTAGCCGTCGTTGTCGTACAACGTAAATGTTGAGTTGTGAGTCGGTCACGCTAATTAACTTAATGGCTACATAACCAAATCGGGTAGCTGCATCATTTTCACTTTTAGGCTTCTACAATAAAGTCCCATCCCAATAGTAATGTGTACACGAAGGAATACAAGCAAGTTGTCCGTAAATAAATACCTGAATGTTCTACAAGATCGCATCGTTCGAAATAGCGGGCAGGCCGAGGTTGATTTTGGGTAGAGGTGCAAGTCCGGCTATAGAACACGCTCTGCCAAGTCGTTCACGGAGACCATCGTACTTACGGCGTTGATCTGAAAGAGGCGCCCAATATTAGCGATGTTACGATCGACGAAAGATACTGTACTTACCCGAACACGGCCAGAGCGTGGTAAGACTGGAATCAAGCACGTCAGTCCCAACTCGGGAAAAAAAAACTTTAACGCACTAATCAATCGCGGGCAAAAAGGCTTTGCAAACGTCCAAGGCAATGGTCAAGGAGTTGTCGTATTGCCACAAGGATAGGGCACTGATCCCCGGCATTAAAACAGTTCCACATGGAAGTCAATTGATACGTACGACAACACTTGACTCATGAACCAGAATACGAAGAATGGCCTCCGTGCCAGGTGGTTGTTGGCGTTACCGGTGACAGCGTGTAGACCAAACATGTAACGTTGTGCAACGGTGGATTGGTGTGTCACTGGATTACATAGGGTCGTCAACTCAGTCGGCTAAACGGTGAACGGAACAAACACTTACGCCACTCTTCAGCCTTCTTGCGATGGATCAACCCAGTAAGATCCCTAGAAAACTATTCAAATCTGTCAAAAATAAGAATATATATATATCCTTACGTCGAAATGAGCGGAATGAAACGCTGGAATTCGTACGATATACACATTCTAGTGCTGGAAAAAAAGTAAGAGAGTCAACGACAGCTTTGAGATCTACGTGGCATAGCGCTCACTTGAATATATATTCCCGTGCTTGGAAAATGAATGACCTCTCAATCGCACAAGTATGTCGATTAAGATTGGCCTCGATAGCATCAGCTTCCAGCCAGGCTTTTACGGTGAACTGAGCTTGTTCAGCTTCTGTCGCCGTGTGATCATGCCGCATTCGAACGCATCCATGCCACAAAAGAAAGGATCGATCAAATAGGGCCCATATGGTATCCTTGGGAGTGTTATAAGAGAGAGAGGGAGACCGGGCCATTGATTCACCCGAAAACAACAGGGCATACTGGGAAAAAATCGTTAGATGAGATGTAAATATAGGAACAGACGCCCGCACGTACATTAGAGGGGTCACTGATGAATAAATCAGGTCCCTGGTGGTGATTGGCGTTGGCATATGCGACGTGTCCTGCTGCGAGGCTCAATGCACTCCAGCAGAGACGACGGCATGATTCCCTTCTGATGTCACCCTCCGACCAGTGGGAATTCCAGGCCGGGGTATCAGCCCACAAGGGTGCGTGTTCTAGAGTTTCAGGATAGTGTACCCCAAGGCTCAGAGAAGTGCATACACATTCTACAGAGCCATTCGGTGACGGTGAAGAGGAATAATGATTATGATGAAGGTATTGAGATTCCGACGACGTTGTATATGAAGTGTAATAAGCCTCGCCAGTCGGTTTCTCTGCAACTGACGGGACAGCCCCAGGGGAGAAATGGGATGTCTGAGGGTCATCCGCGTCTATGAAGGTTAAAGAAAGGCTTCGAATATAAGAATCGAGCATAACGAGAGATGATACAGACCGCTCCCTCGTGTGTGTGGGATGAGCGCAGACCTCGAACAAGGCGAGAAGCTGGAAATTGATTGATGAGCGCCAAATGAAATCTATAATAAGAATGATCACTCGCCCATGCAGCTTGAGCTAAAGTCTCGTCAATCCAACCCGAATTGAAGCTGGACTCAAGTGCACTTTGCGCCTTGTCTCTAAGGCGTAGAGCTCGATCCCGGCCATCCTTGCCCAATCCAACATCTGAGCTTTGCCAAAATGTGGATACGGCGAGAGCTGCGAGAATAAGACTAGGTTGAAGATTATGTCGTCGAACGGGATCAGAATAATTGCCGAAAAATGTAGGTAGATGGAAGAACGAAAACCAGTAATTGGAGGAACGGAATAGAAAACGTAAATCCGCAGTGATAGTCTGCGCGGCGAGGTCTCGATCCGAACGAGAGTGTGTCTGCTGGAAATCAGAGGGAGGGGAGAGGTAAAGGGACAGTAGTGAATCCCACCAAGTCTTCCGCGTAAATTCACTAGAGGGTTGACTAGAAATATTTTGAACTTGTGGGCCTTTGCTACCGCTATAGCCCTGTTGATAGAACCCTCGCTGAACGATACCATTCTCAGATTCGTTGGATTGAGCCACAAAACCGGAGCTATCTATCGTCTAAGAATAGCTGAGTGATTAGACTTGGCCAGAGATGGCAATCTAGAGAAGGCAAACCTCGGTCTTGGGAAAATATACGTCGTTAGGGCCAATACCCAAAGGACAAGGGTTCGCGTTATGGCAAGCGCAGCCGTTTATAACACCGGTATAAGGGAGCTGCGGTCGAGACATGTCCCCAAAGCCGCCCGGCGAGTTTATGTGGTCGCTGGAAGATGGAGAGGACAGCGCGGCTGAGAGAGGCATTCTGGAAAGAGAGCCGCTGCGACTGCGAGCGGAGTCGGAAAGATTAGCGGAAGTCGGAGAAGCGCTAGATTTGTGGGGGATGGAGTCTGAGCGCCTGCGACGACGGCGGGATGCCCCGCCGTTTTCCCTTTCCAATTCCATTCTGAGCTCTCTGGCCATACGCTGTCGTGCGCCAGGAGTCTTGTCAGGCCCACGCCGTTTTGGCACAGGATCATAGGTGCACTCATTTGAACCATTGGTTCGACGACCACAGTTATGGCACACGGGCTTTGCTCCGTCACAACGTATTTTCCGTGATCGGCTAAAAGATTTCGATAAGAGTACAGATATTACAGATAGGAAAAAGAATTACCATTGGATGCATGCGACGTAGACCCGAGCCCGGGGTTTGCCCTGAGTAGTAGGAGGCTGGTCAGGAGCTAGGGCAATGCGCGGCTTTTCACGGCGAGGCTTGCGAGGCTTCAGCTGCTCGGGGGTGGGCGGGGGAGCATCAGCAGCCTGAGGAGACCAGGTATCTGAGGACTCGTAGGAACGGTCGGTGATTGCGGACTCAGGCATAGGCATGTAGCCATAGCTGATACGCTGGAGATCAGAAACGGAGGTATCGACGGTAGTTGAGAAATTAACGCGTCGACTCCGGGGCACGGTTGCAGAAGCAGGGACTAAGTTTGGCTGATCGTCGATATTTGACGAGTATTCGGAATGACTGGAAACAGTCGTATAGTAGGAGTGGGAACCGTCACCTGGAAGAGAAAAAGGCGAGCTCGATGAGGCAAGCCTGACATCGGAGACGACGGGGTACTGACGATGGCCATTGAACGACAGCATCTGTCTTGGCCCGTCCAAATGGCCATCCATATGATCGCTATATTCTTGTACCTGCCGGGATCCCATATGCTTCATACGAAAATTGCGCGTATCGGGAGCATGCGAATGCTCGACGATGTCGGCGTTGCTGTAGTAGTACGAGGACATAGGACGGTATGTCGGGGCGTCGGGGTCGTCCCGACTTCGGGAAGGCTCCCCTATAGCATACATAGACAAGGATAATGAAGACGAGCAAGGGACAGGAAAAAATCCAGTGGGATCTGCAAACCAGAATTAGGTGCACCGCTTCACATGTTTTTGTATGGCGTTGGTTTGCCTTTGAGTAGAGTCCGCTTGTTTGTTCGCCGTCACCACGATCTCTGTTTGCAGCATTTGCAATACATAATGTCCTAATCCGGAATTATGCTAACCGCCGGCCCTCTTTTTCGGCCTTTCCCCTGTTACCGCGCGGCGCCGTAACATGCACCCAGTGCCTGCAGTGCCTAGCCGAACATACGCATTTGGCTCCATATTATTATTCTTCAGTCTCTTTCTCTGGGTTCCTCCGCTTTGATTTCGGCCCTTCTTCCGGCGAAGAAATCTGTGCAAAATCTCAGTGGCGTTGAGGACCCCTGCCATCTAGATCTCCCGGCACGACGGCATTCGCAGGTACCGAAACGCAATCAGATGATGATCTGGCTTCGATTTTCCCATCATCCCTGAAGGCTTTAAGCTCGACCAAGGCCGTTAAAATCGTGAGCACATACCAGGTCGACACACATTGTCCTTGCGACCGTGTTCTATCAGTCCAGGTGCTTCTTCAAGGGTTTCCAGGTCGATTAGGCACCCTCCATCTTCGTTTTATAGTTTCCAGCACGCTGTTCAGCCACCATCAGTGTTCCAACCTTGTCTTCCTACTTTCACAGCCCCCCCGAACCTTTGTTTATGTATCTTTACTGCCGTGTTTTCACCTCCATGCTCCGCAATTATCTCCTCACAGGCAGGGTCTACTGGAATCCCGGACGTGGTATAGCTACAAACATCTTTGGAAAGTAGCTTACCCCTTGACTCGGTCTTGAGGTCGGTTAAGCTTCGTTTTCATGTGGACAACACCGCCATCGTGGTCCTGTTCCTTTTTCTAATATCTATATTGATCATCATATCCCATTGACACAGAAGTTTAAATGAGTAAGATGGCTAGTTTGTCTCTTCCCATCTCATGGGTCTCGCATGCCTGAACATGTCATCTTAATAACTCATTCGTTGCTACGTGAGCTCCCGATCAAAATTTATTGTACCGTAAGGTTCTGGTAGTTATCAGCTATGTTCCCATTGACTACTTGCCCGGATGAATAGATCAAAGTACGTGGAGGAGTCGCCGGTCTCGGAAAGCCCGTTGCAACGGGACCCCGTTCGGACGACGGTACAGTCTAGACTTGCGAACAGTGCGATTCGCATTGTGAAACGTCGAATATCTTCTTATCAGCACGACTACTCCGACGCGCGCTGCCCGCAAACATAATGGCATTCATTGCACTTGAATGTCTGTCAACGTTTCCGACACATGTTCGTAGTCGGGCCGCTTTAGGAAAGCGAGCGGGACGGTTCACCGAACATCATAAAAGCACAAGTCTGTGAAGATAAGCACGGGAATTTGACCCACGGTATACTTCCTTCTGATCATGCGTCCTGCATGCGTCTTACATTTGCGGTCAAGTCGATCCTCCTGGATTGCAAGGATGGTCGAGTGACCTTGCTCTGGGCGGAAACTTCGGACCGGAAATCCGTTGTTGGACCGATTTACCAACCGGTCTTTTACTGACTTCAACCTACGCCTCTTTCAACCGGTACCGCCACAAAGTCGTCCTCGTACCAGGGTTGTCTTCGGTTTCTCCCGCCTATCGTGCAAGGCGAGATTGAGGATCGTAGGTGCCTTGGCAACCAGTTGAAAACCAGTCTATTCCGGCGAGTCACGGTGTCTAAATCAGGTTCGTCTGCCTTCCTGTTCCATTCAGGGTTGCGCACCTGCCAGTCAACATTACGAATATGAATGTTTATATCTCGAATAGCTCAGTTTTTTTTCAATTTCACGTTATGGTCCAGGTTACTCGAACTCGCTTGGCTGACTTGAACCTGATCAGATACGATTCACCGTGATCAGGAGACAGGCAATTTTCACATCGATCTACTCCCCCATCTTCGCTCTTCGCTTGGTCACCAGGCTCTTCGCACAGCAGCATGTCCACCACATTTATCCCTTCCCTTCCCTATATCCGAAGGTGTCTCAATCAGCACATGAATGGGAAACTTGCTCTTTGGAACTTTTGTGTCGATATTACTTTCTGTGGATGTCTGGTGCTTCTGCTATACTTTTTGGCAGGGTTTGATGTTGACGGCGTAACTGTTCTCGAGGGCGGAAGTATCGACAGCGGAAACGTCTCCGGAACCGTTGTCAAGAGCGCGGCTTCTCCCCGTACTATTTCCAAAACTGCGCAAGCCCAGAACATCTTCACAAATGTCGGCTCCGCGGGTGATGGGTATGTTTCGATGGAAGGTGGGATTCATGTGTTCACACCGACTGCACCCGTGCCCGAAGCTGCAGCCATCACTTCCCTTCCCACGATTACTGGTCACTCTCAGGCTTATGCCTCTCAAGATTCCCATTCATTGCACGACTTCTACGACCATATACATTTCCTTGATCTGGACTTTCTATTCAATACAAACGGCTTGCAGGACGGAGAAGCATTGCTGGCTCCGACGAGTACCATGAGCATGTCACAAGCTTGATGATGTTACCCGCGAACAAGTTCAACTCCGCGAATTCGGTGGATAGAGATTGGGGCTGTTTGGATGTTTATAACGTGTTTTTTTTCACCTGTGATGACATACAGGTTTTGTTTCTACGCAGATTGGCTCCTGCTTTAAATAGCCCAACTGGAACTGTATTTGTTGCGCAAGACTTCGAGTTCTTTCTCTGCGTCATACTTCTTTTACATTGCACCCGCCCTCGGTTCGCTCCATGATAAAGACTCATAGTAATCGTAGATGGCTATTCTTTTACAATAAAGAGTATGTTGGGCATGCTCTGTAGACCGTAGGCAATATACCTCTGGCGCCCGATGTTAACACTGTTTTTTTATTAATATCTGAGCGATGATTTGCACAATGTGATCGGTGAGGGCATCGTCAACGACGGTGTGTCGGGTACATTGGTGTCTGATCGACATTGATCCCGGTAGCTTTCATTTAGTGATGAGGGCAATATATAAATGATTACCTATGAGAGAGCACTGATAGAATTCGTTAATCAAATAAGTTGACCCTCCACTACTAAAAAACATCATTTGAACATCATACAGAATTATTGTGGTAACTGATGCTACCAGTGCTCGGTCGATGCCTAGGTAACGGCGTTTTTCAGATGGCCTTTCTTCAGATTATCCGCTCATCTATCAAAGTCTCCGAAATTTCTTATGTACATCTCATTGCTCCCAGGTTTTAATGATCGACGCGTCTGATCGCGCGCACGAACTGAATCTTGGTCCTCGGTCATGGGGTGAATTTGAAACATCACGTGCGGAAATTCCACGTAATCCTATGTGCCACATGGTTTGCCGCCGGGCAGTTACAACATCTCTTTCTTGCACGGCCAACGCGTAGTTTCCTACTTACTTCGACTCTCTTCGGTTAGGCCATGTCTTCTTCATCAAAACGTAGGCGAGATAACTATTCCTATGACCAGGATCGCAGCAGACGACGGGACCGTGACAGCGACTCCGAAAGACGGAATCGCGACGGTGATGAGCGACGTCCAAGGGAAAGAGAACAAGATAGGAGGCCAAAAGATGTTGATAGAAAGTATGGACGAGAAAGAGAAAGAGACAGAGATCATTCGTACGGATACGGTGAACGCGACCGTGAGCTTGAGCGTAAACGGGATCGTGAACGCTACGACCAGGATTCCAGGCGTTCAGCCTCCCCTCGACGTCGACGATCCGGTTCAAGATCCAGGTCTGCGTCTCCACCCAAGGCCAAGCCGAATTTCGGAGCATCTGGACTCTTGGCAGCTGAAACCAACACGGTCAAAAGTATTGATGGAAAAAACTCCACGGTGTTGAAGTACAATGAACCCCCTGAAGCTCGTAAACCCGTTTTGGGTTGGCGCCTTATGTTTTTAAGGGGAGTGAACAAGTCGGTAAGTGATTGAAGCTAGTCTACTTTTGATTCCAACCTGAATTTTGCCTCCTGTCTGCAGAATTGCTGCACATACAGCGTCAGAGCGCGTATCTGTTCGGTCGAGACCGGTTGGTGGCGGATATCCCCATTGATCACCCCTCGTGTTCGAAACAGCATGCCGTCATTCAATGTTAGTGCGTTTTATCACCATTGTCTGCCGTGTTTGAACTCGTACGGATGCCAGATCGATACATACAAGAAAAGAATGAGTTTGGAGACGTGAAAGGCTCTGTAAAGTATGTCGGTGATAGAAAACAAGAATTCTGTTATATTCACAGTCTCCTTAGGCCGTTTATCATTGATCTGGAATCTACGAATGGTACGCACGTTAACGATGAGGTCGTACCCCCATCACGTTATTACGAACTTCGCGCCTCCGACGGTAGGTCTACTTCGCTGAATTTAGGGGTTTATCACTGACCCAGGGCATGTTCTAGTTATTAAATTCGGTTTGTCGACAAAGGAATACGTACTACTCCATGATGAAGCCTCATAATAAAGATAACTGATTCTCCGTCCAATGTTAAGAATATACTCTGGCCGTGGGGAATGGAAATCATATGGCGCGATGACCATAGCTAATATAGATGGTCCGTGCCCTTATTGCATACCTACCATTGTTCGACTTTCCTAGATATTCTTTTTGTCCGGCAATCTAAACGGGTTTAATACGTAAAAAGGTCGATCTTCATTTGATCTTCATACAACCTTGTATTCCTCTTATACAGTGGTAAAAATATTGTTGTACAAGTCCCGTATAACTTTCAGTCCTAGAAAATCGATATAGCATTGCTCCAGGATGATATCCTGGCAAAAATTCTTCTTGATCGAGTTGCTCGCGCAACCGCGGTAGTTACGGTCTTTGTCCCTTCCTTTGTTCTCGGTTTCCTTTTATGGACGCGAAATGTCAACCCTCGGTCAAAAATCATAATCTGTGAACTTAACAAAGGCTACACAACCAGCTTGGGCACAGCACAATGCAAAGACCAGGAGAAAGGAACGATCCAGATATAAAATAGGCTCGCCACCCTTATCCTTCTTTCTCTACTTCCCCTCCCCCAACACATTCCATCCTCAACGATGTCTTTCACCTCCTCTCGCCGCGCGTCGTTTGATGTCTACTACGAGAAGCTCTACAACGAGATGGACGAGGACGACTATACACCCAGTCCTGCCATGTCAGCACCGTCAATTCATTCTCTCGCTCGCCATCGTCTGCAGCGCAGACCATAGTTGCGGAGGAGGATGAAAGAGCCAAGAACGTCGACACCGACTCCGATTTTTCGGACGAAGACCAACCTTTCCATGATATCGACTTCGACGAGCACATCGCCAGCATCAACTTCTATGACTCCCTACCTAGTTTCAACGACACCTACGAAGACCCCTTCGCTGCCGGCAGCTTCTTCCCGGACATGCCAGTCAGTCCTACGGAAGGCTTCTACGTTAATCCGTAAGTACCGTCCTATCTTCCTGCAGCTAGGTCAATTACCTTTATAATTTCAGATCCAGCGTACAGCCCGATCATAACGCCATTCCCCTTCCCCAGTCTCCTGCGCCCGCCCCTGTGTTCAACCTTGACACCTTCAAGTCTGCCAACAATGTGGAGATCCCATTGTTGCCCACAACGGAGACGACAGAGACGAGCTTGCCGATCACAGAGACGCTCTCGCCGATCACAACAGACCGGCCCATCATCCCCCTTCGTGCCGGCGGTCGCGCCGCCCGCGCTCGAAGGCGATCCGTCATCATCGCTCCCTCCGATAATGAGGACAGCGACAATGAACCCGACGACGACGATTATTGTCCCTCTCCCCCTCTCAATCCCAAAAAACGCAGACGATCGTCTCAACCTGCTGCCCCCCCTCCCAAAAAGGCCAAGGTCGCCACAACGAAGGCGCCCGCCAGTTCCTCCACCGGTTCCTCGACCAAGCCCAAGGTCGCCAGGAAACAGCGCCTCCCTCCTGCACCCCGCAACGTCCAAGTGGTTGGCATCAATCTTTTGGAACTTCTGGACACGATGAACTGGAAATGTCAGGCCTGCAGATGGGAACAGGAGAATCATCGAAAGCCCGATTTCGTTCGACACCTCCTGACCCATCAGCAGCCCGACAAGAATGACCAGTCGAAGGGTTATTGGTGCAAAGGCTTGAAGCTCGTTGATCGCGAGGCGTACAACAAGATGGCCATTCGCGATGGTAGGGAGACGATCCCCGAGGACGCAGGGGAGATCGTGTACTTGTTCGAACAGAGAGTGGGGGGATGCATGCGAAACTTCAGCCGGCGCGACGCCCTGAAGAGGCATATTGACAACCCTAACAACTCTTGCTGTGGGCACGCTCTGGAGCCCTTCCAAGAATTCGACTGTAAGTACTTCCTCCTCTTGGAGGTTTGGGATCGTTATTGATGGTATTCTGCAGTTGTAAAAGAAAAAATCTTCAGGCTCTAAAATATTCGCTGTTGGACACCATGCTTATTTTCTATTTTCTTTTCTTATTTTTTAATGATACTCCACGACGGAACAAAGACTAGGCAAACACTCACCTCTATCTTATTGTATTAGCATATTTTTCTGTAGCGTTATTCCCTCTTTCTCTAAGTTTTACATTATGCACGTACCTTATGTATTGGACAATGGAATCCCTTGATCAAGCATTATATCTCAACAGAAAAAAGTGAATTCGGGTAATATTGGCTCAGCACTATGTTTTCTTCTTCTTCTTACTCTTGTCCTGGTGGACTCTTGATCGTATACGCTTGCCATTCTGAACTGAAGGCCCCCACCTGTGGATTTGGTCGTTACTACTGTTCGTCATTAAAAAAAACGAGTTTCAGACGTACCCCCGAACCGTCTTCTTCGGCGGCGGTTCATGCACAAATTCTTCAAACGGGAACCCCCTTCTATACTTGCTCATGCACCAGAGCATATACCTAATGCTGATGGTTAGCGAGCGAACCAGCTGCAGGAGTCCGCAGACAGACATACCGACGATCCCGAATAGCCAAGCCAGCCTCTTTCAAATTGGCACCTGTTTTTGTCCATAATTCCTCCCAGCTTTCCGCAGAATACTTCGTTTCCATGGAGCGTCCAATGCTCTTGAGGAATTCTTCAGGCGTATTGACCGACCCTACGCGTGACCACGGTAATGAAGAATTTCTAGTATCCTGGTTGGAACATACCTCGAGGAGGGGGTATCGTTGCCGTTGTAAGAGACCTGGCCAGAAAAGGTGTCCATGATCTACTTGCGCCGAAGAATATTGCACCACAGCGACTGGCTAGCATTGAGCGCAAATTGAGCGAAGGAAGGGAAAAATATCATGTGATCTGGTCGCGTCCATTTTTGTTCGAACTCAGTGAAGTCGACAATAATAGTAAGTATGGTTACACGATAGTTGACAATACTGCGATGATCTACATCTACTCCTGTATACAAGACAGTTTACCAGTAAATCAGCTTGTAGATAACGAGGTAAAAACTTCAGCAGCAAGGGTCAAGTAATGGTATTGTCCAACTCTGCCTTGATCAACTCGTCCCATGGTGGAAATCCCAACACCAAGGGCATACTATTCCATGCCTCCTGTCTGAAGGCCTCAGCATCTTGCTGAAATGCCAGTCTGCACCTTGAACAAATGTTTGTAGAATCTTCCTTCACCTCTTTGACGACCTGCAGGACATAGTGCAACAACGCTGTCCTCATCATCCATGATGTGGATAGACGAGAGTACAGGTTCCCAAAACTACGAGGGCAATTTTTGTTTATGCATCCTGGAGCGGGTGCACGCTGCTTGCAAACACGACGGATAAAGTCTTGAATAAGCTCTAGGCGCCATTGGAATAAGAGCGTATAATTGCGCATGTCGTCGGGAGAAAGTGAGGACGACGGTCGCGATGGGTGGTCGACTAAAAGTTTAGGGTGATCTGCCCGAAGGATGTCGTCGAACCGATACAGGGAAAGAAAATAGAGGGCCGAGGGCACGGCAAGCCGGATGTTCGTTTCTCGAGCGAGATTGAGAACGTGCAGAGGGTGAACATACGGGTAGGTCATCTTATCAATGGGCGCCGTATTGACGGCAATGTCCACCATTTCATCGTGACCTTTGAGAGTATAAGCCCACGTCTGACTGAGGTGTCGAATACACTGCAGAGCGAAGATTGTTGATAAAGTACTTGGTCGAGAGGCGAAGCAATCCTGCAAGATAGAAGAAATCATTGATGTTTTGCGTGTCAAATGTCCTATTGAATAGTATCGTCAGAATTAGAGAAAAGAGACGAAGGAGCTGACTTGCGGGCCGTCGTACAGTGCCTTGACGAGGTCGGAGAGTGCCAAGGGGGGGTCATACATAGGAACAACCTGGCAACCATCCACCATGTCGTCTGCAGCCTCAGGCTGGAGCTCGGGCTGGGGCATCTCAAACATGCCTTGAAATATTTCCGAATGCCTAGCAAGGACGCCTCGATGAACCTTGAAGGCTGTCGGGTTTTCTTCCGTGACAAGAATGATATTTCCGTCATCGAACCAGGGCTGAAACGCGCTAACAGTAAGTATTTTGCTACCAGGAGAGTAGGGAACCTACTTCGCCACGATTCTCGATAGATGGGACAGGCATAGTGGTGGTGATGGTAAGAGAACAAGTTGGTTGCAATTATACCAAAAGGATCATGTCAGGCGAATTGGCAGTTGCTAACCAACACCCATGTCATCCCCATCGCGGCCTGCAACGCCCAGCGTCGTCGCTCGTGCCTCTCCGTCGCGACTCGCTATTCCGTCCGTACTACGACCGTCGCCGTCGCTGTCAAATCTTCATGCTCACGGTCAATCTTCGGTGCCCTCGCAGCCAGAAAGTTCGGCATCGTCCATCATCGGTGTTGAGCCCAACGAGGGCATTCTAGTCCAGGATGTCGATACCGAGGCTGAGACGATAGATTCTGAAGACGTCGTGGTTGTCGGTCAACTTGATGCGTTTGCCGGTGATGCGGAAGCGAAGAAGACGCTCCGCGACCAGCTCAGGAAGACCCTCAATCACAGACCCTCAAGGGGTATCTCAACCACTTTTCGCTCTGTATAAAGCTTCTGACGTTGACTCAGAACTACCATCACCGTCGCGCAAACGAGGAAAGCAAGTCGAAATCACACTGGATGATATAGGCAAGTATTACTGGCTCCATGTCATCAGGAATGATTCATTAAGTTATCTCTTAAGATTCGAAATACTTACCTCGTGAATATTTCGTTCTCACAGATGCCGGGAAACCCGTCTTCACAAGGTGAGGATCTCCTAATCTTCGCCCGACTCCCGAGCATCGGCAAGTAACAATTTGCAGTCAGACAGAAACAGAGTCAGACTCACTTACTTCAACTATTGGCGTCATGCAAGCTCTTATTTCTGTCTTCATTGATGACCATGATAAATTACGATGCATCAATGCTGGGAACACGAGAATAGTATTTTTACAGCGATCTCCTCTCTACTATGCATGTGTCTCCTCTTGGGGCGAGCCAGAGTCTGTCGTAAGTAACAGCTTCTTTGTACAGCATCGATCTCATAACGTAAAGACGAGGTCTCACTTGGAGTTCCTCCATCTTCAAATTATAAGCATCGTCACAGCGTCCCAGCTGCGTAGAATATTTGAACGTAGAACCAACTTTGACCTACGTCGGCTGCTTGACGGCACGGAGACATTCTTGCATTCGATGTTAGACCGACTTGAGTTTGATCTTGCCATGGCTACGTCGTCACTACATTGTCTTCGGCTTGATCCTATGGTGCGGAAACGTGTCGCCGATACCCTCGTTCCGACATCCAAAGTAAAGGTATGCGGTGTGCTTTTACTATTGAGGGTTTAATTAATTATGCTGGTCCAGGACATACTCTATGTCATCCTCATTGCACGAGGCCGTGTAGTGACCCTCATTCGACCTAAGAAGCATTCAATACATCCCGCTGACATTCATATCCTCATGAACACCGTTCACAATCCCTCTATATATAATTCCCCTGCGGCAGCCTCTTGGATTCCAATTTGTCTGCCCAAGTTTAATCCGAACGGGAACGTGAATGCGTATATATCTTTTTTTCAGAGAGACAATCCACAAGAAGCAACGACACTTAGTCCCGGCACCCCGCAATCAAGTCCGAGTGTCAATGTCGTCGATGCTGATGTCGGGACGGCCTTGGTGTGTTTAAGTGGCGGGGCTGACTTTGATACTATCCGGAGTTGGTGCGACGGGGTGACTCAGAAATTGGCGAACGAAGGCACCCTGAAACTTCTGTCTGACTGCATTCGGTCAGGACAATCTGAGTACGCCGTTGCGGAGCTCGGGATACCAGGTCTCCGTCACTTCGTGTATAAGTCGCGAGCGCAGGTGCAAGTCACCTTCCCGACATTCGAGGATCCTTACGAGAATTTAACAGATCGCCGACGGTGAGGTCTCTTCATGTGTGTGTATGCCAACGACTGACTTGGATACAGGATCATCACCCTCTATCAAGTCCTCCATGACGCCATTCATGCGAAATCCGGACAAAGTGAAACACTGAAACTACAGTACATCAGGACGGAGAAGGAGAGTGTCATGGGGTGGATAACACAACCGTTTGAGATGTACATTGCCCTATCTCCGAGACTCCCAAAGAGCGCTGTAATTGGAGCTGCGAATGCTGTATCGCGGTGGGTGAAGAAGGAGGAGGGGCGTTTGTTTTTGAAAGATGCTCCTGTCTTTTGATGGTCCTTCGTTAATAGATTCTTACGTCTCGATGGATCCTTGTATCATAATTATACAAACTACCCTGGTACCTCCAATTTATCGTCAGGATCTCCGCCGGCATACAAGCTAGCTGAGATTACCCCTCGAACCAACTTGGCATCATGCATATAAATTACAACGTTCACAGATATCGCTCCTGGAATTGGGTATACCGAATGCTTACTTATGTCCCTCGAACGGCGGCTGACGAACCTGATGGCACACTATTGCTCTAATCAGGGAGATAAGGCTATATAAATGACCATGATTGTATTTCATTAAAGATCAACGCGTGGCCCACCCTTTAATTTTTCTAGTCCGCTACCCTAGACTCAGCTCAGGGTGTGAGTCGCAGTCAAGGCACAACAACACATCGTATTCTATGCTAAACAAAGTCACGAGCATTTTTCTCGTTCAGGCGGGCAGAAGCTGACATGGGAAATCGACCTCCATAACAGGACATGCGACCATACGAGGGCGGGATGCCGTACCATTGTTACTTCAAATAGCGATCCCGCTGTAGGCGAATGGCAACGTACATTATTTTTCATGACCGAAACACGGGCCCAAAAAATCGGTTCTATGTATTCTCAGCACTGTTCTACGCACCATGAAAAGCCATGGTCCACGCCGCGACTGTCCGTGTAACCCAACGCATGAACTGTTCAAACTTTGTTACTGCCAGGATGTGCGGTGTTCTGATTTCTGACATCTATATCTGATGGTCCGGTAGTCCTTGCCGGTGTCGACGTTTTTCAATATGATATTTTCCCAATTGGTGATTCCCGGGGAGTTCTCTTAACAATTCTAATGGGGACTGGCATAGATAGGTGTTGGACGAGCTACCGCCAATGATAGGGTGGCGCAATATAAGCCCGATATTCAATTTCACATAGACTGATCCTAAGCCTACCTTCTGGCACGCCTTCTGACCCCCAAAGTTTCGACGCGGCCATTTCCGTATCGCATAAAGACAACTGAGTTAGGGAGGGGAATTTTTTTCTCTGGAGACCACAGATGGAACACCTTGATTGCCGCCATGGAATAATTTTTTCTAGCTCCAGTAATCTTGTTTGTCGGCCGCCAGGCGGTATTACTGAGTTGGTCGAAAGAAGTCGGCTTAGTGTCCAGGGGGGCGCTAGCACGAACGCAAACTAAGCGAAGTGAGCATGCACTACCATTCGCATTCGCATTTGATGCCTACCTATGTACGTGAGCTTCAACGAGTAAGAGTCTGGACCAATACCAAGTTCCTGGAAGTGTGGGACTTCGATCACGATGTAGAGTGCCTTTCACAAGCCGTGATTGTGGCGAAACCTGAACTTCTTTGAATGTTCGAGGAATGAAGCCTAGGAGAACTTATGGGACGATTTAGTCGCAACTCTCTGCATCTTCAAGTCCTCGTACCTAGCGTCGCTTGCTGCCTCGAAATAGGCGCTACAATTGCGTCCGCTCCACGGATCCTTTCAATTTATCGATGCTGCAAGCCTCGCACTACCTTTTATGGTACACTGATCCATCGGAACACATTTTCTAGATCTTTGACATACGGTTACCCTCCGGACCGCGATGCACGGGTGCGGATTGGAGCCTGGGTGCTATTAGAGGACTTCAGAATCTGGGGGCCCGAGGCTGAACCCCCTCGTCAGACCGGGAGCCGAAATTGGAACCAAAAGTGCGATTCGAGAATACTTACCAATCTCCACTCATTGCCCAGTTCAAGTTTCAGGAAACTGCAGTGGCGTATGTTTTGTCAGAGCGTGTTACGTAGGAACCACGCGTAAGGTGAGCGGTTCGTCCTTGGACAGATCAAGCATGGCCGCTGGATTCATCCACCGTTAGACGTTAAGGGTAAAACATTGACACCGGTTAAAGCTCTTTGAGGAGAATTTTACTCGATTAAGGGTGGCGGACTGCCTCGGAGTGAGCTCAATCGACAACCCTGCGATTACAAGAATGTTCCTGGGCGTGAAAAAAATGTCGCGTTGGCAGCAAATCTCGATACAACTGAAGAAGCTAGATGGAAATACGCGTAGCGTTGCTTGGAAAATATGAAACGAAGTCTACGTTGCAGTAGCCGGTGTCACCGGCAACGGACGTCGCTGAAGAGCTTTCCATCTCTTCTTCAACCCTTTTGCTTCAATGATGTTGGCTGGCATACAATACACAGGGTCTAGGTCAATCAGTCCTGGGTAGCCAAGGATCGAAAGGCCTGTCGAACAGATGAGAACAACGCTCCAAAGCTCAATCAACGCCTCAGACCTGCAACGCCAAAGTGCGTGTGAAACACATCTACCATGTCTCCCGGTCGATCTGCGATACCGCCTTGCTCTGGATCCTGCAGAATAATATTGACTAAGTGGTGACTTAGAAGATGAAGATGGACAGACCTGGGCAGATAGAATGAATGCTGTCAGCTTATCGGCATCAATCCAATCTACTTTATTGAGAATTGAAAGGGCCGACAAGACCCAGAAGCTGTAGCAGACCTTTAACGAGGAGGAAGTAAGAATTTTAGAAGGCCAAGCGACTAAACGACGTACATCTTCTAACTTCTCAGGGCGACCGTTCAGACCACCATTTGGTAGCTGACGTTCTGAAAGCCACCAAGCAAGGGTATCATGATCGACAACGTCTAGTCGGTCCAAAATGGCGAGCGCAGCGACACATACAAACACTGATAAGACACTTGTCAAACGGGCTGACATATAATAGAAACAGTGTATTACCCTGAGCAGCATGACTTTCTGCTCCTGCAGTACTTCCAAAACCGCCATCAAAGTTTCTGCATTGGATAATGTATGAGACGGTTCTCTCGACATCGAGGTCAGACAAACGACCCAGCAGAGATAACGCATTAACGGCGCAGTAAAGAAATCGTGTATCAATCTCTCCAAATGAGTCCCCAGCGAAGACACCAGACGGTTGCTGCAATGACAGTATGACTGCACAGCTTCATAACGGCGCGAGAACAGGGTTGAAATTAACATACATTTCACTACTCGTTCGACTTCCAATCTGTCCAGAGCATTCTGTGTTATAAGTATCTGGATAGCGCTCAGAGTTGACAAAAGATGGGCGTCGTGGTCGGGATGGGCACCAAATCCTCCTGTCATCCATTGCGATTGATAGCGTTCGACTCCGGATGGCCAAATGAAGACTAACCTGCCTCTTCATCCCAGCAGCTGAGGACATAATCTATCATTTCCTCTCTGTCTAGCGCGTCCTGGTGGCCCATGATACAGAGAGCAGTGAGGCCCCAGTATATCGCGTTCATCCGGAGGTGAGCCGTGAGATGATAGGCGAGATCATCCTTGCTCTTCAGCCAAAGTAAGAAGATGTATTTCGATAAGGTCAAAGACTGACTTTGCCTAGATTCTGAATATAGGAAACGTGCAGGGGAATGAGCAGTTCAGCCGGCATTATGAGTGGGAAAGGCAAGTTAGGTAGTTCGGTCCGGGGAGCCGATGCCACAAGGAAATTTTCTATCCTACCACAACCTGACTTTCGGTTGGCCGACTTTGCTTGTCTTTCTGCTTTCTCTGAATACGCATTGCATGTTTCACCGATTGACCAGGCAGCCATGGAACCGCTTGCGGTTGCACAGATATTTCTCGTCTGCGACAGAGCCGTATCAGGGTAACGCAACTGAAGTTCTCACTCCGTACCTTGCTGAATCCAGTCTGTTCAGTGTGTGTCATCGGAGCCAGCCACGCTGGATGTGAGGCAGCGGCTGCATCTGCTAGAGTGGGAGCTAGGACACTATTGCTAACAAAAAGCTTGGACAAGATCGGTGAACTCTCCAGTGATCCGTCCATTGGCGGCATTGGAAAGGGAACCTTGGTTCGTGAAGTAGACGCATTAGATGGATTGATGGCCAAGGTTGCGGGTATGTCTATGCTGTCTGTCTTTGAAACTCGCAACTTACGTTTACTACGCGCAGATAAGTCAGGAAGCATGTTCCAAATGCTGAACGTGACCAAGGGCTCTGCTGTGTGGGTACGAGATCATGACAGATTTACAATACCAGTTCTTAATAATGATTCTACTAGGGTCCAAAGGCACAAATAGACCGGACGTTGTACAAGAGACAAATGAAGAGAGAACTTCGTCGATACCAGCAAAATCTTCGTATTCGTGCCGCCCGAGCTTCTAGTTTACTAGTTGACGGTGAACCCCACGATCTTCATGTTTCAGGAGTGAAACTCGGTCAGTTCACACGGTTTTATATCCACCTCCGTGTTGACATTCCTTAGATACTGGTGAAATTATCCACTGCTCAAAAGTTGTTCTTTGTACAACAAGAGAGTACCGCATAGGTATGCATATATCTACGCCAATTCAGTGGTGCTCAGAACAGCTTTTTCCTCTTCAAGGCACCACTGGAGAGGATGATTTCGAAGGTCTGTGGAGCTCTCTTAGGTGCCTTGGGTTCGAATTCCACCAGTTACATACTATCATACAACCACGCCTTGATGGAAAGACAATTAACTTCACCAACCTGACTCGTCAAGATGGCGATGTGAGCCCGTCGCCTTTCAGCTTCCTCAGCTCCGCTGTAGCCAATGCCGTAGGATTCCAGGCACCTGTACCACGGCAAGTCTAATATACATTCCTGCAGGAGAACCAGATACCCCGCTACATGACACAAACAACTTCTGCAACTCATGATATTGTAAGAGACAATATGCACCTCAGTGCTCTTATTGAGGAAGCCAGTGGTATGTATTTTTTTCCTGTCCTCTTTTTGCGAGGTTGAAACTCTTCTCATAGGATCACAACATTGTCCAACATTGGAGGCCAAAAGTCTGCGATTCAGCCATAATTCTCATCTCGTCTGGTTGGAATCAGAAGGTTATGAAACAGGTTGTTGATGGTCGTGTTGTTGCTTTCGATCTGCTCATGATGAAATAGATGTCGTATGTGCCAACGGACTCGCCTGTACTCTTCCAGAGGAGGTGCAAGAACCTATGTTGCGGACAATCCCTGGACTTGAGAACGTAAAAATGTTAAGTCCTGCTTATGGTATCAAGTATGATTATCTAGATCCACGGATATTGACAGGTGCGAGCCCTTTATTATGGTTATCTTTTCTCCACTTCTTAGAGTTTTACTCCTGAGAAACGCTTGAGGAGAAGCATCTAAAGGTCAATATCTTCCTCTCTTTCAAGAATCTGTTCTCACATTTGATTGGTCGTAGGGCTTCTACTGTGCTGGAAAGCCCACTGGCACACCTGGATACGAAGAAGCTGCTGGACAGGGGATCATCGCAGGAGCCAATGCCGCGCGCTCAGCACTTGGACGTGGTCCTTTTCTTCTGAACAGATCTGAGAGTTTCATCGGGTCGCTTACCCATGATCTCATCACGAGGGGAGTCCCAGGACCTCGTAAGGATGTCATTACTCCCCGTCTTTTATCTATCTGATGGGCTGACGACAGAAAGCACGTTGACCTCAAGATCGGAATATCGATTATTCGTTCGACCAGACAATGCTCATATTCGTATGACAGCAAAAGGTCTTTACTTTGCGACAGGCAATGACACAGTGACTGATAAACTCGTAGCTTATGGCGCTGGTGTCATTTCTCGGGAGCGAATGGAATCACACAGTCGCTTGCTAGAGACTTATAATCGCGTCCTGAACATTCTGAAACATTGCATCCGCAGCTCTAAGGTAAGACCTTTTCATTTCTAATCTTTTCTTCGAGATTGATTTTTTTCCACTTTAAGAGTTGGCATGCCCGCGGTCTTCCTGTTGTGTACAGCGAAAAGCGAAAGAGGTTTGGATCGCTTATGCACTCCAGTGTCTTGCCTTACATGTAACTTTCAGTGCTTTCTACATACTGCGACTTCCATCTGTCTCGATAGCAGACCTCATGCGAGAGTTTCCGTTACTAAAAAACGTGGATCCAAGGCTGTTGAAAGTGGTAGAGGATGATGGCGAGTCTTTATTAGATTATGCTTGCGAAGTCCATTCTTACTTTCCATAGGGAAATACAATCCCCATATAAACCGGATAAAACTCGATATGAAGGCCACCAGGAAGAAACGGACTCAATCCCGATCTGGTTTTAAATCAGGCGCGGCGATGAAGAAATGACTATTCTACGGAGACTGGTAATTTTTTGTCATCTGTAGTACTTAGTCTTCTGATGATTCGGATAGAGTGCAGCGAAAAGGATGAAGATCATGACCGCTGTTTCATTGATTTCCTTGCTTCGATGCTGGTTCTCGTGTTTATATGCGGTCGCTGAGCCATGTTACGAACGCCTTCCACAAAGCTAACTTAAAGGGTCGGAAGTCTTCGAGTCTAGCCGTTTCCGCAAGTCCCCCGACTGATGTGGCCATCCCCTAGAGATATAACAGCGGGTTTTCTAGGCTGGAACTTCCTTGGATACGGCACGCTTGGGATTACAACCATCTTCAATTTCCTCAATCACACCCGGAAAGGCGATACCTCTTCAGTCCATATTTCTTCACTTGACTTACATAGCGCAAATATACGTTCATTACCATT
The DNA here is from genome assembly GCA_037576215.1 of Armillaria gallica. Classification (NCBI taxonomy): domain Eukaryota; kingdom Fungi; phylum Basidiomycota; class Agaricomycetes; order Agaricales; family Physalacriaceae; genus Armillaria; species Armillaria gallica. Next base: position 777,776 of record JBANDB010000010.1, read on the forward strand.
GTTTCTGGTGCTACGAAAAACCGGATTCCGAGTCGGAGCAAGATCTTGATCCATGCCCATGGAATCTGGTTCTTTAGGCCGAGTCCGAGTCGGATATTGCCTCAATTGCTCCTAGTTCCGACTTTGTTCCTGGTCTGACGTACGGCATCTCCACGACCTTGAAATCGCTCCAGCTTGAAAAAACAGGAAGAAAGGGCGCTGATGTATACAATACGCTGTATGAATCAGTTGCACAGTACTTGCACGGCGATCGCTGCGAAGCCGTTGTTGTTGAATTCGAGGCTCACACGTGTTGTATTTTTAAGTCTTCCGTCCGTCCGAACGATAAAAGCCGCTCTCGGAGAACAAATCCAAACACATGGATACTATATAAGAACCGACGGATGACAGCAGATCCACATCCCTTCATCTCCCATGACAGTACAAATCATCACTCTAGACATAACCTCTGGTACGTGCGTATTTTCGGTTCGAAGGATTGTGCAACACTGAATAAAACTTTGTGAGCAGACACTATCTGTCCGTGGTGTTGTATTGGTCTTAAGCATGTTAAAGCTGCGATAAAGCAGATCAAAGAGTCTGGTCTTCCTGTCGAGTTTCAATTCCAATTTCATCCCTTCATGCTTGATGCCAATCTTCCTCCATCTCCCGGGTATAACAAGCGAGCGTGGTATGCTAGCCGACTCGGTGCATCAAGGATAAAAGCGGCCGAAGAGCAGATGGTTGCACTCGGTCTTTCAGAGGGCGTCACATTAAAGTCCGTCAACTATTCGTCGCGATAGGATAACACTCTGACGCTATTTGTACAGCTACGATGGCCAAGTCAGCAACACTCTCGACAGTCATCGGCTGGTTGCCAAGGTCAGGAAGATTGGCGGTGAAAAGGCTCAGCTCAAAGTTATGGAGGCACTCTCTTTGGTTTACCTCGAACGGGCGGATGACATTGGTAACCCAAACGTTCTGGCAACCGAAGTTGCAGCTACCGGGGTGATGACCAAGTCTGAGGTTAATTTCAGTTATCCGAGATTTGTGACTTGACTGACAATTGAATTCTTGCGGCAGGTCTTGACCTTTCTTGCCTCCAACGAATTTAAGGAGGAAATACTTTCTAGCATAAGAGGATCGCATCTAAATGGGGTCTCTGGCGTGTAAGTCCCATCTTTTCCCACTAATTCCAAGGCAATAAGATCAAGCTCTTCTTGCAGGCCGTATACCCTTGTCAACAAGAAATATGCCTTGACTGGTGCTCAACCTGCCTCATCCTTCTTCAGGATCTTCAATGAGATCGCTCGCGGTCAGCGCAAGTAGTCCAAGATGTTATGCAGCCTGTTAGTACTAGTATGAATTTTTCGCGTCTGCATTCTGTGGGTTGCTTTGGGTGGATTCACAGATGCGGTCTGATAGAATCTCTCAATGGATTATATTATGGTGGATTGTGGTAAATAAATCTGCATAAAATATTGGCTAGTCGTCGACTTGACTCTATTCCGGTCCAGGATCACCGATGGCAGCAGAATTGGCTTCCTGTCCCATAGAATAGAACTCGTCCTAAATCATTGGCGATGCCCAGAACAGAGAGTCCTAACTCAGACTGGGAAAACTTGAACGCGACGTTGGGTCGTGACTAGGTCGTGACGTTCAAGGCCGGCCATGCCGGCCCGATATCCAATATCTGGGAAATAGACACATAATACGTCATATGCCATAGCCACCGGTAAACCTGTTTCATCTTCTTACCACCAATCCAAAAATGAAGGTTTCTTTGAACGGAACAGTTCTCGCAGAATCGAATGACACTGTTGTCATTGAAAATAACCATTATTTCCCTCCTTCGTCAGTCAAAACGGACCTGTTCACCGATTCGAAGACCAGGTTAGTCTCACATGGAATACTAGTTTGCAGCACCCTGTTAATCTTGTGAAATGAAGCACTGTGTGCCCATGGAAGGGGTAAGCGTCAAATATAATGCCTCTAATCACTATTTTACCTGGAGCCACAGAACTGCTTCCTATTACAACGCTAACGTCGACGGTAAGGAAGTCAAGGATATCGCTTGGTAAGCTCAGTTTCGAATGCTTTTCTTTCCGGTTTTCTCACAAGTCTACAGGTATTATCCCAATCCCTCGGAAAAGGCAAAATCCATTGCCGGTTACGTCGCTTTTACAAGGTGAGTACAACTTCAAACGGTACTTTCACTTCCGCACTAAGCGTCTTCAGAACAAGGTCAATATTGAATGAAGCAAGAACACCGAACAGATTTGTACAACTAGCTTCGGACTCAACACGGTTATGTACAATTGCAGCCAAGAAATATGTATGATACTGTGCGACGGGAAGTCAATGTACAATGTAAAATGATTGATGTATAATATATGCCATATTGACGGGATATCAATGACAACAAAATAAATGAAACGAACGCAAGATGGTAAAAGAACAGTTCATAATAAGAATAAGAGTACATTGCAACCCGCTTACGCCCCATTGACCATAAGGGCGCCGCCCTTGTTGAGGACCGACTCAGCCGCTGGCTTGTCCTTGAAGGTCAGAAGGTCAGTCAAAGAAGCGATTTGGTCACCCTGAAGACAGCATTAACTTTGGGAAAAACAAAAATGTGATCGACCACTAACCTTCTGCTCTAGGATATCAACAACCTCGCGAAGATGCTGAGCAAGCATGTTTCTCTTGGGTACGTCGGACACAGCGTCCATATCTTTGTATTGGTCCGCGAGTTCCACGTAAACACTGCCACGAATCTGATAAATCCTATTGAACTAATTCTGCGATAAAAAACAGACCTTTTGTAGTGGGTAAAATCATCTTGTAGCTCTCTGATTACCTTCATGAGCACGGTTTGAGGAGGAACTCCCTTCGCTGTTGGGACGCGCGGAGCTGCCCTGGCCCGCCGGTCACCGTCATCGACACCCACCGAACCGTCAGCAAAGCCTTCGTCTTCATCGCTGTTGTCTTCCTGATCCTCCTGTACGTCGGTTGGAACTTTGTGAAATTGCTTGGTAGCCAAGATGGAGACATCGGTCGCACATCCTTGTAATGATGCCCTTTTCTTCTATGACATACGTTGCAAGTCTTCGCGTTGTGCTCTGGAGCACTGAAGAACAAACGCTCCAGTCTGGCGCCACGGATCTGAGGGAACGGCGTCTGTGGTACCTCATCATCGTCCCTATTCGGGTGACGGTCGTGTGCCGTTGCATGTGCCGGTGTAGGGGCTGCCGGACGTGCTACGGATGGAGTGGGAGTACGACGACGACGGCGCGCGCGTAATGACGGACTAGGTGAAGAAGAGCGACTTTCGTCTGCCCAATGAGAGTTTTGAGAAGGGCGATCAAACTCTGGAACATCTTCAACTTGAACAGACGTTTGCGGGATGGTGGGAGAGGGAGAACGTTGCAGCCTTGGATTCTGCTCTGTGAATGATATAGAACGTTCAGAACGCCGTTCTTCAACATCAGCGGATATCTGCCCCAATTCGTCCTCCTCGACGAAACCTCCGGAGGCTCCTGGATTTGTCGATCCAAGAGTGGCATGGTCTGTTCGCATAGTCTTATCGGGAGGTGTCCCATCTGCCCTTGATGTGGAGGCAGGCTCCAAGATGTCTTCCTCTTCCGCCGAACTTTCTTCTTCTAGCACTTCCTCTCCATGACTACGTTCCTCGACCGCTGGTTCGTCTTGCTGTTCAATAGGAGGCTCAGTAACCACGATGCGAGATCTTGTAGCCTCGGAAGCCTCCCTGGAAGCTCTGCGCTCTTTTAAACCTTCTTCGACGACACCCCGCAATACTTCCACCTCTCCAGCGAGACGCTCAACTTCGGCACGCAATTGGTTGATTTCTGCTGTTTTCTCCTTTAGAGTTCGGCGGTCAGAGTCACGCAAGGATCTGAGCTCGGTCAAGAGCTGTTGATGTGATGCTAATTCAGCTGTTAGTCTGGATAGATGGGAGCGAAGGCTCGTGACGAGGGCTTCCAGAGCTATACAACGGACGAAGGTTAGCACCTATGGATGACCTATCATCCTAATCTTACCTTTTTTCTCCTCCACCACCTCCAGATATCTGGAAGTATCCTCTCTAGAGAAGGAGATATCTCTTGCCTTGGCCTTGCCTTTGCCTTTGCGCCTTCGAGCCTCTTCCAGTTCGAGTTCGCGTTGTTGCGCAGCAAGGAATTCTTCTCGTTGCATCAAGATGGAACGCTCCTTCGTGACTTCGATCTTGCAAAGTTCCAGTTCATGTTCCAATTCTCGAACGCGACGACGAGAGACTCCGTTCTCGTCCTCCAACTCGCGAAGCTTAGATTGAACAGCGCTGATGGCAGATAACAAGCGAGCTAAAAATAAATAAAAATAATGTCAGTCAAAGAAGCATAGACAGCTTTGAAACACACCATCACTTTCTCTGGCTTCTTTGGACGCTTGATACGCATAATGTTGGTAAGTTCCTTTTGCCGGGGATTCCACAGCGCTGGTCAAACCCGTCACGTCCGGAAGTTGCAGCCTACTCTTGGAGGCATCGGTGAACATCTGTACAGGTTGCCTCAAGGAGCTTCGACGCGGTGTGGCCTGCATAGAGCGAGACTGATCTCTGGTTTGATTGCCGGTTTCATGGGGGGTTGTCCGGTCAGCGGCAGAGCTTTGATTATGGCGATGCCCTTGCTCAATTTCATGATCAAGCTCTTTGGTAATACCGTTGGCCATTTTAGAGAATCTAGAACCTGACGGAGTAGGAGTAGGAGTAGGAGGATGAAGGCGAACTTGAGGCTGATGCGGTGACGCATGCGACAAATCGGTAGCGCGCTTAGTTGAGCGTGGTTTAGGTGTGAGTACATCCCTCTCGACAGTGGGAAGAGTTGGCTGGCGTCTAAGAGGAGATGGCGCGTGGCGAGCAACGTTGTGATCTTTGGCGCCACGAGGCGAATACGGTCGTTTTGGCGAAAAGGAAACATGACGAAGGGCATCAGATATCTTTGGACGGGATTGTTGTCCTTCAGAGTCCGAGGAGGAGGAAGTTGCTGACTGAGGTGAACGTAGACGAACAGAACGAGAACTCAGAGACGGTGGGGGAACGTAACCCGACGCGAGAATACGATCCAATTCGGCGGTGTCATCGACAACAACAGGGTCAAAGCTGATTCCGCCGGGTGGCTAGGGCAGACGTCAGAGTGAGAGATAACCTAGCCACGCTGCCACGTACCGGATATCTGGACCTCGATGGATCCATATCAAATATACTAAGTTTGCTGTCAACGCCTGCCATAATATCACGCAGTGGTCGCTCAGGATCATATTCTGCACCACTCAGACTGATATCACGCCGGTGCCCTCTGCCCCCAAGACCCGCACTGAGAGTTAGGCCACTGGCATGATGTGCTGCGGTAGACATGGTCTCGCCACCGTATGGGTTGACTCCGTCCTCGTCATCGTCATCACCAGTGCGATATGACCAAGCGTGATTGAAGTCATTGTCAAAGTCGTCTCCTGATTTGTGGATGTAAGAGCGGAATTCTGGCAAGGACGCTGGGTTGGAATTGTGTCTGGGATATTCGATACTATCGTTATGATTGAACTCGCCGTCCTGTGACGAGAGTTGGAGAGAAAGATCCGTGCGCTGTAGGTTGTGCTCTAGTTGGATCCGGTCGTGTTCGAGCTCGTCACCCCGGATAGTGAGGTCAAGAACCTTTGCTCTTGGTTGTTTTTTCATGTTGTGGAACAGAGAATAGGCCTTTCTCTGGTATCGCAGGAGAGAGCAGGGCGGGATCGAGGAAGGAGGGCAGAGTCGTGGCAGACCTGGTCGAGGAGAACAATTTCAAAAAGCCTTGGATGCCCAAACAGGGCATCAACGACCTCAACGCGTCTATCACGTGCACCGTGAAATCGAAACCCACGTGGGACCTTCGCTCTCCGAAACCCTAACCATAGTTTTCTCTCTGACTTCAAATGGACGATCGTGCTCACAAGCCTCACCGGCCTGCGCAATCTGGCTCCAAGGCCGATAAAAAAGATAAGGGAAAGGGCAAGGAGAAGCAGCATGGCTTCAATGAAAAAGTGCGTGCCCTTACCCTTCACCGAAACCGCTGCTGAATGCTTTTCTTAGGCTTTTGCCCCGAGATCGGGCCGTCGGGCTGACCGTCAAGGGAGACGAAACGCTGAGCGCGACCAAACACGACTACATGTTCCTCTTGTGAACCGGACGCCAGACGACGAACCCCCTCCTATTATTGTTGCCATTGTAGGACCAGCTGGAGTTGGCAAGACTACCCTGTTGAAAAGTCTCGTTCGTCGATACACGAAGCAAACTTTGAACGAAGCCAAGGGACCTATCACCGTCGTCAGTGGGAAGAAAAAGAGACTCACATTCATTGAGTGTAACAATGATCTCAATAGCATGATTGACATTGGCAAGATTGCCGACCTTGTCCTGCTCATGATTGACGGTTCCTTTGGTTTCGAAATGGTGTGTCATTTTACCAATGCTCCATTTCAATGGCTTACAATGCACACAGGAAGCCTTCGAATTTTTGAATGTACTCCAATCACATGGTTTCCCCAAAGTCATAGGCATACTCACACATCTTGACCTCATCAAAAAAGCTGCCACACTGAAAGACACGAAGAAAGCTCTGAAAAAGCGGTTCTGGACAGAGATATATCAGGGCGCAAAATTGTTTTATCTGTCCGGTGTCTTGAACGGTAGATATCCCGATAGCGAGATTCTCAATCTTTCTCGATTCATCAGTGTCATGAAATTCCGTCCTCTAGTCTTCCGTAACACCCACCCCTACCTTCTCGCCGACCGAATTGAAGACCTTACTCCCCGTGAACAAGTACGAACGTCAAAAGGAAAATGCGACCGGACCGTCACAGTGTATGGGTATGTGCGTGGGACCAACCTACGGATGGGCACAAAGGTGCATATACCTGGCGTTGGTGATTTGGACATGAAGAGCGTGTCCATCTTAGGTGATCCATGCCCAATGCCAGACGCTGACTCCGAGAAACGACGGAAACTCAGCGAAAAGAAGAAGCTTTTGGTACATGCTCCTATGAGTGATGTTGGAGGCGTAATGTATGACAAGGATGCGGTTTATATCAACGTTCCTGGAAGTTTTACACGGGGCAATATCGATGGTGAGTTCGCTATTATTTTTATCTTTCGTCAAGTAAACTCATGAAATGCATAGTTCTGCAGGGCGAGGGAGAGCAAATGGTGATGGACTTGCAAGATGCCAGTGCAACTCTTGAAGACGCTGTTGCTCAAAGCCAGATTCGTCTGTTCGGGTCTTCTTCGAAGCACCTTTCGGTGGATGTTGCTGCCGATCAGGACGACGGTGAAGACGCTGAGGATTATGAAGAAGATGACGACCAAGAAGAAGAAGAGGATGGTGATGATAATGGTGGCATGAGTAGCGACGACGGCGAAATGCAAGACATCTCCCAAGACCATAGGAATACCGGACGCGTATCAATGCGTACGGTTGCACGTAGCCTTCCTGCATCTAGCAAGAAAGGCCGAGGAGGTGTTGAATATGCGGATAGCGATTCAGATCTAGGGGAAGAAGAAGAAGAAGGCTTAGGAACTTCAGGAAAACGGGTCAGGCTTGAACACGAAGCAGATGACCAGAACATTCCTAGCGATGAAGACGAAGTGGATGAGGAGGAGGATGATGACGTTCCGAAATGGAAGGAAAATCTCCTCACTAGGGCCAAGGAAACACTTTCTCAGGGGGGACGACGGAAGGATTGGACGAAGCTCATCTATTCCAGCTCATTGACTCCTCGAGAAATATTCATGGTGATTCGTCACCGGCTCAGGAAGAAGAAGTTGACGAAGATGACGATGACCTTTTCAAGTTGAGCAAGCCAGACCCTACGTCTACAGACGAAGACATGGACAAAACCAAGTGGAGTGCTGAGTCCGAGGATCTAGATCGCTGGAAAGAGGAGAACTTGCTGGACTCCATTCGCGGATTGTTCATCACTGGCGGGGCCGGTCAAGAAGGCGGCGAAGGGGATGAGGGGTATGAAGATTCACATGGAGAGCTCGACGATGAAGAGCAGACAGAAGATGACCCGTCTACCTCGAAAGCAGAGTCTTCGCGTGCAGCTGCGCTTGCTGCAAAGAAGGAAGCTCTGAAGCGCAAATTCGATGAACAATACGACGACCCGGAAGCTTCGAAACTTGATTTCTACGACGAGAAGAAGGAGGAGATAGCCAGACAACTCCAGCTCAATAAAGCGGAGTTCGAAGGAGTCAGTGCAGAGTCGCGGGCGCTGGTTGAGGGTTATCGGCCAGGTGCTTATGTTCGCATCGAGTTGGCAAACGTACCATGCGAGATGATTGAACACTTCAATCCCTCGTATCCCATTGTTGTCGGTGGTCTTCTACCAGCTGAGGAGAGGTTTGGGTTCGTTCAGGTCAGGCTTAAACGACATCGATGGTTCGTCAAGACCCTCAAGACCAACGATCCTCTCATTTTCTCCGTCGGCTGGCGTCGTTTCCAATCTATCCCCATATACTCTCTTGACGATCATTCCATTCGAATGCGTATGCTCAAGTATACTCCAGAGCACATGCATTGTTATGCGACATTCTACGGCCCGGTATCTCTACCCAATACCGGCTTTTGCGCATTCAACTCATTGGCCGGGGAAACATCAGGGTTCAGAGTATCGGCCACAGGCGTCGTTCTCGATATCGACCGTTCGGTCAAAATCGTCAAAAAGATTAAATTGACCGGCGTCCCATTCAAGATCTACAAGAACACAGCCTTCATTAAAGACATGTTCAACTCTGCTCTTGAGGTGGCCAAATTCGAGGGGGCCAACATTAGGACAGTTTCTGGCATCGAGGGCAAGTAAAGAAGGCTCTTTCCAAACCTGAGGGCACGTTCAGAGCTACATTTGAAGACAAGATCCTCAAAAGCGGTACGTAGGAACCGGTGTCATCTAATACTTTGCTGAACCTTTACTTTAGACATTGTCTTTTTACGAGCATGGTATTCAATACAGCCTAGGAAATACTACAATCCTGTCACATCGTTACTGCTATCGGACAAAGCGCATTGGTCTGGCATGCGCCTCACGGGCCAGATACGTCGGGATGAAGGCCTTCAGACACCTCTAAATCCTAACTCCAAATATCGAAAAATCGAGAGGCCGGCCCGGCGGTTCAATCCTCTTTTTGTCCCGAAGAAATTGCAGGCGGCACTACCTTATGCTTCTAAACCCAAGAAAATGAGCAGTCAGCGGAAGCAAACGTATCTGCAGAAACGAGCCGTCGTCATGGAGCCGGAAGAACGAAAAGCTGTGGCTTTGCTGCAGCAGATGCGTGCTCTGCGGAAAGACCAGGTGTCGAGGAGAAAAGATAAAAAGACTGAGAAGAGGGCTCTTCATCAGAAGAAGGCTGAGAAAGAGGAGGCCAGGAAGAATGAAAAGGAGAAAGAGAAGCGGAAGGATCACATGCGGGTGGCCGGCCAAAAATCTAAAAGACAGGCAGACCTGGAAGAAGGTCGATCAAGTAAACGTCGCAAAACATAATGTATGCATAATCTTCCACATTATTTTTGATGTTTCTTTCTGGTTGTTCCTAAGGTTTCAGTACGAAGACTCGGGCTCGAACGATTCGTTTGCCCACTTCTAATTAAAATTCACTGCCAAGTACACTTTCCGTCCCGACTCAAAATTACCTCAGATTCTCCATAACGCTCCTTTTTGCAAACTTTTCTGCTATGACCATGATAGGCAGGTTACTCCTGCCTGCCGAACTTCGTGCTACGGTCGCGTCGAACTTGTGATAGGGACTCGGTCCATTTAGTCTTATGGATCGGAAATAAGCAGGCCCTCGGGGTCTTATCGTCACTCGGATGGAGCTTTCTTGGGGCTTTCTTCTATATGCGTCGCTAACTTTACCCTTTGAATCTGACCCTGCACCTAATCTTGGAATATATATCGGGGCCGGGAATTTTGACGATTCTCGCGGATTCGCTCTCAACATGCTACCGCGGTCACTTCGCCAGCTGAATGATGCAGTCAAGCTCCATGGCGACGATGAGAAGCACGAAAAAACCGATGCTTGGTGCAATCGAGACTTGGTGCCCATGCCGCCTAGTCGGCGTACATGGGGGCTTGTGGAGTACTATGGCTACTGGTCACTGACTTCTCTGAACGTAAGCTTCTTCCTTTCTCTTGCATTCACTTAATCAACGTTCAACCACTATGATTAGGTCTCAGCATGGCAAACCCCCAACACTTATCTTACGGCAGGACTATCAGTGGGCCAAGCAATGGGTGTGATTCTAATTTGCCGTTTCGTCATCGGATTTTTTTCCACTGCCATTGCTTGGTGTGGGCTTCGCTGGCATATTGGGTTTACGATTCAAAATCGGTACGGCATTCTAGATTTAGAACATATTCACGTAGCATCTGAAACCACTGCGGCAAGGTACTCGTGGGGCATGCGAGGAAGCTATGTACCGCTTTTACAGCGAGTGTTGCTCAACTTTATTTGGAACGCCATTCAATGCTGGAACGGCGGTAAGCTGGTAAACGTCTGCATCACCGCGGTTATACCAAAGTTTGCGAACTTGCCAAATCGTATGCTGCACTTCTTTTCTGACCAATCCAGTTGATTTACCAAGTTACGTCTGTAGACCTACCGGCTGACTTCCCGGCCACGGCACCTGAAATGGTTGGGTTCTTTGTCTTCTGGCTTTGCTCCTTGCCGTTCTTGTATCTGCCTCCCGAAAGATTTCGCCGGCCCTTCCAAATTACCTGCGTATACTGTGCAATTGGGATGATATGTATGCGTGCGTGATTAGGAGAAATATTCGTCCTCTGGTGACCGGGAGCTGACCCAAATAATTAGTGATATGGTCCTTGTCAGTAGCCAAAGGCGTGGGTCCATTATTCTATGCTTCCCAGACGACTAGTTCCTCCTCATGGTCCGCCTCATGGATCATCATGAGCTGCATCAACTCCGGCGTGGGTAGCACGGCTGCAGGTATGACCAACGGCTCAGACTTCTCTCGTTACAGCAAGTCGAGATGGGGTTACGTTTTGGGCTCGAACTCCAGTATATTCTTAACTGCCATTCTGGTCAGTTTTGTTGGTCTCATAGTTACATCTGCATGTCAGCAGATCTACGGCGAGATTTACTGGAACCCGCCTGATCTCCTCATGCGAATGATGGACTCCGGACAAGGAAGTAGCAAAGCAAGGGCTGGTGTATTCTTCCTCGCGCTTGGTTTTGCTTTGACGGTAAGCCTTACACCATAACGAGAATGGTTCGTCCTTTAACTGGAAGTTATTTGATGACAACCAGTCTGGATTTGAGAACATTTGTGGTAATGCTGTGGCTGGAGGCGTGGATCTCTCAGGAGTGTTTCCTCGCTATATCAATATACGCCGAGGAGCTCTGATTACCTTCGTTGCTGCGTGGATTTGCCAGCCATGGCAGCTTATCAACCGCGCCGACACGTTTCTCAGTGTCCTCTCTTCCTTCTCAGTTTTCCTTGCACCAATAATGGGAATCAGTGAGTCCGCTTAAGTAAACACGAATGTTCTAGTCCTAACGTACTTATCTCCAGTGTGCTGCGACTACTACGTGCTCAGGAGAATGCGGGTCAAGCTGAGGTATACCGTTTATCTTGATATGGACCGCTACGGTTATGTCACTAATTTTGGACGTGCAGCGACCTTTATGAGCTCCATGGTTCGTACTATTATACGTGGGGTTTCAATCTCAGGACCATCCCCGTATGGATGGCCGGTTGGGCTCCAACAGTTGGTGGGCTGAGTTACGTTGCGAGCGGGGACGAAACTGGACCCAGAGCGTTGTACAAATTGTATTACTGCTCGTTCTTCGTTGGTGAGTACGGTACGATGGCTCGCTTCTCCAGTATGATCTCATCCGTTTTGTCACAAAGGCTTTGGTATTTCATTTATCCTATTCTACATCGTCAACACGATCTTCCCTCCAGGAAACGTGGGAGAGATCGACGAGGCCGATTACTTTGGGGCATTCACGCTGGCGGAGGCACTGAAACTGGGCATTGTTCCTCATGCGACGGGAAGCGTTGTTTCGGTCGTTGCATCCGTTGAGAAAGACAAGAATTTGGTCGCTGTGGGGGTGGATGAGGTCAAGTCTGATGTGCTCGACCATGCGGTTTAGAAAGTTTTCTAGATGTGATTTTTGCGAGTACTGTAACTGAGGTTCCAACAAAACCTCCCTACCTACCTTCTTCACATATATGTAACGCCTGACAACGGTATGCATATACCAGCAACTTGAAACGCCCATTGAGCAATGAGAACTCGGAGACATCGCAACAGCATCGCTATTCCCGGATGACGAACGAAAAGCTGTCCGCATCATTGGAAGGGAGTTAGGTAAGTATGCAAGGTAACAAGCAGGAATGCGGCCATCCTCAACAGCAGCTGAGTATTTCTGGAGAAACCAAGGAGAAATACGGCGCGAACTGGCTGGGCCCAGGCCTGAGCGGGTAAGTGCCGCCCGCCGGGATTTTACCTTGAAACTCTTAAGGTTAGGGTTACACGTCCTGGACACGTCGTCGCTGGAACAGCCATGAACTCTATATTTAAATAACTACTGCCACTTCCACCTTCGCCGGTTTCCTTCTTCAAGGCATCCTCTCTTTTCTTTCACCGGAATCGTTATACCCGTGTTGTTATTTCCCATACCATGTCGTTCATGAGGTATGTGCCAGAACCGGTGCACTTGAATGTATCTTATTGGCCAACTTAGGCTAGCCCTGTGTGTTGTCGGAGTATACTCTATGTTCCTGGTGAGCCTTGCCGGTTTGATTCTCTTCTTGCTCTGACACCTTTCTAGCTTTGGGCCATTGCTCAAGAGCGATGTAGGTGTCGTTGTCAACTTTTTCCGAATAATCCATGCTCACTACCGTCTAGTATCTGTTCCGTTCAAATCAATAGAAGACGACTCGTCCGCCAAATTTCAGTCGGCAATCATCATCGGGACGTGTCAAAGCGCGTTGAGCTCTATATCTGCACTATTATACATTCTCCTTCGACGGAACCCTTCGCAAACTCTGTCGCAGAGCCTCGGCCTAGAACCGAAGAGTCAACCATCGTCGAACGGTAAAGCAGTTTCCAACGGCGATGCCCACAACAACAATAACGTTCACCGTAACGGAAGCATCCATCACAAAGAGTCGACGCGATTTTCTCGCAAGGCGCTCCTCGTCCGGTACCTTCAATGCTCTGCCTTCATCACCGCTGCAGCACCGTTCGGCTTCGCTGCTCTTTCTTACATCTCTTACCCCGCAATGGTGCTGGGGAAATCGTGCAAATTGGTTCCTGTCATGATCATGAACGTTGTATTATACCGCCGTCGTTTCGCTCCCCACAAATATCTTGTCGTGTTCATGGTCACGGCTGGAATCACCGTTTTCATGAGCATGGGCAAAGATCAGGGCAAGGGCAAACATAGATCTACTGCGCTGGAGGACGTCTCGCCGTATGCCAACATTATAGGAATCACATACTTGCTCATCAATCTCGCTTTGGACGGTGCCGTCAACTCTACCCAGGATGAAATTTTTGCGAGGCACAAGGTCACAGGCCAGCAGATGATGTTTTGGATCAATGTTTTCTGCACCTTGATCACGACGTTTTTGTCGTTGCTCCCACTTCCTCACATCCCGGTGATTCATCCATCGGCTGGAGGCCAGAGTGAACTTATGGAAGCACTAGCCTTTATTCGAGCGCACCCCTCCATCGTAACTCCCTTGGTTCAGTTCGCCCTTACTGGTGCTCTAGGCCAGCTATTCATTTTCGAAACACTTCAACACTTCGGATCTCTCACTCTTGTGTACGTTTTCCTCCAATCGTGTGGGCTAGCCTGACACTTATTTACATGAAAGAACGATTACATTAACTCGAAAACTTTTCACGATGCTTTTGTCCGTTGTGGTGTATAAGCACAGTCTCACAGCTGGACAGTGGCTTGGCGCTGCCATAGTGTTCGCCGGAATATCTGTTGAAGCGTTTGTCAAACGTAAAGGTGTGTATTATATTTGTTGCATATTAACTTGACTTACTAAACTGCAAAACAGATATCCATGCTAAACGAGTGATTGAAGAGAAAGAAAAGCCCAGAATTAAGACTCTGTAGAAATATGCCAAAAATAGAGGAGCAACTTGGACTCGGAAGTACAGAGGGAGAATGATGGCGACAGAAGGATGACGGGGATGCGACGACTACGATATCTCCATTGCGTTTGGGTCATAGCTGTTATGGGCCGCACCGATGCTACCGTTATTATCGACTAGCGTTCGTTTGCGATCCATTCGGTCTTCGTCCCTATCATAATTGGGTCAGTTTGTACAGGTGTACGTTGATATCGGGAGAAGGATTTACCCTGAATCATCACCGTCGTCGTCGTCCTCTCTCTTCCTTCGTGATACTCCATTATTTCGAGTGGGATAGGAGGACACCGCCTGATTTGCTCGGTAGATCGCCTCGTATTCCTGCATAATATTAAATCGATGGTCAAATCACGCGTAGGACTCGCATACCTTGAGCTGGGTCAGGAACCCGCCGTTTGGAGAGATACAATAGCGTCGATTCTGTACCATGTGAAGGGCATCCTCCCATGAAAGTTGATAGTGTTGCATCACAAACATTACTACGAAAGCGGGGGAGATGCTAATGCCACCTATTAAATAGATTAGACCAATAGTGAGTTCCCTGCAGAATACACACCATTGCAATGGACCAGCACCTTTCCTCCTCTGGCGATCGCATCATCGATGAATTGCTTAGCTCTGAGAAATGTGAGGGAATGTCGAGAGGAACAAAGACTGAACGTACCGAGGAAAGAGGCGTATCAGATTCTGCTCCTCGCTGTCTTCAACGTCCAGCACAATGTATTGAAAGTGATCCGGAAAACGCGGCTTGACAGAGAACGATTCCTTCACGTCGCGTATGCATACACTTGGAGGTGAAAGTACGATTCATCAGCTAAACATCTGCAGAGACACTGGGCCAGGACAAGCACATTACATGTGTGTTATTTGCAGCGCCTTGAGAGTATCGAAAGATTTAGAAACGACAAAGGGGCCTAGCAAGAGACCTGGAAGGATTTCCTGGCATTCACGCCGCATCTCATACCTGGGAAAGGACGGTTAATGAGGCCAGTTGCTGCGGCGAAAGGGCGTACCTCCACTCGACGTCGGCAGGGCCCTGGATAACGTTGCGAAGCTGCTCCTCTGACAGAGGTCGGTTCGAGTAGTCCATGTCCATAGTGAGGGTAAGAGAGAGCTTGGCGGTAAGCAGAGGAAGGACCCTGACCCACTCGGGACGCGTTGTGACTTTTATTACAAACACAAGACTTCTTTGTTCTGACCCCCATCATGGACCTCGACGACGAGATACCGTACGGCCCTTCTCCCTTCTGCGGCCCAGCTTGTCTTTACATTCGTTTCTAGGACGCTCGTTGAGCACACTAACGACAGGGTGCCGCTGACCATTATCTGTGGATTTCTAGGCGCAGGAAAATCGACGTTGCTCAAGTGTGTACCCGAAATTACTCCTCAATTGTCTGCCACCCTGACAGACGGATAGGCGGATCTTGACCGAACGGCATGGATATCGTATCGCTGTCATTATGAATGAATTTGGAGATACCGCTGTAAGTCGCTTCGTGTTGGCTGTCCACCTTTCGACTTGAACTGAGGAATAGGATATTGAAGGTCGGCAATACATGAAAACACAACTGCATTATGCTCAGACATCTTCTAGCAAAAACTATCAACGTGTCCTCTCCCGACGACCCCACTGCCGAAGCCTCCGAAGAATTCCTCGAGCTGGCAAATGGTTGCCTCTGTTGTAGCATCAAAGACGTAGGCATCGCAGCCATCGAGAAGCTGATGCAGCGTAAAGGTGCCTTTGACTACATATTGCTGGAAACGACTGGGCTAGCCGATCCTGGTCCGATTGCGTCTATGTTTTGGCAAAATGAGGAATTTTCTATGGGAGTGGGCAAAGATATTGTGCTTGATGGCGTTGTATGCGTGGTGGATGCTTGCTTTGGTCAGAAGGTAGGTCTCCCTGACATTCCGAGGTCTAAAATCTTATTTATTTTCATAGCAAATGGAGGAAGACACTGCTGATGACCAAGTGGGGGAAAGTATACGGTGCGTCGGCTGAGTTATCTGAGGTGCTTTTTATCTTAATATTTCGCAGGCAAATTGCAGGGTCCGATGTCATTCTTCTCAATAAAATTGACTTGGTCGAGCCTACCGAAGCCGCACGCGTCGAATCCACTGTACGCCGAATCAACCCAGCGGCACCTTTGCATAAAACCGTGCGAGGCCAAGTTGACATCGGGAGCATCGTGAACATCGAGGCGTATTCTACTCGTCCCAAGTTTCCTGTACATCATCATGATCACAGTGTCGACCATGACCATCATTCCGAGCAAAACCACTACGAACTCCGCGGAATTTCGAGTGTGCAGGTGACTTGCCTCGCACTCAGTCAGGAGAAATTGGATAAATTGGATGCCTGGATTCGCTCGGTGCTGTGGGAGAATCAACTCCCAGAAGGGACTCAGTCTTCAGATCTTCAAATTTTGCGTTGCAAAGGACTTGTCGTGACTGATACTGGGGATCAGTATGTGTTACAGGGTGTTCGGAGTATGTACGATATGTCGCGGGTTGAGGAAGAAGTCGTCGGGGTTCCTGAGCAAGGGAAGCTTGTCTTCATTGGGAAAGGATTGGATTCCGTCGTTAGAAAGAGCCTTGAAGACATCGTAAATTGACGAACTTGTAATTTTTGGTAATGCAGTAATACACAGCCACATCCGAGTCATTTACATCTTTGTTCCTTCCGTCATGGAGGCTCCGGATCCTCAAAATGTTCGTATTATCACGACACTGGGACATGTCGACCATGGAAAGACGACTCTCATGGATTATCTTTTGGCGGCAAACAACATTATTTCTTCACGGATGGCCGGAAAGATGCGGTACTTGGACAGCCGAGAGGATGAGCAAGAGCGAGGAATCACGATGGAGAGCAGCGCTGTCTCCCTTAAATTTCAAGTCATGGAACGAAACGAAAGCGGAGGTACGCCTCTATGCCTGTATATTCGTAAAATATGTGACAGACGTGCTCAGAAAGAATACCACTATCCTACATCATAAATATGGTCGATACTCCTGGTCACGTCGATTTTTCTGGCGAGGTATCCACCGCATCTCGCCTTTGTGATGGCGCGCTTATCTTGGTCGACGTCGTAGAGGGCGTGTGCACACAGGTATGTGATTTCTTCATCTATACCAAGTCCATAAACTAAAGGCGGGCAGACTATTTCAGTGCTCAGGCAAGCATACAAGGACGGACTCAAGCCTGTGTTGATAATCAATAAGCTTGACCGTTTGATAACAGAGCTACAGCTAGCACCGGTGGAAGCCTACCACCATCTCGCCCGGCTAATTGAGCAGGTCAATGCCGTCATGGGCGACTTTTTCGCTGGAGAGAGGATGGAGGACGATCTTCGTTGGCGGGAGGAGCGAGAGCGTAGGTTGGCAGAAAAGAAAGAGACGCACGTTGATGAGACTGAAGCCACCATGAACGCCGACGACGAATTCCAGGAGAAAGATGACGAGGATATTTATTTTGCGCCGGAGAAGGGGAACGTCGTCTTCGCATCTGCGATTGATGGATGGGGCTTTCGTGTCGGGAAATTCGCTCAGTTGTACGCGGTGAAGCTCGGTATGAAGGAAGCCAATCTTCGCAGGGTGCTGTGGGGAGATTTTTTCTTGGATCCGAAGACGAAGAAAGTCATCAGTTACAAGCATCTCCGTGGGCGAGCTCTAAAGCCTTTATTCGTGCAGTTCGTGTTGGAAAATATTTGGGCAGTATATGACGCTGTCGTTCTCAACCCGTACGTATGTTCTGACGAAGAACGATATGATGCGCTGATCGAGTCATATAGGAATATGGAAAAGGTGACGAAGATTACTTCTGCCCTCAATTTGAAGATTCCTCCTCGCGATTTGAAGTCGAAAGATTCTCGACATCTTCTATCGCTCATTTTCTCTCAATGGCTCTCTTTGTCTACATGCATCATACAGACGGTGATTGATGTCGTCCCAGCCCCACCAGTCGCTCAAGCTACTCGAATACCAAAAATGCTCTACCCAGATCTTCCCGAGTCGCCTCTTCAGCCAAAGAATAAGCTTGAAGAAAACCTGTATACCGCCGACTACAGTCCGGATGCATACGTTTGTGCATTCGTCAGCAAGATGTTTGCAGTATCCGAGAAGGACCTACCCGAGAACCAAAAGAAAGCCATGACCGCCGAGGAGATGAGGGTCAGAGCCCGCGAGGCTCGAGATGCCCGACAAGCAGAAAGCGGCGCAGAAGTGGCGCCGTCCGGTGTTGATCTTTCTCCTAGGACTGAAGATGCCAACACCGAAGAGCCAAAACAAGATTCAGAGATCATACTGGGTTTCGCGCGTCTGTATTCTGGCACCATCAAGACCGGCGCCACGGTCTACTGTGCACTTCCGAAGTATAACGCCTCATTGCCCTCCACACACCCGCATAACGTCAAATATCTCAAGACGGCGACTGTACAGAGCCTCTACGTGATGATGGGCAAGGAATTGACTGCTGTGAGCTCCGTTCGGGCAGGAAACATGTTTGCTGTCAGAGGTCTTGAAGGGATTGTGTGGAGAAGCGCCACTCTATGCGCACCTGGTAGAAATGGTCTCGAGAATACTGCAGCGCTGGAAGATTTCATGATCAATCTCGGACGCGTTGATCGTTCTGTGAGCATGAAAAAATTGTTCGTTACGCGACATACTGATGGGAACACCAGGTACCACCTATTGTTCGAGTCGCGGTAGAATCCCTTCTCCCTGCGGATATGCCGAAGGTTATCAGCGGTTTGAAATTACTTGTGCAGTCGGACCCGTCTGTAGAGTCCTTCCAGCAACAGACGGGTGAGCATGTTATTGTTGGAGCGGGCGAATTGCATTTAGAGGTGAGAGAGCATGAGGTCTGTGTTGTGGCTTTGGGTTAACACATGGTCATGCAGAGATGTTTGAAGGATCTACGTGAACGATTTGCGAAGGTAGAAATCCAGGCGTCCAAACCCATCGTTCCTTTTCGCGAGACAGCAGTCAAAGGACAAGGTAGGTACATGTCATAATTGTCAATCTTGTTTTGACCAAATGCTCACAAGATATGCCTCCGCCAAAAACGCCGGGCAGCCCACGCGGTACAATGAAAGGTGCTAGTTCACAAGGTATCGCGACATTTTCCATCCGCGCGTGTCCTCTTCCCAAGGCGATCCTGGAGTTCATTCTGGATAATCTTCTCATCTTGAAGATCTTGGAACGGGATCGTCGGTCTGGGGATTCTGCGTCAAGTTCAGAGCAGTTCGACCAGGATTCTGTAGACGTGAATGGGGAGATCTTCAGGAAACCTACTGTAAAAGCAGAGCAATTTTGGCCCGCCTTGAATGACGTACTCGGGAAGGTTGGCGGGGAATGGGGGGATGTCTTGGATCGGATATGGACGTTTGGTCCTCAGCGAGCAGGCGCTTGCATACTGATTGATGCGAGGAAGACGGGATCAGTGCGATCGTACGTTCACCTCCCGTGTGTGATGGTGACTAGGTTTCACGATTGGTTGGTATAGACTCAAACAGCGTTTCGAGAGATCGACAACAGGCGCAGCTGATGTTGATGATGACAAGACTCTCTATGACTTCGATGATTGCATTGAAACTGGGTTTCAATTGGCGACTTTCCAAGGTCCTCTCTGTGCGGAGCCGGTCGAAGGGATGGCCTTTTTCTTGGAGGACCTGGCCATCGACAGGGAAGGGCTTAATAAAGAGATCGGTATGTTGGCCTGAACAAATGATGAATGTATGGTACTAAAGAAACGCAGAACAAAACCGATTAGCACAGGTAACGGGCTCAATGATAACATCTGTCAGAGATGCATGCAGGAATGGTCTTCTTGATTGGTCCCCTCGGCTGATGCTGGCTATGTATACATGTGACATACAAGCGTCCAGTAAGTGATGTCGATTCAATTTATATGTGATCCGACAGACCCACTCTCTATTTTCTCACAGCCGATGTTTTGGGTAAAGTTTATGGCGTTGTTGCGAAGCGCCGGGGACGGATAGTGGCAGAAGAGATGCGAGAAGGTACATCTTTCTTCACAGTCTCGGCATTGCTTCCTGTAGTGGAGAGCTTTGGTTTCGCGGACGGTGAGAATGGTGGCTCTAAGGCGCTTATCGAAATTAAATGCCGAACTAATAGATATACGAAAACGGACGTCCGGGGCGGCTAGCCCTCAGCTCATATTCAGCGGGTAAGCGATTCAGTCGAGCTTCCTTTTTTGTTCCCTGACATACATTCAGGTATGAAATGCTGGACCAGGACCCATTTTGGGTACCGACTACAGAGGAGGAACTGGAAGATTTGGGTGAAAAGGCCGATCGCGTGAATATAGCCAAGGCTTACATGGATGCTGTCCGGGATCGCAAGGGTCTGTTTGTGGACCGGAAGATCGTCGAATTCGCAGAGAAACAGAGAACATTGAAGCGTTAGATGCTCCTCTACAGATGGTTAGACTTTGGCGTTGAGTATACTTGTATTATCATCATATCGCATAACGCGTTTGTTGTAGAGCTGATCGCAGAGATGGTATCCAGCGCGACTCAGTACGTGTACTGTTCGAAACGATAGTACAAAAACACGTTACTGTACGGTTCAGAAGCCAGTCGGTGATCAGATGAAATCAGATAAACTCACGTTTCGTCACGTAGACGCGTAGCTAATTGTGCCGATCAGTAAAAGAGGACCGACAAAATTTGCTGAACCTTTCTACGCGTGGTCCCTTCATTTTTTTTTCAAGTGTTTCTTGGACATCTTTATTGACAGCCGCCCTCACAGATTGGCCATGAGGACTCGGGTTGAATTGACAGTGACTGGATGCAAACATCAATACTTTGCTTTCAGTGTCATGCAACTCGTCTCCCGTAATGCCACAGCGTGGTCGATCTTCTGAATACAATGTCCGGGGAGCGTGGAAGGCATCCCTCTCAACTATTTTTGTTACTTCCTGGTGATTTTTTGCTTCGCGGGTGGAGAGCTGATGGATCCTTTGACCTGTTGATGGCTCGATCAATATCTGGTGACAACGAACAATAACTCGGGGCGGCAAGCCCTCAGCTCATATTCAGCGGAAAGCGGTTCAGTCGGGTTCCTTTTCAAACGCAGATCCAGGTATGAAATACTGGACCAGGGGTCCTAACTACAGAGGAGGACTAGATCAAGAAACATCGCGTAAATAATCTTGAAGTTCAAGACATTTATGTATGGATGCTCCTCGGACCGGACAATCGTTGAGTTTGCGGAGAAACAGAGGTCATTAGAGCGGTAGAGATGTGGATGTACATGTACTAGTTTACAGATAATTAAATTCCGGCCCTTGGGTACTCCTGTACCTTCTGGAGGCTAGAATGCGACAATCCAGGGAAAAGCAAATTTTCATTCCGTCAGGGGAGCTTACATAATGGCCTAATCGGTGGTTGATGTGGTCTCGATATTCAGTCTCACGTCCGTGCTAGCAGTTCCTTATTTGTCTCTTTTACGCCTAATAATCTCGTCGTCGGCTGCTCAGCCCTGGCAGTGGACCAGCTCAATGGCAGCGGTCGCCGCCCCCATATTCGGAGGCCACCACGGCTCTTTTCTGCCCAACTCGACCCAATCCTCTTCGGCGGCTGTCGGTACCTCCTCCCAGTCCCAGTCCACTCAGATGCAAGAGCAGGATATCTTCGACGACTACCCTGTTCTTTACTGTCGTGCTCTCTATGACTACGAGGCCCAGGATGCATCAGCATTGTCGTTCCGAAGAAACGATATCATCGAGGTCTTGACACAACAAGCCTCCGGATGGTGGGACGGCTTACTCAGGGAAGAGAGAGGATGGTTCCCGTCAAATTATGTCGCCATCATTTCAGAGGAGGATGCAGAGCTGGCGCTTAGTGGTTCTGATTTCTCGAACACGGACACCTCGGGGAATAGCAACCAGCGCCATTCCATTGTCGACATATCACACGCCATGATGAGGGGGTCGCAGTCGGATAACGAAGAATGGTTGGACAGTGAGCTGAACGGGGCTGGGAGCGGGGTGGACGACCTGGCCAATTCAATGTGGGAGACAGCCGGTTCTTCCAGCGACTTCTGGATGCCACAAGTCGATCCTAATGGGCAGGTAAGAGCATACCGCTTCCCTATTATCGCAATAAAGACTAAGAATAATCAGATATTCTACGTTAACACGAAAACCGGCCAGCAGTCTCGCGACCTTCCGCAGGAGACGGAAGACGAAATATCGGACACCGATCTAGCTGCACTTACCTCGCAGGCCAGTTCGCGTTCCGGTACAAGTGCGAGATTGGCATTCGGCTCTAACAACACGTTCGAGCCTGCCGCAAGCGACTCGGATACTGCTGGCAATATGCCTGGGTTTGGACTCCCTCGTCGTACAGGTACACCGGAACCATGGGTCAAGAAACTCGCGGACGATGGAATGTCCTACTTCTACTATAACAAGGACAATGGTAACGTGCAGTGGACGCGACCAGAACCTCGAACCCATTCTTCCAAAACACCGACTCAGCCATCACATAACACGCCTTCCGCCGCACCGCTTCAGCCAGGAGACGCAAACAGGTTTAGCGTATACTCCGATAGCTCCGACATTCAACCGTTCGATCATGCGTCCAATTTTCGGCCAGCTACGAATGGACATTCTGAGCCATTGCAGCAGCCAGCTTACGTCGACTCTCTTGTCATGGAACTCACAGGCGCTGAACGAATAGCCCAGTTGCTTCAGAAAGCATTGGCTCCTCCACCTCCCGAAATTTTGACAGATTTATCCGCGATCGCCAAGAATGCTATCCAAGCGGTAGTAGACAACATCCAGTTGAATGGCATCGTGCGCAGAACAGAAGATGATCGGAAAATGGACGAGATGATTCACGCCGTTGTTTTGGCGGTTCGGAATCTCCTTTATGTGTCTGCTATCCCTACTGGTCAAATACCGAACCACGTCCTTCCTCGGAGCGCCCATGAGCGTGAGGTTAAAGGCACGCAGCCGACTCCTCCTTCTCCACTGAAGCCCGCTCAACGAAAAGTGACGGCGACATTGTCTCGCCTCGTGCTGTCGGCACGTGCGATGCAATACGACTCAGGGACATCGCTATCAGATACTTTGAATCGCATTGAAGTTGATGCGGATGAGCTCGAACGTGCTGTCATATCGTTTGTCTTGGAGGTGCAAAGAAACCGTTCGTCGGCGGGGTCTGAAGCGAAACCCGACAAGCGATTACATGGAGTCTTCTCCACCGCCAACATCGGGTTGGGCCTCGTGGGAGCCGGCGCAGCAGGAACCTGGAAAGGTTTCGGTTGGGTATCGCTTGACGCTGACGAACAGAACCCGCAGAAAGTTTTAAGCACCGAAGTTGCAAATGAAGTGGGATCCCATGTGGTTCAACTGAATTACCAGTTTGTCCAACTCGGCACCACCCTAAAATCACTGGACTTCGGTGCAGGTATGTATTATAGTGATCTGAAAAGACGCTTGTACTGATCCTGCGTTCTGTTAGTCCGATCACAGACGAAAGATCTCATCGCGCAGGTGTCGTCATTCCTTTCTTTTGTCACAAATATCCATATTGCGCGTCATGTCGATATCGACGGAATACGGCAAGAGTCAAACCACATTCCAAACGATTTGTATGTTCAGAGCGTTGTCAACGCTCGTCTGCTCGTCCGGACGTTAGAATGCGCTGTGCAAGCACTGTACGATGATGCCGCGGCCCTATTTTTGGCTTCTCAATCATGGCGGGAAGAAGACATCGATACAGTCTTCGACGATGTAGACATAGTCTCCGCGTCGATCCAGGCTAATTTGGCTATTGTCCAACAATCACTCGATGACCTTTTGTCGATTGGTCACGACCAGGCAGAAATTGGCCAGGGCGACTACAATGGATCAATTGAATGGCGCATGTCGCGTTTGAGCGTCATTGATACCCAGCTTGGGGGTTCTGGAGGTTCTGGGCGTCCGATGTCTCCTTTGCCCGCCGAATTTGACACCCCTGGAGACGATGTGGTCGACATGGGGTATGCATTTAGCAGGGCGCCAGCTGCAGACCGCGCCAGCTATCCAAGGTCCCATCATACACCGAATACCTCCATGACGGTCTCTATGAATGGTAATTCCCTGACCGAAGCAGCAGAAGAGACCATGATTGGATATGAAGTCGAAGACGTGCTATCTACGTTCCCGCACGATGAGCCTGGTCCGTTCTATGATGAAAGTGAGATCTTTCCTTTGATATCTTAGTAGTGTGTCTTTATCTAACTTATGATCTGCAGCGCAACCGCTCAAGACTCAGCGGAAGAAGGACCTCAAAGGTCTTCTGGGTGATGAGTACAAAGAAGCGCCCGAGCCGCCGCCACCTGAGCCTCCTGAAACACCGTGGTATCTACTTCCTAAGTACGATCCAGCGGAGATTTTGATCGATCCCGACAATTCTGTTCGTGGAGGGACAGTACCTGCCTTGGTAGAGCGGTTAACAGCTCATGAACAGGCTGGTATGTAAGAATATTTGTTCAAAGCATCTTACTAACAGTTTCGCATCAGATCGTGCATTCATCAAAGCCTTCATGATGACCTTCAAGTCCTTTACAACGGTGGACACGCTATTCGATTTGCTTGTTCAGCGCTTCAGGATACAGCCGCCACCAGATCTAAATACGAAGGAGCTAGAACATTGGACGACGTTAAAGCAGCGCGTCATTCAGATGAGGTCTATTTCCCACCCATATATCTCATCGATTTTGTCGGCTCATTGCTCTTAAACAGGGTACTAAACACATTTAAATCGATGGTGTCAGATGACGATATTCTCGACAAGGAGGATATGCACATTCTGCAGCATATGAAGGAGTTCATATCATCAGATGAGGTGTCTCATTTTGCTGCTGCGAAGCAATTAATGCTTCACATCGAGAGAGCGGTCAGTGTGTCTAGCAACAGATCTCTATCCAATGCTCAAGCTCTTCTTTTAGCAAAAGGGCGGCAATCACGTCAAAATTGTCCCGGTCAATCTCACGCAGGCGCCGCCTCCCATATATCCCAAACAGAACAAGAAGCTAAAACTGGCGGATATTGAACCTTTGGAATTGGCCCGACAGCTCACTATAATGGAGAGCGATTTATTCCAGCGTATCAAGCCTATGGAGTGTTTGCAACGAGCACGAGAACAAAAGACGGAAAATGCTGATAATATCACTACTGTAATCCATGCAAGCAATCGGGTAGGCTATGTTTCTCATATGCTGTTCGAACTCGCAGACTTACTTTCTTATAAGATCGCAGACTGGGTCGCAGACTCTATCCTTACTAAGGATGACTCCCGACGCCGTGCTTCGACAGTCAAGCATTTGATTAGCGTGGCTGATGTACGTTTTGTCTCATCATACTCTTGCACCGGCTAAAATGCATCGTTTAGCGGTGTCGCACGTTGAACAATTTCTCCACCATGATCGCAATAACGTCTGGATTGAACACACCTCCCATTCGACGGCTGAAGCGAACATGGGAGCAAGTCAGCCAACGATACTTGGCTCAGTTTGGAGCCTGTGAAATGACTATTGATAGCAATAAGAATTTCAACAAGTACCGTTCATTGATGGCGACTGTGACCCCGCCCTGTGTACCTTTCATTGGTGAGATCTTTACCCGTTTATGTCGCATTGCTATATGTAACCTCTTCTCTAGGTGTATTTCTATCAACACTACAGTTCATTCAGGACGGGAACCCCGATAACCTCCCAGGTGGTCTGGTTAATTTCAAAAAGCGTCAGAAAGCCTCGGAAGTCATCAGTGATATTCAACGTTGGCAGGCCCAATCGTTCAACTTCCAGCCGATACCCGCTATTCAGCAGTACATTGATGATTCATTATCACAATTCAATGATACGACCAAGGCGACCAGCGACATGTTCTGGGCTCTCAGCTTGGAACGGGAGCCTAGGGAGAGAGAGGATGAAAAGATGGCCCGGTTACTTCAAGAGAGCGGATTTTTGTAGTGTGCCAATAATTTTTCTTTGCATTTATGGACGGGACGGTGTTTTTTTTGCATTCTGTATTATTGTTAAGTACCGGTACCGGTCTGTGTATGCTTGTTGTGTACAGTAGAATAATATGCTCTAGAAACCATCATTTGGCGGCATCATAGCGCTAGCGTAGACAATCCAGCACGGACTTGTTTATGGAGGATATCAAGCTATCATACAAGTAGCATATACGTAGGACTTTGAATCCGAGCGCAACTGCAGTCGCGTAATGAAAGAAGAATCGTTACAGCTAGAATTCACTCACAGCGAAAGAACATGCATATGGCTATTGAAAATATAAATGTACTCTGACGAGAAAGAATCCGTCAAGAAACCAAGCCTGAGGACGCTATCAGTCGCATATAGGGTATTCAGCATGCTCCCAGCCTCCTCCCACAGATGGACAATGCCTTGTAGGTCACGTAGTCTCTCTTTTCACTGACATCGGGCAGTTGACTCTGTTGACTCAGTCAAGGTCGCATAGACTTGACTTCTCTGCCTGACTGTTTGATTACGTCTGGCATTCGTGCACCTCAACGAGTCCATCTGTTCGCTTGTTAGGAGAAGCGACTGGAAGAAACTAACGAAACAATATACAAAATGATCCTGTAGCTTGCCAGGCCCAGTTAAGTATGATATTTGCATCGCCAATAAGAAGCAGATTGTTGACAATGTTTCTGACGTTCATACTCTGGGCGAATTATGCATGCAATAACGAGGTATTCTGTAAAATTCTACAATAAGCATCACAGCTGTACAGGTGTACGAAAGAGGTATTCCGACAGGGATCCAGAGACATCTGACACACAAAAGGAATGAAGGCGAAGGGACCATATACATATATTACGCTTCTGTACCAAGTTTAAGGCTGTGGGGTTTGCCAGTGACAAACATTCCGGGTTCTTGTTCACGATACGGCCTTACCACCAGCGACCACAAGTCAGCATCTCGACGTGTCAGGTCAAGACACTGTCGCATGGCTTCTATTTCCGAACAAGAGTCCCCAAGGCAGTGGTGCGTCCTGACCCTCATTAGATCTACAATGACAGGGTCTTCGTCCACGGTCCAAACGATATTGCCAGGCAGATCACCATGCCTATAGCCAAGTTGGTGAAGGACCTTGACTGCGTGCATGACTTTACCCCTGTAATACGACCACAGTTAGCAAGAATGCAATATTGAAACTAAAGCACATTACTGGTGTGGGCGGCTGATGTGTTTCAAGTCAGAAAGGGATGCACAGGATGGTGGAGAGTTGATATGTTCCACTAATATCCAAAGTCGCTCTTCGGTCATGTAGCCATACCCATAACATACCGGTATGATCCTACCTTGTAGATCTTTCATGGCCATGTAGGCACAGAACTCGGCCTGGCCAAATGCAGCAAAAGAAAAGACTTTGAGAACAAGCTTTTTGTTGCTCCCACGTACACTAGCCAAGTACGTGTCTCCATCCGAACTACTCCCAAGACTAGACTCAATGTCGATGTCCTGGCCATGAAGGGCGGAAACAAGGGATACGCAACTGCTTGGCATACGAGGCATTCGAACACTCCAATGGAAGTTCACCGTCATAGGTACACTTCCACATCCATGGAGTTCGTTAAAAATCCGGATTGCATGTGAGAGAGCCCTATTGCGAGACGATAGAGTTGAAATTGTAGCATAAGGATCTTGGGAGGGATGGTAGGTTCGGCCGAGGGTCGAGTCATCAGATTCCGAAGACTGAGAAGAGTCCAAAGGCATATCGTGCTCTCGTCCGTGCACATCATAGATATCAGATTCTTTGGCTGGTGGTTGTGGGCGGCGTTGGTTTCGAAAGCGCTCCAGTGACGGAAAGTTGACAGCATAGTCCGAGTTCGAAGCAAGAGCAGTGATTATGGATGACGCTAAGAACATATCATGGAGGTGAATAAATGGCTGGTAACCACCATCAGGTCGCGGAAAGAGTCTGCCGGCACGTTGGAGGCCAGCCTTCCCGATAGAGCGGAATTGCTGTTCAAGAGAACCATTGCGGAAATTTCCTCTGAGTTCGAAGGACAGATGGTCTGGCTCTGATCCATTCCTCTGTCGGCGAATAACGATAAACGAATTCAAAGAATAGTACAGAAGGGTATCAGCGCCACAAGAATCCACTTGCGTCATGTATAGGGCCGCCTATGAACCCATAATGATATCAACTCGTTAACTCGCTGTAATGAAAAAGCATGGAAACTGACCTTGTTGATGAGGGTCCACCAATCGTCCGAAAAACTGACGTCGTAGGGGTAGTCTAGCTCTAAGCTCCCAACTGCCTCGACTCGTTCAATGAGTTCCTTGGCGGCCGGAAACAACAAAAGTGGGCCCTTGTCTTCTCCAAGAAGAGTGTGACATCGATCGGGAGGAGCGTTTGGAGCGTTATCGCGGAAAAAAAGAGTATAATCAGGAATGATGACGAGATTAGGGACAATGGAAAATGGTTTGACCGTTTCGTGAAACGGAGAGCAATCCGGGATTAAACGCAAGATCGTATCTCGAACGCAGTCTACAATCGCGAAGGCAAAGCGGTCAACGACAGCTTTACGGTATGTGTTTTTTGGCTTGTCGCGTTTGTCGTCGCAATTGTGTAATTGTTTATCATACGCCTTCCTGACATCAGCGCAGTATTCGTGATATATCTGGGAGAACGCAGTGTTGTTCGAGTTAGAGAGGTCGTCGTCTAGAGCTCGTAGCATATCGTCAGATAGAGACGAATCGACGGATGCCGTGAACTCCCAATCTTTCTTCTGGTTGCCGGACACAGCGCCAAGGGCTTTCGCCTGTTCCTGACTGATGGGGGTCATTGTTGTGGAACTAAGATCTGAGGGATCCATGTATAAGGTGGGAGGTAGTTCAATTTCTATCAGAGTTACGTAGGAGGTCATGATAGGAGTAGCTCAGAGCTGAGCGGGAACAGAGATCCTCGTAAAAAGAGACAGAGAGGGAAGAGGAGTCAGGATTCAGCTGAGGCTCCTTTTTACATGTCTTCGGTCCGTCAGACACTCCTCCCCGGACCGATGCCTCCCGAAGCCCTTAGCGTCTCCGGTCTTTTTCATCATCCCTTTGCCGCGGGCCATCTGTGCTTGGTATTCTTGGACGTGCTCTTATTCAGCTGGCATCCGGACCAAGTGGCAGAACATCACGTAAGAGATTGACCGGTTGTAATCTGCTTATACACGTCGCGCGTTTACAATATTCATACTCAAGACCTTGCGTTTTGCAGTACTTACTTCGGTTGGGCTTGGATTTCGATTCACACTGTGCCCATAAGCTGCTAGTCGATTACGTGTAAAAGAGAAGTAAAACCCTTGCAGGCTGTGGTGCTGCCGCGTTTTATAGCTGTCGAGGTAGCGATCTCTCACAAATGCATCTTCCGTTATCGTGTAATGCGTAAGTTTTTGTCGATGGCCTCTGCAAGTAACCGGTGCACTCTTTCTGTAGGGTGACCGGTATCTAAAGGGACAGTGAATGAAGTTCGGCGAATTACATGGACAGACCAGACGCACTGTACCAAAAGTATCCAGCAGGATCAGCGCAGGTGCAGTAGCTACAACCACCATTATTAACAAACTAGCTTCGCCTTCTAAAGGTGCTCACCCAGTCACGTCATTAAATCCATAGCTGGCAGGTTGGTCCAAGACTGAGTTAAACCATACATTTGCGTCGAACATGAGAGTGACCGCGCCTACACTTGCTTCAGAGGAAGGGTTTTTTTATTATGTTAGAAGCGTTATACCTTGGTTTTGGCGTGAGAAGAGCTGTACATGATTCCGTAGGGCAGCATTATAGCCATCGACGTGACTTTTGAGAATCTCTGCCTTCGTGGCGTTTGTATTGGCGAGAGGAGATCGTTCGCCGGGAGGGACATTGATGAAAAGGTGTTGTTTTAAACCATGGTCATATGCCAATTGCTATAATAAAAATGTAACTAGATTTACACGAAGAGCGAAACGGTCACCTACTACTGTCCGGAAATAGGAAAGCATTTCTGTTTCCCAGAATGCGTTTATATCTGTAATCTAAGCACCATGAGTAGGAGACTCAAAAAAGGACACAAAGAAAAGAATAAGAATCGCTCACCGTATGGTTGTTCACTGTATCTCCAGTATCATTGATTCCTATCCACCAGGCCGTCAGTGTTTCCCGGGGAGGATGCGGAATAACCGCAGAAGCATATACAATCCATTGCTCTACTTGGTCAACAAGGGGAACTGTAAAGTCATGATGGAGAGGGAGCCTAGCTCGACCAAAATCAGTAACTGAACGCGTGGATCGGCATGGCACTAACAAATTCGCATCAATATCCGCTCCTGCGAAAGCGAAATCCCAAAGCTGTTTATCACAAGCCGCAGGCAATCCACTGAAGCATCCCGTAAGAAATTCGAGCTTGTAACGTTTCTCATAAGATGCTAGCTTCCATATTGGCATTGTAGGATAGTCACCCAGTTGGAGCCTTCGGAACTAGTCTGTTGATGTATTGTATCTATCGACAATATCGCAGAATGGAAAGATAGAGCTTACATTCTTGGGGACTATCTCGTTTGACAGAAGCTCTCCAGGAGAAAAGGAATAATTGGCAGCATCTCCAATGAAGCTATGTAGGCCTACGTTCAGTAGAAACATACCCAGATTACCACTACTTCACCTAAAATTAGCATGACCTGCTGTCCCCTGAACAAAGGTGTACGAGTCCCCGAAAGCATATACGTATTTGACAGCATCCCAGTCAAACTTCAATGCGTCACGGATCGGAGCCGCCCAAAGTACTGGCAAAAGTACAAGGGCTCCGACTGTTAGTTTCAAGCGGAAGATGGACGACATGATGTTGGTTAAGAGGTCTCTTCGTTGGCATTCTTAAATATCCCTGGAGCAGGTGACGGTCAGACGACGGTAAGTCATGACACAGCGGGCCGGTGGCGACCTAGGAAGTAGCGAGTAGGAAGCGTAAGAAGACACGATCTTGCGTTGATACGGCTTGTTAGAAAACAAACCAAAGAGATCCTTTCGGGGGATGGCATGAATCCTGACGCATCCAAATTTATCTGCTCAACGCCATCGGTCTATTCCACCAGTAAGTTCCGAAACATTCCCGTATACATCTAACGCCTACCTCAAATTCAATGAGGACTAGCATAGCAAGCCAAGATAATTAGATTGAGGATCATCATGACCGGGAATGGGCTGACGCGATGGACTAGATGAACGATGCAAAAGCAGGTGTGAGACCTATGGCTCAGTACTATGGTCATTTGTATTATTGTTCATGACCTCGTACCTATGAGGGTAGGTCTTATTGCCCGTTCCTTCCTTCAAATATGATGAAAATAGATGTACGACGCCTAAATACTTACAGTCATGTATGAAATGACTCTAACCTCGATTATCATACCCACATATCTCAATATTAAATTGAGTCCGCTCAGAAAGTGAACGTCCGGAATAGCCGTCTTATATGAGGACGAGGCCCGGTTCTCAAGCCCGTGCACCTTCGTATTGCAAACTGGTATGCTGCACACCAGACCGAGGAGCCGATTAAAAAAAAGCAGGATCGACGTTTCAACTTAGACCACTAGTTGTGTTGTATTCCTGATCATTCGAAGGGTACAACGTGTGCTTTGAATCGAGGAGACGAAGGAAGTCGCGATCCATGGACCTAGGGAACAACTTGGAAGTTGGGAGGTGGTCGACGAAATCCAAAATTTCCCGGGATTTCCCGTACCTATGATACGGACCGTACTTCCGGCGTGTTTTACTACTTTCCTCTCTTTCCTGCCCTGACACGCTCTGCTTACCAGAAAAGCTGGCGAAGTAACAGTGAATGTTGCTAGGATTTTGTGCTATCCTGGCAAGAATCAGCCATCCTGGCAGATACCTACTGCTCATCCTTCTCAAATCTGTTGCCGCCTCCTAGTTTCGATAGGTCGTCCTATCTCATCTCAAAGAACACTTTCATCGTCTAGTCGGATTTTGGGTGTTTCCCGGTACTGGAATTGACGACTCAGAGGTCCTCGGACAGCTATCCATTGACATTGTAGTTACATACTTGCCTCGCGTCCGTATTGTACTGTGTCAATGCTTTCTTCAAGTTCCACCACTCGAGTTCTGTTGAGTATCTTCTTTGATGCACGCCATTTAGAGGGGAAACAAAAGATATCTTGTGACTTTACAGTCGGCAAGTAGGCGCGTTTTTCATTTGTGGGTCGGTGTAATTGCTTAAGGATGTACAGCCAATCTTGGGTATCGTGAACCTACACGAGCTGGCGTACTTACGTCTTTCTCAGCCTCGAGGATTTTAAGTGTCATGTTTGCTATCCCCGCACACTTGCAGAGCAAAATCCGATCAATAATGGCACCGGAGGAGACTACACCGATTCGACTTACGTTGCTAGCTATTCTCTCAGAACGTTGTTGGGCTAGATTCGTGCCTTGCAAGGGCAATGGAACCGAGGGCTGCATCAAGTCGACGATTCGCAGGTAAGTGAGTGTTCGAACAGAATACAATTTGCACTCTCGCGGTTCAGACAGCGCGTCGTTTAGATCCTCCGCGGATCAATCTAATGTGGATCGTCTTGGACTTGGAGCTTGAAGCTCGAGGGAGCATGGCTCCTTGACACTATAGAAATTAATTGGATCTGCGGCTGTATACATCCTAATGCCTGTTCCTAGCCCTGTTCTTGACAGGGAAGGTCTACTTACAGAAGAGGACGTGAACATCTCATCCTTTCATCGCTTCAGGCAACCGCCTACATATCCCGGATTGACTCAAACCTTCGTAAACCTCCTACCGTTGTATGTAAACGTCCATATCTGAATGAGTGTGGTTCATCTGTGCGGAAGGAGTATGTGTAATATTCTATCATCAAAATCGTGTACTGGAGTGTACTAAGTATTACTATTACTGGATCGAAATGATTAAGGTCGTAATGGGTATAAATGTTCCGGTATGATCCTACAAATACAATGACCATCACCTTAGTCTCTCCTGCTCAAAGCCTGTAATTGAACGTATTCATAGTAGTCGCCTTTCCGGTTAATGAGCTGGTCGTGCGTTCCAGATTCACTGACACGCCCTTCCTTGATAAAATATCTAACCAAGAGGTCATTAGACGTGAGCCTCAAAAACGTTATCAGCACTCACATGCGGTCAGCATTCTGGATTGTCGATAGTCGATGTGCAATAGCAACTGTTGTCCTGCCTTTCGCCGCTTGGTCAAGGGCGGCTTGCACAACCTTTTCAGAATTGGAGTCTAGAGCTGATGTAGCTTCGTCCAGGAGCAGGACTTTGGGGTTACGAAGTAAAGCACGGGCGATTGCGATACGTTCTGAACACAGAAACAGTCAGCTAAATGTTCTTTGAACAGGCATTGTACTCACGCTTTTGGCCACCCGAAAGCTGGGATCCTTTTCCGCCGACTTCCGTGTCGAATCCACTACAACCACATATAAGCATTCTACTTGATATGAATCAGCTGAACCAACTCACTCAGGAAGTCCTTGGACAAAGTCCAAGATGTTCGCGTCCCGACATGCAGCCTCGATTTCTTCTTGCGTCACCTCATCGTGTGGTTTGATGGCTCCAAGAAGGATATTGAAGCGTATTGTCCCCGCATAAAGAGTTGGCTCTTGAGAAACCAGAGCAATCTGTTTACGGTACTCCTGTACGTTGTACTGTTCGATCGGTATTCCATCCATCTAGAGCATCAAGTAAGCAGATGTTTGAAAAATGCAGGCACTGGGCTACTAACATAGATCTGGCCTGCCAATGGCTCATAAAATCGTTCAATCAACTGAATGCTAAAGCACATTGATCAATACGGCGAATCACACAGTAAGATGGGTAGAACATACACAGTACTCTTTCCGCTTCCAGAGGCGCCTACAAGTGCGATATATGTGCCTGGTTCCACTTGAAGTGACAGCTCCCGCAAAACACGAATCCCAGGCCGAGTAGGATAACGGAAATGGATGTTCTCCAAACGAATGTGTCCTTGGGCTTTGGCAACATCGACCTTCTTGCCTTCGTTCGATTCGGAATCAATCTCCGGAACGGAGTCAAGCAATCGAATGATATCACTGCCTGCACCTCTCGCAGAGGAAACATCAGGTACGAAGGAAAAGACGTTTCCTGCTTGAATAGCACCGAACATAGTGGACTGCGCCATGCATTAGCAGATTATGACAGCAGCAAAATAGAGAAGCGCACCATGAGACCAACGAAGAAGTCGAACGTGGAAAATTCCCGCCTTGACACTAGGTCTGCTCCATACCAGAAAACAAGAGCAATACAGAAGAAAATCGTGGACTGAGAGAATGCATATAACAGATTGCTCCATATAGCGGTCCTGTTAGATTTACGAAGCGGCTCTTCCAGGCTCTCAGCGTATTGGTTGCAGCAGTCATCTTCCCGAGTAAGGGATGCAACGGTTCGAATGGCACCGGCGGCTTCGCAGGCAAGTTGGGCAGAGCCTTCATGAGCTTTCTTGTTCTTTTGATCTTTTAGAACAACAACACGCTATGGAGCCAGTTGTCAACGGCGGACGTCTTCTATGTAAACAGACTTACCAAGCGAATATACCCCATGGACACAAGAAGAGGTGTAACCGCTGCAACACGATCAGTATATACTCCCAACGATATCTGTTGGACGTACCAATACCGACAAGGCCGACTTTCCAGATGAAGATCAAACCGAGGATGGAGCCCACAATCAGAGTAGAGATACTCTGCACGATTCTGAGCGGGAGTTAGCTGGATACGCTTAATCTGAGAGAGGGCCACTGACGCTGCGAGGGTAGCACCAGCCAAACCAAATACCTTTTGCGGGTTTTCACTGAGATTCGACACCAAGCCACCGGTCTACAAGTAGGTCAGCATGTAGATCCAGACACTTGTACATAAACGAACTTACGCTGTGTTCGTCCTTATCGAAGTACTCAACTGTTCAGATTATGAGGCAACAAAACATATCGATAGAACAAACAACCTACTGTCTTGTCTCAGGATAGCCTTGAAACTCAGAGACCTCAGTTTCGCCATCAACGCTGCGGCGGAGGATGAAAAGAGGTAATTCTGCATGCCAATACACAATGTAGAGATGATGGCGATGATGAAGAACCTAGACTTGAAGTCAGCGATGTTTATCAGAGTACAACATGAAATGCCGACCAAAGGGCGTTCCGGTCGCCAGAATGTCTTAGCTCCGAGCCCGTAAACGAGAAGCCATTGATAGCCTTGGCTAAAGCATATCGTCAGTAAAGGCAGTCCGTGAAGATGGAAAGGAGGACCACGCACCGTAGACGATACCGAAAGCCGGATACACCATTCCAGTCATCGTAGCAAAGATCGTACCAAGAAAGTACTTCTTCCATTGCGATCTGTTGATGATGCCCATCCGTTTGAAAAGGTAATACATGCTATGGTCCGGCTCTTTGTCGCCCTTTTGTTCTTTCTTCTTCTGCTCCAAGATCTGGCTGGCAAGTGACTGACCGGTATTTCGCCTACCAAGAGGGATCTCCTCGCGCGCGGCCTTTTCCATGTCCTTGGGTGCATCATCTTCATCATCGATGTCGTCACCAGCAGTAACAGCGGTGACTTCGTCGCTTTCACGAAGCCTCTGAGCTTGGACGAGGCGCGCATAGGCTCCACCTTCTCTATGAAGCAATTCCTGGTGGGTTCCCTGTTCGACGACCAGTCCATCTCCCATGACGAATATGACGTCGGCATCTTTGATCGTCGAGAGTCGATGAGCAATGGTTATAGTTGTACGTCCTGAAAGCAATTCATTTTCTGAACAGATCGGCATGGGGAGTTACTTCAATGACTTACCAGCTGCGGCCTTGTCCAGGGCGTCCTGCACGATTCCCTCACTTTGAGTGTCCAAAGCACTAGTCGCCTCATCGAGAAGAAGAATGCGAGGATCCGATACGATGGCCCTGGCAATGGCAACACGTTGTTTCTGACCGCCACTAAGGAGGAATCCTCGCTCGCCAACCATGGTATCATAGCCCAGAGGTAGCTTGGTTATGAAGCCATCAGCGTTAGCCTTGACACATGCTTCCTTGATCAGCGCGAACTTCTCCTCCTCGGAGGCTTTTTCATACTTAGTTCCAATAAGCCCATGCTCAACGTTGCCTCTGATCGTGGTCGCAAATAGTGTTGGCTCCTGCGACACCAGTCCGATCTGCGAACGAAGCCACCTGACATTGAGAGATTTCAATTCCCGTCCGTCCAATTTCACGACACCAGATAAAGGATCATAGAATCGTTCTATCAGAGAAATCACTGTCGACTTGCCGGATCCTGAGGCACCGACGAGAGCGGCGGTTTTACCAGCTCGGAAGTTAAGGTTGATCCCTTTCACGACCGGGATGTCAGGACGTGAAGGATAATTAAAGTGAACGTCCTCGAGCGTGACTTCACCGGAAACAGTGTCTGGCTTGTCACCGCTGGGATCGGCAGAATCTATGGCGGGCACACGGTCGATTGTAGCGTAAAGTTTGGCGGCCGCTCCTCGTCCATGAGTGATGGCTAGAAAGAAGTTAGTTTGTGCAATCACAATCGACGTGTGGAGTATACCTTGCATTTCGGGTGCTAACAATGCCAACGAAAAGGAACCAATTAGGATCGCCATGAAGACATTGATAACAACACCGGCGTCGGCTATGGGGCAAAACATCAATACCGTTATTGTGAACTTTCACTATTGCAGACGCACCCTCTCCTCGCAAAATGAGGGTCGTGCCGAACGAAAAGGCTAATAGAGAGGTAAGCAAAAAGGGCAACGAGACCTACTTTCGTACGCACCCAAGGCATACGACGAGTAGATGCAGAAAAAGAAGACCGAAAGACTTCCGCCGAGCCATATCGCGGATTTGACATCGACCACCTTCGACTTCTCAACGTGCTGATCGTACAAGCTCGACAGAATCCGCTGCGTGCCAAAGGCCTGCGCAGTTCGAACGGTGGAGATGACTTCTTCGGCGATACTGCCAGCGTCGGCAATGTGCTTCAGGGAAAGCCTGGTGGAAAGTTAACGCCTGTTGGATGATGCAATATAAAGTTATTGAACGTACTGCATATATTTGGATATGGCCTTGTTCATAATTGCTCCCGTGATACCGATACAAGGCAGCAAAGACGTCAGAGCAAGAGCGAGACGCCAGCTCCGGATATAGGCCAATATGAAACCAGCAGCGAAGGCCGACAAGAAGGACACCGAGAGTGCAACCTTCTCCGACATTCCCTGCTGCACCAAATCTGGCAAGCGTTCAGCGAAGTTTTAGAGAGAAAGAGAACACGTAGAAGCTCACGGGTGTCAGTTTGGATCCGAGTAGCGACCTCTCCTGCTCCAACTTTGTCAAAAAATGGGATGTCCTGACGCAAAACCGCTCGCAAGTATCGTTCCCGAATACGTTTTGCATTGGCCTCGGCAGTATAAACCCATACATACATGTAGAAATAGGTGCAGACGAACATGCCGATACCTTGAAAGCTCGATTAAACAAAGGAGTATATGTTAGCTGAGGACACACACCTATGACGACCAGATAGAGCGCGTCTTTGGATGCTACATGGCGGAACGCGGCCGCAGCAGCGGGCAAATCGTTGGCAGCCTGTTCGTCTCCTTGATCCACTTTATTGACGACAGATTGGAATACGACGAATTGGTTGGTTAGGTTCCCAAAGAGCAGTGTCATTAACGGCTGCCGAAGAGAAAATGATGTGAATTAATGTAAGTATATGCGCATGTAATACCCACCTGAGCTGCGCCTGCTGCTGCTGCTGCAACCAGGCCGAGTCCATCGATGAAAAGTTCGAATTTCGTGGAGAACCTGCAAGAGTCTCAGCTTCAGGTTGGGGACTAGGACACATGTACACACCTGAAAAGCTCCGTGAAGGACACTGGGGGAGCTTCTGGCTCGGGTGGGACGACAGTGACCTCTGAGCCTTTCTCATCCTTTTCGTCGATATCGAAAGACTTGGACGGTTTGCTACGGCTGAACCAGCCCGCCTTTTTCGAGTCTGGGCCAGTAATAGTAAAGTTTTCGTTGGCAGTACTGGGTCGCGAATCGGACATCGTGACGAAGGGCGAAGGCAAGGGGAAGAGCCTGAAGGCCCTTTTATAGGATGTTTATAGGATGAAATAAACGAAGGTGCGGTCGGTAGCCAAGAATAGGATTGGAGTCAATCTGATTCGAGCTGCTTTTTGACAGCCGGGGCCGCGCGTGCAATGTTTGGAGCTAAAAATTGTGGGGAATTGAGCTGGAATAAGGACAAATGGCTTTACCGTTATGACAAGGATCAGCCGGCGTGGCCTTTCTGCCCGTCTTCCTGGTTTTCACGCAGTTCAATGTGCCGGACACATACGTAGATTTGCCGGAAGTTCTCAGACTCCTGTCCACGCTGATGATCTGCTTGGCACGCCGAAGACAGTGGCGGCATCTCTATTTTTAACTCGACCCTCTTCTTGAGGAGGGAAGGAACAGAAAGTGCTTGCCCTAGTGTAATAAATGTGAGTAGTACCTAATAGAATAGTTCCACAATGCCCGACAAGCCATCTTCGAGCAGCAGCAGAAATTTTGAACTTCACGGTTAGCCGGAAAAAATAAAGATGACTCATGGGCAGCAACGTAATGTTTTCCGGCCGTGCAGGTGCCTTGATCCTAGAACTCAAAGTGGAAGTAAATCAGGGACAGTGCTTTCTTGACTCATTGTTTTGGAAACCAAACCACATCTTCTAGACTTTTCTACCATTGATATACTAGTCAAAAAAGGCTGGAACTTGAAGCTGCGCAACCTAGTAACTTCAGGTAAGGTATCAATGTAAACGTCAATATTAACCATTATGGCATCACGACTAGCCTCATCGACACGTAGGAAACGCTTTGGGTATGGGTAGAATTTGCCATTTCCACGCGTACGTTGTTGGAATCAAGCTCGAGGAACTCGACAAATTCTTGCAAAACAAACCATGTGGAAGTACTTTCATATATCAAAATGGGCTGGCAATAACGATGAATGGAGGCGACGACTCGGATTTTTGAGAGAACGAGGTTGCTAGTGCAAGTTCACAGCCCATCGTTGCGTCTTGATTCAAATTGATTTCTTTCGGATTTATGCGGCGCTTCAATTTCTGGTCACGTGCGAATAATGAAAATGTCGATCATGACAACACTGACAGAAAACGTCCGAGTCTCATTTTTTCACTGACACCCATAACGGTCTCTCATTTTTAAGAAAGCAGGCTTTCTCACACTGTCTTTA
Source organism: Armillaria gallica (assembly GCA_037576215.1). Taxonomy (NCBI): domain Eukaryota; kingdom Fungi; phylum Basidiomycota; class Agaricomycetes; order Agaricales; family Physalacriaceae; genus Armillaria; species Armillaria gallica. The sequence goes on from JBANDB010000010.1 coordinate 817,268, forward strand.
ATATCATTATGTCCTGGAAACTTGGTAGGAGCAAGAAGTCTTCAGTCTCCAATCTGTTGGCTGAAGACGTCGTAAATTCTCGCTCTGTCACCCCCACACCCGGAAATCCCGATGGAAAACCCAGTTCAAGGTCCGGTCTTCTTGCTATCCGCGTTCTATGGGCAGAAGGTCTTGCGTTGCCTGCTGGATTTGCTACTCCCGCGGCGGTCCAACAGGCACTGTCTTCCCAGCAGGCGAAGGTGGCTTCATCCGTTTCCCCGTCTAGCGTGCAGCAATCGAGACTCGCCAAGACCCGAGGGAATCGGTACGTGCCACGCCTTGGGTGTCTAACATGCTTTAATACCATCAACAGGGATAGTATCCAGAGAACTCAATGTTGGTGGCTTCCTTACCTCGTGATGGAGTACGAAGTAAACCAAGTTCTCATCACACCCCTCGGTGGCGACCTCGAGAAACCAGTGTACATGTATCAAGCTCATTTGTACGTCCTGAGTCATCCTCGTCGTGGCGCTTCTTTTGACCCCCGCGGTATCACAGTGATGTATCTCGAAACGCCGAAATATCCTTACAATGTTATCTCAGAGCCGACGAGCCTAAATGTGGCACAGACGGCATAGCGGATGATCTTGGAAACGATATATTCTTGGGAGGAATTAAATTCGTCCCTGATTTTGAGAACATGGGCACTCAGGATCAATGGTATGATATCGTTGGGGGCTCGGGCAAGATCCAAATTGGGGTCGCCTATCAACCAACATATGGAGGATCTCTAACGGTCGATGATTTTGAACTCATCACCGTCATCGGCAAAGGCAGCTTTGGCAAAGTGAGTTCATGTGGAATACTTGATGCGATCTTATGACATGAAATTTTCAGGTGATGCAAGTCCGAAAGCGGGATACGTCGCGTATCTATGCCCTCAAGACCATACGGAAGGCACACATTGTTCACCGAAATGAGATAACGCACACCCTTGCCGAACGACTTGTTCTCGCTCAAGTGAACAGCCCATTCATCGTGCCTCTTAAGTTCAGTTTCCAATCTGAACAAAAGCTCTACTTGGTCCTCGCATTCGTCAACGGAGGAGAACTGTTCCATCATCTTCAGAGAGAACAGCGCTTCAATGAAGAACGTTCTCGGTGAGAACATTGTCTTAGACGGAAACCACACTCTCAATTCTATCCCATTTTTAGATTCTACAGTGCCGAACTTTTACTTGCCTTGGAACATCTCCACGAGTTAGACGTAGTTTACAGGTGTGTTGACGATGCCATATCATTCATTAATATCAACGGCTAATTAACGGGGGTCAGGGACCTCAAACCGGAGAATATTCTTCTAGATTTCACAGGGCATATTGCTCTATGTGACTTCGGGCTTTGTAAACTCAATATGAAAGCTAACGACAAGACAAACACGTTCTGTGGAACTCCAGAATATCTTGCGCCAGAGATCTTGAACGGTCATGGGTATAGTTGAGTGTCTGCATGCTTCTGTGACGTCAGGGCTGACACCGGGTCCCAGACAAGACGATTGATTGGTGGACACTGGGGGTTTTACTCTACGAGATGATATCCGGTCTTCCTCCCTTCTATGACGGTAGGCGTGTGCGGCATCATATCCGGATTTATCACTGATAATCAAGGCAGAGGTAACGGATAAGATGTACGAGAAGATTCTCCGAGACCCCCTTGTGTTCGGTCCAGAAATCGGTGGCGAAGCTGAAAGTATCCTAACCGGTCTCCTGAACCGTGACCCTACTCAGCGACTCGGTGTAAACGGAGCGGATGAAATCAAGAAGCATCCGTTCTTCCACAACCATATTGATTTCAAGAAATTGGCCGAGAAGAAGATTCATCCTCCATACAAGCCTAGCGTCGCCAGTCCAGTGGATGTTTCCAATTTCGACACGGTCTTCACAACGGAAGCTCCTGTAGACAGCGTTGTGGAAGATTCCAATCTGAGTCAGACTGTTCAAGATCGGTTTTCAGGTGTGTCTCTTTGTGGATGTCATGAGTGTGTTTTTACTGACTAGCTTAGGTTTCTCTTACAACGGCACTAACATGCCTCTCAGCCCAGTCTGACCCACGCTCGTTCGCTCATTTTAGATTATCGTATACCAACATATACCTCGTTGATCTGTTTACATGCTCTGCTCTCGGTTTATCTATCGGTCTATATAATATTCCCTGTACATCATCGTACCTCATTGGCACCTAGTACCATTCCTCGCATCTCGTCGCTCCTTTTGTGCTACACATATTTATGACTAGCTATACTTTCGATCTTAATCACTATACTGGGTTTTTGGGTGGATGTTATACATTGGCACAGCCTAAGACAGTATTCCCATTCTGCCCACTGGTAACCGATAAAGAGGTAGACTGAAGTACTGGCGGGTCTTTCCCCATCGATCTTTGCCATCGCTAACGTCAACATCCCTCCACTCCACATCAACGCCCACGTCAGCCAAGTGCAACTCGGATACGTGGGTATATACATCGTAGAAGAGAGGATCTGTCAACATAAAACTTAGCTTGAAGACTAGTACGACGGAGAACTCACTAGTGGCGCCAAGACCGTTGAAAAACCCGAACCGGGCGTCGGGACCTGACAATAGATCCGGGAGGTGCTCAAAAAAGCGGCGAAGATCAGAATAGTCTTCTGAAAACGTATCTGATAGTCCGCATGAGCAAAAGGTACGACACAACATTGCTGACTGGGGCACACACCCGTGTATACCACATCAAATCCCCCGTATGCCACGAGTTCGTCGGAATTGATCCAGTCTTGCCATTTTCCCTGCAGCACTCTAACCCCCGGTCGATCCAACCAACCGAGTTCCTCCATGTGCCGCAGAACATCAGGGTGAGGCTCGATGATGACATGGTCAGAAGGAGGGATCGGGAGAGATTGGAAAAGCGAATCGATCTACGAATTCATAAGAGGGTAAGAAGCAAGGGTCAATAATAAGTATCACTTACAATTCCCAGTCCGAAGCCCACGTTGAGCACCTTCAATCCCTGCCGTCCACCATCTGAACAGAGAAAACGAACCGTCTCTTCCATAATTGGTCTCTCCCAACCCATCATCACGCCAACCTCTTCATCATTGTCCAATTTTACGACGCAGATTTCCTGGCCGGTTTCATCGGCTTTAAATGACAGATTCGAAGCCAGAAACGTGTCCGTAGAAGCGGCTGCTGAGTTATCTGTATTCCCGAGGACCAGGTTAGAAGATGGTTCTGATGTAGTCTGAGAAGCCAAGAGAGCAAGGAGCATTTCTATTGCGAGAGTAAGTTTCTTGAAATGTATTGGAAAAGGATCTTTGCGTACCGGCACGGATACCCGCATCTCGTATTATCGTGTATAGTTCCTGGTTATTAAAAGAGAGCGCGATATCTCCTGCCGTGTGGTTTAGGTGATCCACTAAATTGTTAATCAGCAAACAGCATACAAGACAGTATCAATCACGTACAGACCTGCATTCCACACGGCTCCCTCCTCTAGAAAGGTTTTGACGAGGCCTTGATTCTGCATGTACGCCGCAGCATGCAGCGGCGAGAGGCCTTCGCTGTCGTTTTGATACCATAACGGCGCGCCTTGGTCGATGATTTCCGTGATGGTTTTCTGAGAGCCACCTTCCAGGATTGTGTTAATGAGATGTTCTCCTAGGATAGTGAGGGCTTCTACAACGCCATCCGAAGCCGTGTCGTCGTCACTTGAGATGGCCATTAATATTTTGGCCTTATTAGATGGTAAGAAGATGAAATGCCTAACGTGGGTAAATTGATTGCGGAAAAAATGCGATCAACGATCGGTTAACGCTTGAGCCTGATAATCGGGCATATGCGACAACTCCTTCGTATTATTTATTACTACCCATGCGACCGGAAGTGGAGCCTTAGAAGCTATCTTTATTAGTTTCCACAAAATCCCTCAACGTCCTCTTCCCCGTGACTTTTCCTGGAGTCCCAAAAATCCTTTCTTCAAACCCCGAGGCATTCAACTCGTCCATCGAAGATAATAAGGTGGCGAAATCCTCAGGAAGTCCAAAGGCAATGTACCTATCTTTCAGCTCCCCAACAGAGATTCTTGTATGAGTAATCTTGCGACCCAGAATGTCTGAGAATTTGGGCAACCTGCTTAATCGTCAGCGGCCAAGAATTTTTGTGAAAAAAAGGAAAGTACATCATCATAAGAAAGTAGCTCAGGACCTGTGAGAATATGGTCCGTATTATGGCTCTTCGCATCGGTCAAAGCTTCGAAAGCCAAGTCGGCGATGTCATCTGCAGACACGAATCCAAGCTTCCCATCCGCAGAAGCGGTAATGATAGTATTGTTCTCCTTAATGTCATGGAGATGCATGGTCAACAAGTTCTCTATTTTCAATCAATAATCAGCATGCTACCGACGTTCTTAGACGTGGAGAAGAATTACCGTAGAACCAAGAGGGTCGGAGAATCGCGTAATCGACTTGTAGGGATAAGAGGTACTCGTGTACCTTGCCCATAGCCGGACTTCCTGCCTCCAGAGTAGTCGCACTGAGCAAAACGAACCGATTCACCCCCTTGGTTACTGCCAAGTCGATGAATGGTTTCATTGGTTCGATTACCTCCCCTGCCCGACCACCGTCTGGGGCGACAATATAGATCCGGTCTATGCTGGGATCGGCAGCGAAGGGGTTCCCAAATGTCGAAGGGTCGTACCAATCGAACTTGACGCCCTTGAATGGCTCTGGGACGACACCTTTACGGGACGTGAGGAGGACGGGGTAATTGGCGTCGAGCAAACGACGGGCAAGACGGGAGCCTGTCTTTCTAGTACCACCTGTAATAAGGATTGTCATGGTCGATGTGAGATGCAGTGGGAGGTGTGTGTACATTTATCACAAGACATTCATTTTATATAAAACGGTCCAATTCATTACGAGTTAAAAAAGTGTAAGTACTTACTGATCCAGAATGTAAGTCAGCAAGTGACTAATACACGTATCTTGTTAATGTGAAGAGAAGGCCAAGCACGCGAAAGGGAACGCGCGTCGAGGCCGACCTTGGCGAAAGGGAAAGACCTAGAAAATACTAAAAAGGGACGAATTGTGACAACTATCACGCTGACAATCACATGACCAGTGACCAGTCTGTCCGCCGGCCTTAGCCTGGCGAGCCGGCTTTATAGATACTCGCGGTACTCGTAACTGTGGATAAAGCCTGGTACCCGGGGCGGGAGTAACCCCCGTGGGCGACAAAACTGTCCAAATTTGATACTCCGACGCATGCCGCTGTTACGGCACTTTGTCAACACTGATGACACAAGCTATATGTTAATGAAATTTTGTGACATTCCTTCAACGCACCTCAATTGCCCATGGAGGGAGAATATGAGCCCCCGAATACCACAACAGATGTATCGAACTTTGATGATGATTCCACTGCATTTCATATCCCATTTACACCCTCTCAGTATGCTAATACCCGGCAACCCCTCTTCATCACGGTCCACTTCTTCTACCCACGCCATGGCGCATATCGACAGGTCTTCCGTTAGCGCATTGGCACTCTCGCACGTGAAGTAGAGGTGAAGACGGAAGCAAAAAGGACGACGAACTTCACGGTACACAGTTGCACGTAGTCGGCCGCGGCTCGGCAAGTACTCGGAGTTTGAAATTTAGGCAGTTTTGTCGACCACGGGGGTCACCCCGCCCCGGGTTCCAGGCTACGCCGGCCTGCCCTGCCCCTGCCGGCCCGCGGCCTCTCTCTGACTCTCTGTCATTACCCACCATTGGGCTGGCCATAATGGCTACCTCCAGCCATACTATCTACTCTCATTACAGCCCAGAAGACCGCGAAGCCTTGGAGCGTGAGACTGGGCAAATCCCTTCATCTTCAGAAGACAATGCTCAGCTCTGGGACGCAGAGGCCGCAAGCGTCTACAAAGCTCGAATGGCGCCTGCTCCTCGTTTTGTTCCTGCAACCTTGCAGACTGGCGAATGGGGCCAATGGCGTAGAGATACTGCAGGCGCAGACTCAGCTGAGGAAGGAAGAGATTCTTCCGTCGCAGATTGGTATCGGTCTCTGTCACGAACATTAAAGTCTTCCACGCCTTCACTCTTACCATCGACCGTGAACAGGGCGCCGGCACCGCCAGAAAGGCGGGAAAGGAGGAACAAAAACAACTGGTTCATTCAGCATGCTCTCAGGTCGGAACCCTCTTCTTCCTCTTCTTCCACCTCTTCCCTCGCTGACATGCTGGCTCGAGACCCTCCTCCGCGCCCCTCTGAAGTAAAATACAAACCTCCAGTTTGGCTGGCCATCGGACCGTCTAATAAGGGCTTCTCAATGCTGGAGAAACGTGGTTGGAATGAGGGAGAGGCTCTTGGAGCCGATGTGGTCAGGCGTAGACGGCCAGAACATGCTATCCAGCCTTCCAGAAAAGCTACGCAGCGCCATGCGGAATCCGTTGCTAAGGAAGAAGTGATGGAGGTTGAAATCGAACATGGAGATGGTGAAGTAAAAGAGGTTCGAAAGGTGCAAGTCGTGGACTTGACTCTGGACTCGGATGAGGACTCTGATACGGACTCTGATTCTACTACTGCGGGTTCTTTGGTAAAGGAGGAACCCGGAGACGAAGAAATACGGTCATCTAAAGTTTCGCCATCATCTGCGCCGCCGTCGACCTCTGAACGTAAAGCGCTTCTCACCCCCATTCCTACCATCCTGAAATCCGATCGCTTGGGCATAGGGTTGAAGGCCAAGACTGTTGGTCCGTACAAGACGTCGCAGAAGCGAGTTACACATAGCGCCGCCGCCTTGGCCGCACACACCCGGGTGGGAGAGGCTTTGAGGGAACGACAGAAACTGTTTGGGCGAGGACATCGAGGATTCGCTAGAGAGCGAAAGAAAGAGGAAACAAGCAGGAAAGATCTGTTGGCGTATATGAATGCATGACAGCATCTCATATGTTCGTCTCACGGACTCCGACGCACTCGTTCGTCCCTGCAGAATTCAACCTGTAGGATATCAGTCGTAAAAGGAAACTTGTTATAAATGCCATTCTAAAAATACAGATAAGGTTACAGCCTCGAATAAACAATTGTGTAATGCGGATAAGTGCAGGATAGCAATATGTATGCAAGAAAACTTGGCCGAAATCAAAACTCCGAGGGTTAATAAAAAAAAACGTTTCAGTGCTGATGACCGTCTCTCTATCGGATCAAGGTATCATAGGTTCCCCCCAAACGCCTTTCGCTGGTTCGCATTTGACATCGGGAACATACATCCGCAGCCACTGGACCATCTCCTTGCTCATTTGATGGCATCGTGTTACATCTATTGTTTTCAGACGCTGCGGCCCTAAGACTGAAGGAGATCCCCGATTTTGCGGGCGAACGCGAGGACGGGAAGCGCTTGAGGCGGATGTAACAGTCGGATTTGCGGCGCGGAACGCTTGAGCGTCCTGGAAACGAGGGTACGAGTTGGACGGGAGGCGAGATTCGACGAAGGTGCGAAGAGAATCCCAGTCGAGGGAGGTGCAGCCATCAAGCGAAAGTGACTCAAGCTTAGGGCACACCCAGGGCTGCGAGGATGAAAGTCCCTAATAATGCTCGCCGTTAGTACGGAAGAAACGGGTGAAGAAATGAGCTCACCTTCAAGAAATTTGACGACACGTCTTCCACATCCACCAATTCCAGAATGACCAGCGATGGTAAACGACGCAGGAGATTGACGAACTTTATCTCGTTGAATAAGCAGGATTCTATGCGCAGACAACGTAAGGGTAGCCGTGTCAGCGCTTGCGAGTACAGCAGCTGTAGGATGGGAGACACGTTCTCGAGATAGCACACCTCGAAACTTTCAAGGAGTGGGAAAGTGATTTGGCACATGATCTGGCGTGCTAGAGCGATCCCCGCGTAGTAGAAGGTTATCTTCCTGAGGCGAGGGAGAGGGACGAGTTTGCCGGTGGTCTGCGGAGGTGCATATTCCTCAACGGGGGCAGAGGGATAACATGGATCCGAGTCAACATCAGACATGTTGCGCAAATCCAGTTCCTCCAATTCTGGACACTGTCGGAGGATTCCAAGTAGCACGGGTGCCGATGGGGTAAAACCATTGAAGTAACCTTCAAGCTTGAGGACACAAAGCCGGGATACAAGTCGATGATCCCATCCAAAATTGAAAGACGTCAAGGAACACGAACGTAAACGCGGTGTATGACCATTGAAGAGGGGAAGAGGGGGGCTGGAGTACCGGTCGTCTTGCATGGACCGGTAAATCCGTATGGACAGAGTTTCAAGGAGCGGAGCATCCTCCTGGCATCGAAGAAGTGCAGCATGGGCTTGTGGGCGATTCGGCACGCTCAGACTGAAGGACCTCGTTCGCCATAGGGCCGGACGAATGAGATCCATGGCGTGAACGACCTGCTCCGTGACGCTGTTCGTGTACTCTGTACGCGTCCCAAAGTTGATGATGATGTCGAGAGGACACGACTTTGAGCGCTTTAGTTTACGTCTGGCCTTTTCAAGAGAATCGTGGGGACCGACGGTGATCTTGGACCATAGCACGGGCGTGTCGAGCACGACATCCGCCCAGTATCGGCTACAGAAGCACTAAGCATTTACAATAAAAGATAACCGACGGGACTTACCACACGAGCATTAGCGTCGAGACCAAGACTGGGTTCTCGTCTATGCCCAATACTCCAATGACAAAGATTGACGCCAAAAGCTCACTCGGTAGACGGTGAATGGGAGACTGTAGACGGACTGCCTTCTCGAGATGCGACTCGAGCTCGTGCCGCTGGCTCATGAGGGTCGCCATCTTGGAATCCAGGGAATGGATAGCCTCACGCAGGTCCGGGATGGAGACGTGCTGCATTCCCCCCCGGGCCTGGCCAGACGGACGAGAGGCATGGGAGGGGGGGAGGGGGGGCCGGTTGCGATGAGCAGCAAAGGCTGACGGCGGAACCCGGCGAGGATAGGTCGACATTCAGCAGCGGCCAGAGGGACGGGACAAGGGGACTCTGACCGCTCCCTTTATAGAATCTGTGAACGACCAGTAAGGACACGAACAGGACGGAGAAAGGAAACACGCACCTTGAACAGCCTTTAGGCTCGGGGGAGTATTAATGACGGGGCAGAAGGTAACGCCAGGAGAAGCTGGTTACAAAGGGTTATAAAGGAATTAGCGATGGATTACGATTGCAAAGATAAAGTTGAACCTCCACCTTGGCTGCCCACCTGGCTTTTCTGTTCCGTTTCTGCACACGAGGCAGCAAGCATGCCGGTGTCTCATCTGAACTGCCGCTGTCGCATCGAAAAGAGGACCAGAAAAGCATGATGGCTGACCTGCATCGTGGGCCGTGGAATAACGCTCGAATGAACATCTCTGACACGAGTTGACACGAGGGCAAAAACGAGGCCCAGGACCAGGCTCACTTTTGATCGATACAAATTATCATACTTACTTTCTTAGTACATTGATACAATGTTCATCAAATCCTCATGTTTCTTTTCAGTTTGTCTTCCACTCGAGTTCTTCCCCGCCCCACTTTCTGGACCATGCCATCTTGATACACGATCCGACGGCCGATAAGCTTTTTCTCACTCGTATGTCTACATTTGTATACAATATTTGTTCTATGTTTTTTCCGTCGATCAGCTCTCGGGAGCAACGTGGGCTTTCCGTAAGGCGGGAAGATACTGGAAAGAGAATATCTGGCACAGTATCTGGGAGATCGTCAGCTGGCGTAGAAGTCCCCAGATATCGACTCACGATGATATCGAGGAACACGGTAAGGCCGCTTCCTGCTCCCAGGTATCAGTTGGATTATTTTCAAATGAAAAGACTTATGCCGAGTGCTCGGGCCTTACCTGCTAACCAACTAGCATTCGTCACCAAGTAGTCCTTGTCCATACTTTTCGCGCATATCGACAAGGCATAAGTGACATTACCAAAGATGGAGAAGAAGAACAGCGCAGGCGAAAGTCCTGCACACCGGGTCTGGAAATTTTTTGCTATGACAGGCGTCAGTGTCATTGAAATTCATGCAATTGCATCATGCCAACGGTACGAACCTATTTGTGGTATACGTGCACCCAGCTGTACTCGGAGATTAGACGACGCCCCATGAAGAAGAATGCGGACTGACGTATAATACCGCACTAGTCCAACCAAGAATCTGTACGGTCCATTTAATGTGGGTGGGTATATCACGGGGCTCATCGTCTTCTTCAGTCCCTCCACTTATCCGCCAGGCCAATATACCGGTCACAAATACGAACACGACAGCTCCCGCGTAACGAAGAACTAGGACCCTCATGGGAAGGCCAACCTCTATTCGGGCATCTCCGGGTAGTAGAGGGGTAGTTTCTTCGCGGGTACCTTCATAATCATATCGAGAAGTGAAGATAGGACGACCATCTTTCCAGCGGTAGTAATAGACCTGGCACAGTAGTGCGAGATCGCAAACTGAGTACTGGTAAGAGCAATATCAATATGGTACTTGAGGCGAATATATGATGGTGGCTGCTCACATAAACTGCAAGAATGATAACTGTAGGCAATAAGCCGGCTAAGGTTGCGCCGGCAAGATTACATAGGTCCCCGACCAGCCAAACGAGTATGAACAGGATGCTCAGTCCTTCCCCAGACTGCAAAGTATAGTTTTCATACAGCTGAGGCGAATAGACTATGATCCTAATTCGAGACGAATCAATACCGCAATTACTACGGGCGGAAATTCACAGAAAACTCACCAGCATGCAATAGAAGTCCAACCCAACTGTCATACGAGAAATTCAGTATCCTTGACGCCGTAAAAGAGAGAATAGAACGTACGATGCTGCTTATCGCTTCGTTTGCTTCCAAGCTCATCGTGAACACAAAAAGGATTGGCCGGCAGAAAATGCCGAAAATGCGTCACCTGCCAGGGGCCGGCATCTGCCGGTGCCGACAGTCGCTGTCTTCGTCTGGTTTCATTGCTCAGCCGTTCACCACGAAATGGACGACGAAACACTGCGAAGATTTGCGAATCAAATCAGAAAGACAGCCTCTGGAGGTTCTCGACCGCCTGCAGGATTTTTTGCTGGGACAGGCCTCCTTGTGGCCCTCGTCGCGGGTGGTTTCGCACTGAATGCCAGTTTGTTCAACGGTGCGGGTTCTTTGTATTTTTTCGACCACGAACTCATACGTAGAGAACAGTTGACGGTGGTCACAGAGCGATTAAATATACTCGGCAAGTAGCCCTACGCGTCCCCAGTGCGCTATCCTGACCGTCCTCAGGTTACATGGCATTACAGAAGAAATCTACCCGGAAGGACTCATTTGATGGTATTCAGTGGGAGCCCTGTTCTGTATCCAACTTTCTGACGTTTTGTAGATTCCGTGGTTCGAAAAACCGATTCTCTTCGACATCCGTGCAAAGCCGCGGAGCATCCCCAGTTTGACAGGCACAAAAGGTCTTCACTCACTCTTTAACCCTGCTCACGTATCTTATATATCCTTGGCAAGACTTACAAATGGTCAACATCACTTGTCGTGTTCTCTCGCGACCCTCAATACAAGATCTGCCTAAGATATACCGACAGCTTGGCAACGATTACGATGAGAGGATATTGCCATCCATCGTCAATGAAGTTTTGAAGAGTGTTGTTGCCCAGTTCAATGCTAGTCAGCTAATTACTCAGCGAGAAAATGTGCGTGATGCCTCACATATACTTGTCCACTTGGTCAATGTTGATTAGGTTTCTCGACTTGTCCGAGAGCACTTGACAGAGCGGGCAACCAAGTTCAATCTTATCCTTGACGATGTTTCCATTACGCATGTAGCATTTCTCCTGAATTCACGCATGCCGTAGAGGCAAAACAGGTCAGATGGCATTGCTTCTGTCTTTAACCGTTACACTCACGATATGTAGGTCGCGCAACAAACTGCATTGAGAGCAGCTTTCCAGGTCGACCAAGCCGTCCAAGAAAAAGAAGTAAGCGGAATGATTTATGCGAATATTCTTCGGTTAACAAAGGTTGCCAAGTCCATCATTGTTCGAGCAAGCGGAGAGGCTAAGAGCGCCGAACTCCTTGGTGAAGCCATGCGACAGAACAAGGGTTTCCTCGAGCTTCGTCGATTGGATGCTGCACGGAGTATTGCAGAGCTTTTGGCATCGTCTGGAAACAGAGTGCTGTTGGATTCCAAGTCACTCATGCTTAACGGTAAGAGTATCTCGTTGTCTGCGTCATTGTCGTACTCAATCGAATCTGAAGTGACTGAGGACATGAGAGACTTGATGTCACCAAAGAAGTAAATTATTTCTATTCTCATACGTGATTCTCAATGCAATCAACTCCTCTCTCTATGCCACGATTTGAACGAGAGTCAAGACACATCCATATTGCCTAAGGTCTAGGCTGAGCGCTTTGACATCGCCGCACTGCATCTGAGGCCCTTCTTCCATTGTTCGAGAGCCTTTTTTTGTTGCTCGTGGGAGCACCCCAAAATGAAAAACGTTTCTTCAAGTCATGATGCATGATGCCAGTCAGCCGACGAACTGAGCGCGCCGCTGCTTCCGGAACGAACGTTGATTAATCTGATTTATATCCGTTCTAGACGGAAGACCTCAGGATACTTCGGCGAACTTGATGACGGGGAGTGGCTGGCATACAGCGAGTAACGGCCGAAAAAAAAAACAATTAAATGCTAACCGCTTTGTTACGTTTAAGCCTAAGTATTGGTGTGTCACTGAGACGGCTTCTAGTGTTACCGTCAATACTACGGTTCGCCCGCCTACTCAGCCTTGTACACCAGTCAGTAATTACAACGCTAATTGTAGCCTGCCGGTGGTGAGTCCGTACCGTACTGACGGCAATCATTCTGGAGCACGTGATAAACGCGTCTTGATCCACCGCCGCCACAGGGAACACAGTCTGATTCGACCATTGCATACCTGGACGACAACGACGACCAGAACCTTATCCTACGATGCCCCGGAGCTCGCCAAATCACAAACGACCAAGAGTTCAGGTACCTGAATCTAACACAGCAAGAAGTCAGGACCTTGGCTACGACTCCGGTGATTCTAGAGGTTCTGGAGCCTCGCCATCTAACAGGAAGAAGGTGCGCTGGGAAGGAAACGACAGCGTGGCAGAGAAAGAGACTGGAACCACTGAATCTGATGATGATGTCGATGAGTCAGTCCCAGAAAAGGTCAAATCGGACGTTTTCTGCGCTTGCTCGACAGCGCTAATTCATCTTATTGAATAGATATCCCTCACGGCATGGTGCCAGCAGTGAGTTTCATAAACTTTATCAACCGCTAATGCTGATTTTGCCGCCCAGTGGTCGTGTAGGAGTGGCTTACTATGATCCTGTGAAGTGTACGGTATATGTCCTTGAGGATACCCAAGAATCTCAGCATTTCGACCTCACTCAGATAAGTGGGTGATAATCGCATACTCTACGACGTCCCTTCTCCTTATCTGCATCCCAGTTCTCGACCAAGCAAAACCTAATATCGTTTTAACAAGTTCCAAAGCAGATGACCTGTTCATTGATGCCCTGCGTGAATACGGTCAGCCGATTCTCGCTCTAAGCGCGCATACATTCACCAAAATGATAGCTGACCGATCCGGGAGCGTTTTTCAAATCCGCCCTTACAAGGATTTCATTCCCTCTAAAGGACGTGACCGGCTTTTTTCTCTCCAGTTGCTGTCAGACCTACCTTCAGCCGACACAGGAGACGCGAATTCATCGGGTATGGGTTCCGATACATCGCGTACTAGGGACGCCTACGAATTCATGTCAAGGCGAAGGGATCAGGAAGGCGATCCGACTATGAAGCGCTGGAACGCCGCAATCAGATTGTCCAATTTCGCGTCTATCGATTCTTCTCCTCTTTGTGTAGGTGGAATCGTGTCGTATCGTATGCGAAATATTTACAATTTGCAAATAGTTAGCATCTATTGGGGCGCTGCTCGACCATCTCGTTCGAGAACGAGCTCTTAATGATCTTGAGGGAGAGGGTACGCACGGTCTAGACATCCGAGAAATCGAGATCTTGGCCCTGTTCGTCTTCTTCTCCCATCGCTTCCAATTTACTAAACCATCGCGGTAGTAACGAAGTCATGCAGATAAATGCTGATGCTTTACAGCAAGTCATACATGCGGATCTCCTATCAAAACCTGACACTGTCTACCCAGCTCGCTTCAAATCTTTGAAAATGAAAGCCATGCTTGCGCTCAATCCGACAAGACGAAGGAAGGCCTCTCGCTTTTCGGTGCGTACTCCGGATCGCCATTGCACTGTTCCTGACTAAATACCCCATTAGGCATTCTTGATACAACCAAGACAACGCTAGGACGAGCACTTCTGCGCACTTGGCTGCTAAGGCCTTCACTCTCCCTCTCTGTCATCAGATCACGCCACGATGCTGTGGAATGTTTTATGCGGCTCGAAAATGTGGGGTCAACCAGCTCGTTAAATGGACATTTGAAAGGTATCAAAAACGTGCCGCGTATGCTAGGGATTTTGAAAGATGGTCGAGGTAAAATTTCCGACTGGCAGGGTCTTGTCAAGGTACGAGGGTCGTAAATGTTATTGTCCATTTGTCTGAAATTTTGGTGTATAGTTTACGTTTCATTGTGCGATGCTCAAGGACGCCCTGACCGAGTTACATGCAGCAAGTCATGTCGATGTCGTCAAAGAGGTGGCCATTTCTTGTGACACGCTATTTACACGAGTAACGTTGTCTCCCGTTAAGCTTTTTGACGTCTTGGATATTGCTTGTTTTCGTGATGTGGGAAACAGGATAAATGAGACTGTATGGTAGACGCTGTTAACCTTGCAGGAATGCGCTAAATATCTTGTTCAGGTCGATTGGGAAGAGTCAACTCAGGCTGGTCGTGTTTGCGTCAGACCCCTGATTGATGAAGAATTGGATAACCAGAAACTTGTGTATTACGGAATTGACTCTGTGCTGGTAGGTGCTACCTCAGTCACGCAACTCCTACTGAGCATCGTCCCATAATAGTCAAAGGTAGCGCAGCAAATGAGCCAGCTTGTACCAGCTGATTATGCGCCGTCCTTAAACATTGTCTATTTTCCCCAACTCGGTATATGAATCCTTCAATTCTATCCCAAGTTCGTCCTGATATTATCCTTTCAGGTTTCCTCGTATGTATACCGATGCTAAAAGAGTGGCAGACGGAGGCTGGAATCACCGTTATCGATGGATGGACGTTCCAGGTACGTACCTTTCGTCGCAACTTCTTTAGCCTATCGCACGACCTACTCTGGATTCCCGTTTTTAGTTCTCGTCCGAGTGCGTTTAATTGTTTGCGAATTATTCACCTATCAACCCTTTCCTCGTTTCAACTCAGGTCCCATGTGTATTTCAAATCTCAAGAGATGCACGGTAAGAGCCGTTAGGAGAATGCCGCCTCTGTTAACACGAGTTTCTTCAGATATGGATGCGCACATAGGCGATCTCCACTCGCTCATCGTGGATCGGGAAATTGAAATTATACAGTCCCTCCTCGAGGAGATCTTAGTCCATTATGATCTCATGACACATGCATGTGATATTTGTGCTGAACTTGATTGCCTGCTTGCCTTCGCAGATGCTTCTAGATTATATGGATACCGGAGACCGACTATGGTTGATCAGAATATCATTGACATTAAGCAGGGAAGGTAGGTCAGTTGCTTCTTTCTGGCGAAGAGGCTCAAATAGACGTAATCAGACACCCCTTGCAAGAACAAGTTGTTGACACCTATGTTCCCAACGATGCGCATTTAACCGGGGGTTTCTATGACCCTTCTGACCTCCTCTCGGATAATACACGTTCCGGCGATAAGATATGGAATAGCGTTGTACTTTGTACAGGCGCGAATGCCTGTGGGAAGGTATGTATCCGCTTGACGGGCGTGGAATACTTTAACTCTATTTCTAGAGCGTTTTCTTGAAGCAAGTTCGTCCCCCATTTGCAGTTCGGAAAGTAATTCGCTAAAACCTCGTATGAACAGATTGCGATGATTCAATTCATGGCCCAGGTCTAGTTCTACCTTTATAAATGCATCATGTTTGGTGGCTAACGGAGAATCATCTCATTAGATAGGATGGTAAATTCCACGGACCCCTGCATGCTTCTCGAAGCTCACACGTGGCACAGCTTCGTTCCTGCAGACTCCGCCACGCTTGGAGTCGTCGACAAGAGTAATGCATGGTTCTATCATGTCAAATTGCTGACACCTCATGCGAGACAGTTTTTACTCGAATATCGACTAGAGAATCGGTGTCCAAAGTAGCTATGACTTCTGCTTCTTCCTGGACGGACATCATCTATGCTCTTGGTTCCTAGGTGCAGTCAGCCTTTATGATTGACTTGAATCAAGTTTCTCTGGCTCTACGAAACTCGACTGCTCGATCGCTGATTATCTTGGATGAATTTGGAAAGGGCACACTTTCTACAGGCTCGTACTTTATTTCTCGCCCACTCAGCTCTTGCTCTATGCTGTCTGACTGGTGGACTCGCTGATTTAACGGTAACTAGATGGTGCTGGGCTTCTATGCGGCGTACTCAAGCACCTCATGGACCGCGGAGCCGACTGTCCGAAAGTTCTCGCAGCAACCCATTTCCACGATGTATTCAGAGAAGAACTCCTGGATCCGGATTCGACACCCATTACTTTTCTTCACATGCAAGTGCTCTTCACGTCGAGCACTGGAACTATTCTCGAATCACGGGAATCAACACCTTCGGCTAAGTCGGAGTGGGATAGAAGTAGTATAGACCGACAGGTCAACCATGGGGAGAAGATCACATACCTCTATAGGTAATGTCTACTTGTTAGCTCCCTCTTGTGAGGCTGATCGAATGTTAGAGTGGCGGAAGGCCTTTCGTTGGTATCCCACGCTGCTAAGTGCGCTGAGATTTTCGGACTACCTAGTCGGGTTGTTGAGAGGGCGCAGGACGTGAGGTATCCATCGTCCTATCTGTAGACGAAACATCAGCGTTAACAGCCATTTCAGCGAAATGATATCGAACCATGAACTAGGTAGACTACTCGACGAAGAGATGACAGAGGAAGAACGTAAAGATCTTGAAGACGCTGAGGCAGTCTGTCGCAGATTTCTTGCTTGGGATCTCGAGAATGAACATGGCAATGTCAAGATGCGGTTGGCAGAAATACTTGGGTCGACGAACGAAGATTAAAAACTAGTAACGTACTCTATAATTTCTACTGAACCATACTCTTTATACTGGATGGGATGTAGCTGCTGGCAGAAAAGGGGGGGAACCTATCATGCCTTGTGGATTTCTACGCCAGCGGGTGCACCCAAAGCTACAGAAAGAGCAAGTCGTTAACACCTAACAAATTTGAATGTTTGAAGGAGACTTACCGTTCTTGATTCCTCCGTACATGAGGAACTGTGAAGAAACTAATCCAGCAGTCATGATCATCCTGGGTCCCAAACCTGCAAACAGGCCTTTTAACCCAGCCTCCCGAGCCAATACTGCCAAACGATGCGTCATCGAGCCAGTCGGACCATGCCCCTTATTTATTTGACTTAGGAGAGTATCGGCGGGCTACATAATCTCATTACCGTCAACCATATTTGTAGTAGAGAGCGGAAAACTTGCATGGCTAAGAATGGCGGCAGCAAACCCAGCAGTAATGCCGCTACCAAGAGAAATTCCGAATTTGTAGGTGTCGGACAAGGAACGCTTTGTTTCTTCAGACATATTCCGGTATGCTAGCTCGTGACAAAATTCGTTCACGGTGAACTGGCCGATAGCGTATGGGATTTGTCTTCATCCAGTGTCAATATCGCGTAGTGAGACTGGTAATAGCGGCGTGCTCACTTGCAGAGGATGGGAAGGAAACCAGCATAAAGCTGGGACAGGCCGCCTTCACGAGCCAAACGCGTAAAACCGCTGACAAGACCAGTGGCGTACCCTCGTTCCGATACCATACGGATTCGAGTTGCTTCCAGGGGTGTCAGAAGGATGTCGGCAAAAAATCTACAAATTCATGAAAAAAACGGCGCGGAAAAGAAGCAAAGAAAACTCACTCGGCGACACTCGCAGCACCCAAATATATTGCAGTGCGATATTTTATCGCCGTCTCTTGATCTCCGGAAAACTTGACGAGAGTGAGTTTCCAGAATTCGTACCCAGCAAATTTCGCCCCGCCTTGAGCGAGGTAACCAAATGCTGTTGGACCAAATCCAGTGAGAAGAGTAGATGCTCCTTCCTTCGCGATGGCATAGCGCGTTCCGGACACGAAACCCAAGCCCTTGTAAGACGGATCGATCTGGATACGAGTTTTCACGACGTCGATGGCTTGGTCAACAATTAGTGCATGATAGATACAGTAGTCCAATAGACTTGCGGGTCATTGCGCCATGACTTATCCTTTTTTCCTACTTTGTTAGAGTGTTTTTTGAATAACGATAAGGCAGTTTTCACTTACGTGCAACACAAAGCACCTGCAAGAAAGAAGGAACTGTAGTCCTTCGACGAAAATTGGGGTAGCCCAAGAGACTTGACCGATGACATTGTGAGTGAAAGATAAGAAACAGTATCCACTCGGTTTACGGGTATTTGTATGGAGACGTGACGGGCACAAGCGGCAATGGCGAGATATTTTTAGCGCGCATCGGTGATGTCATTGTAGGTCGCGGCAAATTGTAATTCACGTCAAAAACTTTTCGGAAAATCATCCGTCATGCAGGAAAAGTCATGCTTTGAATTTGGCTCCTTGTTCAAGTTGTTGTCCAGCTAGGATGTTTTTCTTCTGTTCTTTCATGTGTATCGGAACTTTACTGATTTTTACCAGCAGCTTATCGAAATCCCTACATGGACGGAGACGGTAAAGCGGTAAAGCGGTTCTTTCGCTGCCAGTGGAGTGACGTGTCCAGAGATAGCGCGCCAGCAGTATGTATAGTCCCGCAATTGCTCCTTAAGTGTGGATCAAACAGTTGGCCGAAATGTTTCATTTTCACCTCGGTAGCGATTCGACGGCAACCCTCGACCGGTTACTATGAAGTCAGTGTGGGTACAAACCAGAGGATACGCCGCGCGATTACATTGTTAATAGCAGATGCAGTGGGTAAGTGAACCTGATCACATGGCGTCTCCAGAATCCATTCATTGTTGTTCCGATGGTAATGATCTGAAGGCAGCCGCACCTTCGGCGCGTGTATCTGTGGCCTAACAGACGCCCACTTCAACAGATACTCTCATAATCGCGATAGCTACCGCGTAGGAACACAAGCATGCGTAAAACACGCCTCTATGTCTTCCATTCTCATGTCTTCGCATCTAGTCTAGTACTAAGTCCGCCGGTGGCTGCAATATCGAGTTTTTCAAGAACAAAGCTGAGAAAAGAAGCGGATCTCGGAACTCGGTCTTTCAATGTTTTCAATGCTGGAACATAAGGTTGGCGATACCAGATAGTCTCTTTGGTCTCGGTTTGGAAAGTACAATGTCATGCTGCCATCAATTCGCCCTTAATATCCGAGTCTCAAGCCCTGGAGATGCTCTCTGATCTCATTGTGAACAGCTCGACTCCGCAATACGGTTACGGGTGTTACGGGCGACCGGCGTTTTCCATCGGCTGGCCGTGGGCGTCTACTAAATGATTTTGTTGTCCTTTTGCGAAGCTGTTCTTTCGGAAATCACAGGATGTTAGCGTAGATTTATCCTAAAGTGACCGTGTGCTTATATTTTAGGATATAAAGCGCGGTCATTCAACTTCTCCACCATCATCACCGGACCCACAAAGGCAGACATGTCTCGACGACCTACAAATTATTATGCTTCGCCTAATACAGCGCGGTCGTCTACACCAGGAAGGCTTCCCCCACAACAGCAGATGAACTACGCGCCAGTGCACTATCCTCCCGGGCAGGCTTCAATGCAGGCTTCCTATAATCATTCCCACTCATCCAGTAATGGAAGCCCAGACGATGGGGATCCAACGGAGATATACAACAGAGATATCCACGTCTATTTTCAGATCACTTCGTTCGACGCCTCCAACGAATACTTGGCCGATCCGAAGGCTGCGCTTGGACCACTTGTCTCTGCTTTGAGAAACAACGGCAGCTGGCTCGACGTGTAAGTTCAGCATCTCCTACGGCGCACGTCTCCCTGAGAGTTGTTCCATAGTCTTCATTATGGTAAAGAATTCGAGAACCCCAATCGTGGATTTATTATGATCGGTGCGTCCCCCCTTCCCGTCCTTCCGCTTGATATTTCGATTGACAAGTAACATAATGGTAGCCTGGCCTGATCCCGAAGCCGCCTTACGATCCAACGACTACAACAGCGTCCTTAGGATGGCTGTCAGGCGTAACACCGTCAAGAAAGAATATTGGATGGAGGCAGATACGTACCTCTGGGGCGTCCTATCCGCGCCGGCCGTTTCTTTCTCTATTGTTAAGCACAGAAGGGGCGAGTCGAGGAGGCTCATTGAAAGCACGGCCTCATGGTCGAGCAGCGTTCGTAGATGCCCCGGATACAGAGACCACTGGTTCCAGTCAAACATTCTATCCGAAGATGGAAAAGAACTTATCGTCATGATCGGATGGGATGGCATTCGGGTAAGAAGTTTACACGGGCGCTGAAAATATTCTGATTTATCTTTCCATGTATCTAGGCGCATCAGGATTCGAGATATACACCGGCGTACCAAGAACATTACAGATTTGTCGAGGACCTGGGTTCCGTGGAGACGAAGCATGTAACATTGGCGAGGTACTCGGTCTATATTCCGAGTCACTAAGCAGGAATTGTTAACCCGGTGCAGTGTTTTCATAAGTTTTGGGGCAGGATATTCCCTATACGTATATTATTATTTTCTCTCCCTCATGTCTCCCTGAGTCAGTCGACATACACGCCAATGCATACTGTGATTTGCTCTGTTCCTCTGCCGCTGCCAGATTAGCCAATAATTAGGACAAAAAGTTCGGTTGTACGCATAGCCAATAGACAGTGCTACAATACTCAGATATGGACGGTTCTAGCCAGTCAATGTGAGACATCAGAGCAACGTTTTGTTCTCTCTGTTCTCCGGGAATCCAATACCAGGAGGTTCAATGCCATAAGGAGATGTTTTTGGGCCTGGTCTTTCTCCTTTGATTCCAAGTCCGAATGCTTCCCTTCGCGTGTTCTCCAATCGACTCGGAGGATGTTCTCCATCCGAGTCATAAATAGCCGGATGCAAAGTCACTTTCCACTCTGGTCAGCTTCTCTCGTGATCCAAGATGCGGCGCTCCGTCAACATTGTACCACCATCATCTCTTATAGCCCGCAATGCCAGACTTTGAACTCATAATCTTCTCTGCTTCCGATGCCTACAAGGCTAATCCGGCTGAGTCCATAAAGCCAGTGGTGGAATGGATCAAGACCGTCGAGGGTTTGCTCAGGTGAGTATCACACACACCTTGATGTCGACGAGCTTGATGAACTAATCCCCCCTTCAACAATATCAGCTTCCAACATGGCCTTCAGGTTGAGGACGACAAACTCGGTTACTTATTCCTTGGTAAGATATCCCTCGAATCTTGCGATCATCAAGGATTTTTACATGTCGCTCATTAGGCTGGGTGTCAGTTGAAAAGCATAAGGCTATGATGGAAGCTGAATCGTACAAGGAGGTTATCTCCTTACTTGGAAAACACGTTCTTGCCCCCGGAGCAGGGCTCGATATCCAGCATATCACCTACACCAACCTTCTCGAGGGCATTGTTTCTGCCCCAGCCACTGAGATCGCGATCTTCAAACGGAAGGAAGGAAAAACAAATGATAACGTTTTCGAACTTTATTCAGAGATCTTTCAGCCAACCATAAAGTCTATGGAGGGCTACCATGCGGAGGCACTGGGTCCGAGTATTGAGAACGAAGGAACCTACGTCCTGACAGTCGGATGGGAATCCGTTGAGGTACGTACTAAGTCTGGCACATGTTGTAGCTCTTTGTTCCTAACGTCCGATTCGGCGATAGGCTCATAATGCTGCTATAGCGAACGAAAATTACAAGACTCAAGGGGCTATAATGTTCAGCGTCGTCGACCTTGTTGGCTATGGTCACGTTAAATTTTTAAAGGAGATTTGAAGGACGGAATGTTGGCCGCGGAGCTTGAAGTTTGTTATCTTTGTACAATCTTTGTACAATAGAAATTCGGGTATCCGATCAAGAATCAAGAGACTGAATGACCATGGTTACATTCCCTCCATCGCCGATTTCCTTGTGGTATCATACTCTGGTCTGCACCAGATGATCCACTAGCAGCTCATTCTCCTTGCAGCAGTGCTCTTGTTTTCCCCCTTTGAAAAATTGAACGCGTATCGGAGTGTCCCTTCTCGGATAAGGGGGGCCAAACCCAACCTCGGGGATGGGGACAGTCTTGGCTCACCAGACTGTTCGATGAAAGAGTCTGAATTTAGAAAATGTCCGAAAGTGGGTCCAAGGTGTACGCGACGCGTACAAGGAACGTCACGTGAAATGTGGATCATTCCCATCACAGGCTTTCATAGCCAGCACGATCTTGTCTGTTTTCTTCCCCATGGCGCCCATGTCAGTATTGCTTCACAGATACTTGAATGTATATTCATCGGATATGTTTGTACAGACGGGACAAGTTTACGATACACTCCAAGGCCGTAGTTTGTCAGGACGTTGAGCTCAGAGGAGACATTACAATTGGGTCCGGTGGGTCCGCGTTCCTCTAACAAAGTGGTATTTTTCGTGAATTCCCATGACAATAGGAACTATCGTGCACCCTAAAGCTACCATATTTGCTATCGCTGGGCCTATTGTTATTGGTTCAGGTTGTATCATTGAAGAAAGTGCCATCATAGTGAACCGGTACGTCGTGTTTGTTCGTATCTTTTCTTCGTCACATTTAATGATTGCGCGCAGACGAAAAGAAGTCATGCGCATCGGGGACGATAACCTCTTCGAGATTGGCTGCCGTACGTATGCCGCCACTCTACCAGGAAACAGACCGTTCACATGCTATCTAGGCATCGAGTGCCCATCAGTGGGCGACTTTAACACTATTTCAACACGTTCCAGAGTCCATCATACTATCCGAATATCCTCATTTTGTGCTATTGGTGCGGGCTGTCTCCTCGTGCCCACCGAAGACGAAGTCCTGGAAGATTACACCGTCGTTTACGGCCCAGCAGCCGACCGGAGAAAGTGGAGCGGAAGAGGCAAAGTGCAGGAAATTGATTTGAGGCGAAAACATGCAGAATATTTGAGAGAGACGTTGCCCAAATTCAACCGGCTAAGAAGGGGAGATGGAACGTAACGCTATTGTTGACTCGTTCGTTGTTCTTGGACTCTAATCATAGTTATATATTCTCACCTCCACTTCATTATTCAAGAACTTTGGAGATTTTCTTAAGCGAGGTTTGCAAGAACGCTTAATCAGACGGTTCATCTTAGTGCTTCCTCGGCTGATGTGCCAGATGATCTCGGTCATCAGGTTTCTCATCGTCAAGTCTCAATCTGGGCGCATATAGCGAGTCTTTTTGATAGCATCTCGTTTCGTACGCTCAAGACTGTAAGCATCTTCGGTGGCGTTCAGATTGAGGGTAGCAAAACAAGTTGGTTCTGCGGGTAGAGGCGAAAGTATGTTCTATCACATTAAAATTCATTTAGCCTAGGAAACATATGAGCATGCTCAAATCTACAACCTTCTTTGAATCTGCGATAAGAAAAGACAGTGTCCAGACGTAGTATTTTCAGATCGACCTGGACCTATCAAAACTCTGACTGCGCCAACAACCGAAACAGTTCCGCCTCAAGGACGAGAAATTGATTAAAGAACCTACGGAGTAAGTAGGTGTCCTATCGGCAACGCCCAAAGTACAACCACCGTCGCTGAGATCGAAGTATCTTGATGTGCAAGGGATGGAATAGCCGAGAGGTCTGTCATCTTTCCCTGATGATATACCACGATGACATTGGATGCTGTTAAAGGGCCATCTCACAGTCGCCGAAGGGGAGCCTTCTGCCTCCATTTATCAAATCTATAACGGATATATCGATTGCACACACACATTTCCACCACTGATATGCAATTAACGCTTCCAGCTAGCAGCCTTCTTCGTCATATATACACAGCTGAAGTTTTTCACGTGCTGCCTGAACCACAATAAGTACTCCGCGTCAATCAAAGGGCACCCATCGACTATGAGGGTGTGAATCTGGGCGAACGCGGTATCTCCATCCGTCGCGCCTTCGCTGGGCGATCTGCGTGCTTTCACGATACGTGATAGAGGCCCGGCGCGCACGTCAGGGCACTGTGACAAGTCGACATATTGAAGAGACGGACATGCCGTCTCTAGAACATCGAGAACAGGGTCCGCGATTTTGTCAAGGTACTGGAACACAAGTGTCTCAAGGCCTGCAGATGATTTCAGGAGTGCTATCAACGGTGCGGGCGTGAGGACGCATGAGACGATGTGAAGGCGGGTGATGTGGCTGCAGAGCGTCGTCAGTACGGGGTCAATTGACCGGCTTGATGATTTCAAAGTCAGATCCTGTAAGGAAGGAGCGACGAAATGATCAAAAATATTCAATGCGGCCGGACGGCAGTGGATGCAGAGCTTGTTAAGGCGTTCCAGACGAACTGGGGGCATATCATCTTCGACCCTGTCGCGGAAGGATGTATCGAGCTCCATTGTCTCCAAATTCGGATTTTGGGCAAGAAATGATATAAGAGCGTCGCCCTCGTGAAAGAATGGAGTCGCCCGAATGGCTAGGATGGAAAGCTGGGTTGGCGGTGACGTTATATGTCCGGTGCCAAAATTTACATCCTCAAGCACAAGGCGCTTCAAGTTCGACTTCGGGCGGAAGAGCGAGTCTGGGGGCTGACGTTGATCACAAATTTCCACGTCCTCCCACTGCTGAACCACATGGCCCAAACCCCAAATTTCCAGCTGCGACGCTAGGTCGAAGCCCTCAAGTTTGCATACTCTCAGACAGTCCCATTGCATGCCATCCCGTAGGTTCTCCATTTTCCACCCTGGCACACTCTGCAGCGGCCTGAGAAGACGAAGCTCTCGTATCCTACCCTTGGAGCGTTCAAGCCATACTTTTGTCTTGCGAATCGGATTTCGGTGCGTCAGCACAAGGGTGCGCCATAGGGCGGGGGCACTGCGTGCCACATCGCGCCAGGATATACACACCGCCGAGATGGTGAGGACAAGAGTCGCGTCGTAGGATACGACGAGGTCGAAAATGTCGACCATGAGCTCGATGGGTATCTTGCCGAGGTGATACGCGACGCGTCGCCTGCGTTCTAGAACGACTTCCTTCAGAGAAGCGACTTGGGCGCGCCGTTTCGTGTCTTCTGGCTTGATACGTGCAAGAGCCATGTCTGCCATGCTGATGGACTGGTCGAGCTTGCGCATGTCGTGGAATATGTGGGCAGCGCGTAAATAACCCTGCCACCGTGTAGGTGCGAGGTCGATGACCTTTTTAGCGTCGCGAAGAGCAGCAATAGGATTGCTGAGCTTGTCATATGCGGCAGCTCTGGAGTCAAAAATGAGAAATTGCTGGTCGCCGCCGTTGTCGATGGCCTGGAAGGAGGTTTGAACGCGTCGTTTGTGTCTGGAGCTGGACACATACCTCCGTGAATGATTGTACAGCGTCTTGGTATTTCGACTTTTTGAAGTGTGCGACGCCGCTTTCGAAATAGGTTTGCCAGCTAGTGGTCATGGTGCAAACTCAGTGCAAACGAGGAAGATGGTGGTTGCAGTTAAAGGAGCAGCACGTGTTCAGTTCACAACCTAAATATTCTAGACCATTCATTTCAGTATTTCTTCACATATTCATCCTTAAATAAAATAATGCCCACAGCGCGCTTCAGCTTTCAATATTAAGTATAGCTATCGAACCTTCGCCAACGTTCTATCGAGCTGCCATGGGTGATCACTACCATTTTTGGATACAGCGCTTCTGCAAAAGCAGTGGCGGCGCCTACAGCCTTTCTTTGCTGTGCTCTTTTCCATCCACTACCATCCATTCCTATCTCTGCTATTACCATCGTACTTACCGACGATAGCCATGCCTCTCAATTACTCCAAGTGGGATCAGCTCGAGGTGGGACATCACGCTGTGAATTCCATTAAAGATACTCATCCGTCTTTTTCCCAGCTTTCTGATGATTCTGATATCGAGGGACACCCCAATGTAGATAAGAAGTCCCTGATACGGTGCGTTTTATGGGTCGGCGCGTCGTTTGTCATCTGAATGGCCCAATGTTAGTTGGAAACAACGGGACATCCACGAGAAACGAGAGAAAAGAAGACACCAGATCGCCTTCCTGCAAAGCCAAATTGCCATGAACAAAGTCCTTCTTCCTCGCATCGAAGAAATTCATGCCAAACTCATTTCGTCATCGACATCGTCCCCCTCTGCGTACTTCAATGCATTGGTGGAAAAGCTTGAAAAGGATCCGTCCAATGAAGGCCCCCCGGGAGCCGATACCTCGAACAGTGAGATGACCTACGATGGCATGATCTTGTCCTTGTTGAATCAAGTCGCGAATGAGGCCAAGAATGCCTTGAAAGACTCGAGTATTGTGGAGAGTGAGAAAGAGGAGAAACTGGTCAAGGGGCTCTCTGATGGCGTCTTTCGTCATATCAACGGGTTGAATGAAACCATCCAGAAGGAGGAGAAGGAACTCGAGGAAGAGGAAAAAGAACAGAAGAAACACATCACCATGGATGACCTCCATGACGGCTTTGACACTCATGTGCGATATTTCACCTGTTTGCCTTGAGACGGGTGAAGCTGATGACCTCTACAGTACGTTCCCCCAAAGCCCGTTCCGACATCCGTTCCCACTACAAAGATCGGGAATCCAAAGAAGACAGCAACAACGACAGAATTTGAAACCCTGAACCCTCAGGCATCAAGTTCTGTCCCGACTCCACCTGCTGACGATCCTGAGGATCCCGAAGAGGAGGGAGAATCCGTGCCGGACATGACACTTTCCCTCGAGGAATTTTCCAAGCTGCCTCTTTTCGCTTATGAGCGCTCCTTCAGGTTCATCCAGGACCATCCAGACGTTATTGTGGAAGGTGCCTCTGACGCGCTCCTCGTTGCCGCTTTCAGGGCCCAGAATGGCGCTAACCCGAAATACGCCAAGCAATGCGTGCACCAGAGTCTTCTTCTGCAATATTGCGAGAAGCTGGGAAAGGATGGAGTTCGCGTATTCTTCAAGAAGTGTGTTAATATCTCTTAGCACCGTACGTTGATACTGATCTCATTTCAGAATGATTTCCGGAGACAAACGTGCTGAGAAGGTTTTCGTTGAGGATGTCGAGAAGACCTATGCCCTTCTCAAGCATAGGGTCAAAATCAGCAACGAAGAGGAGGCCGCTGTTGGTGGGCGGGAACAAATACAGCTTGTTCCCGAGAGTGGCGACCAGTCGATCTCGTTCAACGTTCCCGACGGTCCTCCTCCTGAGGAGCTCGTGTACGAGGGACCTGATGCCGAGTCAATTGACATTGAAGAGGTTCGGAAGGCCCTGCAGCTTCGATGGGATGTGTTCCAGTCGTTCCCGAAGAAATTGCAAGATGCGCTGAAGGAGAACTCTCTGAATCGTGTAAACAAGGTCCTCGGAGATATGGAGATTCCTGAAGCAGAAGCCGTCGTCCAGCAGTTGGATATTGCGGGTATCTTAAACTTCGCAGACGGGGGAAGTATCCGGGACGAGACTGGGAAAAGCGGTCCCACTACTGCTGATTTGGCTGATTAATTCTGGGGGGGAAAGGGGAAGTATATCTGCTTATATGTATTCTACCATTGTCCGTTGTGCTCTGCCTGCGTATATCTCAATGCTATCTTTACAAAGTACAAAGTCCTTCAAGGAACCCGTGACTTCGCGACCACGTCCAAATCGGTCGAATATCGGGCCCAAAATGGTAATGCGAGCCACGGGAACAAACATATGCAAAGAATATAAAGCGTCGACGACGACTCTTCCGCAACTTGCTCTTTTACGACCACCTGCTCTGTCTCTCACTTCATCTCCACTGCTCACCTCACTGTTCTTCGTTTTTATTGTCCATTGCACAACTGTATCTATCTGTGAAGGATTTCCCACCTGTACCAAGCATCCTGTATCCTTATAGCATGTAAGCGCCACAGTTCTCATGTTTTCGTAGACCCCTGTATCCGCGTCTGTTGTCTTCATTGAAATCATAATTCTCCTTGACTAGCGCTTAAGACTCGTTAAATTTGTATCGCTTCGCAAGAATTCGTTGCCTGAGTCTACAACATTCCTAAACATGGCCGAGGACGACTTTGACATTTACGGAGAGGAACAACGGGGTGTCGAGAATGTGGTACGTCGTCACTGAGTTCCGAATATGCACTGAACGCGAACTGGCTTCTTGAAGAACCAAGACGAAAAGCTGTTGATGTCCTCGCCCGATCCGAAGACGGGTGAAAAACGACAGAGGGAGGACGACTCACTCGAAGAACATCAGAGTCAACCTCCTGCATCGCGGCCCAACGTCCAGAACGGTAGCGGCGCGACTGGAGGTGGGGGGAATGGCATGAACGACGCGCTGTATCTTAGCGACTTGCAATGGGTGCGCCTGTGTATTCGCGTTACGTCCACAGCATACTGAAGCCTTGTACAGTGGACTACCGACGAAGACCTTCGGCAAATTGCATTGAATGTCGGAGTCTCTCTGGATCACAAGGATATCACCTTTTCTGAACATAAAGTTAATGGGAAGAGTAAAGGGTGCGCTACGTGTTCTTTTTGTCCATTTTGTCGAATTTTGAGCGCATACATTCACTAGACTTGCTTATGTGGAATGCGGAAACTTTGACAGCGCCGCTGTTATAAAGAACTGGTTTGACAACAAGTGCGTGTATGTTTCCTGTCCACACTAGGCCCATGTAACTGACTACCAAGTCAGTGACTTCCAAAACCGTCGGGTAACCGCCACCTTAGGATCGTCGAGTAACGGCAATCCCTATCGTACACTCCCCAAAGGTACGCCACACGGTTATCCTTGGCGCTTAAAATTGACTGGCCTGCAGAGCCTCCTCCGCGTGACAACCGCATTCCGCAACAGCAACAACAGCAGACTGCTGGGGGCGTTGGTGTTGGCGCCGGCCGTGGTGGCAACGCGAACTTCCGCGGGGGCATGATGAACGGCGGTGCCATGCGTGGCGGCATGACGGGCGGAATGATGCGCGGTGGAATGCCCAACATGGGCATGGCGAACATGGGCATGACGAACATGAACATGGGCATGGGAGGTGGCTACATGGGTGGTGGATTTGGCGGTCGCGGAGGCAACATGATGCCTCGCGGTGGAGGCATGATGCGAGGCATGATGGGCGGTATGGGTACGAGTTTCTAGCTTTCCCTTAGATTATGTATTGCTCGTTGTCGTGCTTACTGTCCTGCTTTGTGCTTTTGTTTTTGTTGTATCAGGTATGGGAATGATGAATAACCACCAACGTGGGGGAGGCCCTGGCGCCGTCGGTCACATCAATCCAGCGTTCATGCAAGGCAACATTCCGGATGGGCCGAGGAAAAGGGCAAGACTGGACGGATAGCAAGGTGTCGCGTATTGTGGGTCGTGATGCATCTACCGGGCTTTTTGTTTCTCACGTATTGGTGCTTTGACTGCTATTGTTCTTTACATTATCTGCTTGCTGTCCTCGTCATGCATAGGTACCTTATATTTAAACCAGTAATACATCGATTACTTTTCTCAAATATGCGGCTTTAGAGGATATATAAAAAATCCAAAATGGCACATGCCCTTTGATAGCTGAAGCTAACGATAACGGAAATCAGGCACCCGCCGACCCAAACATGTCTGACTGCTAGTACTAGAAGTGGAGTTTCACGTCCTGAAAATATTCTTCAATTTGGCAAAACCTAATCAGGTGACCGCGATAAGTGTCCTCATCATTTGACAATGAAAGGAAATTACAGATATACATTACTGATGCCAAGCGCCACAAGATGAAAAGAGCCTTCGGGCTATATCCCCTGTCCAACAATACCCGGAGGTCCAAATAAGAACCTAACAGTTCCTTCATTCTTCCCTAGCGCCTCTGATGCGTCGTCGATACCATTAGGGTCAAGGCTATAACGATATCGAGGGTGGTGCTCTGACTCCCTTAGGTGAATTTTCAACCGTAGCAGCTGATCAGCATTGTAGGGAAGCGGTTCTACGGCTTGGGCGGTAGAAGATAAGTGCTGATTCCGAGGTGACGGATGAGGTGATGGAGAGGAAGGAGTACGGGGAGAGGTGTTGGCAGAAGGGCTTTGGGCGGCTTGAATCAGAAGATCCAGCATTTCGTGGGCGATAACTGGGGAGGCATCAGTTGAGCAAGGAAGAGCAGTCACCGTAGAGCAAACTGACCATCCAAGTCTTCAACGTGCGTCTGAAATCGGCGCTCCCAGTCTCCGTGCCGATGGAGTTGGTCTCGTAAGTCGTGCGCGCTTGATGAATCTGGTTCTTGGCGAGGAGATTCGGGCTGTTCCCAGGATAGTAAGAGGGAAGCGAGGTAGATGCTTGAGAGTGCTACTGTGACTGGTGTATATTGGATAGGAACAAGCGTTCTGTGGCTGTAGAAAACTTTAGATGGTAGGGTCAACAGGAAAACGAGTGGCAGAGCACCTGTCGACGGCTAAGCGCCAAGCCAGCTTTATTATCTGTTTTTTGGCTGTTCATGTATGATCAATATGCATGCGAACAGTCAGAAAGTCGACTACAACCTCCGAGAGCCCTTCCTATCTTGATGACATAGGGAAATGGCATTCTGGATGTGAAGTTGAAGCAGATGGTTTCTAGCATAAGCCGTTCGATTGCGAGCAGTCGTTGTCGGTCATGCTCCACGATCTTAGTCGTGATTGAGAAGAAGTGACGTGAGATGGGGTAAAGGCTCACCGCTGGGTCCATTGTGTCGAGGTCCACCTCTCCAGCAGGGTTCTTCGATTTGGCGACCAGGTCGGGGAAGCGAAGAGCGTAGGACACAGCTAGCAATTCCCGAGGTTTCTTCAAGGTGTCATGCATCTTAGTGGAGACGTATAGTGCGGCCAAGCAGACATCCTACGAGAAAGAGATGAGCGGCATGTCATTTAGTGTTTTCAGTGGAAATCTCTTGCATGATAATTGAAGTCTTTCCGAGGAAAGAAGAGGTGAAATCGATGGTAAAGATTCTGCGCGGTCGCGACTGTTCTCCTAGGGCTAGAGACGAATATATATGTAAGTGACACCGACACTGACGGTTCTTGAGAACATACAAGCCCATCCGTGCGCCCAAGGCTTCGAGAAACCCACAAGCAGTTTGTCTTACTTTGTCTTCTTGGGTGACACTGAGCTTGCCTTTTTGCTTTTCTGAAAGGATTTGGATTTCATCAGAGGTGAAATAAGGACGATAATATTTGGAGCGCGAGGCGGGAAACTGAGAGGGAGATTGGGCACGAGAATGGTCCATTGTTGAAAGGGAAATGCAATTTGTCTACATAGTCTAGTATTTGATCGAGGCGCGGAGGGTGGGGGGATGCGCGGAAATTGAAAATAGTGATGGCCGGAATCCGGCATTCTGGATGCGTGTATTCAAACTTGGAATCTACTCTCACCAATCAACTGCTACTCCAAGCTCAAGCTCGCAGAGTGTCGATTCCGTCGAAGATTTCTGTCTGCATTAGAGAAAATGTTTTCTTCTCGCCTTTTTGATGATATGTGTCCCGTCATGCGAGGAGGGAAAGGCTCACGAGCACATTAATTTCGATGGCCGCGCACCCTTCATATATCGGTTGCGAGTCGGCTTCAGCTGGTTGTAGATGCACCATGTAAGGCAGGCTTTGAAACTATAGGCACTTTTCTCCTTGCACTATTCACTGAATCCGAGGGAAAATATGTACAGCATCCTTGCATCTCCGCTTTCGTTTGCGTTGGCACTCAAGTGGCCGGTATTGTCAATCTTCTGTACCGGAATGAGCCTCGGAAGGTACATATGATAAATCATTGTGAAATGAGGGAGAATTAGGTGCTTTAAAGTATTCAGATAAAGAGAGGTTGTCTATTTGGGACGCGGTCATGATGGTGTGCCCGCCATGCCGTTTTGGCCATCACATAAGTTTTCAAGTAGCGCTCGCTCCCCCCATCTATAATTCCAGACTCTACATCCCTTTTCATACGGATCGTTGAGTCTGGTCTATGAGGCTGCAATTTGTCATCTCGTCTCATCATTACACGGCACGGTACCATCAGGACAAGGATACAGGTTACTGCACTATGAAACCCAATCCTCACCCCCGGGCCCCATCTAGTAGTCAACCCCCAAGCGGCCAAGCCCACGACCGAGACCGAACCATCCAGGCTGTGGTAGAAAACTTGAAGACCTATAGACGGGAAACCCGAAATCAACGATTCCCCCCATGCTAACCCCGCCAGAATGGAATCGCGGCGCACATCATTTGGCTTTCTCTTCCCGACATCAATGTTATCCAAAACCTAATAGACCGTAATATATATGGTCGCTCCGCAATGTTTTCTCGAGCGCCGACCATGAGTTCTTCATGCAAATGCTCGAACGTCCGGACGACGCAGGTTGTGTAAGTTGCTTCTCTCTCCTCGTCTGCAAGCATGACTCTACCTGTTCTAATTCCAGCAACGAGGACAAGGCAATATCTTGTTCCTTCGGAAGTATAGCAATAACAGTGAAGTCTGAAATGGAGACACAGCCTACAGATGTCCTACTTCACGTTGCCTGGAAATGTGTCGTAACAATGCCAAACGGGTAACGTGTTTTGAACCAGCCCATAGTGCAAAAAAATGACCATATATATGTAGCAGATATGATAGACCAATGGCAGACCTCTCCGGTGGTTATACTAGAATATACGTCATCTCGGAACCGTTCACTTGACTCGTCTCTTGTCAGCTCGGACCCGCGACGGGTGTAAATGTGCCTATATAGTCACAGAATCAGAATTAGAAACATTGTCGAGGGCCCAACTCTTGTAGTTGAACTCCCATGGCTTTCCAGAATCGACAACTCCTCGCTCGTCTCCAACATGACCTCACAGAGCTCTACGACACACCGTACCCTGGCGTGGCCTTCTTCACTGATGATGCCAACATGCGCCAGCTGTGTCTCATCCTCACTCCTCCAAGCGGTCCCTGGAAGGATCTCTCCACTTTGACGTAGAGCTACCTGATGACTGGGTAAGTCTGTTTTCAACTCTGGCGGCCGTTTCTCAACGTCTTCGTTGCAGCCATCTTCTCCTCCGAGCATCATGACCAGCGTGAACGGCATTCAACACCCGAATCTTTACTCGTCATCCATTTGCTGCGATCTTCTTAAGAAAGATTCGTATGGAGGAGATGGTTATACTGGAGGGTTTGTGCCTCATAATCTCTCGCCCACTCATTTAATCATGTCCCATAGCTATTCCCCAGCTTTGACGCTCCGTGGCCTTTTCCTCCAATTCTTGACATTCTTCTCCAGTAAAAAGGTAAGTTTATACAATACCCTACTCATAATCTATCTGAACAAGTCCCAAAGGTCGAACAAGACTACGGAGATGCCATCGAAATTGGCGACTTCATTGTCGCGAAGTACTATCGGGAGAAGGACGTGGCTCGACGCGTCGCCAACTTTGCTTTGCCTGAGAATTGCCAGTATTGCGATAATTGCTATGAAGGGTATGAAGGCTTTCGTCCAGGCAATCTCGAATCGTCGAGTAAAATGGAACAGGAGTGGGCGGCTGACCCTTCCCCAGAGGTCATCATGGGTGTCTATGCCACTGAGGATCAAATGGTCACACACAAAACAAAAGGCGAAGGATATCCTGATCCCATGCGTATCCACTCGATGGAATATCTGAATCCCAAATGGGGCCAAACCCTCAAGGCGATTTCCAGTTGGACCTGCCGAAAATGCCCATACGGTTCAGCCGCCTTTCCCCACTACCTGCCGCCTGCACTGAGATCTATGACCCAAGATGTCGACGAGTCTTCGCCATTGCTCGTTCATCCGGCCACATGTGTCCTCGAGAACATCCCTGACGATATTTTCTTCACGCTCGCTGCCTTCCTCCCCTCTGAAACAGTCCTAGTCTTTTCAGAAGCTTATCCTCGCTTCCGCACTATTATGGAAGCAGCACACGAGCTCCTTCGGCGTGAGCTACAGTGCTTTTTCTTGAGGACACCCCTCACCAGTTCCATTCTGGGCATCGGTGTTGCTTGTGATCCCCGTCGGCGTACTTTAACATCTGATTTCGACTGGCTAAGCGAGGAAGCGTTCCAGAAATTTGGTGTCAGAAAGAGCATTCAGAAACGGGCGTTCCAGTATTTTCTTCCTCTGGCGTTTAGTCGTCCGCACTTCTTGCGGGCTCGGGAGAAGATTTGGAGTGCATTGCTGGTCATGTACAAGGAGATGCAGCAAGCAGACTGCGCATCACTTCAGCGGACGCAGGGAGTCTCATTATCTCGACAATCTGAAGGACTTAATGTGTCGCCATCTGAACTCCTTTCGGTCATCTACAGGATGATGAACAACATTGTCGTGGCGCTCATGAAGTCTTGTGACGACGTCCTGACTACTCATAACGGTGCTTCATCGACAGCGACTCTCCTCCACGCATCCGAGAAGGCTGTCTATTCATACTGTCACCTCTTCCATCTCCTCTTATGTCTCTCCCGTTCAAATCCTAATATTCATCGGGACGCCTCAAAGAAAATTACAGATTTTATCGCTCAGCCAGGTGCTCGTATCAAGGCCCGCATTCCTGACCTCGGCGAGTTCATCGTGCTTGTGACACTTGTCCTTGTTTTCAAAAGAGGCGACGTTGCGTGGCACATCCTCAACGGTCCCTTCCTCGAGGAAGCCATTGTGCGCAATGTACGGTGGGTTCTCGTGGACCATCCCGAGCTCGAGGTAATGGAAGAGGGCAGGAGCGATCATCGTCTGAACACAACGTTCAACTACTCCAAGACTAGTCTGCGACTGATGATGTTCCAGATCACGTTCCTAACGATATTTGTCGAGACT
Source organism: Armillaria gallica (assembly GCA_037576215.1). Taxonomy (NCBI): domain Eukaryota; kingdom Fungi; phylum Basidiomycota; class Agaricomycetes; order Agaricales; family Physalacriaceae; genus Armillaria; species Armillaria gallica. Next base: position 852,329 of record JBANDB010000010.1, read on the forward strand.
TATTCTTCGGATCTGGGGCGTTTGGATGACAACTACGGGTTTGCGGAAAAGGAAATTCCAGAGAGGACGCTCAAAGCGATAAAGGACATATACAAGGTCGGAGACTGGCCTACATTTTTTGAGAAGGTTCAGTATGTGCGAGGGCAGTCGTTTGATCAGGAGAAGCTCTCTCAGTTATTGAGAGACGCGGTGAAGGCCAGTGCTGAGCGTGGGTATCACAAGCCTGCGAATGCACGGAACCAAAACAACGCGTCGAGTTCCAGGAACCAAGGGGATGGGAGGCGGACAACGAGGGGACGTAGTTACAGGAGATAAGATGTTTGTTACAATGTAACGGCCTATTTCTGAACAAGTCCTTATGCTGTACGATAACACAGGGTTTCCAACGGCATCTTTCGGCAATTTAATAGAGCACGTTCAGCACAGCCACATATTGATGTTCATTACCGGACACGCCAAGGAAGATCCACCTTTCTTCTGTTCCACCTCCTCCGAACACTCAGACAGCCATGAAGGATACTCCGTCTTGTCGCATTCTAACCGTATCTCCCTCGCTGGATGTGTCGGTGAACCTTGTACAACGTCAGTGAACATCAACATGATCGGATACTGAACCGCTAACCGAGCCAACCCCCAGAGATTCAAAGATTGTCTCAACCACCGTCATCATCTGATAGTTCCACGTCGTTGGATGTGACCAACGAAACCGAAAAACGTCTGCCATGGACAATTTCGAATAAATATTACACTGCTGAGGTCCATTTCCTGGCTCGACAGATTAAGGGCCTTGCACCCTACCATCTGCAGGGTATTCCCGCGTTGATATTTGTCTGGGAGAAAGGGGAGGTTCGTATTGAGATTTTTGTTCCAATTATTTCTTTCTAACCCTATATATTCTTAGACTTACAAGCACCATATCCATCGACTCTCTAAAGACCTCGGTGGCTCAGAACCGGAGGTTTCTTTGGCTGTACGTGTTTCGGCCTCGACAACGCCTTCCGATGAAGATAAGGAAGACGAAGACGAAGCGTTAGAAGATGCTAATGCCGTGGATGAATTTCTCTCGTCTCATGGCTTCGAGTTCGTTGACGCCTCTGGCGGAGAACAGGTTGAGGAATTTGAAGGCATTTCGAACGGTTTGTCTTCTGTTTCATCTGGTAGACGTATTTAACTTGGGGACGCAGGTATACCCTCTCTTCCTCGTGTTCTTGATGCTTTGAGCACCATTATGTGGCCTTCCATGCAAACATCTCAAAAATCTACGCGTATCGCCACTCGGAGTCGGCAAGGCAACGATGCGTTCCTCGACTGGGCGCAATTGTCGTTTGACAACTCTCTTGACGAAGACAGCCTAGTCACCCCCACTCCTGGCCAGCAAAGTGATCATCAGACGAGACTTCACAAGGAGATGAACGAGCTTGCAAAGTGGCTTCAGGAAGATGGCGAAGAACACGCGAAAGATAATGATGACCCTTGGAAAATTACAGGTGTCATCACATCCCCGACAGCAATCGACGACGACGACGTGTGGGGATCTAGAGAAAAATCTACTGTTAAAACGGGTGCTGTGGACGCGTTTGATGATGATTTCTCTGTCTTCGTGTCTGCTCCCGCGGAGACAGAAACTCGACAACGGTACACAATCGAGACAGCGAACAAAGTGTCTTTCGACACGTCCTTTGATTCGTCTTTTGATTTTGACCGACTTGGTCCGTCACCACTGGGCATGACGTATCATGCATTAGGTAGCGGGTCCGACTTGGGTGACCCTCAAGAGTCGGGGATTCCACATCCCGATACACCGGAGAGCGACGAAGGCGAAGAAGAAGAAGATTTGCCCTCCCAAGACGAAATCAAGGAGAGTGCCCAACGGATTTTTGGCGCCCAAGGAGGACCATCGAGCTCTGACGATTTCGAGCTTGCACCCTTTGACATCGGCCAGGTTATGAACGCTCTCCAGGGGATGAAAGCTGAGATCGCGGATATGGAGGAAGAGAGTGAGAGGCGGAAGGCTGCGGCTAGGATTGCGCTTGGTTTGGTTTATGGGTTGGAGAGAGATGCACAGGTGGAGGAGGATTTTGATCTCCATCCCGAAATGGGAGAATAGATTGTTCTTTCCTTCAATCTGTCGTCAAAATGTACTGTGTATATTGTAGTAGTGTATATATCCAGACGGAAGAAGTCAATAAATGCAATCACATCAGTTGGATGATGGAAATGTGATAAGCTCATTTTTTTTTACAGGAAACGAGAGTATGTCAAAGAGGATATCTGTGCTCAAGTCCTATCCGCGTCATTCCTACTCGTCAGGAAATTCAAGAAGTCATATTATGAATAAAACAGTGAAACTAATGATGTAGTTTGCATTCCAGGTATGATTACTGCCGTTTGCACATGAGCTTGCTACACAGTTGTATATCCACATGTCCTCTCTAAAGGCTCACCGTCTTTAGTCGTCTCGTTATTACGGACAGCTATGCATTAATGCAGCAGCATCGAGAAGGCTGATATTTCGTATGATCTCATCTATGCTGTCGAAGATACCAAGCAATATTGATAAGGGATGAGTGGGGTTTTACAGACTTTTCCGAAAGAAAATGATGGTCTTCCTTTGTAAATTGTTTTCGCTGAGAGCCGGCGGGTCTGTTCCAACGCAGAGCCCGACCCTACTATATTAGAGCACAGTCACATGTTTCATGTATGAGAGTATCTTCAACTACTATTTGGCAAATCTGAAGAAACAAATTTTCTTGCATTGTGGGAAATGATCGAGAGGAACTTGTCCGTGAGAACTGATGAGAATGCTGTGCAGCTCATTTGCCCTGGCTTGGTAATGGCTTCGGATGACCACGTCCGCCATTTCCGTCATCTGCGAGAACGTCTTTATTCTTTTCCTCAATGCTATCGAGTCCGACGACGTCAAACTGGCTTCGGACGTCCCCTCTTGAAATCCTCATAACGCGCTCCTGCGAACCCTCATTACAAGAACCGAACTATGCTCTCCATATCGAGGTCGCCAATTATATCAATAACAAGAAGGCCAATACGTGCGTATCGTTTGTCGATGATAATTTTGGTGAACGGCTGATTGGTTTCTTGAAGGCCCCGGGAAGCAGCGATGCTTACAGCGCGCCTCGCGAACAACCGCAATCCACATATTGCTATTCTCGCTCTCGCCCTGCTAGATACTCTCGTACAATCATGCGGATACCCTTTTCACCTCCAAATATCCACCAAGGAGTTCTTAAATGAGCTCGTGCGTCGATTTCCTGAGCGACCACCTCCGTTCCCTGGCCCAGTCATGTCTCGGATTCTTGAGCTCCTGCACTCGTGGAAAGAGGGTATCTGTGTCGAATCGAGGTGGAAGGATGACCTAGGAAATATCCGGGATATGCATAGGCTCTTAACATTTAAGGGTTACCGATTTCGAGATCTGCCTCAGCAGGCATCTTCTTTAGCTACGGCAGCGGTGCGTCTTACTGATCTCTGACATTCTACCATCGTTGATGATATATCAGAATCTCAAAACCGCCGAGGAGCTCGAGGAGGAGGATAGAGAGGCGCAGTCGGCCAAGTTGCAGGAACTGATTCGTAGAGGGACGCCCAGAGATCTTGCCGCTGCCCAGGAGCTCATGAAGGCCCTCGCGGGGGCAAATCCCGATGCTAAGCCGGATTACAAGACGCAGGCTTTGTCTGATCTCAATAAGCTTGAGTCAAAGGTGATTTTACTGAATGAGATGCTGGATAATGTGGATACGGCGAGGGGAGAAAGGATCGTCTCTGGCGATGTGTACGAGGTAGGGTTTGCGTCCTTTTCTTCTACCGATTCTTCTTGACACGAGAATGCAGCAAGTAGCTTCGATACTAAGCGCTGCTAGACCGAAAATACAGAAATGGATATCGGATGCAGAGACCCATGATCCTGAATCCTTGGGTTCGTTAACCTTTCGATCTTCTGTGACCCCGTTAACCATTACCTTCAGATACATTCCTACAAATGAATGATCAAATAAACACCGCATTGGACCGTTATGAAGCCTATAAAAAGGGTGACTACGCCACTGCCGCCAACCCCATACCCACCGAACTGTCTTCTGCCCGTAACGATCTCTCTCTGATTGACTTGGACGACTCTACACCATCAAGCAGTAGCGCCCCAACGGTATCCGGTCCAGACGACCTTGCTGGGCTCTTCGGCTCCCTCCAACCTCAATCTCAACCTCAACCTTTCGCTCAGCAATTCAATGCGAATCTCACCGCGACACCTACGTACGCTCCATCTCCCATGGGAATTAGTGGCGCCGGTTCCTTCAACCCGCTATTAAGGCCCACTTCGATGTCACCTCCTGTACCTTCTACTACTCCGCCTGCTTCCATCATGCTACCTTCCACGCCTGGGACAGGTTCGCCGTCTGCCCCGAGTTACAATAGGAATGGTTCGACGGGGATGGGGCTGGGACAGGGGCTTGGGATTTCGCATCCTGCACCTCAACAGATGTTTGCCTCGCAACAGTCGTCCTTTAGCCCGCCACAACAGTCGTTCAGCCCACCGCAGCAGTCGTTCAGCCCACCACAGCAATCGTTTACTCCAATACAAGGTAGCATGCAGACATTCCAAGCCTCCCCATATCAACAACAGCAATTCCAGCAGCCGTCACAGTCTCATCAACAACCGCCGCCGCAACAACAGCAAAGCAACCAGACCCAGGGGAAAGATCCTTTTGATGATCTTGTTGGATTGTTTTAGTCTTTTATGTCATGGCGGGATAACAGAGCTATGGTACTATTGTAATACTGTCGGCGGTTTCTTTTGCTTATGGAACTGCATTGAAAGTGTACCGGGATTGAGCAATAAGAGTGTACACATTGTCACTGGCACTGAGCGTACCGGCTAAGTAGCACCTTTTATCACGCTCTTGTTGCCGGAGGTATTTATATCCCTCCCCGCATCCGGAGCTTGTCCACCATCTTAGTCTCTCTTCATTATACCTTGTTCGCTGTCCTCACAGCTTGCCCTTCATTGCCTTGAATATGATTACCACGGCTGTAACGAAGATACTAGGAATCAACGTGTATGTCGGAGCCGTTGTCAGTAACCGTATCACGGACTAATATCAGTATCACAGTCCTATAGTGCAAGGCGGTATGCAATGGTGAATAATTACACTGGATGTATCCGGTTGCACAGCCTGTAATAACATATTTTCAGGGTGGGCGTTCCTCAGCTGGCCGCAGCCGTATCAGAGGCAGGCGGCCTTGGTGAGTGCGGTCAGTGCCATATGTTGAATATCAACTTAGTATCCCCTTTGCCTAGGAATTCTCACTGCGCTTACGCAACCGAACCCTGATGCTCTACGCGCTGCCATTAGGCAAACGCGTAAACTCACGTCCAAGCCATTTGGCGTGAACATCACGCTGTTGCCCAGTATAAACCCGCCGGACTATGAAGGTTACGCAAGAGCCGCCGTGTCCGAAGGCGTTCGTATTTTTGAAACGGCGGGAAACAACCGTACGTTTGAAGGTTTCGCCGGCGGGTATCACTTTGTGAATTAGGTTCTTTCTCCCTTACTTAGCCGGACCCTTGATCAAATTCTTCAAATCTGAGGACTGCGTCGTGCTTCACAAGTGTACGACCATACGGCATGCCAAGGTTCGTGATTCTACGCAACCCACTGTCAAATCCGTTGATGGACATGCAAAACGGCAGAGTGCGCAAAAGATGGGTGTTGATATACTAAGTATTGACGGGTTCGAATGTATGTTTCCTTGTGATGGATGTTTGTCTGAGATTGAAAACTATTTCCAGGTGCTGGCCATCCGGGGGAAGAGGACATTGGCGGCTTGGTATTGGTCAGATATAATTTCAGTGTTGTCTTAACCCTTGTTCTCACGAGCCTCTGACCCCGCCCAGCTCGCGAAGGCGGCAAAGGAGCTGACAGTTCCATATATCGCATCCGGTGGCATTGCTGACGGGCGAGGTCTCGCTGCAGCCCTGGCTCTTGGTGCTTCGGTAAGTGATTTACGTCCTTATTAAATAAGAGAAATAATTAATCGGGTGATTCCAGGGCGTTAACATGGGCACTCGCTTCATGTGCACGGTCGAAAGGTCGGTAATTTTCCTAAAATTCATTCCCAAGAACATGGCGAATAACTACCGGTCTTCCAGTCCGATCCACCCCAGTATCAAGGACAAGATCGTCGCCTCGAAGGAGACAGACACCGTCCATATTTTTCGTACGCTGCGCAACACTGCCAGGGTCTTCAAGAACAAGATCTCAATGGAAGTGGTGGCTTTAGAGCGGCGTCCTGGAGGCGCGAAGTTCGAAGACATTAGAGATCTGGTTTCAGGACAGAGGGGTAAGATGGTCTATGAGAATGGGGACCCAGATTATGGTATATGGAGTGCGGGTGTCACTGTAGGACTTATCGACGATATTCCCACCTGCAAAACTCTCCTCGACAGGATGGCAACGGAGGCAGAGGGGATCATTGGGGGCTTGAATGCCGCGGTTACACGAGCCAAGTTGTAGGGCTTGATAATATAGTGTCTAAATGTCCTTCAGATGTAAGATATGCACAGGATTCGGATCTCTCGTGTAAGCCTGGAGTCTGGACCACTACAGTGTGCTTCCCTTCGTCCCTGCGTAGCTGGCACCTTCGTCTCGTACAGGCTCCGAGATCTGCGCGGTTTTGTCACCCTCTTTTCTCAGCGTCTCCAGCACCCTTGAGACGAATTTGCAGTGCGAGGCATAATTTATCGACGACGTGTCGAGAGCGTCTCTATTGGCCGGCCCGATCATCGTCGAGGAAAGGTAAAACATGCGAGGAAAACCGTACCGTATAATTCCCTTGTTGTCTATCACAAAAGTGACTCGTAGGTCAGCCAGACCCCATAACCCTCGGCCTACATGATATGCCCGACGTGCTTCTCCCTTTTCATCACTGAGAACGGGGTACTGAAATGGTTCGTGTCATCAACGACAACCTCGGCATCTTCTTCACTCACGGTCAGATTTTGTTTCTCAACAAATAGCTTCTGTCTCCACACTGGATCTGGGCTGATGCCGATGACCTGTACCTTGTCGGATTGGAATTCTGGTCGTTCTACAGCAGGGGGGAGGAGGTTAATGAAATGTTTGCTTCAAAGAGGAGGGGGGGCGGTCTTGCCTGCTATCGCGTCCCTAAACTGGCACGCCTGTTTTGTGCACCCCCAAGTCCCTGATCTTGGGTAGAAAAATATGGCCGTGGTGACGTCGTTTTCTCCAGGTTTGAGGGAGTACGGCTCGCCTGTATAGTTCGGGAGCGTCAAGTGTGGTGCGGGCTGCCCAATGAGAGCTTGATGGGCCATGGTGAGGAAGATGGAAGGAAAGAATAAGTCGAGACGACGAGGGATTTATTCCTGTGCTGTCCTGTCATATATATGTACTTATATATATATTTATGTTCTTCCGAGTGGGAAAGCGATGCGAACACAAACTAAACGCAATGCGGTTATGGTTAGTTCACAGAAGGTTCGACGGCTTCGATTCTGCCTTCCGCGGTCTGGTCCCCCACTTGTGTCCGGTGTATTGGTGTGTATGTATATCTAAATCCGTAGTGACAACAGGTAAGAATAAACCGATAACTACTTAACGGAAGAGAAATTTGAGATCAGGGTCCTGGACTCGATCTATTTCATCCCGGGGTTATCAGAGTCCGGCAATATTCTTGAAGAAGCTTCGAACTGGTGCTTGTTCCCTCCTTAAATATTCTCAGATACATAAGAGGAGTTTAAATTCCACGGAGGAGTACCGAGTCGAGAGGACAGGCGCGTGAATGACGGGGGGCTATCCGACATAACACCGAAAAGAATTCCAAATGCATGAGGAAGAGGAGCTGGGGTGAGCTGTTGTAGCCCTGGTACCTTACATGCACAGGAAGAACCCCATAACGTGGTGAGTATGGCGCCTAACATGCCAAGGGGTTTTGTCACGGGGGTTTTTGAGCGGTGAACAGCCGACTCCGGTACTGAACATCGTATAGAAGACAGACGTAGATAGTCAATTCTAGCAGCGATTCGGGATCCGGGACGGTGGTGAATGAAGTCAGGCTTTAATGAAGTATATCAGGAACGAGCGCCTAAAGATCACGCCCGCAGACGCGGTTTGGGTGTTATTATACATAGAAGGGGAGCTGGGGTTGCTGCGTGTCCTGTCTGCAGACCGAGCTATCCGAGAAAGGCGAAAAATCAGACCACGAAATTTTGAGTGGGGTTCAATTTTGCCTGCCGGCGAGTCTGAGCACACGTCGCGCCGTCAACGCGCTCGATACCGTTCCTATGTACATTGTATCGGTCAATCGTCGGGGGTCGGGGACGGGCTTCATACTAGAAACGTCTTGATACGTATTAATATAGAGAACTTCATATCACAGAAACAAAAGCTGGGCATCAATGAGAGTTTTTGGGTTTGGGAGATATGGAACGGCCGCTGTGGTGTGCTTCATTTGACCCTTGACAGGATACATGCAGAAGGTGGGCCTAAGAGGCAATAACCAGAGTCAAGAGTGGCTGAACAGGCGGAAACGGGGTTTGTCCTACTCACGGAGGTCTTGACAAGTGGTGAGACTTAATAAATTTGTGGCAAAAGCTATTGAAATGGCGAGGTCGTGTTTCAGGCTGACTTCTTGACGGATCGAGGGTGCAAAGACAACGGACGGAAGGAGGATTGCAGACAAGGATACAGGCAGAAATTACGTAGTACGGTGTAAGATATTATGACGAGTTTTGATTTTGCCCGGCATTCATTGCCTCTGGAACGAGATCTCCTGAGCACGATGTACAGCAAAAAGACAGTCTAATTACGCACCGGCGTTCAGCTCCGCGAAACGCGTTCCCACCCTCTCGGCGTGCTTGAGGAACTTTTCTGTACAATTCATCACGCATTGATCCTACAATATTTGGCTAGAAAAAGTTGGACACGGTCACAAAAAGACAAAAGGGACCTCTTTCGATGACAAGGCCTTGCTGGTAAAGTCGTTGCAGCACGTGTTGAAACATCGCTCTACGATGTTGGCGTACATTCGGAGAAAGTCTTGCATCTTCCCGGTATCAGTTATCGTAAGCTTCTTTGTAACGCAGCAAGGGCAAATCAGACTGACCTGCTTTTTTTCTATGACTTTGTTCATGTGCACCTGCTCGGCGCTGCTGAGGGAGGAGAAATCCATGCCGAAGTGACTAAACAAGAGCGAACTGATTGGTAGAATCAAAGGGTCGTGCGTCGGATCACGTGCAAAAAAATTCGAGTCAAAGCCGATCGTAAATCGATCACTTGTCTCCAAAAAAAACTTTTTCTGTTGCAGACACCCACTGTGACGACACGACCCCATCCAAAGCCCTTTAACGTTTGCGAACAGCCCGGAACGAGAAGCGCTTAATCCTGACTAAACTTTCCGAACAGTTCGTGTTTATAATTCTTGCCGCCCGAGCTCATATATAAACGGTCTCTCTTTTTTTACAGTGGTTGACTTAAACATGGCGATTCCGTTCAAGGATGCCCTTGCAAGGCTGGAAAACAGTCGCGTCAAGGCTACCCGACCTCTGATTCCACCTCAAATCTTACAGGAAGACTTGCCTTTGTGCGCATTTTGACTCCCAAGCTTCTTGTTATTCCTTACACGTCAACGGCTAGAACTCTTCTAGCTGCCCAGACTGTGCTACAAGGTCGTATGTCCGTCACGAATATACTCAAAGGAGACGATGATCGACTTTTGGTTGTCGTGGGGTACGTTATAGAACGCACGTTCCTTTCAATCCATTCTGATTGTCACGCTAGCCCTTGTTCAGTAAACAACGCTGATGCTGCTAGGGACTACGCTCGACGTCTCAAAGCTTATTCCGACCAAGCTGAAGAAGACCTACTAATCGTCATGCGCGTCTACTTTGAGAAACCCCGTACGACAGTCGGCTGGAAAGGTCTCATCAACGACCCTGACTTGAACGGGAGCTTCCAAATTAACAAGGGCCTTCGTATTGCACGGACGCTGCTATTGGATATCGCAAAGTTGGGGCTCCCTGCTGGCTGTGAATTCCTGGATACTATCACGCCGCAGTATACGGCTGATCTGGTGTCGTGGGGAGCGATTGGCGCGAGAACGACAGAGTCGCAGGTGCATAGAGAACTGACCTCGGCGCTTTCTATGCCTACGGGCTTCAAAAATTCCACCGATGGAAGTGTGGGGATTGCGATTGATGCATGCCGAGCTGCTCGGAGCGGACATGTTTTCTTGTCTACGGGCAAGGAAGGATTGAGCAGTATCATCGAGACTGAGGTGAGCATGAATAAAACGTTAAATGAACGCACACTCACATTATTGCCAGGGCAATCCCGACGTGCATGTTATCCTCCGTGGTGGTACGCATGGACCAAACTATGGAGCGGACTTCATTCGAGACGCTGGTAGCAAGCTATCGAAAGCGGGGGTGGTTCAAAAAATCATGGTATGTAACTCGGTGTTGATGGCGCCTCGCGTCTAATTGAATCTCTATTATCGTAGGTTGATTGCAGCCACGGTAATAGCTCCAAGCAGCATCAAAAGCAGGTGGAAGTCGCCGATGATATTGTAAGTGCTCCTACACGGACGGAATGATGATCTTTCTGATTGCCGGTTCAGGCTCGACAGCTCGAATCACAGGATACCGCTTACCTGATAATGGGGGTAATGATAGAGTCGAATCTTGTTGAAGGACGGCAAGACATTCCGCCTGCGGGACCTGCTGGTTTGAAATACGGGCAGTCGGTGACTGACGCCTGTATATCCTGGGAAACAACAATCCCCGTTCTCGACCGTCTTCGTGAAGGGGTCAGGGGTCGAAGGTTGCTGGTGCAACAGCAGGCAGCATAAGGACCGGGGTAAAAGCTAATAAATGCGATTAGAATGGAACGCCGGGATAAATGATCGATGCAAGTGTCCGTCCACAACAAAATGTATACTAATTATTTGGAAATGGGACACGAAAAGAGTATGCAATTAATGAAAATTAATTTTTGAGGGCGCTCTGTGGGATCCCGACGCGGAGCGAAACGGGGAAGCAGGCGGAGAGTGACCCTAGAATTTTCCCACGAACACCATTCCGAGACGGGGGTTGGCTGATTGCGTCTCTGCGGTATGCCCTGATGTGCCGCTGTTACTCTGGGCAGGTTTGCAGACAATATAGGCAAGACGGTGATATGGAAGGGTGCCACCTCTTGTTTTCATCGTTTCTTCGATATCTGCCAGCAGTGGATGCTTTGTCCGAATATTTTAGTCACCCAGCCGAAAGGGGACGCCTGTGAAACGTTGTCGGGGACGAGTGCGATTACGGAGCCCATTACAAGCTAGGAATTATAATTTCATCGGAGGTGAGACCCTTGCCTGATGATCGAGATAATGACAATTTAGGCCATTCAAACTAGCGATTGTATTATTGCTATTTAACCATGTCCTGGTGTGCCTATCAACCGAAATCCTCTTCCATGCCTTTCTCCTTTATCCGTCGTTCGTCGTCCCGCTCGTCCAGCATCGATGACGACTCCATTACTTCCGAGGAGAACCCATCCCCACCATCCATTGCCGCCATCTACAACCATGCCGATGCCTACGAGAAAGTCCTAGCCAGCCACCAGTACAGCATCGACACGGCAAATTCAGACCCTGATGTAGTTGAAGAGCCCGTTTCTGGCTATACCCATCTCGTAGCCAACGACCTCACTCCTGACGAACAGGCCGACGTCGACAAGGCGAGAAAATTGTCCGTGTCTGGCACGACGTGGACCCCAGGCGGCGAACTCACGGAAGAGCCAGAGACGTATTCCGATGATTCCGCTTCGGAGAGTACAGCCATTGACATTGAGCGTTCGCCTATCCCCGCCTTTCACCGGACCGCCACCACTGATAGCGACGCGTGGAAACTCGAGCCCGCGGAGATTGTTCGTCTCCTAGTCGACGAATTTGGGCCTCTTGCTGCAGAGGGCGAAAAACCAGAGAAACTCATCTTCGAGGCAGATGGGTGTATGTTCAACGGTGTTGTCATCGTCGTACGTGTTTGTTAAATATTTATTTTTGTCAATCTCATTAAACTTCCAGGGCGTGCTACACGTGACGACACATCGACTCGCCTTTCATGCCTCTCTCTTACCCTCCGACGACGCTGCCCATTCTGGACAGAAAGTCATCAAGGCCGGCTCTGTTACGATACATCGCAAGGGATGGCGCGCCAAACGGCGCCTCTGGATCGAGCTTTCTGCCGATATGATGACCACCTGCGCCTCCAGCAGCGAGGAGGACCGGATTCGCCCTCTGCGCACTGTGCTCTGTACGTGATTTATTTGATTATCACCTTATCTTACTCATCCCGTCCAGTATCGAACATCAAGGACGTTCTGCCCCATGATCCAGATGATCCTTGTTCAGTTCACATCATTTTTGATCATTTGAGCGATGATACCTACGACTACGCAGAGTTCGATACCCCAGAGGCTGCGCAAGATTGGAGGCGGGAGCTCTTGGGTGCGTGAAATTCTCGTGTTTGACTGCTACGACTAATAACAGACGCATATAGGCGCCATTTTCCTCTTCCGCCATCGACGACGCGAAGTCATGGATGTGACGACCACCGACTCGGGTATCAGGCTCAGTTGTCCTCTTGATCGTATCACCAAGTTCGTCTCTCGCCGTATGGATGCCCCTGGTTTCCATTTTTCCACTATCCACGTCCAGTGCAATGAGACTTGCGGCATGACAATCGATGACCACGCGTTCCATCTCTCCCCCATCATGCATATTCCGGCTTGGAAGCAAATGGACGACTTTATAGCGGCGGCGAAGGCGAGGCACCCAGATGTCAAAGTGTCTAATGCCGCTATTGTTGCTGATTTTGGCCCATTGTCTATGATGGAAGCCGAGGCACCACATGTGTCTACAGACCACAAGGAGCGGACCATACGGACGGCGTTAGGTCTGGATGGCGAAACAGATTTATGGAGTAAGTGCATGCATTAACCAGTCCTCATGCTCGTTGTAATGTTTGTTTCCCAGTCATTCGTGCGCGCATCTTCAGAAGCATCTCGTCTTCCGGCTACTTCACGATCTCCTCCAACTATGTCTCCTTCTGGAGCAAGCAGTTCGCAAGCGGCGATATCCGCTATCGCCTACCTATCGCAAAGATAAAAAATGCCAAGACATTCCGCACGTTCCCCGTTCGGCTCTTTGGCTTGACCCTCGAGCTCAATGGCCAGCCTGATCTCAAGTTCCAGTTCAAAACCACCGAGCTTCGCGATGAAGCGATGAAGCGCATTAATACCCTCGTTGCCACGCGGGCAGAGCATCTGCGTAGCCCTCCGTCCCCTGGCAAGCCCAGTATGATCAATGTCTTCTCACCGCCTGCACGTACGGTAGCTGTGGCCAAAGCGGCCGAGATTCCCTTCGAGTTACGAGCACAGATGCCCAAGGTCATCAATCTGGATAGGGAGATTGTAAATGCACGGGCGAGTCTTCACTTTATGTGTCTCACGATAGGAAGTCGGGGAGATGTCCAGCCGTACATTGCCCTCGGTCTGGGGCTGATGAAGGAGGGCCACCGGGTTACAATTGTTACCCATGAGGAGTACAAGGCATGGATTGAGGGCTTTGGGATCGAGCACCGGCAGGCTGGCGGTGACCCAGGCGCGTTGATGAAGCTGAGCGTCGAAAACAAGGTAAGAACGCCGTTTCTGGGTGGTTGTCTCGTGTATTGACGCGTCGATAGATGTTCTCTCCCGAGTTCTTCAAAGAGAGTCTAGCACACGTGAGTCTTTGGTTATCGTCAGTTTTCTTCGAGACTAATAACTGGGACCTTGCAGTTCCGCCCTTGGCTCGATCAATGTCAGATTCATTTGATTGATGTACTACACTTTTATCTAATCCTTGATTTAGTGCTTCTCGATTCATGGGAATCATGTCAAGGTGCTGATGTACTGCTTGAGAGTCCTTCTGCGATGGCTGGAGTTCACATCGCCGAGGCACTCAGTAAGCCGCACTTCCACCTCTTAAAATGTTTTTGACTAAAGGGAAAACTTCAGACATCCCGTACTTCCGGACATTCACGATGCCGTGGACAAAGTGCGCGGTCTTTTCTACAAGTTAAAGAACACTATTGACTGTCGTCGCCTAGAACTGCCGAGTTCCCTCATGCTTTCCTATCGCCCCCGGTGGAATATTCCACATTCAACAGTGCCTCGTATGTCCCGTCTGTCATCACCGATTTCTATCAACGTACTCACTATTGCCCTTTAGATACGTTCTCTTCAGGTAACACATTACCTCGATCTGGCCCTTAGCATTCACTAACGAGTATGTGTCTAGCAATGTGATGTGGACTGCTACTTCAAGGCAGATTAACAAGTGGCGACGACATACACTGAAACTCGGTAACACTGATATGGGTCACCTTGCCCAATCCAAGATACCGTTCGTCTACAACTTCTCAACTGTAAGCGAACCTGGTGGCGTCTTTGACGTAGTTTGTGCTGACTGTTTGTTAGGCTGTCGTGCCCAAACCTCTTGATTGGAGCGACACCATATGCGTATCTGGCTAGTGCGTTTTTCCCTCATTCGCGCGTCTCGGCCAATCTGACGTCTGAATCATTTTTAGTTGGTTCCTTGACAACCCAGATCTCAACTGGGAACCTCCTGCAGATCTTCTCACATGGATGGACAAGGCTAGGGCTGACGGAAAGCCCATCGTCTACATCGGCTTTGGCAGCATCACTGTTCCGCATCCGAATCGCGTTACTACGCGCATCATCAAAGCTGTCCTGAAAAGTAAGTGGTTTATAGTCGATCCTCCCTCCGCTTACTCATGGGAATTTAGGTGACGTCCGGGCCATCATATCAAAAGGCTGGTCAGCACGGATGAGCCATGGAGATGATTCTCCCGAGCCGGAAATTCCCTCCGAGTGCTACCAGCTTGACAAGATACCGCATGACTGGCTATTCCCAAAGATTGACGCAGCGCTGCACCACGGTGGCGCAGGGACGACTGGAGCTAGTCTCCGAGCCGGTATACCCACGTTGATTAAACCGTGGTTTGGGGACCAGTTCTTTTGGGCGTCCCGCGTGCAGAAGCTCGGTGCTGGATTGAGAGTGCCTAGTCTGAGGGTGAATGATCTTGCAGAAGCCCTCACGAAGGCTACCACGAGCCGGATCATGAAGGAGAAGGCAGCAGGTGTCGGGGAGAAGATACGCTCGGTTAGTATTTTTCTGGTTTTTGCATGGGAATATTTTGCTCATGGTTTATTATTTGCAGGAGGATGGCGTGAGGACCGCTATTCATAATATATACACATATCTCCCTCGGGCGAGTCGGGAACAGAAGACGCTCAAGACGAAGGAGAGTATTATATGTCATCGCGTCGGATCGCTTCGCCGAAAGACTTCGGTGCGCGTAGGCGCTTAAATTGGGGAAAGGACTACCATTTTCTGTTTTCGTACATGAGTTTGCTGTATTAATCTTATTCAGTGTTGTTTGTGTGTGCATTTAGTACCATATAGCATATTATGATTCCCCCTCATTAATTATTCCATGTATACCACGTCGATTTGTATTGTTGACGACTTTTAATGACCAACGGCGCTTTTGATACCTTCTTTGTAAAGATAGGAGCAATGGGGCTGCTTTGAAATTGGGACGGGGACAGGCGGGGAACCCTGGGGCATGTCAAGCTAAGTTCAAGGCGGATACTTCGTTATCTTGAGGAGATCTGAGACTTGTGGCTCCAAGCCTTTCCGTATCCACCAAATACCGGTGGGAAAGGGACGGAGCTGTTTTAGGTTTCGATCAATATCCTTTTCTTTGGCGAGCATGATATGTGTAGGACGGAAAAGGTCGACTCTCACCTTCATCACTACAGTCTTGCTTTTCTATATCATAATCTTTTGTCGTCGGCTGTTTTAGCTTTATGTCGGCGCGTACGATCTGCTCCGTCATCGTCATGACTAATCTGCAGTAGAGGCTTAGACCCGGGCGGAGGCTCGAGTCCAGCTATTTCGAAAGGAAAACTATGAACAGGTACACGTATATAATAGAAATTCGGCGCTCTTCCAGCTGTTTGGTTGGGTCCGCCTGGGGCGCTCTTTCTTGGAAATGATTGAAATAGAACTATATAAGTATACAAGTACTCGTTGAGAAAATGCCTTTGGACTATCGTTCTGCCAACAGACTTTTGTTTTCCATTTGTGAACAGGTTGTTCTCGTTCGAACTTGGAACGTGCGAATCAGACTGTCTGTTCGAGAAGAAAAGGACGAGAATGCCGAATATCTCCGATTCGGATTATATCAGACATAGCATCCATTTTGGTCCGGTCCGGCACCGACATTGTCTTCATCGCCCATCGGCGCTTGATCCTCACACATAGCACCAGCGATGACTAGGACTGACAGCACTTGAATACCTCTTCTTCCACCTTCCCTTCACATCTGTAATGGACGTCCCCATTGACAACTTTCCTTCGACTCCATCCCCGGCTGCGCGGGCCATCAAGGACATTGCGTTCGGTTCCGTAAGTTCACGTTCACCGGGCAAAAAATGACTGAGTCAAAATGCTGTATAGGTAGCGGGGATGGTCTCCAAGGTCTTCGAGCATCCGTTCGATCTGACCAAGGTGCGGCTTCAGTCCCAAGTGCTGGATGCCTCTGCACGCTTTTCTGGGCCTGTTGACTGCCTGACGCAGACGTACACCAAAGAGGGCGTGAGGGGGCTATACAGGGTGTGTGTGCTATATTTGCATACCTTGTTCAGTATCTTACACTTCCCTAGGGCCTACCAGCCCCGATAGTAGGCGCAATGGCAGAAAACGCTTCTCTCTTTCTCACATATTCTTCTTTCCAATCCCTCATCCGGACTGTTGCCCATCTCCCAGTTGACGAGCAGCCGATACTGCCTCTCCGCTACCTCTGTCTCGCAGCCGCGGGTGCCGGTGCTGTGACATCCTTCCTGCTCACGCCGATCGAGCTCGTCAAGTGCAAAATGCAGGTGCAGATGCTGCTTCCCCAGAACGCGTCGCACTCTACTCCCCTGCCTGGGCCAATAAAGGTTCTCACTTCAATCATACGAACAACGGGACTCGGAGGTCTGTGGTTAGGCCATACGGGGACGTTCATCCGGGAGACGGGCGGGACAGCAGCGTGGTTCGGGACGAAGGAATTTATCGCGTCGCGTTTGCTGGCTCGGCATCCGGAGGGCAGCCCCCCGACGCTGGCGCCGTGGGAGTCTGCGTTGTCCGGTGCGTGTGCGGGCGCGTCGTTCAACCTGGCGTTGTTCCCGGCGGATTCGGTGAAAAGCACGATGCAGACGGCTGATGAGCTCCGGGGGCCGTCTGGTCTTAAGGCGAGTTTTGTGAGGACGTTCAGGGAGATGTACGCTGCGCAGGGTATTCGGGGCTTATACGCTGGGTGTGGGATCACGGTTGCGAGGAGTATACCTAGCAGTGCGATTATATTTGTGATATATGATGAGTTGAATAAGCGGTTTTCGTAGTGGGAAGTGGGGGTTGTGTAGATTATTTATTATGAACGTAGATCTTGTATCTCTAGAAACATCACGTAGAGTTTGTGAAACACAATGCATGAGTTCGAGGGACTTGTGTATTTGGATGTGATGAGTGGTGCCTGCAAGGCGTCATTGTATTCGATTGAATACGTGTACAGGGCGAAGAGCGGCTGTGATACACTGAATTACGATGCATACGTATCACACTGTACCTTAGCGTAATGTGCTATTGAAACCTCCCACAACTTCCTCCGCACAACAAAAAATGGAGAACGTATGGAACTCGTTGGTGGGGTCTGGGTATCTACTAGTGTCCGCATATTTCATCATCCCCCTTTTCGAGCTCGTAACGATATTATTGTCGCAAATTTCTCAGAGAGATCGGGATTTTCCGAATACAACACTTTACGACCTTCTAGCGCAGGTGCAATCGATTTCGATATATGTATCTCCCCTCTATATTCGTCAAAGCTATCTGGGTTCCAAATGTTTACTCTAGGCACTGGCACCGTAGTTGGGACGAGGACGTCCGAGGAGCGGTTATCGGCTGTCTGGGTCATGCTCTATGCGTATAGACCCTGGATGTTCTGGAGCAAATCAAAGCTGTCAGCGAAGGATTCGACTCCCCATGCATGTATCACACGATCAGGAATGGAGTGATCTTTTGAGTTGGATGGTATGCGCTTCTTGTCTTGTGCATTATTCTGATGTCCCCGAGCCGGATCACTAAATTTCAGACGCGAAGTGAAACAATATTTTGGGTGTTCATCACCACATTTGGCATCCTCTGAGTCCAACCTGTCAAGTTGGAATGAATTGAAAACGGAAAAGCGCGCTCGGCCTTGCGATCGCTCCGTTGATCCCAACGTTCGTCCTGCTGACCCTGAAAAGTTTTCGAAGATCATGACAGCACACACTGGGTGCTGGTGAAGGATTCCTATTCTTCGAGGATCTTCCCTTCGTCTTTCCAAGGGGCGACGAAGCTCACGCCGCGGTTCCTCCGGCTTCTTTCATTAAGAAACAATTATGCGCGCGTCCAGTGACAGCCGCATGATCATCTCGGCATGCGATGTGATATTTCTGTATGTACAACAAGCGAGCTGCAGGGTCGGTACCGTCACTCTCTAATTAGCGCAGCATCACTTCTAGCTCAGAAACCCTTTCCACAGTGAAACCCAGCGACACAGCACAAAAAAGACGGCAAGACGTTACTTATGTATCGTTTCCGAATGGGGCAGGTTTTGACAGGCAGGTGGCCGTAAATGAAAGCCAAATCGCGGTTTGCACGTATTTTGGGAGGAGAAGCAGCTGGGTCTTGGTCGGCTGCTTCTGTACTCAGTTAAGGTCGTGCAGGGCTGGCTTTTTACCTTTTTATTCGCCTCGATTCTGTGCTGCCTTCTATCTTTTCGTCCCTACGCCTGTGATGGCCCCTCAGAAACAGGCGGCCCTGACACGGCCCAAGACATACAAGTTGTCCTGGCGCGCCTTGTTGACTCTGCCGGTAAGCGATATCCTGCCTTTCTGATTGTTTTTGACGCGCCCGATGCCCAGTTTCGTTTGTGTAACCCACCACCGGCAGTTGGAAAGGTCAGGTCCTGTGGTGGTGCGTTTTTTTTCCGTCTGTCAGGCGGCAGCAGCTGAGGAGGGTTGCAGTGACCCCAGCGTTCAACGTACGGCTTGAAGATGTGTTGGACAGGAAACATTTACCGCCTCTTGGTATGTAGCTGGCTCTGCGTTCCCGTCTCCTGACTGAGTCGTTCCAAAGGGCTCAAGGATTTCGAGGTAAATACTCTCGTCTAATCATCGCAGTCCGCGCTAAGCAAGGCGCTTAGGAATGGCTGCTATATGTCGAGCTTGCCCCTGAAAATCTGTATGTTCACCTGACTATATGCGCATATATGCATACTCAAAGCCGGCTCGTCCAGTTATTTCATCCTCTGGCTCAGGGAATACACCGTCAAATACAGGCAGTGGGAAGTTGCGTCGAGGCTACGACGGAGCGAGACTCCAGCCTACCTAGGTGTCTGGCCAAGACATAATTCGTCGCAGCTCGCCATGTTCTACGCCCGAGCAAAGCAGACCTTCCTAACCCCAAACGCCAACCACGAACTGAACCTCCCCTCGGATGTTCTCGCTCCTTTCCACACCTCAAATGGCTCCCCACATCCCGATCCTGCTATATTCAATCAAGTAGCAGTTGAAGTCCAGAAGATGCTTAAGGAAAGTCTCGAGCGCTTTGTCGCCGCACAATTCAACAATGTCGGCAACAGTCGTGTTTTGTGTGGTTTGATCGCGGGAATCTTCTGCTGTTTAGTAGGGGCCGTGTTTCCCATGATATACAACATTGTCAAAGGGTATTCGCGGTGGTTGCGTCTCACCGCGTTACCGGGGCTCTGGCTTGGCCTTGCGTTGTTGCTCACGAGTTTGAATGGTGTCTGCCTTGCCATTTACGTGTTTGGTGACTTGAGACAGCTCAAACGGTTTGAGCTTTCCAGACCGCCCATCTCGAAGCCCCAGCCGCTGTACAGCTCACGTCGGCGCCCCATGGTAGGCTCGCCGATCTCCACGGCCACTCCGCCTCCACCCCCTCTGACACCCCCGCCCATGGCTCACATACGTCCGGACTCTTTGCTGACCATCAGCTCGTCAATGTGCTACGATCATTCTCATTCGACGACGGATCTGTCGTCTGAAGGCTCAGATATGATTCGCATTTCCCCGGCTTACTACGATGCAGATCCCATCGAAGGTCCAGCAACGTCCCCCGTGTCTATGTACAAACCCGGCTCGGGCTTTTCTGACGAGGAAGACAGCAGCGGCGATGAGACATACGGCTCCACCGCTCTATTCATCCACCCATTCGACGGCTCCACAGAGGACATCAGCGATTACGAATTTCCCAGCCCGAACAAGCCTCTTCCAGAAGAGCTCCAGCGGATATCAGAATTCAACTTTGACACCCTCCCCCAGCCTAGATCCATTACCAAACATGCGCGTTCCGATTCTCAATCCCCGCCTCCTCTCCTCCAACCCGACGTGCTCTACATCGAGCCCGAGACGCCCGCCCCCGAACTCGGCAAGTCTCCCAAAGCCCTCATCCGGCGCATCCAGTCCAAGTGCAGTATCAACAAATGGATGGTCATCATTGGCGGCACGCCGGAGGACGATTCGGCGTCTTCTTCGCTAGATGAGAAGCACGACACCGTGGTTAAACCCAAGGTGGAAAGGCGAGCGAAAAACACGGACGAGTCCCTAATTCGGAAGCAGTATAAGAAGGTCAAGGCTGTTCCGGCGTTTGCTTCGCCGCTGACGCGTGTGCTGAGCCCTGTGGTGGTGAGAGGTCAGTGGGAGATCGTGATCCGATCTTTTGTGATTGCGTGTCTTGTTAGTTGGCTGATTGTGGGAAGCCTCTTGGCTGTCCCGGAATTTTCGTGAAGGCTTTTTTTTTGGTGCGCTGGTCGCGAGAGCGCAGTTTATAGACACTCCTCTTTTTTTTGCTCGCTGAAAGTTTATAGTCAATTGCATGAACACTCATTCATTCACTCTTTGTATGTGTAGCTGTTACGTTAACCCACCCTCATTCATCCACTCATCTCTCCGTTACTAACCTTAAATGCTTTCCTTCATTGTTTTACATCTGTAATTGCTTTCAAGTTATCCGTATACTTATTATCTTCTGTACTAGCATGTACATACCATGCATTGTAGATCTTGCACTCAAATTTAATCGAGTAATGTAATACTGAAGTTGGTCATTGATTCATTCCTACGCTTGCACTACATATATACGCGGAAGATGATCTGGCTTTATTCCCTATTTACCAACCCCGACGCTCATAATCTGCCAGAATGTCCCTGGCCATTTCCTCCATCGTCCGGAATTTAATACCCAAAATTCTCTTCTCCTTGGACGTGTCAAAAGTGACCGCACGCTGACAGATACCAGGTGTTCCTCTTGGTAATGTACGCGAGGGATATGGGTTGGGAGAAAGTGTGGAAATGACATCGACTAGAGCGAAATGAGAGTCTGAAGCGAATGGAGATATGGAGGACACTTACGCCAGTCCTGCCATACCCACGACCCGGCGCTGACGATGATCCTCTCCCCGCCGGCACTAGGGACCTCCATGGCACGTACATGGGCTGTAGCCACGTCGCGAACATCGACCCATCCATGCCCTGGCGTGGTGAGGGGGGAGTATCCATCAAAGTCCTCTTTAACAATGGCGTTGTACCAGATCCTGCTCGACGAGTTGAGACTGTCCACAGTCGTCACTTCATGAATCACAGGCTATCATCCAAGGTCAGTCAAGTCGGATTTTAAAAAATACTACTCTCAAACTTACACCAAAAACCCAAGGTGGGTTGATTGTGGAAATGTCCCATTTGATTTCTGGTTTGTGTTTCTCGTAAAAGGCCCAAGCGGCTGTATGGAGAGAGGGTGTCAGACCAGGCTGAAAGGATAAATAGGGAAGGGGCGTACCCTTCTCCGCTAAAGTCTTTGACGCGGAGTATTTGGCGAGGCTGGACGCGTCTCTGCCTTTCTCTTCGCACTCTTTGACTGGGGACTCGTTCCAAACGGCTTCCGAGACCGTCACCGGTGTTGGTGAGAAGCCAATGATTGCAGCGCAGGAGGAGGTGATGACGATGCGCTTTAGTGAGTCACTGGTATACTTACCATCAGCTATGACCGGGCTTGTGGACGAGGGACGCGTACCTGCCGTTTTTCAGAGCGCTCTTTAGGATCCCTTCTACACCCCCGACAGCAGGGTCAATCAGTTCTGTTTATGATTGTGAGAATAAATTTTCACAGGGAACTTGATGAAGCGTACCACTGGGGTCATCGGCAGACAGATGGACAGGAGAAGCAGTGTGGATGATAGCATCGACATCTTTAACAGCGTCGTCAAAAGCACCGCTCTTTACGTGTACTTTGGGTCAAAACACTCAAAATCTTGGAGAAACAACGTACCTCGCTAATATCACCGACGGCAACGAGCTTGAGCTTGTCGCCGTAGGACTTGTAGATATCAAGGAGATGTTTTCCCCTTCCTTCATTTCGGACCGCGGCACGTACGGAATAGCCTCCTTTAAGAAGATCACCGACAATCCAAGTACCGACGAAACCGTTGGCGCCAGTGACAAGGACGATGGTGTTGGTGTCTGTAACCGCGGGCATTTTAATGGCAAGTAATATAAACGAAGAGACATTTTGACGACCTTAAGTAGGGTGGTAGCAAGGTGTCTGAATAAGCCACGGAGATGACGCGTCAGTGCCGCGCAAAGTTTGAGCCTGGGATCTTCGCACGAAGGCTTGATTTGCCCCCGACACGACTTATGTGTACACGTGAGAATAAAATATATAAGGATTGCTGAGCTATTTGGTGGTTGCGAGCATCTTATCAGCACGTTGTATTACCGCAGAGCAGCGAAAAGCTTACAGATGAATAGAGAACTTCGGGCGGCTTCGAGCGGTGGTGGAGAACTGTTGCGAATTCACTCAAGTTTGATTTCAAATTACTGGGAGGAGGGCCCTCAAAAGGAAATCAGGGCGTGTGCTACATCTGCTAGTGGGATTGAGTGGGAGTTGGGAGTCTAAGCATTGTCAAAAGCAAGCTAGTACTGCCCTTTCTTGCGACTGATTAAAAAACTTGCCTCTGAAGATTATCTTTCCAGAAAGAGGCTGTATGTATCTTTAGGGCCCGACGATCCGATTTTTCAGCTCTGTATTATGCAGTCCCGACCAGGTCTCGTAAAGTGTCAGTATTGAACGATTGCAAAGTTAGATGCCAGCTACTTCCGGCCCTCGCCTTATCAATGACACTGGTGGCTCGTAGGGAAAACAAGAACCACGCGTAGTCAATGACAAACATTTCAAGAGTATCTGCACATTCTCTAGTTGATTGGAACGTACGCAGGGATCAACCTGGCAAGACGTTCGCGTCAAGAGATTATTTGGGATTGCGACAGGATCGCCAGGCGGCCCTTTTGCAAGGACGTGGGAGTATGGACTGGCATATAGCCCTTTGAAAACAATGTCATTCTGTAATTTTTAAGACGCGTCGAGTGTCAGCTGATACTCTGAATAACGGGTTATTGTAAAATGCAGGATAACCAAATGTCAGAGCTTTGGCATTTGGAGATCGAAGCTAGATAGTGCTCGCATCGGTTTCGCAAGGCCGATGCAGGATCGTCGAATCGATAAATTTGGATACAATCTGAAGAGACGGTGTCAAGTAATGCATAAAGACTCTCGCGCACCTCGACTGAAGAGGAATCTGTACAAGAGCAAGGGCGGGAACAGCAAGTATGTCCACTGGACGCGTCTGTACCAAGGAAGAATCAACTTGACAGTAGCTCGTGGCTGGCTGCACGCAACCCAACTCTTGGTTAGTCTTCGGGCTACCACCACACCACCACGAATTGTCGTTCGATCATAGCTGGGATTGAGAACTGCTTGGTTTATGGTTTGAGTTTCGTGCATGATCACGAAGTCTGCAAGGTCACCCTTTTGAGGGCATAGGTCTTGGGGTAGATCGCTTGGCGCCATCCCAAGCGCGCGCTTAGAAGTCAGTGTTACGGAGCGCTACGTGTAATGACGTGAAAATAACAAGTGGACAAGGAAAGAAGTTACTAACTATCAGTGTCCTGATATCTCTGGGAGTGGCAGACTGGAAGAGCGCAACGCCGAGGGTACACAAGGCGAGCGGATCCACAGATCCTTGAGGTGTAAACGCGTTTTCGATATTGTTGACGCTCATGGCGATATGCAAGTCGTATTTACGAGCGATGTAAGGAACACGGAGTGTGCTTCTTGGCGGACCGAGAGGTTTATCCGTATCCCCGCGGCCTTGCATGTACATGTCAGAGTTTGGTAGACCAACGAGCGTAATGGGGAGCTCTCCAATAGCCTCCTTGAGTTCTTGCCATTGGTCCGGAGTGAACAGTTGTAGACGAGTCGCATGCCCGATAGTTATGCCACGGTACGATTCACCATCAGCGGAAATCCAACCGCCAATTCTCTTTGCCTCTCGGATGACTTCCCAAACAAGTGGCTCGATATCTGGACCTATGTTATAGTCCAGATGGAAATCGGTATGCCGACCCGTTCGAGCTGCTAGCTCCAAGATCAGAGTTATATTTTTCTTCGCTTGGGCGGCATTTGGCTCGACGTAAGGGGC
The DNA here is from genome assembly GCA_037576215.1 of Armillaria gallica. Classification (NCBI taxonomy): domain Eukaryota; kingdom Fungi; phylum Basidiomycota; class Agaricomycetes; order Agaricales; family Physalacriaceae; genus Armillaria; species Armillaria gallica. Next base: position 877,053 of record JBANDB010000010.1, read on the forward strand.
CGAACCAATGGCTTCTACTTCAGGATCCTCGAGAGCTTGCTTCAGAACGCAATAATTGGAACCGGGCGTAGTGTCCGCGGGCGAGTCAAACAACGGTTCTTGCGCGAAAACTACTAAAATGAGCAATATTCACAACAAAGACAGGTGCGCGAGCTCACCAGCAATCTGTACATTACACGTTGTTTTGAATTCGTTTCTCAATTTGACCGCCGTTGTGAGACAGGATAGCCCAACGATGGAGTCGACCTCAACATGAGCTCGCATTGAAGTAACACCGCATTCGATGCTTTCGCGTATAAGTCGTCTTCCGCGCCGAAGAAGGTCGTCTGTATCATAACGAAATTCCTGCTTGGCACGAGCTGTGACCTTCATGGCCTCGGTAAAATCCCTTGATCGTAGCATGTCAGATATTGACGCTAAGTCTAAGGGCCAGTAAATCATACCCGAATTCACATTTACAGCGGTCCAGAATGAAGCACTTGTCGAGATGAATGTGAGAGTGACATAGGCTGTTCCGCGTTATCGTCCGACGTTCTTCGGCAAATGACGCTACTCACGAAGGTAACAAGAAGCTCCCTTTGGCATCAATTTGGTGGCATGCGTGTGCGTCCGGCAGAGGCACAACATCGCTCCCGTCCGATAACGATACTTGCCCCACTTTCCCTCCTCTGCACTCCACTGTCCACAGCTGCTCAGCCAAGGCATTATCTATATGTGCAAGTCGAACATTGTTGATGATAAGGGTACTCTGGGGAATGTCTGCTTGAATCGTTGCCTCTTTCTCTGCGCCTTCAGTGGATGTTCTCCACAATTTTTGAATCCATTGCCAGCTGCCCAAACGGTTCCTTGAAGACATGATGAGTGAGAAGGCCAACAACAGAGAGCATACAGCAGAAAATATAGGATCTACTAATTGGCAAAACGGCAGTGGTTGATGATCACGGTGAGTACCTGACGTAAGATAGATGACTGGGCTTTTTCCAACCGCTCATCCGTTCGCACATAAATGTCTATAAATGTGCGCCATCTCCCGGCATGTAAATATCATTCTTAAAGGCTCATTTCCCTCTGCTCTTGCGTACGATGAGCTGCCCAAACTGCTTCAAAGGCGAGATCTTGGCTGGTGAACCAACAGGAACGATATCCGACATCCAGGGAGCCTACTATGCGCAAAGTTCTGAACCCTCGACGCGTGCTGTGCTATTGCTCACAGATATATTTGGCCTTCCACTCAAAAATAGCAAGATTCTCGCAGACTTCTTTGCTGAACAGCTGAAATGCGATGTATGGGTCCCGGATCTTTTCGACGGTGAATTTCATTTAGCGACTGAGTGTTCCATATTCGCTTACAACTTTTCCCCGCAGGCAAGCCTCCTCTTGAGGTGCATGAAATGAAATTTCCAGAACGTGTTGGAGAGAAAATGGGATTCTTCGGATATCTCTCATTTATATGGCTTGCGTTGAGACGGATTCCGCTATTTATTCGCAGCCGGCCAAGTGTGGTGGACCACAGGGTGGCCACGGTGCGTAATTGAATTTCTACAATTAATATCCTCTGACACGCGATCTCAGTTCATAGAAAAGCTTCAGGCGGATAAAAAGTACGAAAAAATAGGCGCCGTTGGGTTAGTCTCCCTATAGTTCTTTTTCACTCGAAAGTCAACTCTGCTGTCTCCAGATATTGCTTCGGGGGAAACATTGCTGTGAGGGTCGGAGGCACAGGTCTCGTCGATACGATTGTTGTCTGTCATCCCGGCAAACTATCCACTGAACAGCTTAAAGCTCTTAAGGTATTTATCTTCAGAGTTTTGTGCTAGGTAAGACTGATATGATCTCAGGTACCTTCTTCGTGGGCTTGTGCTGAAGGTTCTTCTGGTCTCGATTTGTGCGTCTAGGAGTAGTCTAACTTGGGCTTTCAGAGGATATGGGCTTCACACGTGCTGCGCGCGCTGCTGCTGAGGCAGAACTTGCGGGTAGACAAGGCAAAGCGAACTTTGTGGAATATGAGTTCATTGATCATAAAGGTATGTCTTCAGGCTACATCGTGATGTTCAAACCAAAACCAATGACTTTCTAGGGACCACCCATGGATTTGCAGCTCGCCCAAACCTGGCGTACCCGGAGGTTAAGGCGGGTTTTGAGGCCGCTTTGCAGCAGACTGTTGACTGGTTCAAGAAGACGTTACTGGGATGATAATTTCATTAGCTGCAACCCTACATATACCCTACTTTTACGTGATAAGTATAGTGTACTTTCGAATGTGTTGACCTGATGCGATTATATTCAGCCGATTTCGTTATTTGGGACTACTTCGCATTTTGGTTTTGTACTACTTACCAGTAGCTCCTGTGTTTATGCATCATCTTAATTTGATGTCGCGATCATGCCAATGGTCCGAGCGTGAACATCTACACGTGATCGTTACTTATTTAGTGCGGACTTTCTCCTATTCTTCAATTAATAATTATCGTTCCAGCTTTCTTCTTCACTACCATTCCCACGTCCTCAATGAGCTGTCCGGACTGTTATAAAGGCGCAGCCCTATCTGGTCAGCCCAAAGGAGCACTCTCGGACGTTAATGGAGCATACTTAGCTAGTAGTCCGACTGGCTCGTCCCACGCTGTGGTGCTACTGACTGATATCTTTGGTCTCGGCCTTCCCAATCCCAAGCTTCTAGCAGATTTCTTCTCAGAACAGCTGGGTTGCGATGTATGGGTTCCCGACTTGTTCGATGGTGAGATTTTTTTCTCCATTCCTGACCCTGGATGTAACTTGTTCAGGGCATGCACCCGTCAGGCCTGAGCAGATGATGATGCCTGAACGCGCAGGCCAGAGACCCTCCTTGTGGGGGTGGATAAAGATTATCTGGGTCGCATTACCCACTCTTCCGGCTATATACCGCAATAGGCCTTCAGTTACCGACCAGAGAGTTCGAAGTGTCCGTGTCTTTGGGAACTAGTAGTCGGACTTTCTGATGCTTATGACTTCTTTTAGTTTATGGATAAACTCAAATCGACGAAGAAGTATGATAAAATCGGGGCCGTAGGGTATCTAATGTTCCGGATGACCCAGTTCTCTATACTTACAGACTTTTCTCTCGGTTCAGGTACTGCTTTGGTGGAGGCACTGCCATTAGGTTTGGTGCCACTGGGTTATTCGATACCCTTGTCATCTGCCATCCCGCCAAATTTAGTATGGATGAGCTGAAAGCCATCAAGGTCATACACTCCACTTGGCCGCTTGTTTCCATTTAACTAGATTTATCTAGGTTCCCTCTTCTTGGGTTTGTGCTGAGGGTGCGTCAACTCATATTGCAGACAGCATACAGCTTTGATATTCCTTTAGATGACATGATCATCAGTCATGACTTGCGACTGAAGGCAGAGGCCGCCATGGCTGAACGGAAGGACGGAGTTGCGTATGAGTTCAGAGACTATAAGGGTCAGTTCTTTCATGTCACGGGAACATCCCTATTGACATATCTGGTGAAGGAACAACCCACGGCTTTGCAGCACGCCCAAACACTGACTATCCTGAGGTGAAAGAGGCATATGAGAGCGCATTGCAGCAGACCATAGAGTGGTTCAAGAAAACATTGATTTAGAGCTCATGAAGTGACAATGACTTAGTTATCTTCCTTTCTATTCGTTGTCATTTTTTTATGTGTTACGCAACAGCAGCACTTCACCGCCAGGATCCAATAAATAGCTGCTCCAGAATGGTCGAACTAGCCGACCTTTTATAACCAATAAGTCAGTTGAAGAACCATGCTTTTCACTTCTTCTCTCTAGTCATGTCATCTGTGTCCCTCCAGCTGCGCAGAAGCGTCTGCTTAATGCTTACCCCACCATGTTCGTCCTCAGCGTGTCCATATTCTGTTTGACCCTTGACAAGTTCAGCTGCGGTGCGCCGATCTCCAGGCGCGAAAGGTTGGTTCCAGGCAGAGAAGATGAAGGAAGACGGGTCCGGCAGCGGGTGGGCGGTGATTTCATGAAGTTCTCGTTGTATAGACAAACAGAATCCGTCCAGGTCTAGGTCGTTGAGATCATAGTTGAATGGATTCTCACTGACGGAATAATGAGTGCCCGTTCTTCTGTAGCAGTAGTGTTACGTACATTTCCTGGCCAATCTCGAGGAAACCGAGAAGAAGGAAGGATGAAAACGCCGTTCCGGGGATCGTCAAGTATTTGAAGCTGTCGAAGATTTGGAACTGCCCGAAATAGTGTCAGAGTAGGTAAGAACAAAGAGGAGATGACGAACGGGAAGGAGGAACAGGTATATCCAAAGTGACATCCGCAGGTGCATTTGATACGCAAATGGAAGTGGTGTGTTCGCGATTCGTCCGAGGTTTGTCAACGTATCTTGGAGTGCGCTAATGTTGCTGACGATGCCAGCTGCAATGCATGGTTGAAGGACGCCAGAACGCATGATATCTGTGAAATAGCTTATCAAACAGTCAAAATCTGAAAAAGAGAAGAATATGGACAATTCGCATAATCCGACAGATAGGTTGTAATCTGTAAAGGCACATTGCTTTCTTCGATAATTGGCCGAATTTTCCTCCCGAGAGCGTTCCGCGATGCGCCTTCAATCACGCTCTTCTTCTTTCGACTGAAGGGTTTCGCGAGCCATTTAAAGATAAGAAGGAAGGGGACATAATCGTAGACACTGGTCTTTGGAGGGTTGCGAGCAGGTTTGAGGGGTCGATGACTGAAGACAGTAGGAAGAGCCTTCTCCGGATCGAAGGTCTTGGGTTTTGGCGTACGTTTCCCGAACGAGTGCCAGCCTAAGGACGACGGGGCAGGAGAGGCAGAAACACTGGCAGGGGCCGATTCCGGTCTAGGCGTGCCGTGGATTTTGTGGTCGTAGGGGTGTTCATCTTCTTCGGATGCCTGCCAGAGAGGGAGCATATCGGTGTAGCCCGTTGCCGCTTCTGACGCAAATTTGGGCAAAAACGAGATGAGAGGGTAGAGATCTTCATAATACACCCCAGTCTCTCCTCGTAGGAAGTGCTATCCAAGAGTAACAATGATTAGAGGAAAGTAGTAGCAGATATATTTCATAAGTAAATACCTTGACAGAAACAGAAAACGCTTGGATCAAGTTAATCATCGTCTTCTTTTCGATGATACTCTCGAGTGCCGTCGGCTTTGATCCACCCTGCCTCGGGGGCCTATCGTTAGGAATATGAATCCAGATCTGACGTGATGTCAGTCCCAAGGTGAGGCTTGCTCTCGAGGTCAAAACTCACCATTTGAGCAAGGTTCCTAGAAGTGATCGATATATTTGCCCACATCTTTCTTCCATCTTGGTATCTAACGGCATCTGTTAGATAACGAACTGAAGCAGAAAGGGGCGACAACGAACCTTTCGTATGCAGATGATGTCCTGAACGAAATCACCAAACCGAGGACAGTACCCAGTACAGTCAACAATTGCGGGTTAACCGCCAAAGAATGTGGTGTTTTAATAGATACGAATGTCACCACTGCGCAATATTAAACGTTAGAACGACGAAGTACTGGTGCACGAACAAAATTACTGGTTGCCACGGCGGTGAAGAAGAGCACCTCCGGCCAGATGTCGTTGATTACGGTGGCATTAAACTTCTTCAACGTCCACTTGCCACGAAGGACGGGGTTATAGGCAACCATTGAAAAAGGAAACCTTTTTGAGGATCGACCAGCGGGGGATTGAAGAGGAATAACAAGAGAAGAACAAGGGACACGAGATGAGGAAAGGAACGAAAGCTAATCCCGCATCTTTTTATCCATGTGAGAATTTTCCCGTGGGCGCCCATCAGCGTAACTTGAGTGTGTGATGGGTCGATGATACTCCGAATTCCCCATGGAACATACGCAAGATGAATACACCAAAACACAACGAACCTGCTCGTCGGGGCCGTCGATTTCAAAACATTATGCTAACTAGATTTTGTGGTGAAAGGTGAAACTAAGTAGTAGTAGTAGCAGTCGTCGCAAAAGCTAGAACGAAGGAGATCACATGCCCTGTACAACGTGTAGATGTTGATCAGATACCGACGCCGCTCATTGACAACCGCCGTTCCTTAAACCTACAATGAATCAAAGTTGGGGAATCCCCTGCAGCCCGTCATCGAGAAAATACAGCCATCCTACACTTATATGAATATTGAAACCGAAATTGCCGTTGCGGGACGATAAGTGTATCGCGCCGTCCGCTATAATGACATGGTCTGGCTGAGCAGGGTCTTGCCTTTCTAACGCCTAATGCATCACATCGTTGGTCAACGTTTCGATGGGAGGGATATCTTGATCTCAGCCGGGATCCCCTAATTGACAGGCAGTGCGGTAAGATGTATCATGTATGACCTGAGAAAGCGTCCAAGAGCCTCGAATCGCACGATTTAACATATATCAAACTTCAATAAGTCGTCTCGCATTGAGTCTGAGGGTAGTATGAGGTGTTGACTACAACTGAAAACGTCTAGCTGACACTGACGGAGGATCAACACAATTGACATACCGATACTATGAAAGCTTTTTAAGGGATCCATCACTCGTCGACAGAAGGTACCCTAAATCAGCGGTTGTTCGAATCTATTCTTCGAAACCTGTGTGGGAGTTCATAGTACGGCGTACGTTGGTGAACGAATGTACTCGTGTCATGGGTTCTGGCCAGGAGGTTGTCATGAATCGTTGTTTCACAGAAGTAGAACACTCACAACGGCAGCGCCGATTCAACATCATGGCTGCTCAGTCTCTCCCAGACGAAACTCAGGTACCAAAATCAGGGATCGTCGGCATTGAAATGTTGAAGATGTATCAGATGCTGGAAGGAAAAAAAAGCTGGAGCGCCACCAGGTGCGATATGGAATGGAAAGTTCGAACAAGAGACTCCATATACGGAGAACATGTAGTGCGCCACCCATCGTTCTTATTCCAGCGCAAGTTGTGGGAGGCAGAGTGGGTCCGAAACAGTCCCCATTCGAAGTGGCACAGAGCATGCCTTTACTCATGAACCTTTTTAGAGGGTTTATGTACTTGGTGACAAGAGAGCGAGCGAGCGAGGAACGCAGATGTCACATCCATTTAGGTCCGCAATGTAGGTTCGTCACCGTTTGCGAACCAGGTTACCGTGCCTATGTAAGCGGCGACCTATAGCAACTGTCAAAAGTGTCCTTGCTATGTAACTTTAGCGAGGCACTAACCAAGTCGACGTGCTTCTTCAATGTGTAGAAGTGACGGATTTCTGATCCCATATCGGCCAAGGTGAAGGCTGGACATATGTAGGCTGTCTTGGGTACCACCACAAATGTGCCAACTACAAAATACTGGGGACTTGACTCCGCTGCGACCGAGTGAGATCATGCCAGCATAGGCGCGGCGACGACCTTGATTCGGTGAAGTTGTTGATGATTATGCTTCAAGGAATATCTTAACCAAGCCAGGATAGGTTTGACGGAGGTAATGGTATCTTACCGACAATCGGCGCTCCTTCTGCCAACATTGTTTTGCCGTCTGTCATGTTTAGAAGTATTCCGAAGGCCTGCTTCAGCCCATTTGGGGATGGCGATACACCTATCTCTTCAGAGTAAGAACGAGGAGCTGGAACTTGTAGGGCTTCTTAGACGCCACGGAAACCTGATGAGCGGGAGATGATCTGTAGAGCAAGCATTAGGCACTATAAAGTCACATTTTTTTCTGGCAGGACAATCATTAAATTGCTGCGTCGTTGGTGAGAATACTGGGTTAGGGACAGTTACATAAGGGATCGAGCTTGAAGATGAGCACCTCATTATAAGTCGAAATCTCTTCGCTCGTTAGTCAATCGTAGATTTATGCTCGCACGCCTCCACCATAAGCTTCGAAAGTTGAGAACACGGGGTAAAAGATGCGTTTTGATGACAGCGAAATCATTGGAGGAACAGATCTGGGCCCAAACCTTGTTATGTTGTCCTAACAAGTGGTGTGGAGGTTAATCGAGGTATCGGCAGCTCGGTCCGAAATACCGACTGCGGACACCTTCCAGTGGGAGCCCACAATGGGCTAGTGGATATCTCTCCGAACAACCTCGGAGGTTCATCGTGAAATCCTGGGTGCCATCGCCTGATCCTGCATTGGATTCCGTGTTATAGGCGACGACGAGTACATGGCAACTTGAAGAGCTGAAAGCAGTGAATAACTGCGTCGGAAAAAAAGGGTACCAACTCCCGAGCCATTTTCTCTGCGGGATCATCCATTCTTTTGGGATTCGCCCAGCCGTCGCCCTTCCTCCGCTAAGACTTTCCTGCGTTCGGGGCTACAACGTCAAGATGCGGGGAGCGTGTTCCGTATTGTAGAGTCGGCCAGAGTTCTTATGGCATGACGTGGAGGAAGCCGACCTCAATAAGTAATGCGTCATGAAGGAGAAAATACCGCTTGGTCATACTTCCGGGTGCGTATCAAAGTGAAGACGTTGATAGATGGGTGCTTTTGCGGTATGGGTATCCAGAGGAGTTAGAAGATGGGATACTGGTTCTGAAGCCGGGGCGTGTTTCGAATTCATAGATAAGCTACATTGAGAGGAATGGGTTCTAATGATGGAGATGCGCCAAAACCCATTTGTCCGGATGGGTCCATCGCCCATATACCATCCTGTCGCGGCGAAGACGAGTGTAGGTCAAAGACACTGGAGCAGTCGACCTCAGCCAGGAGACAGGCAAGTACTACGCATGAAGAGAAGCCTCAGAAGAAGGCAGTAATAACAGGCAGTACCCTTGCTTCTTCACGATGATTTACGCAACTATCCGGAAGCAGGATATATCTTTGACTCCACAGCAAGACGTTTTCATCCTGATAAACGTCCATTCCTCTCGTAAGTTTCAAGAACAGATGGACTCCTACGAAGGCGTCACAGGAGAAATGAGCACATGCAAAGAAGACGTACATGCGCGCTAAACAAAAGAGAGGCAATTCGCTTTTCGGCATCGACAGATCAAGGTTAAGTGGAACCAATGCTCTAGAACCACCAGGTATTCCTTGCAACACGTCGTCAGCCCGATGGCCGGTTCGTCGTCGCCAAATCTGGACCAATATGGGCAATAGGTATTAAGGAATCACTTGGTTTTGAAATTCTTTGCTACGTCCGCGTCAGGTGTCGAAACGTAGTATTAAAAAGATAACGACTAGACAGTGACCAGGCTTCGCGTGGCATCACCAAGATGGCTGGGTATTTCATCGGCCCATGATGCATCGACGGACCTCAAAGAAGACACAAGGAAGCTAAAAGACTCTGAAAACTTTCGGACCGAATGGTGGATCCTGACGCGTAGTCCCCATGGTAAGGAGCGTGAATATGACAGCTGCGATACAACAGAATGAAGTACTAGGACCAGTTGGTCGTGCAGTCGTGGTAGTAGTTCGAGAAGACGGCGATTCTCGGTTGACTTTTTTGGCAGCGTCAGCGTGACCGTCGAATGCACTGCCACCATCCGAGCTTCTTCGACCACCAACTTTCTGTGAAATGCGATGGGTAAATGCACAAGGCGGTATTCATCCCACGACAAGATACAAATAGGTTCCTGCATTTTCGGATCTTTTCCCCTTTGTGACTGGGTACTTGTCCGAAATTGTACGCGTCTTCTGGACGAGGTACCAGCCTTTTCAAGGTCCTAACGGGTTTCTACTGCTAAACGCCTAGTGCCATACTAATACGGCATATAGCTAATGTACTAAATGATACATAATCATTCAAGAGTTACCGCCCAAATTTCTCGGAGATTACCGTCTTGCTTGAGGAGGCTGTCTAGGGCCGCCTGCTTCCTCATTTCAAGACTTCCACGATGCTGTTGTGTTCCATTCTGATGCATTTATGCGTCCGCCAGTCAACTTGAATAACCATGCGCAAACCCCCATGCAATGGGCTGTGACCTCAAATTTGAACATTAATTATTCAGTTTCCGGGTATGTTGGATTTAGTTGGCAATGTCACTATGCTAATTATGAAAGTGTATTTTCCGTTAGATTCAAGCAGGGTTGCATTTTTTTGTCGGCACCATTTCTTTGTGGCAACTTCCCACCCTCCCGCACCCCGTACGGTTAGGGTGCTAAGATATTTCCGTCGAATCGGCTCTCCCATGCGTCATTGGGCGGCTCTGTATGGCCATACACTGACGAAGGGCTGCTGTTGTATTGAATATTGAAGGCCCGCCAAACAGCAACCCATCATTGTGCATTCATCATGATTTCCGTACGCCATACACACTAGCACTAAAGATTATCACTTACTCCTTGGGTATTAGTTCCTTACATGCATGTGCGCCGGGTGACGTGAGCTCGCTTGAGCAACACGCAAAATATTTCTGCCTGTAATATTGCCGTACATGGCGATGCCCTGGACGTCCATCGCGTCGCATACCTTTTACTAACGGGTGGGACATTAATCGCACAATCTGGCGATTATTCTCGTGCGTTCTTCTAGAAGGTGACTACTAAACAGCCTGGCTAGAGGATTATAGTGAGACTGGTATGTACAACTAACGCAAGTCGGAGGCCCATACTCTTCCTTCTCCACAGGATATCTTTCACGGTCCTCATGCTAACACACCCTCACTTATAGAATATTGGAGGTTCTGCTCGCAAGTCCAGCCTCCCTCAATATCACTGCAAGTCGATCCTTCTCACGACCTTAAATAACCCTGAGACGAACGCTATTCATATCCACTGCTTTAGGTTCGCATCATTTTCTCAATGGTTCTCCTTCGATGTATGTAACATGATAACGAGCACATCCAGGATTCATTTGGCATGAGTAAGATGGTGTTCTCTATGGAGAATGAAGAACATCTGGTATTGTATACCTACCTTCTCTCCGATGAACTTGATGAGCAGAAAGCAGAAAGGCCCACCGGCTATTTTATCTCGGTGCGTGTCTGTCCTGATTGTCGTTGCCACAATAATCATTCTGTAACGTTCCTTCTCAATATTACGATTGAAGATGACGCCGTCTCCTCTGCTTCGTTTACCGGAATCGACCGTCATTCGGCCCCAAGCTGGTCGTGAAGCCATTCCGATCACACATCCAAACATATCCTGATATGTGTGATATCTAGACATCTTGACTGTCACGGCCGTATATGGCACTTACTGCCATGCTTCCCAAGACAACTTTGGGTCTTTATTCAGCGCGGTTTCCGGTGACGTGAAGGAAGACACGGTGGAGCTCGAGCCTCGTCTTTTCGGTTTTACATCATATCTCGTGTCATCACTTCGCACCTCGCGCGTGTCAGGCGCAAAGTGTTATCTGCGGAGACTTCGGCGGTAGCATAGGTCCTTATAGGACTCGCAAACTGTGCACGGGGCGATGGGCTTGGGCGTGACCGAAGAACACCCGGAACCGAGGTGGTTTTCCTGTAGAAGCTGCAACAATGTGACGGAACAAACGGGAAAATATGGCTTAATTCGACTCCCAAAGTACGTTATTTCGTTGGACGGTGGCTGAACTTTGCTAATGTGGAGTGACTCTATTGAAAACCGATTATCGGATAGGCCAAGTACGATGGTTTGTATGCTCCCATCTTGCTCGATGGAGCTCTATTCAACTAGGCAATTTCTAGTCACCAAGGTAACTCCTTCAGGACGCAGGGACTCCCTCGTAGACCTTAGCGTGTGCCCGAGAATCTCACAATGTCACTGACATGCCTTCTGGGCGTGGTAACGCGAACGTGCCGCGGCTGTTATCCTTCCAATGGGTCTTCTACAAGCATTTCAGCAAGGAAGGCGAAGCGAGGCAAGGCTTACCTGCACCTTATATGAAAGACAAATAATTCTAATATGGAATCTACTTTGTTCTGGATACCGCAGCGGTTTGACATTGTCTTAACATAGCGACAAACACGCAATGAAGCCCATACTGTGTCTCGGAGGCTTTTACTAAAGTTCAGCAATATCTTGTGCTGTAAATCTCTATCAGCTGACCCGGGTGCCATTTTCCCTGGTCCGCTTCATTACCGGAAGTCTCATGGAGTTCGGAGAGCATCGGACGCTAGAGGACTGGTCCTGCGTGCATTGTTTTTCATCTTCACGTTTACGGTACTCTCAATTCCTCCAATGAAGTGCCGAGGGCTCGCAGCGCCACGCAACCTTTTGGTGACAGACAGAAAGAGTCGCGGCAAGAATGTGCATATGTACCTGATCAATCAACAGATTTGCCTACACGTCCTCGTGCCCCGTAGTCAATGAAATACCTAAAGGCGAAAGACCAACCCAAACAATGGTGTGGTATTTCCTTTTCGCGTCATTTCTTTTAATTCAGTTGACCTTATGCGGCGGAGCAATCATGGCAGCCACGGTCCTTCTTTTCAATCAAATCTGGGGTTTCCGTTGTTCGTTTTTTTTCTCCAAATCGTTTCAGCCATGTTTTGATCTGCCGGGAGACCTGCTGTATGAGAGTAATAGAAGATCTTCCATATTCCAAAAACTCCGGTTAGGTATATGTGGGTATCTGCGTTTTTTTATTAATTGACTTGTTCAATGTACGCAATGTATGTATTCGATGCTATGTATTACTTTGCTTTCAACTGCCAAAATTAGTCTCGTACACCGCCGTGAGTAGCATGCCAAACCATAAACAGGGATGTGAAAAGATATGTAGATGCCCAAAGGATAATGCGTGGTAATAATTATGAACTTGATGAAGAGGTATCACGAAATCGTCCGAGGTCGAAGATGCTGATAAATGATGAAACTAAAGATTATTACAAGGTGAAGGGCGAACGGTTCGTATATCACGCCATCAATGACAAAAATTTGGGATGTTCGTATAACGGTAGATATGCATTGAGGTGGATGAGCGCCAGCCGGGATATTTTCTCCGCGAGGGTACGAATCTCCTCGGCTAGAGGTTCCATACCGGTGGCCGTTCCGATATTCACGGTCGACCGTGAAGTGGAGGAAATCATCGAGAAGAAATCAACCGACGACAGCTGTCCAGTTGAAGAGTCCCTGCCGGGATAGCAGAGAGCGACGACGGCATTAAATACGACGTCCCGAAGGCGGTTACGGAGCAGTATCGTTAGTTGAGAGTTGGGTTGAATATTGAGATCTGCCCATTTTTGAGCAACACTGAGGGTTCGCTCGTCTGGAGGGGGCCCAATAAGTAAACATGTAGGCGGCAAGCGAGATGAGGGCGACGGCGAAGGTGAAGATGCGGGCGATGGCGAAGGTGATGGAAATGGAGGTGGCGCTGGTGACATTGGAGATGAGGGTGCTGATATTGGTGATGATAATGTAGGTGAGAAAACAGATGATAAATAAGTTTTGTTTTGACTTTCTTTAGCTCGCATGGCAATCTGCAGGACAACATCCTGTTTTACACGTAGCCATTTTTCTTCTTTGTCACTGGAAGGCTCGAGGAAACAGTAACCGATGTGAGAGGATCCGATATCCCGAATTTCATTTTTGAGCTTCACTAAAAACGCCTCGTCGACCTTGGGAGTTTGTTGGTGCGGATGCGGAGTTACGGCGCCGTTTACCGAGCACAGCAACTGTCGGTAAAGAAGCAGAAACATGAACATTGCTGTCAAATCAGCAACATCTGCGCTAAGCAACACCAGGCGGTTGTTATCGAGATAACACGTTTCTGGGAAGCCCGGAAGAGGAGCGGTAGGCGATGTCGGAGGTGTCGAAGAAGGACTAGGCAATGATGTCGGGGAAACGCGTGTCGGCGGATTAAAAATAAGATCAGTAAGACCTTTGAGGGCAGCGATGTAAATTTGTTGATTTCGTTTCAGTTGAGGGTATTTGAGGCCATCTGAATATGATGGGTGAGAAAGAACAGCTGTTCGGGAAAGCATAGACGAGTGCGATCGCCATATCCATTCCCGGGTCACAGTCAAGGAAGAATACAGTTTGAGACCTTTAAAGGCCTTGAGTTCCCAATGACCTGACGTTCGCTTGAGATATGGACGCAATGTTTGCAGCTGATGGTTCGCGATGTCCTAATGAGAAGCTGGTGTTAGAATATGAATTGGAAAAATAATGCGGCGGCTAACCAATTTCATGAGTTCTAAGATGTCCATACAAAGCCGAATAGCCTTGATAGGATCCGCCTTGCCGATCTGGCTGCCAGGTTTGCACGCTTCAGCCGCCTCGACCATGCCATCTACAGCCTGGTCCCTTATGGGAGCGCAGTGGGCTTTGAGCGTGGAACCAATAGCGCGGAACAATCCCGAAGGGTCGAAAACCCGATGCTTAAGCTCTTGCTCGATGAGTGACGGATCGAATATAGAGCGAATGTGGCTGGCCTGGGCCGTATGTTCCTGGATCTGGGATTTGAAGGATCCAGGATTTACGTACATGCCAGATATACTTGAGAGGGGTTGTAGAACGAGAAGAAGGACCTCTAGAAATTCTGAAAGGAGTGGCCGAATGCGGGACGGCATTCGCAGCGTTACAACACGAAGAGAAGGTGAAAGGACGGAGACCGGGATATCAGAAGGCGAAGAATGCTGGCAAGCACAAACGACGGGTAAATGAGGCTGACCATGCACGTCGAAGGATATGCATGTGCAACCTGACTCAAGTTCCTGAGTTACTGCATTCCAGTACTTTTCAGAAAGCTCGCGTTTCCGTCTGCTGCCTGTTGGTCGGAAATGAAGACCGGAATCAAACAGCAAGTCGTGCCCTGTATGAAATCGACTGGTTGAGAAAGCATATAGTGCAACAGATGTAATTACGCACGAAGTTGTGGGCTGCGAAGAATGACGTCGAGATCCAACTCCTTCAGACTCTGTCTGTTGACAAGGGGCAGCTGGGGCGGTATATGCGCTGAATCCGGTTCTATATGAATGGGTTGAACAGCATCAGCGAGCTGTGGCAGCCGCGAGACACATTTCGCGACCACAGGGGTGTCTCTAAGGTGAAGGAGAGAACCCGTCGACGGCCCAGGATCTGCACCGCATACAATGCCGAGGTCCTCGACGTCGCTGCCATATCTATCAATTGGCGGCGGCTTTGCTGGGGGCATTTTGACTGGAAATTTCCGTGCCAACGCGAGACGCCTGGATGGCATTGCCCTTGGAGGCATCTTGGCTGTCTCGTGGCGAGGGCGTTTCGCAGGGCTGGTGTCTCCCGTATCCCAGATGGCGCCTGTGCGCAACCAGGACTGTCGTGGGGCATTACAGGATACTCCTGAGGGGGGCTGGTCGACGAGCATGGCGTCAACTACAGCGTCGGTCGACGAGGAATCCTGGTCGTCACTGTCGGCCTTGCGCTTGCGGTTGTAAGGAAAGCCATGGGGATCGTCCATGAAGAGGGGAGAGAGAGAAAGGGAAGGGAGAGAACAAGGAAGAATATATATTAGGAATGAAGGCACCCCTTAGTATTACCGCCTTATATCTGAACACATGGCTGCAGGTGGCGACAAGCGTTTGCATAAATTTTTACCAAGTCCGCATTTGCCCAGTTGAGCCAACCACGTTATTCCCTATTACATACTCTTCTACATTTTTATCTTGCCTGCCACTCATGCCACTGTCTGGATCTCTTCTTCCCGTTCTACTCTTCTCCATGTAGGACCCTGGCCCTTATCATACCTTCCTAACACCATATATCACCCGGAAACAGGTAGACTACGGATATCACGCCTCGTGCCTATTCCTGTATTTAACAAAGTTAAAACCTTGATTATTTCAACTTACCATGTATGTCTTTTTTCCATGTCTCGTGTGTTCCCAAGGGTATGGCACTGGTACGGCAGGCGTCAGGAAATCAATAGATCACCGAATTGTCTTACCGCTTGCGTTCCAATTCCGTTCCAATCAGTACTTGATCGTTCGTTCCATCCAGTTCGTTCTGTTCCGTGCTCAGCTATTTCCTTTTAACGCATACCTCTTCTCTAGGGCCATACTTATCACCCACAGGCCCCCTACACGGCATCTGCTGTCCACGGGATGTTCGTGGCGTCATCCTATCTCCAGGCTTGTGGCTGCTGGGACCATCAATCGAGACTGCATTCTGCAGCTACCTTCGGGCGAAATCCCGATTTCTCCTTTGTTTACTTTGCTCGTCGCTTCGCCGGACTCGGTCATGTCGCCAGGCAGTATTCTCGGTCCCTGTCAATGACTTGTTCCCTTGTTATATAAATGCCTATCCTTGATCAACATTCATTTAAATAAATGTTGGATCGATCTCAATTCCCCACCGTCGGTTGCATCACATCACTGGCCGTCCAAGTACTTCCGGTACAAAGGGAAGCGCTCCAAGGGGGGACTTGTAACATCTGACCACATCTGACTACTGTTGTTCTCCGTACCGCCGGGTAATCCCAATGAGTCTTCCTTCCGCCGCTCGTCGCGACAATAAATATACCCGAGGGTCTGCTCAAATTCTGTCACTCTCCCGGGTTGCGCCACAGCGTTCATCGATCACGATATATATCATCTGTTATGGACGTCTGCAAACAGAGAGAAATCTCCCCAAAATCTTTGGCCACCGGGCTCGTACAACCTGTCCCCTGCCAAGGCTGCCATGGGAGCCTCCTTCTCCTACAGGCGGTACCCCGATCCTGATGTAACAATCTCCACTGTTACCGCGTGCGCACAATGAGTATCTTATACAAAAGCCTCTCACAGCTGTTCTATAGCATACATTCGCCTTTCCATCATCATCAAGAACCACTCGTTCAGAGCCATTCAGATTCACGCTTACGACGGGACATTGCCGTGCTCCGGTACCTTTCTTTCCCCCCTCTGGTGTGTACAGTAATGGTACCGAGGTTCAAACTCATTCAAATGTGGATTGTTTCCAGATTTACTCCTAGGCCACAGATGGAATCGTGCGTCCGCCGGTCTTGATAGTTCTGCCACTAGAATACAAAACGTCTAAGTTTTCTTGCCGTCTGCCACGGACTGCACGCTCTGAGCCGTTGTGTACAGAAGGAAGCCATCATCATTATCCCGTGTCTCTCGTACTCGGCAAGTTAGAACCAGTTTTGAGTACATATCTCGAAATGGCGCTGAGAATGTTCTGGATAGGTTTCTCGTCATAGCGCTCGTGATTAGCATGCTGCATAGTGTTGTTTTTCATCCACTTATCGCAATTGCTCTATTAGCGTTCGCAAATGCTCCGAGGTGTTGAAAGTTTCCTTGACTTGGCTCTTCCATATGATAAATACGAGTCGAATGCCCACCGTACTGGGATCGCGTGTACTTTTGCGTTCTCCATTTATGCCGGAAGGCGAATTATGTGATCGATTTAACGGGCGGAAAAAGTAATGTCCCTGAGTGCCTTCATTGGGATAACACCTTGATACCGTATTCAATGACTCCGTTATCTCCTGTTTCGAAGAATAGGGCTACTAGGGAAAAAAATTATCGGGATAGTTGAGGCAATACTGGGGTATGGAGGCAGGAAAGAGTCCTCGAGGTAGCTCATAATCGTCATCAACGCCGAACCACTTTCTATGCATCAATAAGCTTTTCTTCCGTTTTGACTTCTTCAGGCTCAAGCTCCGCGGTTGTGGTCTTCTTTGTCGGCTTGCGCCCGTAGAACTCTGCAATGATTTTGGGATTGATCCGGTTAAGTTGCTCTTTAGGGAAAATGCGGAGAAGGGACCATGCCAAATCGAGGGACTCGAAGATGGTTCGCGACTCATATGATCCTAGATACGAGTTCCAGGGGAAAGTGAGACAAAGTAGACCCGTTAACGAAATACGGACCTTGTCCAACAAACTGATGTTCAAATTTGTCAAGGAACTCTAGAGCGAGTTTGTCCTCAGACGATAGTGCCTCTTCTCCCACAACAGCCTTCATGGAAGCAGCGTCACGTCCGATAGCGTATTTAGCATACTGGAAAAGCATTCAGTCCCACGTTTGCACATTTACCTTGAAGGTTCTCACCAGTTGATTCGACACATCACCATGATCCTTCCTGGTGAGCTTCTCACCAATGGCACTCTTCATGAGGCGAGACAATGAAGGGAGCACATTGATAGGAGGATAGATCTGACGATTGTGGAGCTGGCGGTCAACAAAGATCTGGCCCTCTGTGATATAACCCGTCAAATCGGGAATAGGATGTGTAATATCTAGCAAAGTAAGTCAGATTAGGCATCACATTCAGAACATGAAAAACTGACCATCGTTAGGCATGGTGAGAATGGGAATCTGAGTGATTGACCCATTTCGCCCTTCCACTCGCCCCGCTCGTTCGTAGATGGTCGACAAATCGGTATACATGTAACCGGGATACCCACGGCGGCCCGGAACTTCTTCACGGGCAGCTGATACCTTGAACGCGTGAAAACCTTGTCACTTAATCACGACATGGTCAAAGAATAGCCGACGCACCTCTCGTAGCGCGTCTGCATACGATGACATGTCAGTAAGGATAACTAGCACATGCTTCTCGAGTTGGTAGGCATAGTATTCAGCAGTTGTCAATGCCAGCCGAGGAGTAATGATACGCTCGATTGTAGGATCATTCGCCAAGTTCAAAAATAGCGTAACTCTGTCCAAACTGCCGTTTGACTCAAAGTCCTCTTTGAAGAACCGAGCAGTCTCCATGTTAACACCCATAGCAGCAAAAACGACCGAGAAATTGTCTTCGTGGCCGTCGTGCACGTCTTTCGTAGGCCGCTTTACCAAGCCAGACTGTCGCACAATTTGGGCGGCAATCTACGAACGGGTCAACATCAGAAACGGGACAACAAAAGATGCATTCTCACCTCGTTGTGCGGCAGACCCGCCGCTGAGAAGATAGGAATCTTCTGTCCACGGGCAATCGAATTCATGGTGTCGATGGTCGATATACCAGTTTGAATCATTTCTTCGGGATAGATTCGGGAATAGGGATTTATGGGTGAACCTGAAAGCAATAAAAACTGAGATATGAAGGCCAAATTCGTGGAAGAGGTGCTTAACGCACCATTGATATCTAGGTAATCCTCTGCAAACACCTTGGGGCCCTGGTCAATGGGGTTTCCCGAACCATTGAATATCCGTCCCAACATATCCTCTGCAACTGGAAGCTTCATGCTGCTGCCGGTGAACTCGACGTGTGTTGCCTTGACGTCAACACCGGACGTCCCTTCGAAGACTTGGACGATGGCTTTCTTCCCCTGAACTTCTAGTACCTGCCCACCACGCGTTGTTCCATCTGGTAGCGTAAGTTGCACAATTTCGTTGTACGAAGGAAACTGTACAAATGGTTAGCATACTGTCAGCCGAACTTGTTCCGATATCTCACTTTGACGTTGTCGAGTACGACGAGGGGTCTGCAGTCGGTAAGATGAGAGATTACATCAAAGTCGCCCCGCACTTACCCATTAATAGCGGAAACGGTGCGGTAATCTGTAGCATTCGTGATGCATGAGCTAACGTCCAGGAATTCATACAGCGAACTGACCGAGATGGGGCTGCACCCGATATTCTCTCGTCACGGCCGCTGCGTTGATGGCGGCCAAATCCTTATCACTGATACGGGGGTCGACGACCATTTTCCAAAATTACACAAATTCTATCGTCGATGTGACAGGGATACAGAAAGAAGGAGGTAATGGTAGAGGTCTATCCACCAGCAGTGACGACTCGATCAGTTTTCCCACGATCCGGCCACAGCCACCTCTAACCACCTAATCTGCTCAGATGCTACCTTGCTCGTTAACACCGACAACTGAATCATGATTCACCCTTAAATAATTCCACTAAGCGTTGCACATTCCTGCGGACAGCCTCGATGTCGCTTGATGTCCTACGAAGTTTGAACATCAGTGATTGCTCGAAATTGGTTATTCGTTACCCACCACTCGGTCTCCAGCAATAGCTCTTCTAATTCCTCCGTATCTCTGTTGAGGTCCATACTCTGAATTTTGAGGTACAGAAATTCAGCTGCGTCCGAGCGGATCTATGTAAATGATGTAAGGCACAAAGTCATTATAAACGGAACGAGACTTACGGTGGGGAATCGATGAGCGAGGAAACATGGAAGACTAGTGATGCATCGTTCAAACATCGTGTCAAATGCGAGGAGATTAACGACACTTAGAATTTGACCTTAGCGGGATTGGCAGAATTTGACATCTCACTTACATTTTCATGGATTCATGGATTCGTTGAACGCTCTTTAGTCGATCGACATGTCGGGACGCCACCAGATGCAAACTATCCAGACTGAGGAAGTCAGCTAGAAACAGTCACGATGGGGAAAAAAAACCTTCTGATGCCCGAATCATCGGAGGGAAGTTTTTCAAGCGCCCCAGCCTCAAGTAGGACACTGAACGTCTGAAGAACTGGTATGATTATATTGTTAGAACTTAAATTTGCTTGAGCATATTTGACCAAATCATTCGCAAATGTGACAAGGTCGTAAGCATCTGGCCCACTGACAGGTAAAGATCGTGCATATGCTGACAAACTTGTTGAGACGGGTCGATGCTGAGAAGTATTCGTATCAACAGGGTAAACAGATGATTGATGGATGGATGGAATACATACAATGCTATCCGTCTTACTGCCTAGACTTATAACGAGACCCTTCAGGACCGGTTGACGATATTCTTCGATTTCTAAAAGACGGACAGCCCTGGGGAACAACCAGTGTCCATCGCTCCAGCTCACACTTTCAGTGCCACTGGCATATAACGTTTCAGAATCAGTGCACAAAGATGAACTGAAAACTTACGATGCAAAAAGCTCCACGAGTAAGCCACAACTCGGCAACTGCCAGCGCTCGGCGTCCTTCACATCTGGTAGAGGCAGCCGAAGAAGTCTTAGAATACACTCTCCGGCGTCCTGTCTAACATTATCCAATCTCTCAACACCCTGCTTGAGAATGCCGATAACTGCGAGGTGATATTTCGACGGGGTTAAGTAGTCCTCAAAGCGGATGATGGTCCTGGCGTTCGAGATGAGAATTTCAGAGACCGATGTCAAGCCTCGTACGCAAGCCATTCGGATCCACGAGCCAACATCACCTCGTTCATCAATTGTATAGTCTTCTAATCCACCTAAAAGCGCGTCAAACAATGAAGCGAAGACTTCTGGGGACATGTCTAGGCAGGGGTTTAGATATATGTCGTGAAAATACATGCGAGTAACATACAGTCATTGAGATGCAGAACTATATTTTGAATGATCTGAGGCATGGCGAAATAACAATTGCAACGAGCTTCCACATTGGCACTAAAGGCCTTTGGCTAAAGACAGAGTCAGGAAGTTGCGAGATATAAAAAAAAACTGATGAGCACTGACCGAGGGTCTGGCACACTCTAGAAGGCAGCGAATGCTATCCGGCAAACACTTCGGAAAAGAATCGTAATCGATCACACCCAATACTCGGCCAAGGCTCTGCTGACTGGAGAAGGACCCAGAACTCAATTCCCGGATCAATGTTTAGGGACAGAGTCGTAAGAATGAATGAACGATGCGAGAAGCAAGAAAAAAAACGACTCATCTGGTAACAGTAGCAAAACAGTCCACCAATTTGCTGATGGAAGCCATCGCCATCGCCGCAGCTTCCTGTACTGGGACACGCCGATGTTTCAAACCAAAGTCTACAACCTGTCTCCACTTGGGAACAGACGTGTTTAGCCCCATACTAATCTCCGCCAACGTCACCGTACTTGCGATCAACTGGCATGCTGCTGCAGTAACGATCTCATTTCGAGATCCTACTAAGACAGCGTGAGGTACAATTGCAAGGTATTTGAAAATCTAGAAAGAACATCAATAAGAATACAATGTACGACGCGCGCGTAACATACATCCCGCATTTGTTGCTCCCTTTCGACTTCTGATGAAGCCCGATCACGCCAGGCAATAGATAGCTCGGTCAATGCGAGAAGGCCTCCGTGAATATCTGTATTATCAGGAGATTCGAGTAATTTTGCCTGTTTCTAACATGAGTCGACAACGCAATACATAAATGAACTGACAAACAGCTCTGGTGCAGACTTGTGGACCCAACTCTCCCAGATCTAAAAGGCAGATGAGACGAAGGGACTGAGATGCTAGCTGTCGCATGTTCGCATCCCAATGCCTCAGTGGTACATCCAAAAGGTGGTCAAAAAGATATCGTCGGTATTCCGGGTGCCTGCAGTGGTTAAGCCAACCGAACTAGAGAACAACAGAGACGCCTACTCAGCAACTTGAGGTGCTGCAACGAGAAAGGCATTCCGCCTAATGCCCACAGCGTAAAAATCGGTCTTGCGTAAAACATCAATTCCGTGAGGGAATAATCCCTACGAAGTTTTCATAAAATATCCACATGCGAGGAATACCTAACTCACTGTCCTTCCCACATGTTCCTGGAAGGCGGCGCTGGCAGCTCGTCGGATATGTATTTCACGATCATAAAGCGAGACTGTGACTAATTGACGAGCCAGTTTCTCGGCGTGAGGTGCCAATTCGCTGGGATTTTTACTCCTAGCGAGCGCCCAGATAACATACGCAGCAGCATCACGCACGCTAGAACCTATGGAATGGGCACCTTTCCTCAGATCGAAATACAACGCCTAAAGGGAAACGTAAGCCCAGATAGAAGAAGATTGGGTCCAGCTCATTAACCTTTGAAAGCCAATTAAGTAACTCGGGGAGTTTCTCCGAGCTAATGAGGCCTCTACGTGCCATTTCGGCACAAGCAAGGGAGGAACCATGCCAAGTACATTCTGCAATAGCGGGAAGATCGTATATGCTTGCTGCAGCCACAGAATGTATTGAAAAGAGCCCCATGATTGTGTCAACCACTTGATCTGCGAAGTCGGTTGGGAGGCGATCTGAAATTCTCGCGATGCCCTTGGCCGCTGACCATCGGACGACAGTGTCCTAGGCGTGATCCATCAATGTATTATGCTGAAGAATTTCAGAAAATTATACTTTATCTTGGAGGCTCTGGAAGAGTTGCTCCAGCACGATTTCGATGGAGTCCGGGACATCGATGCCATCTTCGCTGTCAGTCCCTCTAGCCGATCTAGCCGGTAATATTCGTAATGCTACGCGTGATACGAGCTTCGTTTTATACTTCCTGACAACGGTATTGGCGATGAGAGTCGATTCTCCCTCAAGAGTGGCAGCAATGGCAAGAACATCAGGTAGAGCCTGTTCAACTTGACCCACAGATCCTGACTTTAAAACTTCACATAGCACCTGCAGGAGTCCAATGACCTGACGACGCGTTCAGATGTTCACAAAACATGTGGATACAGGAAGAATGTTCACCGTGAAAGGATCCTTGGACTCTCGGATGGTATCTTTACACCAGGCCAGATACAGGCGAAATATTATGAGGGTATCCTTTCTGATTCTATAAGCAACACATTCTGGGACTTGATCGCGAAACACACCTCATATACAGACGTGACAGCATAATTGCGGCGCCCTCGCGCTCTAAGCCAGCATTAGACAGGAATCCTTTCCCGATGTGCTCGATGGAAAGGGCTGTCTGGTTTCCACCCTCAACTTCATCAAATTGCGCCAAATCAAAAGGGAGCATGCAGATAAGAGAAAGCCAAAGTAAAAAGGTATAACGCAAAGCCCATTGGTCTACTTCAACCACTAAAGTGTTCGCGTTTTGCATATAACTCAATGCGATAGATAGATCCGCGATCTCGTGGGGAAGAAATCTGACTAGAACTTTGTTAGGACAAGTAGAAGTAATTACACGCGAACGAATGCTGACTTATTGTCTTGTATCCGCGACACTTGATATATCTGTACAAGAGCAGAGCGACGCGTTGCACCCGTTCTGGTGAGAAGGCCGTTGAAGGATGGGATATTGACACTTTTGCATGCGACTTCAGACTGTCAACCACGGGGACTACAAGGCCTTCGAGGCACGGATCTAGGAGATAGGACTGTTCTTGATATTCATCGAGCTAGTGATTCTTGAGAAATCGGAGTTCGCTCTTGATAATGCATACGCACTATATTTGAGAGCTGCTGTAGCTTGACTGTCTCTTCCTTACTTTCTTCCGCTGTAGGCACAACAGTCAGGTCCAGTGCAAGGAGAGATCGCTGTATATCCTCGAATTCGGCATATTTCTCGAATCTTGCATAGAGTCTTCCTTCTCCAGACTCGTCCATAGATGACAATAGTCGATGCAGGCAGGAAAATATTGTGCTATCGTTCAACTTTCAGTTCATGGAAGTGGGTGTCGATGGTGGGACAAAATTCCCGAAATGTACCGTGTGAACCGAAATGCTATTCACGTGACTCTTCCTCCCTAAAAAAATTTTTGACAAAATTAGGCACCTCACTTCCCTCCACACACTCCCATATTCTTTTCTCCGTCGTCATGGCCAAATCTACCAAAGTCGACAAAAAGACTGACAAGAAGAAGGAGTCTAAGAAGGTAGACAAGTCCGCGAAGGCCGTTACGAATGGAACCGTATGTTAAATTTCGTTAAATGAGATACCAGGCTCAAGACAGTGATAGAAGCCCGCTTCACCCGTTAAGGTCGTGGTAGATGAGAAAGTATGCTAGGTCTTGCTTTGCCAGCTGATTTGAGTTAACGATAATGATATTAGAAGTCAAAAAAATCCAAAAAGCCCGTGAAGAAGGCCAAGGCCGAGTCGTCATCGTCGGAATCTGAGGATGAAAAGCCCAAAGGCAAGGGCAAGGTATGTTTAAGGTCTTCTACTTAGGAACTGAGTCTGACGTTCACCCACAATCTAGGCTAAGGCGTCTGAATCGTCGTCGTCGGAGAGCAGCGAATCTGAAGATGAAAAACCTAAGGCTGCCCAGGTCAGCTCGAAGAAAGCCGCCGCTCAGTCGGACTCTAGCGACAGCTCAGAGGACGAGAAACCGAAAGCACCCACGTCCAAGAAAGCCGCTGCTAAATCCGACTCTTCCGACTCTGATTCTGAGTCTGAGTCGGACGCCAAGCCTGTCGTTGCCACTAAAAAAGCTGAATCTTCTTCGGAGGAATCATCAGAAAGCGAAAGCGATGAAAAGGAGAAACCTTCTGCGTCTGCGCAAAAGAAGCCCACACCCGCAAAGAAGGTCGCTTCATCTTCAGACTCGTCGTCAGACAGCGAAAGTGACGAGGAGGATTCAAAGAAACCCGCGGCCGCGCCAAAGAAGGCAGAGTCATCGAGTGACGAATCATCCGACTCCGATTCAGATGTTGAGATGGGCGACGACGCTGCTAAACCATCTGTGAACGGTACGCCCTGGCATTCTCTACATGTTTTTTTCCCCCTCATCTATCTTAGGCAAGCGCAAAGCCGACGACGACGAAGCCGCTCCCCCAAAAAAGATAAAACTTGCCAATGGCGCCGCCGCCCCCGCTACCACCGACGAAGAAGTCATAAAATCCATCTTCGTTGGAAAACTTTCTTGGGGTGTTGACGACGAGCGACTAGCCACCGAGTTCGCTGAATGCGGTGAGGTCGTTTCTGCCCACGTCCAGCTTGACCGCAACACGGGCAAGTCTCGTGGGTTCGGATACGTACACTTCACCTCACCAGATGCAGTGGAGAAAGCACTAGAGATGTCTGGTCATGAGATCGACGGACGCGCCATATTCGTTGATAAATCGCAACCCCCCTCTGCAGACCGCACGGCTAGCCGAGCCAAGAAGTTTGGTGATGAGGCCAGCGAGCCGAGCAGCACGCTCTTCTTGGGTAATCTCAGCTTTGATGCGAACGAGGACAATGTGTGGGAGTTCTTTAACGAGTACGGTGTGAAGAACGTCCGACTTCCAACGGACCGGGACACCGGGCGCATGAAAGGGTTTGGATACGTCGAGTTTGAGGATATTGAGGGCGCGAAGAAGGCTTTCACTGCTGCTCAGGGTCAAGAGATTGCTGGCAGGACAATCCGGGTTGACTATTCACAACCTCGTGATGCTTCTGGTGGTGGAGGACGTGGTGGAAGAGGTGGGGGCCGTGGATTTGGTGATCGCGGTGGACGCGGCGGCGGCAGAGGATTTGGTGACCGTGGTGGACGTGGTGGTGGACGTGGATTTGGTGGTGATCGTGGTGGACGCGGTGGAAGAGGCGGCCGTGGAGGATTTAATCCTCGGTCAGGCGGTATCGTGCCCTTCGACGGCAAAAAGAAGATCACCTTCTAAATCTGATTTTCTATCTCTGAGTTACATTTACGCTGATTATGCATTTCTTTCACTGTATCCTCGTATTTTCGCACTGTTAAAAGACCAACGTCTAAGGCATACATATAGACAAAAGTCATTTATGAGTAGACATGTGCTGCCTGAAAACTCAAACTTGGGTCGTTGTATTGAGCTTTTGAAGCTTCAAGGTGGAAGGGTCATCAATACAGATTATATGATCTCTGCGTCATTCATGTCTAATTCATCGTCGGCGCCTCAGAGGCCAGAATCATCGCCTTGTCTGCCTCGTTCAATACTTCTTCAAGCTGGGCCACAATCTCTTCATCTTCTTCTAATTCTTTACGCTTCCAATATAACCTGACATTTCGCACGAGTTTTTCCTTGGGGACCTTCTTTGCTTCGTAGTCGTCGAACGCAATGAGCATGCCATTTTGCTTCAGCCACCCGATGAGATAGTCGATATCTTGCGAATCGGTCAATACTTTTCTCAAGGTCTTGGGACGGGTAGATTCAGAGCTCAGGCACCAGCGCTGGAGCTTGCTGAAGATTAAGATGGAAGGGTGGAGGATGGGTAAAGCTGAAGAACCGATTGTCAGAAAAAAATCAATGTAGAGGGGAAGCGTTTCGTACTCAGATCGGTGGAAGCAGTGGATGGTACTTTATAGACAAGGTCTACCGAGTCAGGAAGACCCAGCGTTCCGGCAGAGAGGGTCTCTATGAGAACGTTGCTCTTGCTCCGGGTAAGAACCTTAATTCCGGTGCGCTCCTTTGGACGAGACTCGTTGGTCTCATCTGAACTTTGGGCTTCCGAATCCTCGGAAAATGCATCCAAGTCCTGTCAGCAGAGCCATTAGAGCCAAGTTTCATATTCTACAGGTTGTTGAGATACCTCGACAAAATAAAATTTGAGAACGGCCTCTGTGAATCGTTTGTCAATCTCTGCCATTTTCTCTCTCAGTATCTGAAGGTCCAGATTGTCTGTGGGGATCTCTATCAAGACATCGATATCGTATCTAAAACAAGGAATGTCAGCCAATACTTGACGAAAGACGTTTTCACCTATCTCTGTTTGCCTTGGACTACCAAGAAGACGCCAAGCAAACCCACCGATGTAGGCATGGCGAATGGAGAGCTCGGTCAGCTTTTCGGAGAGAACCCGTGCCGCGTGTTCTTGCGAGCTATGGCTCATAGTTGTGTGGATTCTCCGGGGAGCCATAGATTAAAATGTTAATGGAGAGTATTGGAACGGTAATGCTGGTTTGATCTTTTGTCTGTCAAAAGATGGAGGAGCGCTGCGGCCTGACGTGAGAGGGCTAAACCTAGTTCTAAAAAAGTGGGTGGAAATAGAAGAGACGTTCTCCCATGCGTTGTATATATAGTAACTCAAACAGCTGGAAACTTTGTTCCAAGGTAAGAAAAACAAATCCATCTTCGACTGTTATGGATCCTTCCATCATAAATGGATTCTCATTATGAATGTCTTGTAGCTACATCTATCGCTACCAAATCGCTACACAGCACAGGTACTTAAACAGCAGAGATTGAACCACGAAGATTGAAATTACTCAAAGGAGGAATACTCCTAGAAATTGGCACGTACGGTCTGAGATCTGACCAGGCGAGTCGTAGCTATAGTTACGCAGATTAACAACAGATTAATTAAAGTAGGTATGTAGGGTCATAGCTATTGTTCTTTTTAAATCATTACTTACTAACCCTGTTGAAGCAGCGACAATAGCAGTTGTCATTGCACAGCCACCTTCGGCCGCTTCGGATTCCGGTTTACATAAGCGTTGTTCGGTAGCACCGGTTTCGGAACTTAACCACAATCCACCATGATGTCTCTGCAACCATCCCACATTTCTCTACCAAACAACATTATATCCCTCAATCCTCCCGTTAAATCACAACAGGAAGAGACCAGTATCCTCGCTCTGCCTCCTGAAACAGTGGTGGACCTTGCCCTGTTGGTGCTGAATGAGAACGCCGGGATAATCCTGACGGAATGGCGGACATTACTGTATAGACGGATGAATGTGCCATTAGTTCCTTGTGTGAGTACCACTCTCCTAATCTTCTGTGTAGTCTAATCCTCCTCCTCAGCACTTCTCGTACATCGTTCCCGATGACAAGCTGCATCAGGCATCAAAAATTCTCACCTCCTTGGGCTTACCACTATCATTACCCGACCCGCTATATGTTTCCACAGGAGGAGACTTATATTCAAAGGCCCTCCTTCACAGAATAACTCAATCTGCTAATCTTGGCCCGGCACGGTTCATTCTACTTTACCCATCATCGTTTTGTCCGTTCAGTCCTTCCGAGCTGGAGTCGGTCAATCAGCCTCTATTTGGTCTTGATAAGTTCTCCGTACCAGTCAATGTACCGACTGTATCGGCGACTTACGCATCCCTTGTACGCACCGTGGCCGTGTATAAGAGGAGCGATCCGGCGCGGAAGACACTGTTAAGCGAGCTGGCTCAACTCGCACTCTATAACCTATATGACGGTGATTACGGGAAAGGTGGCGAAGTCGAGGATGAAGATGAAGATGACGATGACGAAAGGGAGATGCAGCAGGCCGTTGTCGTCGTACGCGGGTGGACATGGAATGCAGGCGAAGAATGGATTGGTGATGCGCTAGCGGAAGTCGTTGCTACGTCTGCATATAGTAATCTTCCATGGATGGGCTGTTGAGGGATGCAGGCATTGGTTACAACGCCGGGTAAGCTCTGCTACTACCGCACCTCACCAGCTTGGGCTAAACTATAGTTTCTCAGGTTTTTCAGTCTGAGTGTGCTAACACCCTGCCAGAGGAATACGTATAGCCTCCATGTTACGATCACGTGTACAACAGATAGCCTGCTTGTGAGGAGCCACGTACCCGTTGGAGACCGACACTTTATTGTCATATCAATAATCGACCTTGCGGAGAGGATTACCATTTTTTCATCTCAAGAAGCCACGACTGCTAACGTTCATTAACATTCCCGAAGCCTTCGGCAGCTGTGTCTACTGTGGCGTTTCAAAGAGTTCTTTTGTTTTACTTTTTTGTGTGATTTATGTAGTCATT
The DNA here is from genome assembly GCA_037576215.1 of Armillaria gallica. Lineage (NCBI taxonomy): Eukaryota > Fungi > Basidiomycota > Agaricomycetes > Agaricales > Physalacriaceae > Armillaria > Armillaria gallica. The sequence goes on from JBANDB010000010.1 coordinate 906,156, forward strand.
GAATTAAATAAATAATAAGCGATTGTGAAGAATGTTTGGCCCATTGTTAGGATTGAGGAATGTTGCCCTCATCAATTTCTATTTTCTTTACTGTCAGGCGCAATGGCTGAAAAACGAGGAATGAAGCGCAAAAGAAACGAAGCGCCAAAGGAGGTGTGTTCTGCAGTATACACCTTTTCAAATGTTTTAATACTCAGCACAGAAGGATCTAGGTGTAAAGATTGGCGGAAAATTAGTGCGAATATCTGTTTTCCTTCTGTGCACACTCAGTACATATGTTAAGTACCTCTAGCATCACGATTTAAAGGAAGCCAAAAAAGCAGCGAAGAAGGCCAAGACTTTTGAGACCCAAAAGCTTGTAAAGAAACTCAAGACGTTACGGTTCGTTTCCAGTTTTCACCACCGGTACCCGTTCTCATTCTTCTAAATCCTTCAGAATCAAAAATGAAGATCATTCACAAATAACGGAATGCGAGTCCGAGTTGGATGAGCTCAAGGTCATTCTCATTCTCAGCGCGTCTAATGCCGGTGCTTATTATTCGTTATCAAGCAGGGCCTGAACCACGAAGCCGTAGCAAGGACTGCGCTACGGTCGAAACTACTCAAAGACAGGATACTCTCCGGAAATGAGCACGTACAGGCTGCGGTGTCAGACCAGCTCCAGTCTAATCTTCTGGGCGGGAGCACCAAAGTCCAGAGCCGCATCCTCAGTTCCAAGGTTCTCGCCGTTGAAATTGCCAACATCATCGAGGGTCTTCGAGCGGTTATCCTTCCGGCTGCTGATGAGGGTGCCGAGCCCCCGAGGAAAATGACAAAGGTCGAGGTGGAGGATGGTGAGGAGGAGGATGAAGAGGAGGATGAAGCTGGCGACGAGATGGGTTGGGAATCGGGAACTGTGGGCGATGATGAGAAGGAGAATGACGACGGATGGGAGTCTGGCTCTCTCGATGAGGATGATGAAGGAGACGATGATACTCCTACAAATCCGAGTGCCAAACCCTCCGCTACCAAAGCCCAAAACAAAGCCTCTACAGGCGCATCGACGTTTCTTCCATCGTTATCGGTCGGATTTATCAAAGGAAACGAGGATTCGGACTGGAGCGAGAGTGATGCGAAAGCGGGAGATATCGAGCAGAAGAAGAATCGGAGAGGCCAACGGGCCAGGCGGGCGTAAGTTTTTCTCTCTCTTAATTTTTTCTGTTATCTAACTGTGGTTTCTATAGAATTTGGGAGAAGAAGTATGGGAAAAATGCTAATCACAAGAAACAGGAGGCTGCGACTGAGGCTGCTACCGGTCGCAAACGATGGAATACTTCCGAGGGGGGCCCTTCAAACCGTCGTTATGATAGCCGCACGTCGCGCGGGAGTGCCAAGATTGATGGTGATGGCAAGTTCAACGTGCGCGATAAGGGCTCAGAGGGGCAGCACCGCCAACGACCAGATACTGGTTGGGGGCAACGGAAGGCCTTGTCCCGTGAGGGCCCTGTCGCGAAACCGGACGATAAGAAGGAGACCCTTCATCCGTCTTGGGAAGCCAAGCGAAGACTGCAGGCGAAACAGCAAGTTATGAACACCGATGTTCAGAGCAGAAAGATTAAATTTTCATGATATAACTACATGTATCATTGTATGTATCTCTTGGAGAATAGCAGTGTGCAAGTCTATGGCAATTGGGCGTGTGTACAAAAGGCAAGGCCTAGGATGGCGAATGATTTACGATCCAACAAGGCGTCATAACATCGTGAATTCAGAATGTGGTAGTCCGGGAACATACATGTCTTTTCCTGCCTTGCAACCTACAGTCCCTGGAACACCACATTTCGCCACACTTCCCACAGCGTGGATAGTCAGATCCTGGCTTCCCGCAGGTAGCGCAGCGGACTTTGTTGGTGCAGAGTTTTGACTTCCTCTCCAGCGAAGCAAGGATGGGGTTCAGTTCCGAGTGAAGCCTAACATGTGCGTGTGGGTCCGAGGTAGTTTCCAACGGTGTATGAATGGTAGAAGCGCTATCCTGCGAGGAACTGTCTGAAATATAGGATGATGTGCGACTAATAGATGGAATGGAAGGCGATGTGGGGGACGATGGTTCGCTCCATGTGTCCCGCCACGCGAGAGGCGGTCGAACACGGCGACGAAGGAAGCCGGTCGTCTTGGATGAGGCGGCGAACTGGTGGAGAGACGACGAGGCAGATGGTGTAGGCGCGAAGGCGCCATGGGTTCCTGTTCGCACTGTAGCGGCGACCGTCGGCTCAACTTTTGGCTGCACGGCGACTTTTGAGGCACAAGATAAGGTAGAAATTGTGCGTTTACGAGAGGACTGAGCGAGCCGGTGAGGAGGTATACTTGGTAGTAGCGATAAAGCACTCACCTGGCGATCTCCAAGATTCATGTGCAAAAGCGTTTCTATAGCTATTTGGGGCGTTGGCTGGGATGGCATTAAGACGCTGCGAGGAACACTTATCCTCTCTTTTCCGAACCTTTTATATAGCACCGTCAGCGACACCAGGTACCTCATGGGGCTCCGCTTACGTAGAATGGGAACGTTGCAGTATCCTCGTAATAGCTGTCCGGACAACGAGATTGTTAACTCTATATGAAGGGAAGGTATCGCAGAATGATGATACCGAGACGCAAACCAAGACAGGAAGCAAAATTCAAATTCTGCAAATTTCACATCCAAATTTAGCAGACATCCTGCCGTAACGGACCAATTCTTCCCACGTGATGATTTCATCTGTTACTCCCAATACACCTTCGCATGGTGATATCTGGTTCTATCTTGTATATCTTCCTGCGACATCGATGCGTTGCCTGCCTACTCGATACTTTCCGTCTCCAAATGTTATGTCAATGTAAGCAAATAGGCAGTTTTATCGTCACCGACCTCGGAGTCGTTTGTAGTCGTGTGCCAATCGTGTGCGGACGACCGGAACTTCTCGTCACGGGTGCAAGCTCGCCGTCACAGAATTCTCAGCCTCGCCGTCCACTGCTTACTATCAGCGGTATTGTATTCAGGAAGCGGTGAGGCCAGCTTCTCTGTTTATTTTGGCCATTTCCTGTACTAACAATCACTGGTTGCCCTGTTCCTAACAGATCACGTCAATCTAGTACGTACGCAGTATCTTAGTCTGTGGACCTGCCGGAGGCCTTTGTACGCGTAGTAAACGCGGGCTCAATCGCATACATATAAGCCCACCCAAAGATCTCTGATCCGTCCTTGGTGGAGCTGAAGATGGTTTAGAGCTGCTTTGCTCTGCTCAAATTATGGGCGTAGGCGTTATTCTCCACCCCGGCCCGGATCGTGCTTCGATGTTCGGTGTTTTTATTGCTAGGTCTTCTGCGTCCGGCTGATTGTGCAACATGACTCTGGTACCTGATAGAAGTCTCTTCTTCCGCACCGTATACATATTATCTCCATAAACGCGCGGCGTTGTACAGAGATATGTTGAAAGAGACCTCGTGTTTGAACCTACTTTACTAGGCCATGGTTATTCTAGGTCCTCTGACAGCTCTTTGACGCTAATGTTTCCCCGCACTTTGTCACGGAGGCCATGATTAGACCGTCTTCAATTCGGGCATCTGGGTGACCCAAACGCCGATACACGCTAGCGAACAGATATATATCGCAGTTTTTCTCTAGGACATGACGGACCTCTTCTCTTTTCTGCGGTATGGCTGACGATGTTAAGCGCTCTGCCTCCATCGAGGAACTCGAAGAACCCGAGCACCATGAACAAAGACTTGGAGAACAGGTGTTGGATAGGCAAGCTGCTTTGAATGCCGCTATAGAAGCGGACCCTGGGCCGAAGCATTTCAGCCTAGCAGCAATCCAAGTGAGTCGCCCCATTGAGTTATGACTAGGTCAAGGTACGCTTACTCTGGGACAGCTCTATCTCATCGCATTGGTGGTATGTTTCTGCTCGGGGGACAATGGCTTCGATGGGACCGTAAGTGGATAAATGCCGTACAATGACCGAGTCTTTGCTGATCCCGGATCCTAGGTCATGGGTGGTATCAATACTATGTCCCAGTTCCAGGCGTTTTTCGGGATGAAAGATGATGCAGCGAAGACCTCTATTGTTTTCGGTATCTACACTATGTGTGTGAACGACCTTGGCGCTACTTAGTCGTCCCTTACCGACTTCTATGCCATATGCAGTGGTTCAATCACGTAGGTCTCAAGTACTGGCTGTTGCCTAAAAGAGTTCATGAGTACTTTATAGCGGCACTATCCCTGCAGGTGAGACTCGGATTCGACTCGGTGGAAGGACCCTCGATTGACCGATGCTACTTATAGCGTATCTCCCCGATAAATATGGCCGTCGGTTTCCTATGTGGATCGGAAATGCAATTCTGATGTGCGACCATCGTGATGTTTAGCTTGGCGTCTTCTGACTCTAGACAGCCTGGGCGCGTGCATGACGGCCAACGCGAAGAACATGAACATGTTTTTGGTCGGTCGGTGGCTGACGGGTAAGTTGTCATCGCAATTCTGGATGTCACTGCTATGATCATGCGCAGGTACTGGATGTGCTTGCGCTGGCGCAGCGGCCAAGTCGTACCTCGCTGAAATCAGCCCAGCGAAGCACAGGGGCGCATACATCGGATTCCTGAATTCTTTGTGAGCTGATCGTGTTTTGAGGACGCCACAGAGTTCATTTACTCATTTGCAGCTATTATATTGGCCAGATGGCAGCATCTGGGATGATGGTCTCCACGGGCAATTACGCATCTGACTATTCATGGCGTTTACCTTTGTATATTCAGGTAATATCCTTCTATGAGGCATCTCGGTGGTGGAATGACCATACTGTATAGGTTGTACCGGCTGCCTTGAATTTCTTCTTCATCTACTTTTGTCCTGAATCGTGCGTGGGATCTGCGTTTCATGTATTTTCATGTCTTGACTGTCCTCTCGTAGACCGCGTTGGCTTCACAGCGTAGGAAGAGGACATGAAGCCCGGCATATCCTGGCCAAATACCATTCTGCCACAGGAGATCATAAATCGCCGTTGATTGACCTGGAGATGAGGGAAATTGAAGAGAAGATTGAAATTGATGGACAGGACAGTGAGTGGTCCACACCTATGTCTCCTCGTGCTTATCGATGTCTACAGAACGCTGGTGGGACTTCAGGCCTCTGTTCGCAACCCGGGCAGACAGGTATCGGGCGTACATGGTCATTCTCATCGGTATGCCACGGTCTTAAAAGAACTGCTTTTATTCTTTGCTTACTTAGTGAATGGCAGGCACTTTTGGCCAACTTTCCGGCAATGGCATGATAACGTATTTCCTTCCTGTACTTCTTGAAAATGCCGGCATCGAGTCTCAAAGCAAGAGGCTGACCCTCAACTTCGTCAATAGCGTGACTTCTTAGTATGTGTCTCACGGGACTCGAGAGAATCATTCCGCCTAATTATTGCGCCTTTAGCATTGGTGGTAAGTCTTGTCACATGGTACCATTGCGAGATGTTTAAATGTTCTATCATCGAAAACAGCTCTGGGGGTGAGTACTTGAGTCTTGAGATGCCTTCGTGTCGATGGATTGACCACAAAACGTCATTCATAGGGAGCTTTCACAGTTGATCATTTTGGTCGTCGCCGGGTTCTTCTAGCCGGAACTATTGCTATTACTGTCATTCTGGCAATAGTGACTGGCTTGCTTAGCAAGGACGACGGAAACAGTGGTCGTGCTAACGCTGGTATAGCTTTCGTCTACCTCTTCATGGTGGTGTTCTCTTATGGGTGGACGTCAATGTGAGTGAGATACTTGCAGAAGTCGGAGCAACGAAGTGACGTTTGTGTCAGGCAAGCATTGTACCCCGCCGAGGTCCTAGGGTACCAAGCCCGAGCAAAAGGTCTTGCGTTCTTGAACATATGTACGCAGGGTTCGACGCTCATCAACACCTTTGGGTAATCCTCTTTTTATGATATTGTTGTAATGGTACTAATAATATCACCTTCTAGATTACCTGTTGCGCTCGAAAAGATAAGATGGAAGAGTAAGGAACTTCCGTTATCCATCGCTTGCAAAATCTCTAACTGTAGGTGTTCAGCGTATCTGATTTTCACAATATGGGATTCCTTTGAATGCGTTGTGATCTATTTCTTTGTCGTTGAAACCAAAGGTCTTACGCTGGAGGAGATTTCGGAAGTGTTTGAACAGTAAGGCATCCTTCTGAAGGTGTAAGGCAGCTGATCTACTATATGCGCACAGACCCAACCCAAGAAAATATAGCGAGCGGGTAGCCGAGATGAACAAGCGAAGATCGGGCACTACCGTTGTATAAGTTATTCAGTAAATGTCTCGAATTTTCATGACGGTATTCCTGTCTTGTATGATGCGTCTAACCGACGGACCCGGGTTCCGCATTGGTCCATGGGGAACGCCACCCCAAATTCAAAACGCAGCTCGCTGTTTGTTCATTTTCAGTACTGGGTGGCAATTCAGAGATACATGTCCTTGGAATGCCATTTTATATAGATTTTTCTCGACTAGGAATTTGAATGTTCTGGACGAGAGGTTGACCACAAGGAGGCTAGTTTACGAGGGAATATGTATATCAAATTTAGGTCACAATTTCCCCATACATCGCAGTTTGTCACTGAATTTTTGCAAAATCCCCTATTGGTGAGCAACAGCATCTCTTGAACTCGACCATCCACACGACCTCCAGCCCTCCACGTCCTTTTCCTTCTTTTGTCTCCTTGTATACCGCGCTAGAGCTATCCCGACTTATCTCTGCAATCCCGAAGAAAGTAATCGAATCCACACGGTCTTACCGCCGTTAATTTTCATATCAGGAGACTCCCTCAACCATGGTTCATATTCTCTCTGTTTTCTTCGGCAAAAATTATGCTGATATTGGACCCTTTGCATTGTAGGGTCAAACGCTATCTTCCCCAGGTTCGTCGACGTCCGAAAGGCTCCCGTGGACCGTTCTTTGAGATAACAGCCATTTTCAGCTACGACAAAAACGTCGGAAACGGGCCAGAATGGTCGGTTTGCGTATGCTGTGACGGAGATGCAAGGATGGAGAATAAGTCAGTCTGTTCTTCCGATAGTGGCGCCCGTTGGCCATCGAGTTCTGCCTGTGAATCTTCTGACCTTCATGTGAACAGCGATGGAGGATGCTCATGCGATTGTGCTGGATCTTGAGGAGAATACTGGACCGAATACTTTCTTTGCTGTATATGATGGGCATGGCGGTGTGTTATCAGCTCTCATCATCATCTCCTCAGCTGTCTCAATTGCACAATAACTCCAGGGGGCACTGTTGCCCGATTCGCAGGCCTGAATGTTCACAAACGACTGTTGAATGAAGAGTCATACAAAGCAAAGAACTACGAAGAATCTTTGAAGAGAGCATTTTTGGGCACTGATGAAGATATGCTGGGTAGTGCGTACGCCATGTGTTTGCCGCAGTTCTCTTACTCATCGCAATTTGCAAAGACCCCGCGCATTCTAGAGACCCATCAGGGTGTACCGCCGTCGCCGCGCTGGTCACCGACGATAAAATTTACGTCGTACGTCATCTACTTCGCCGTTCTCTCACGATTTTCTGACTTATTCATTCAGGCTAATGCCGGTGACTCACGCTCGGTGCTGAGTATCAAGGGAGAAGTAAAACCTCTAAGCTTCGACCACAAGCCAACAAATGAAGGTAATAATAACAATATCTTTTCTTGCAGCTAATTAATAATCCTCTTCACGTAGTCGAGAGGACCCGGATTGCCGGCGCCGGTGGTTATATTGAGTATGGGCGTGTCAATGGTGTGCCTCTTGTTTCTCCATTTTTGACTGTCATCGTGATGTTTGAATTGATCAGGAAACCTCGCGCTGTCCAGGGCACTGGGCGATTTTGAGTTCAAAAAGAATTACAGTCTTTCACCCGAGAAACAAATAATAACGGCCGATCCTGACGTTACTTGTCACGAAATAACCGACGAAGATGAATTCTTAGTGCTAGCTTGCGATGGTGAGTATTTTCGGTTTCTCGTAGTCTTACTGATTAAAGTCAAATAGGAATATGGGACTGTTTGACATCACAACAGGTCGTCAACTTTATACGCTATCAGGTGTCGGAAGGCAAGGAACTGTCAGAAATCGGCGAGATGATGTGTGATCATTGTCTTGCACCGGACACGTCGTCTGGCGCCGGCATTGGCTGTGATAACATGACTGTTCTCATTGTCGCCATTCTCCACGGACGGACAAAAGAAGAGTGGTACTCATGGATAACAGATCGTGTCAAGAAGAACTACGGTTACGCGACGCCTAACACACTGCCGCAACTGTATGCCCAAAGCCGGTTAATGTCGTTTCGGGCAAGACGGGAAGCCCAGGAGGCAAGGGAACGGGCGAGACAGGAGATGGATGACCCGCATACCAACGGCTACCTCACATCTTCAGCTTTTGGGACCTTCGCGCGTGTTTTGGGCAGCAATGGTGGAATATCCTATCACCCGGGGGCGGGCATCATCACCGAAGGGGGGTTAATGTTTGGGACCGATGACAGCGATGAGGAAGAGGATGACGACGACGAGAATTCAGCCACAGGCGCTGTTTCATACTTTGAACCAACGAAAAACCTCAAAGCTCAGTTGGCTGAGTTTGAGAGGGACATACAGGAGGAGGATGGCTTGGATGATGACATAGGTGCTCCTATCACGGACCATTTCGAAACATCCGATGATATGGACGGCATGGAAGATCCAACGCTAATAAGCCATTCCGACGGCTCCAGTTCATCGCCTTCAAAGCAGGAAACGCCTCCGCCGCCAAATTTGCGGCTGAATGGTGACGTCCATCGTGTCGAGCAACTGAAGTCGACACCTGGAGGAGATGAACCCAGTCCGGCTGTAAAGGCCGAGGGTTTGATGGACACGAGCGAAGATCCCTTTAAAGTATAGCGATGGGTACCTAATGGCTGGATGTATCTGTTAGTTTTCTCTCTCTCTCTCTTCTTTCTGTGTCGTCTGGGTTGCTCTACCTCATATATCTATTGGCTCTGTACCACCGTCTTCCGATATCCTGATGTAGCACTGCGCATTCACTAATAGCATCGACAGTTTCTACATTTGCGATCACTACTTAGTATCATACAACATCGACATGATCCTCGCGCCAGTATTTACTTACATTACCCAAATCTCAATTCCTTTTTGTGCTTTCATATGTCTTTTATAGTGACCAATTCGTTTTCTGCGAGGCATATAATCATCTGCCCTCCTTCTTGCGTCTCGATGGTTCCTACTCCCAAAAGAGACCCACCTATGCCGTCGTTGACTTTCAGAATGGCTTGTTTAGCCCATTGTTCCGTTGGGGGCACTGCGCGGTAGATGTATACGTTTGCACCCCTGTTTTGTGCACCGCTTTCGAAGGCCAGTACGGCGGCGTTGGTATGATAGATAAATCTAGTGTCGCGCTTCGACGCGAGAACAAAAGCGAGCGCTGAATAAGTGGACGTATGGATCCATTCAGATGTATCTTCAGATCCAAGGGTAAAAACCGGTCCGTCGACACTTTCTTTGGTGATTAGCGAGACATTCGGAGTGGCGCTGCCAGGGAAAGGTGTGGACAGAAGTCGAATCGGAATCTCGTGGGACTTTGAAGCCCAGGAAGGGCTGTCTCCATTGGTTGTGACCCAGGTCAAATACGCCTGTCGGCCCACAGAGCCATCTACTTCCTCATCAATCTCACCCTCAGCAAAACTGGGTACTCCTCTTCCTAATCCCAGCCCGCTCAGATCCTCTCCGTCCCTTAGAGCAGCCGTGTATTTTTCTAGGGCCTCTCGAATTTTATACAGCTCCGAAGGATCAAGGGTCTCAGGAACCTCGACACCATGGTTCTGAAAGACCTGCATCCATCTCGTTCCTTCGTGCTGCTTCTCCAAGTGAAGAGTCAGCAGCCCAAAGGAATGCTCTGCCTCCCGGTCCCATGTCCATAGGCACGAGGATAATTCAATCTCACCCCAGAACGCCTCGTTGTGATAATCCGGGAAAGGAATAGCTTCTAAGGCTTCGCCGTGGATGTGCAGGGTTAAGGAGTGGGCAGAGAATTCAACATGGATATTGGATTTTGGCGTAGTATACGGAAGGGGGAAGGCGATCGTGAGGGAATCAGACGTCTGGTACCAAGAGTAAGGAGGGGGTTTCGTGGGGCCATTCTCCGTGCTGTCAAGATTCTCGTTGGCCCGTGGTATTGGGACAATTTCATCTGGCTTCGGCGAATACGACGGAGTTGGGGATGTTCCAATATTTCGGTACATCGAACCACCAACTACTAAGTGGCATTGTCGGGACGGGACGTAAGTGACATAAGTAGGAACGTCGTCCCCCCGTCGCTGCCAGGCAACATTCATGGTCTGGACATCAGAGGACACAACATCGAGGGCAACAAGATTCACTGCCCACACGTCAAAGTCAATATGGGCATGTTTCTTTGGAACTGGAACACCATCGCCATCTGCGTAATTTCGGGATGAGAGAACTGCTACAACAGCGCTCGGAGACGCAAAGTCCACGGAATGGATGCGGAAAGGGAGGCCAGGGGACGATGGTAGTTGATAGGAGGATATCAAATCGAAAGGCCCTGTCTCTGTAGTCCGTAAGACATACAACGAACCACTGCCATCGGCAAGAAATACGACTGAAGATGACAGAAATACCGCCGAGGGGTACTCCTTACGATGTGATTCAACGGAAGAAGATTCGATGGATCGTGGTATCTCAAATACGACACGAAAATTGGGTTGCCCGGTGCCCTTGTTCTGAATGAAATTCTCAATCTGTGGCTACTATATGAAGAGCGCTCACCGGCGCCAGATATATAGCAATAAGATTGAACTGCGAGTCAACATACACAGCGTATTTGCCGCAAGTTGCAAGGTGATTGTGAGTTATCCTGCTCTGCATTTCTTTGAAGGTTAGTAGGGATTTGTTGGACGATGTGACCTGGGTCGCCTTGTGCTCCAGGTTATATCGAGTTACAACATCATCTTGTGAAATCGCATCCAGTTTGTACCCTTCGAATCGAGGGTTGATCAAGTCTTTCTGAAGGCGGAATGAAGCCATGGCTGAACGGTGTTAAGAGACAAAAGTCAAATCCGGGCCGTGCCGGTACGATGAACCTGCGGCAAATCACAATTCACGACGTTGGTACTAGGCCACCACTGCATTCTTTATACGAGAATAATATATGAACAGAACAAGGCCTCTAGACTCGTAATAAATGTCTCCTCCGCCATCGCGCTCTTGCTTGTGCCGTCGAGGGTGGTGACTAGAGATGGTCATCAACCTATTATGAGACATCCTTGATGCCTACTTACCGTATCGAAGAGCTAGTACTAGCAATCGGGGTGGGGTCCGTTAAACAGAACAGTCGACGAGCCTGAGTACCGTTTCTTGACGTCCCGAAAAGTCAGTCTCTCTACATCTTGGAAGCAGGTGGGATGAGAAGCAACTCGACTCAAGACGGAGCAGTGAAACTACAGCTCGTACAAACCCTTCCGTCAGATGTGATATATGAAAATGAGGCTCCGAGTTGTAGCTAGTTCAATGAATCGGGGAGGCACTGTTACAGGGAACACAGGAATTCTACAGACGTAAATCACAGGTTAGTGTAGACATCTCGACGATTCATTGGCCATGGCTCTGTCGCAATCTATTCCCGAATTGGAGGAGGAGTAAAGCGTCTAGGCAAAGAAAAACAGGGTTGCCGTAACATTGGATTCTGTCAAGACGAAGTAAATATTCCAATCGGCTATTGTTTGATATAACCGCTTGCGCGCGGGGAGAAGTTGTGCTCTAGTCCTGAGCTATCACAGGTAGTCGCGACAACGCTAAAAACTAAAGGAGCCCGCGTCAGGTCTCGTTCATGGGCAACATTTTGGTGCTTCGCTCGCTTCCCGGATTGCACATCCCTTAGCTTTGATTACTCGGCATCCATGAGCTCGCCCCGGAGGAATGATCACTGCGACGAACATTTGGAAATTCAGTCTTGAAATGTGTTCAAAGAAGTACATACATTACCCTCCATACAACAGGCGGTTGTGAGTAATTCCTTGGCATCAGTGGCTCAATCCTGTCCTGAATAATCAACACCGACCTTTCCAATGTATCTAGAAAAAGAAAGGAACAGCCTTCGGACCCTGTTTCCGACGCATAATATGTTCTCAGGCTCGGATCCTAGGTGAGGAAATGTACCCGACTTCCACGTAACGCGAACAAAAATTCGCACACCCGTCACCGTTTCTCGCAGAGGAGATCAGACGGTAACACTCCTTCGCCCAGGGAGGAGCACCATCAGAAACCCGAAGTATGTCATCCAAGTCGAAGACGCAGGCGGCTTCCTTCCCAGTTTTTCTATCAAGATCAATATTGTGCCTTCTGGTCCGCGACTTCGTCCGCATCGAATGCCACTTTCTCATGGAAGCTTTGAGCATGTCTGCTCCAGTGGAGCTAGGAAGCGCCATCGACAATGCGCTGTAGGGCTCTGTCAAAGCTAAGTATACTTGTGACTGCTCTGACATAAATTGATTTGGCGTTCGAGCATTGAGAGGGGGTAAGACTGATCTTGAGAAAGCTCTAGACCTGAAGAGCTGCTAAGAATCCAACGATATAGAAGCCTTGAGGAGGTCATCATCAAATTACACTCTGGACGCTGTTAATGATTGAAGGTGCATTGAACGAAATTTGATGCATACCACTTTCATATGCATGCTCTACCTATTTCTTTATTCCCATGACGCCAGGACGAAAGTAGTCAGTGAGAATGAACTCCGGTATTTCCTCCTCTCGTACTTCTAGAAATGCGGCATCCATGAGCCGGTATGCGGTCAATGCCTCAAACGCACTGAACAAAATATTGCGACATGAAATTCTTGGACTTTCCTAAAGCGTTTCACGGCTATATATCTCTCGAGCAGCCTAGCAATATGTCGTGGTCCTATAAGCAATGACTGTAAGTAAAATCTTGATCATAGCCGAGGATGGTTACTGAGGTGGTAAAGATGTACCTTTGACCACATTTAGTTCAACTCGGGCAGAGACAGACAACGGGTATGAGAAAAGTCAGATGATATAGGACCTAGGGGGAATTTTCTTTCTGTGAACCAGGCTGCACAGGGAAAGATGAGCGCATATACGAGAGCTGTGAACGGAAGAGACTCAACGATGTCTCAAAGGCATAGTTTTGGTCTTGTGGTGTTTTTCGAACCAGGGTGTACACTTAGTCCGGACTCGGACGCGCACCGCACGATTGCTTGTACCAAATAAAAATACCCTGGCTGTGTCAAGCACCTGCTCTCATGCCATTTAGATCTATGATCTCTTCGCCGTTCCAAGGTGTACAATATGCCCTTTCTAATGGAGCCAAACGACCTATCGTTGGTAACTGAGGTTCGTCTGGCACTAAACGAAATTGAAGAAATCGGTCACTACACTGGAAAGACGAAAGGTGACCAATCCTGTATACATTCATTGTATTCGTATCGATATCTGGTGACTGGGTGTGAAAAAGGTAGATATTGTAAAAATCAAATCACATACTTGCACTGGTTGACTCGGAGTTGCCCAGAACATCTGGGGTCAAGTCGCGACTCCACCGCCACCTTCCTGAAATGACGGACTTCAGAGTCGGTACCGCTGTGCAGAGCGCAAATTCCAACAGATTGTTGGACACTTCAGCGATCTATACGTATCTTTAGAAACTGGCACTCAGACCGGCCGGAGCTGGATAAGCCTGTCGAACTGTACCTTCTGCTACTTTTCCACATTGAATCAAGGTGTATCCTGATTTTACTTGGATGTGCATTACTCAAAGCCATTGGATACAGCATACAGCATACAGAGTAAGTACAAAAGAAAGAATCGGGGACCCGGCAACTGCTGCTACCGGATATGCCGACGTGAAGTCGGCATATGCGGCCCTGCTTCTGAGTAGATACCGTGACTGTCTACATACATAAGTATGTCTGGTTTCTGCCGTTTCTGAAGGCTCATACACATGAGCGAAAATCACTGTTCTCCAAGCAAGTTCTCTAGCTGGCATAGTAAACACGAGCAGGCTTCTCTATGCATACCCTACGTGACTAGGGCGCCACCTGTTAGAATTGCATGGCTACTAGGTGCCAAGTAGCGAAATAGTTTACATCTGTAGCAAACGCGGCTTGGGGACTAACTACGAAATCCCTGCGGAAATAAGCAAACACGTAAGTGAATTCGTATGAGAACCAAACAGCGACTAACTGTCTTCGCCATGAGAAGCTCGAATATCTCACACCACCGCCACACCTCAGCCAAAGCTATTAGCCTCGTCTTTTCTCACCACATCGAAGCTGTCCGCTCCAAGATTATGACATCCGCCATCCTCACGGGCGCCTCGTATTCAGAGAAAGGAAATACGACACCTAGTTCGACTTGTTCGGGCCTTCGAGTTAGTAGTTGTTTCATATCCGAACGCACCCGTGGAGACCACCCCGTGGTACACAAGAAGTCATTGGAACTAGCGGATGATTTGAAGAAGTCGGCGGAAAGACTGGGTATGAGTCAAATTTTAACCTGTATGAAGCTTCGCGCATCGTCCTTCTTAAATGCCACGCAACAGGTCAAAATTTTAGGTATACAATATGACTATACTATATAAAGCAGTCCACTAGTCTGTCGCAAGAAATGTTCTTAGCACCAGTGTAGTATCAGTAAATGTCTTTTACAAGAAGGTCAAGATCAAGCCAGCAACCAATGAGATACCTAGCGCGCCCCGGCCAACGCTGTTCACCGACATTGCCCCGCTTGTGCCTGCGACACTCGCACACAGAGTGCCATCGGACTTCAGCGCTGATGTCGGGAGGATGATCTATCCTCTCATCAGTTGTTTTCCACATACTATGTCACTTGAAGAACTCACTCTTGGTGCACCACTGTCAGCAGTAGCGCTCAGTGTCCCACTGCTCGAGTCAACGGTATATGTTTTGCAGGTCAACACATCCACCACGGTTTCTCCCTTATTGTAGACTCCGGAGATGCTCCAGGACGCGGAGCCGGAAGAACCGACGTTCGTCAGGAGAGCGAGCAAGGGGGGCTTGGAAATGGCAATCGCGCCGACGTCGCTTTGGGACACAAAGGACATCTGAGAGAGAAATGAGAGATTGAAAGAAGCGGAGAGGCGCGCGTTACCTTTGTGGTCAAAAAGCTTGAGCTAGCATTGACAGCCAATTGCCGGGCAGTGTTCACCGCTTTGATGTGCGTGACGAGGTCCTTATCTTCTTGGTATCCGCTAAACCAGAGACTATGAGAAATCAATCAGCATGACTACAGACATTCGTTCAAAGGAATATTGAAACCCACGCTTCGCGGTTGAAAGGGTCCGCGGCACCTGTATAGCCCTGCTCCTGGCCCTGGTAGAGAATGGGAATACCGTCGTGGATGAACGGGAAACTGATGGCGTTCTTAACCAAACCCGTGTCAGTGGTGTGGGACTGGAATCGCGGCTGGTCATGGTTCTCTAAGAAAGCACCAGTACCGAACAGGCCGTTCTTGTATGATGACTGCGCTTGGGTGACGGCGCTTTGAATGGCTGAGAGGTTGCCAGATGTGGTGTTGAAGGCTTGAACTACGGGGTACCAGGTAGGGTAGTCTAGAACACTGTCCAAAACCTCTGAGGATGTGCGTGAGAATGTGATCCAACAAGAGACAGGATGAATTTACGGGTATAGTCACTGGTGTAAGTGATATTGTCAGTCAATACCTACAAGAGATTCAGTAAGAGTGCAAGATTTAGAGGTTTGATAGCGCACTTCTCCAATAGTAAAGACACCAGCTGCCGAGGCAAAGGCAGGCCAGAAGTCTTTGCGAATGTGCTTCACCGTGTCAATCCGAAGACCATCAATACTGTATGTGTTGACGAAGCTAGTAACCCATGAATTCCATTCTTGAACGACCGTGCTGTTCTCCGTGTCAATATCCATGAGTGGAAGGCTGAGAGAAGCGAAATTGATAAGTTGTCCACTGAGAAGAATGGCGCACATACTTTGAGTCTCCCAGCCAACACTGCTCGACATTCGTCTGGTTGTTGTAGTCGGTGATGAAACATTCCGGGTGGAAATCCGTCTCGGCTGAGAAGGGCGACAGGCCAGAGTAGTCGAATGCTTGTGGGAGCGTTGAGGAATTGCTTGAAGGATTCTGTACGAAACTGACAACGAGTTGACTCCTGAACGGTCCCAACGAGATACATTCAACTCACTGGTTGACCACAATGTCGACCATGAGGTACATCCCCCGAGCATGCAGCGCAGTCGCGAGACTCTTCAGGTCATCCTCAGAACCGTAGTGCGAGTTGAGAGAGTTGATATCCTGAGTCCAGTAGCTGGATCCGAATTGAGTCTGCAATTGGAAAAAAAGAAACGCGTAGCACGCACCCATGGTAAGCATACCCGTACGCCGTCGCTGCCTCAATGTTTTTGACAATAGGTGAGATCCAGACGGCATCAAAGCCCATATCCTGGATGTAGTCCAGATGGTTGACGATCCCCTTCCAGGAGCCACCACAGTAGATACGGTCTTCAGTATTACAAGTCGCGGAAGAGTCGTTAGAGAGAGCAAAACGGTCGGTAATGATCTAAGTCAATCACGGTCACTAACTGCGTACAATGCAGGCAGGGCGGGCTCACTTGATAGATAGAACGCGACTTCCACTGGTCAGCAGAGGCAGCGAAAACGTGAGGAAGGAAAAGAAAGAGCGACAGGGCGGAGGCCAGTGAAAGCATAGCGAATGAGCGCGAAGAGAAAGGAACGAAAGGAACGAGCCTGGGTAAGTAAAGAACGAGGACAACGGTCTTCTTCGCCGGCTGCTTCCCACTGCGCTCAGGAGTCCGGGCTCTCCCGCTTATCAATTACGTTTCATAATTTGTTTCAAAAAAAAAGTTGTACAGGCTTTGACAACGTCGAGGCCAACGATGCCCGCCCTCACTTCAAGGCGCCGCCCGTTCATGTACTCTGCCACTTCAAAACCGTGGTATTTTGATGTCGGCATTTTTTTCCCATTTGATATTCATAGTCAATGTTATTTTTGGCTACAGCATCCGTTCGACCATATGCCCACTTTTCACCGCACGCCAAGGCTGTCCGAGGCGATTCAAGGCGTCGTATCGGAAATTTTGGGCAAGGAATAGACTAGGCGGAAGGATAAATGGCCTATTGACGTAACTCATTGAACGCTAGAAAGCTTTCTAAATCCGGGGATGCGCGAAGAAACACATTGCTACCGCCACTGGGTGGGCAAATCGTTCCAAATCGTTCAAAGCGGTGATTGCCTTTTTCGTCATGTGAAGACGCTTCCTTAAATTAAAAGGTGTTGATAACGCAATGGAACAACATCTGTGGTATCGTGTAAAATTAAAGAGGCCTTAGGCACCATTCAAACATAACGGAAAAGCAGAGTAATCAGTCATAAATAGGTAGGGGCAAGAGCCTGGACAAGAGGTCAGAGGGCTTCTAAAGGGAGGTAACAGGGTAACTCGTACCGATCTGCATTGAATAAGAAATTGTTCGCAACGTCCTCACCCTCCAAAAACCGGTTTGGGTATATCACTGTGGACGGTGCTTAGTACAACATTTGCAGTCAGAACTGGTGGCTTACCCAAATGTCCGCAGAGCTCGCCCAGCAACTTTTCCATCTCGTCTCGCTCAGCCTTCGTAAAAGGCTCCGTGCTTCGAGTAGACCGGGAGCGAGCACGGGCAGGCTCCTTGTCTGCTACACCAGCAGAACTGTTCAGATCTGGCTCTTCGTTTAGATGCACATGCCCATCAGAGTGCTCTGCTGCGTGTTCGGCAGGAGCAGGAACATCGTTAGAAGGAATGGTGTTGTCTCCAGTCTCAGATGGAACTCTTCCGACTGGTTCAAGCGTAGTCGAATCCGCCGCCTAGATATGGTTAATAGTATGTTTAATTGAATTCCCGGAGAGGGCTATTCTTACTGGCTTGTTCAGGCGCTCGTGATGCAACACGAACTCCTTGTACTGCTTCCAAGTAGTGACGAGGTCATCCGGAACAGCATGAAACACTTTCCGATATATCTCCGTCTAAAGGAGGTAATAGTTTGGTGCGCCACCATAAGGAGGAAAATATTTGGTCCACATACATTATGGACAGCACATGCGACCCAAACGTCCTTCCAGAATGCGTCCGATACAGGATCCTCAAAACCATTGGCATCAACATGAGGTCGGGGTGTTGGGACGGTCCACTTGTTGTTTTGACCTAGCTTACTCCCCAGATTTTTACGAAGCGTTGAACGTGCTCTCGGTACCGTACGTTCTTCGTCATCCCCACTATCTATTCCCGTACGAAGATGCGGGGACTGATCATCTATTTCGGGAGATCTAGAGGCATCGACAGGTGCCCCGTGAAGATTTCCGTTCGATGAGAGAGCTTGATGTGGAGCACCGTTTGGAGGTGGCTTGTCCTCGGACTTCCGCTTTATGTCCTGAACCCTGTGATTTGAGGCATGACCATTGGCGGGTGGCTTGTCGCCGTTGAGATGATCTTGAACAACTTTCTCTTCGAGCGTGGTACTCGGCACATTTCTTCCAGTGCGGGTGTTTTTGGGAAACGCCGTGTCCAAGTCATCGTCAGTTTCCGCCGAACCCTGGGTTGTAGTATGCATTGTTGCTTCTGATGAACCATTCAATGCTGCAGAAAATAAGCCCTCGAAACTACAACAGAAAATCGAACATACCTCGCCTATCGTTGTCTGAAGTTGTATGTGAATCACCAGCCACCGAGGACTCAGCAACGCCATTTTCCTGCCGGTGGAGCTGTTCGCCACTGGAGTTCGAAGGTACTGATTCCTGCTCAGGTTTCACGGGGTCAGAAGCCATTAAGTCTTCTTCATACAAAGCATCGACATCAACGCCGATATGCTCCCTCATCAGCCGGACTCGTAGGGTGTGAGCAAAACGTCCGACTTTGTAAGGCTTCCCAGCCATAGTACTAAAGTAAATGTCAGAATCGTTTAGACAGCAAAAACTTTCCCACAAACCAATCGATCATATCGGTATCTCGGATTACGGCTGCAATCTCAGAGTCCTTGTCCCCTCTCTGAGATCGTTCGTTGATATTTGCGCTTCCAATAATGGCAAGCCGATCATCTACGATGCAAACCTTCCCGTGGATGTAGACCTAGGCGCAATGAGCGCAATGCCATTAAAATTACGATTCTCCTGACCTGCTCGGTCGTTAGCACGTCTCTGAGCTTGCCCCAATTACGAAGGGAGAATACAGTAATATAATCATCTGGCTGCGAATCGTTGGAATAGAAAGTAGCAATCAAGACAGAAACACTCACATCGATGCCTTCCTTCCTGAGCCTGCCGAATATTGAATTGGGGCCTCTGGATATAGTCCGATTTTGGCACTCGAGAATAATTCGGATCTGAGGTCAGATGTCAGAAAGGGCGAATGCAAGCATGAATATCATATCTAACAGCACTGCCATCACTATGATCTAGAGCGAACGCGAAACCTGGTAGTAGAGGGATGACTACACAGCACTTCCAGCGGGTTCCATCGCGATGGGCCTTGATGATCCTGTGAACCAAGGCGTCGCCTATCTTATTTTCGATCCTGACGTCGTTGACGATGGTACTGGCATCTCGAGTCAATTAAGGGTAAAAGGCACATAAAACAACCCACGAAGTGATGAAGAACTGATTCTCGATGTATACGAAATGTTCTGACATCTGAATCGCTATTGGAAAAAGGTTCAGTAGTATTAATGTTTTCGACGACACTGGACAGACCCTTGAGATACGCATTTTGGATAGAATGTTCAATACGGTTTGCGGTTCCTAAAGACCAGGGACCTGCTGAACGGCAAATCTGCATCTCGCATGTACCAGTTAAACCCATTTGCGTCAGTTCGCCAGGTCTGAATTCCGGAGGTGGTAGGAGGAATGGCATGGCTCGAGAATGGTTCTAAAACAGCTCTTACAGCGTATACACAAGTCAACACGTTTGGATGCATACCTTGATTCTCAAAAGATAATTCCACCTAAAGACAACCACATCAATGTCAAGGGAAAATATCTACCATACGATAACACACCTCTGCACGAAATGCCGAGCCAGATCGCGAGCAGGTTGCCCAACGACCTGCATACCAACGTCGTGCCTGTAAATGACATCAGCGGCTGCAAAGCGTCTTAGAAGTTAGCTCACCAAGGCATGCGAGGTATCTTCGTACGATCGTACATGTCCTCTTGAGGCTTGTTGAGCGTATGGAAGTCCGAAATCCGAGCATTGCTATAATCCTTGCCTGACCAAATGCCAAGTGTTTATAGAAAAATCAAATAGAAATAGAAATTCTTGCTTACCGGGCCACACTTGAGACGACTCATCTTCAATGTCATCGGTAACCGCGTGTTGAGGAGTATCCCATCTGAGTTCTGCATATCAGCACGAAACTTTTAAACATAACATGGCAATCGTTACCTTCCAAAGCAGGCATCGATTCCTCCCATGAATGCTATAGCTTGATCTATGACGCAAAGCTTCTCGTGCTGTCGTGGAAAGCGTCATATAAAACGAACGAGACAGGATCCTTGGAACTTACATGCGCCCAATAGAAAGTACCTGTCTGGAAATGTGACGGGGAACGCTGAACCATGATGTTAGGATGTAGGGACGCTAGACGCTGCTTTGTATAACTGATCCAATGTGATGAGAACGACAACAGGTAGCAGAGAATTAATCTTACTTGCTATCTGTGGGCGTTGTCCGACTCGAAACCTCTTTGCTGTTTACACCTGATTGGTATTCTAAAACCCATGTGTACAAACCTCAACACTTACTAGACAATGATACAAATCTTGACACCTTCCTTGGCCTTCCTCTCTAACAAACGATCTAGTCGATAGCGCTCTTTGTTAGGCCGACGAAGCTGAAGTTCTGAAATGATGTCAAATATAGCGTCATCAAGTCGTATTATTCCTACCTGGGGACAACCACCAATCGTGAATGTAGATAGATTCTCTTGCAAGGAGAATAGCGCGGGATAGATTCCAGAAGTAGTCACGCTTATATATTTAATCAGTGACACCACACAAAGGAGACATAGGCGACTCACCCCATCAACAAGCCATTGAGCCGCAACGTTGAGCCGTATCGGAGCAAAACTATCAAACCTGTTGGTCCCCGTATAATGCGAGGCAGCAGCCACTCGCTCGAAGGCCGTTATCCACTGGAGCATCTGTCTCTTTACGTAGAAAAACCATTAACATCTGCTTATGACAAGCAGAAACCACACGGACCTCATTCCGAGCATACAACTTCAGTCGCATTTGCGAATTCGATATATAGAAAGTATGTTTCGATACGTCAGTTTGATTCTTCTTCTTCTTCTTTTTCTCAGCTTGCCAAGGCTCGCCGTCAGCCATGTCCTGATGGTCTACACCACCTGAAAGAGGATTGGTGTTGGTGGACGGATCAAGCATGGGAGTCGGAGCATGCGATGCTACAGAAGAGGAAGATGAAGAGGCTCCATCTCGCGCCTCTTCTTCACCATGACCGGGATGGAAATGCGCGCTATGATTGAGATGGAAAGCTCGTGAAAATCGACCCTTGATAGATCCCATCAAAGACATATGCTCAGTTTCTGCACTTGCTTCCGACTTGCGTTCCTTCCTTTTCAAATTCGAGTCATCCTCGTCGTGTGTGTCAGAATGTAGAAGACTCAGCCCTTGTCGATAATATCGCTTAGGACGCTCGATCTTGAAATCGGAATCCAGTAGAAAGGCGTCCCAGACGGTCAACTACATGACGTCAGAACCAATACATGAAGCTCGCAAAACGCGTACCTCTCCCGGCTCAACAAGTGCTACCAAGTAACTTTCTCGGACGGCGCACCACCTCGACTCTCGCTTGGCCCTCCAGCTTGAACCTTTGCGCCCAAATTCTCCTTCTGCGGCTTCTATCCGCATGTAACCAGCTTTATACTGGGCACCTCCGGACTGGGAAAGGTACATAGAAAGGGCACTGATCTCAAGAAAACTAGCCAAGCGGTTCGCTGCGGGATGGAACATCTAAGAAAAGGTCAAAAAATTATCTCGGAGTGGAAAAAGGACATACAACAGCACGAATAAGATCTATAAGATAATTTTCCAGGGCTTCGCGCTGTAAACGAGCAAAGTCGGCGTGTCCAACTTGATTGCCTTTCTCTCGGCCTTCCTTCTGTAAAAATTTAAAATATGGTAAACCTGTCCATAGATTAGCATCTGAATTGAGAACAGAGGGAACATCAGCGCACTAGTCTTAGGAAATTCGGGTAGCTTTTCGACATTTCGTTGTAGGGCATTGGATAAACTATAATGATAATGCAGAGAGATGAAGTCGCGAAGTTGCCGATATACTACCCAGCGCGCAGCACCATTTGCATATTCACATTCAATCCTGAACACGGATTTATGACCATGTAGAGGATGTAAACTGTCGCTGACACGGATGCGAAGTCGATGGAAGAGTACGGGGACGCGTCGCAAGTCATTTTCGTCACGCTCAAACCATAAGCGTAACATGAGAGTCGATAGCCCTCCGGTGATAAGTTCGTCGGTAATGTTTACGGCATTAGACGTGACGGCTGATGGTCCTGGCGTTATGGGACTATGGGAGGGCTGATTAACGACGTTGGGAATTAAAGAACGCAGCCGTCCCCATTTTGGCCCCGTCTTTCGTTCTGGAGGAGCAGGTGGACCTGATAACGTGCGCCGTAGACCAGAAGGGGGGAGTTTTGAGCTTTCCTCGCCATCGGTGACCGGTTCCCTAGGGTGACCTTCTACACTGACACCATCGAAATCAAAGCCGCTCTTTTCTTCCTTTGGAGATTCGTGAAACCACTTTAGAGGATTCCAACTCTCGTCAAGAAGTTTACTCTCCCTCTTCTTGCCTTTCTTATCAGCAGCAGCGTTCCTGACCTCCAACGCGTCGCGAAAGTCAGTGCTTGGAGACACGAAAGGGAAGTCTTCTTGCTGTTCCAAGTCAGAATCCGGCTTGATATCGCTATTTTCGTGCCTTGAGTTATTCCTAGAGGTCGCGGGAGAATTTGGAGTCGAATAACTGTACGACAGAGACCGTGGTGGGCCAGTTCTCATGGACGGAGTGCTAGGCGGGGTCCGGAAATGTGCGACACGTTGTTCTTGGCCTGATGCTCTTGGCGCTGCGTGCGAAGAACTCGAAAGGGCAGACCGTGGGTGTTCTTCCTCTCCAGAAGACACCCCATGTCGCCGGTCATTTTCGATGGTCTGTCCAACTACTTCTGCAATACGCGACATGACAGGGCACTGATACCTTGATAGCTACAAGGCGTGCGAATAAAATGGTCGGCAGAGGCGATATATAGTGGAATAATACGACGCTGGGTGGGAAGAGAGAGATGGCGGTGGTAATGGAACAAGCCAGGGAGAGGCAGTGGATGTGATAATGGACGACGTTGGGCCAAATTTGTGAAACCTTTGATGGTGACGTCATATCAATCGAACTTCCTTACGCAAACTACGTATGTAGTATTCTACACTCCACCGCGCAACTTTGCAGCAGTAGCACCAGCTTTGCGTCCGAATACCGCGCCTGCAGTCAAGCCACTTCCACCAGGGTAATTATTGTAAAAAAGCCCTCCAACCATTTCCCCAGTGCAAAAAAGACCTGGAATGGGATGTCCAGACTCTTCAGAGATGACTCCAGCTGTGTCCGGATCGATGGCCAAGCCCCCGAATGTGAAGGTGATTCCACAGCAAACTTTAACCGCCATACTGGACGAAATCTATTAACAGAGAGCAGTCAAAATAGTATCCGACTTACAAAGGAGGCTGATTGATCGGTAGCGCCCAGTTTGATTTGGGGATGTCAAGTGGGCAGCCGCTCGACTGCGTGGAGAGCCCATCTTTAATCGCGGGATCCCACTCCTGGCTGGGAAAGTCTATCTGGCGCCGTTCAACAGCCGCATTGAACTCGTTCAGTGTTCGAATAAGCGTGTCCGGGTTTTTCAACCCTTTGGAAGAGAGCTTGAACGCCAGATCTTCAATGCTATTCGCCATCATCTTTTCAACAATCCCATCGCCATATTCTTCCTTCCTCAACGAACCGATGACTTTCGCATCCCATATCTGGAAAGCGATTCCTCCGGGCTGTGATAATATCGCACGTCCAAACTTCGCGTAAGTATAATTTCGGAAGTCTTCACCTTCGTCAACAAACCTTGCCCCGTCGGAATTTACCATAACTCCTAGCGGGTAGCCGGATTTCGTGTACTGGTTAGTTACGTCCCGTGTCCCAGCATCATCTGGAGCATCGGCATCCCACGCAGTATTGTGGCACCCCGCCCAGTCACCTGTGAACTTGGCACCTACGGCCCGGGCAAGCTGAAATCCATCACCCGTGTTATAGGGTGTTCCGCGAACCTAGGTGGCCAAAAACGTCGTTATAACCGTGAATCCATGAACGGGCCATACGACGGACCTTGGCCCTTTCCCACTCAGGCCCTAAGTGCCTGGTTCTTAGCTCAGAACTCGCCTCAAAGCCCCCAGCAGCAAGGATAACTGCAGAGGTCTTCAGAGAAATATTAACTCCGTTCCTCCGAACGACAATTCCCGAGATTGCATTCCCTTCCCTCAGAAGTTCCACGCAAGGGGTATCAAACCAAAGTTCGACACCTGCCTTGCCAAGGGTGTCTTGATGTGCGGCTATGAGCCCTTTCCCCCCGGCCTCTACACTAAGAACCATCCCTCCCCAAAACTTTTGTCGTCCGTGAACTTCGTATGCTTGGCGATTGAAGGAGAACACAAAGGGAACCTTGACAGATTGAGCGAGCCATTGTACCGCGTCCCGTGAATTGTCAACCACTGCACTAACTAGCGCGGGGTCTGCTTTGCCGTTCCCAAGCCGCATGATGTCCTCAAAGAATTGATCGCGAGTATACGGTTCCATGTCGATGCGATCGGCTATGTCTGAAGACAGATTGCTTACGATAGGCAGCAAGTCTTGCAATCCACCGTGCACAGTCCTATGGGCACCAGCAGTGAAGTACCCATTTCCCCCAACCCAAGCTGGAGGACACTTTTCGACGATCAAAACTATCAAGCGAAATGAGATGTTTATCCCAAACATCAGATCGGCCTGACCTTTCTGACACCCCGCTTCCAGGGATGAAAGTGCGGCACAACTCCCCGCATGACCCGAACCAACAACAATACAATCAAAGTAAGTCATGAGCACGTCTGTCGTTGAAGATACAACTTTGCAAAAGAAGAAGGGGCCGGATGCACATTGCACATCAGAACCAACGGACGGCATATCACGTTGTCTCATGTCTCGTTCGTGAAAGGCCCCGAAAACCAAGAAAGACCGCCCGCGCATGCATGACCTGTATGCAGACAGCTCCTTCGTCTGCTGAGCCACACAATCGCAGAAATCAAAGAGTTAAAGTGCATCATAGCTAGTGAGCCTGATGGATAGGCAGCACAAGGACGGCTATGAACAACGTTCCTTACCGGCCAGCAAACTGTCATGATGATTCTGGCTAGCAGTATCGCCTTTCGGTCCACTCGAGCATGGTCAACAGTCAGCTGAGGCGCTTGCATGATGCATCTACAATCAGATATGGTTTGTCCTAAGGTGCTGAGATCCTCCATATATCGTTCAGGTACATAGAAGAGGCCTGGCCATCTGAGAATAAGGTGGGCGACGAAATACTACTCCGGATCGGCAATCTTGATAGTTAATACTGTAGGTTTGATGACCTCGTTGATATTTATCGGAGATATAGAGCATCCAACATCGGCGAAACTGCCCGTACTACAGATGAGAAAGAGACACCTAACGAAGTAAGAACAAATATGATAGACCCAACTAGTCATGCTATCAACAGTCAAGCCATATTCATCCGAGCCACGGTGGCTCCTCCTGTGTTACCATCGAAAGTTAGGAAATTAGCGATTGGGGGTTCTCGACCAGCAAGGGATTTTAGTATGTCCTGCGCTAGCATACCGCCGACGATCGCGCAAACTGGAGAAAACTCATGACCTGCAGTGGTCGATATTGACCTGAAAGCACTTTCAGAGACACATAAACCGAAAGTAAAGTAAAGGTAACTTGCTCGGCAAGGTCTCTAGGAATTGCCGTCAAAACCTGCTTGTTTAGGTCTGCCGCAGCTATCATTGCGTTCGCTATGGTTTCCAGTTCTTCCACTTGAGTAACACTGTCGGGAAGGATTCCATTGTGTATTGACTGGAACTCCCACAGTGCTAGAGCCGAGTATTTTCCATGAATATCGCATGATGTCACGATCAAGAAACCCACCAATAATCATGAAAAGGACCGAAGGATTAAGTTCTTTAGTTTGCCTTTTTGTCAACGCGGACCACTTGTGACGTAGAGCATCTCGAAGAGGGGAATACGCGGCTGTGACCTTGATATTCTTCTGGGCAGTGTTGGGAGCAGTACGGTCGCTGTAAATGTGCCGGCGAGAGGGGTAAACTTGCCGGTAGAGAGATCGAGCTAAAAGAGACTGGACTCACGGAGCAATGTACTCGTGATTGAGTAGGTCGCAGAATATGTAACCCACAACACCATAGGTACCACCGCAATAAAAAGGGATGCGAAGCCGCCGACAAACATCGTTTACGCGGATCTTGAAGAGGCGACTCAGAATAGAAAGTGAGTATTCGAAGTGAAAGACTCACAAGACTGTCTCTATCCCAATCAGTCACGCACACCAGATCTACGGATCCAAGCGTTTGTTCAAGTGCTGCCTCATCAAGCAGGGTCAAAGTTGTGATAGCCTCCACCGTCACGAGGGGATTGAGGCCTTCAACTCTTGATTTCGCAGCAATTACTCTCTACACCACAGTCGCCGAAGAATTGCCATCAAATTTCCGTAGAAATACGCGAAATTGCGAACCTTACCTTCTGACCGACATCTTCGTCTCGGTAAAAGAAACCGGCCCCAAGGTCTTCCTCAGTAACGTCTGCGTCATCAACCATGACGAGCTTGCCTATGCCAGCCAAAACTATGTTTTTGATGACTTCAGTGGCAGTGCCTTGTAATCGTACAACGAGAATCGCTGCATTACGCATCCTATCGCGCCAATCAGTCTCGGAAAGTTAGACAGCAATCCTCATTCAAAAGAAGCTCTCTGAAGGCCCATGTGGGGAAACGAAATCACAGAAATTCACCTTTGTTGAGCTTCGATTCCCCACAGACGGATCTGCCGGTCGTAGCGACTTTGTTCTTCTTCTGTGAATTCTGTAGCCGACATGATTGATCAAATTCTTGTATTTTAGTTGATATCTGCAGGAAAAAAGGGAAATTATAGCAGTGCTCCTCGGGATGTTGGATGCTGAGCGGACGAAATCAGAGTCGCGTTCGTCACAAAACTCACAGTCCTTGGTCACATAATTCCCTTTTACAGTCAGGCACCGGTCAGTTCGGTCTCGAACCCGAAGGCAAATTGCGATTGATGATGATCACCACCGTAATTTGAGTTGCTTCGTTGCTTTCCAAGGTCATACGATCCCGTCTGTATTCAATAATGCGCAGCAAACATAGTAACCAAGCCAACTTTTATTTCGTCGACTAAAGGGTAGTACTAAGGTTAGCTGGGCTACACACAAGTAAGTATTTGGATACTATTCGATAACAATGCGACAGAGATAATTAGCAATACACAGTAGATGCCGCTATGCAGCTAGAGCAATATGCGAAGGGCGCGGGTATACCACAAAGGGAAAGCCGAAACGATAGATACAGTTGCTATTATTGTTTTTGCTGAAAGACTGCCAGAGTTCCTTTAGCTCATCATGACCATTCCGTCGCCACTGGACGTGCCATCCCGGTCGTCGTCAAGTCTACAAGGTACGCGTTAAGTAAACCCGCGTCGCAACGAGCATGAGATTTTAGACTCACAAGTAGTTCCTCTCGATCTCAGATAAGATGCTAAGGAAATCCCCTAGATACCCAAGGGTCAACACATCTTTGAAAAAATTGACGGGCAACCAGGGACTCACAGAGATATGCGTGGGCGCGCGCTGCAGACGCCGGCGCTATTTCAGCTTTTCTCACTGCATCCAGCAGTGTAGATGCGACAAATCGCACTTTATGGACCTGAAGAAAATAGCTCAAAGGCTGAAAACACAAAGATCCATGAAATCTAACTTACCAAACTAGGGCCATTGGTGGCGATCGACTGAATTGGGATGCTGTAAGTGTCGTTCATAACGTTAAGTAACGTAGCGCGTTTCAATTGGATAACCCTTGCCTGTGAAGGATGCTCAGCAGTACGCTAGCAACAGCCTCTCGATCCTCGGCGACTTGGTGATCGTCAATATTTCCTTGTAACGAGACAACCAGCTCGTCACGGTATTGTTCAATCACAAATCGAACCAGTTGCTTGGGAAAAAAGTCAGTATTGCATACGACGCGAACAGAGTTACTAGCTCTTACTTGAGTCACGTACAAGTTCGCTTGCATGACCAGGAACGGGTTCAACGCATTCGCTCGCGAAGCATGAGGGTTATCAAAGAAATCTTTCACCTCGGCAAAGGTTGCTTGTCGGAAACCTGCACCTCCATATTCTGGAGGGATGTGGGAAGGGGCATGTGTTTGCTTTAGTCGCAATGGTTCAGGTGCGTGGCTTAACGCCGCAAGGATACGGCCGTGAAGTGACTGGACCTCTTCGAGCCTGGCAGTGGCGAATTGCCCTTGAGGCGGGGAACGCTTGTCCACTCGGATACGGACCAGGATCTCTCCGAGAAGTGCGAAAATCCGGGAGGTATAGTTAAGACCCGAGACAATGGCAGTCTTTCCATGTGGTTGAGGAAGGTAAGCGCTAGGGGTGATGCTACAAGGAAAAATACGAAGGAGCTTGAGTGGATCAATTATCGCTTAACCAGACTCAAAAACTTACTATTCGTCATCTAGTTCCTTAGGGAAGTGAACAGTACAATCTTCATCACGAAGACAGATCGGCCGACCAAGGAGGACTGACATTGACTTGTCGGCTAAAATTACGAATATGTCTAGCGCTCTCACACTCTGACAAAGCAACGCGCTCACCTCCAAAGAGTAGCCAAAAAGTTCTCCGTCTGATCTCGCTCTCGATTGGGTCGAGGCCTTCATACGAGGCTTCTTCGTGCATACGCAGAGTAACGGCGATATGCGCAGCTTCACCAAATGCTGCATGCTGCGTGGCGTCATGACCCTCACAGAAGTGATATACGCAATCGCTGTGAGAAGATCTGAGTACCAAAATCATATAAAAAGAGAAAAAGGTACGAACAAATATCGAATAATGACATGCATAGAGGTGGGTGGGTCGTAGGATGCTATAGAAACCTGCCGGCTAGCTTCGTGACAAGTCTGATTGCCTTTTAGTTGGAGAGCAACCAGGACCGACAGTAATGCACGTACCTGGGCGAGTTTCCGAACGACCGGACGATCCATTGGGAGATAGGAACGGGGAACTTGAACGAGCGTTGAAGCCACAGTGGACATAACAAGGGCAAAAAAGAGCGGATCGCGTTCTTCCCGGTGAGCATGAAGGTCAGCCATGAAGGACGGTTTGTGAACGCAAGGAGTGAGCGGATACACAAAATCGAAGAAGAGCGCTATAATAAGAGATATCGTGTCTCTCGGAGCAATTTCCTCCAATCTATGCGGTCGGTAATAAAACGAGAGAGGGGGGATTTGTGCTGGTGGCTGCACTGGCATGACCTGGTGCTGCTTATAGGACCAATTATATAAAGGATAGGTATTGAACGCATCGGGCTGAGGAGAATACCCCTTCGATTCGTCCTGGGTATTAGATGCGTCGGAGTGGGAACCAGCGTACGACGAGGACAGTGAGCCTGAATAATGGGAATGATAGGTATCTGCCGCGATGGGGTAGCGTGAGGGGGGTATAGGGATAGAAGGAACGGTGGGTAGTGCTGGTATCGGGGAATCCATGAACGAAGATGGGCTCTTCGGACCAAACGACGGAGACATCAATGACTGGGGGCTAGTCATAGTCGTCGATGATGGTGATGCAGAGCTATCGGCATCAACCTGATTGTCAGCTGCCGCTGCTGCTGCTTGGGCTTCATGTAGCCTGCGAAGATATCTATGATGCTGCTAAGTATGGCAGAGCCGAACAGCGAATGACGACACCCACAGATTAGGCGGACCTCTCTTTTTGGGCTGGTATTCGTAAGTACAAGGAATTCCGAGCGATATGCAATGTTTGCATGATTGCTTTTGATCGTCGGGGTTCTCTCGAGCGCATCGAACCTTGCGCGCTCTGCAAGCATCACAGCCTTCGATATCGCATCAATGAAGGGCAAATCAAATGACATGACGGAATACGTACTCTGAGACTGCCGCCTAAACAACACAAAGGAAGACGTCAGCAACGAGCATAGTCAAAAAAAAATAAGAGAGCCACAACATGAACACGACGTGTAGAAGCAAAGAGGATAGAACAAGGGGGGATAGGAAGAAATGCGGGGGTGGGGCACGGAGAAAGGTCGGGAAAATGGACAGAAACGAACATACTTTCTCTTGCTTTTGCTGATTTCGGCGTGCGGCTCCTTGAGGAGGCCGTCGTCGGAAGGCGGGGTGGCCGAACTCGACTCCTTCTTTGGACGGGCGACAGGCATGGGCGGCAAGAAGTCACAGCAAGCAGAGAGGGCAGATGGGGCCTTGGAAGGAAATGGGATAGTATGTCTGGCCGTTTTGAAGCATGCGTGTAGCACTTTGTTTGCTACTCGGGCTCTTTTTCTAGCTCTTCTTTTCAATGTTATATATCAAACTGGGATCAGGCTCGTAAGGGCAATGGAAACCTAAAAATCAATGTCCCCCGTCCGAATCGAGCACTTTTACACATATGGTTTCCAGAATATCATTCAACAAATATTGTATCACGGGTCCTTGCTCCGTTCTCACAATAGACCGCGGTCACTGCCCCGGCCTATCTCCGGTTAATCTTTCGCAACCGGCCAGATTGAAGTTTGGCGATGCACCGTTTTGGATTCCTCAGACTTGCTCAACATTGCTCAGATCACCACAGGATCATTGCCTCCGATCCGAGTTGCGGCTGGTACCTAATTCCACGTGCTCCATTTTGTCGGTCGTGACATTTCCCCCGTTTCTTGGTTACCCAAAATTTTCTATTATGTGCTATTACGATTTCTACCCGCGAGATGCCTGAGCATGAGTCTAGCCCGCCCATCCGACAGGGCACCTTTGTGCCAGCGAGACCGGATGTTGGAGATCAACTTACTTCGCAGCTGCCCTTGTTCATCATCATCCCATTGAGCTGACTCCGACAGCAGCAGTTTCCAGAATCGGTAGGCAAATACCACCAATCCCGCTTTCAACGCCGCATACGCGAGAAACTTGCCTAGATGCGGCGACGAAGTGATCCCCGTATGTTTCATGGCTGTGACGACCGACAAAATGCCAAGGAATTTCTTTCGCTGAACGTCGGGCGCCGCTGTAAGACTCAGCGTCGCGTTGGCGCGCAGGAAAGACACCAACGCTTTCTCCGTCAACGCCACTTGCATTTCGCTGAGTCGGAGAAGAAGATCCTGGAAAAGCGATAGATCTTTGTGTACGAGGGCTTGGTGCATCACAGTTCCAAAAGTGACTCCGTCAGGATGCAATCCTTGCTCGACCATTCTCTCGATCATCCTCGCCGCGGCACGAGGATGTCGCTCCGCCAGTGCCCCCAAAACGATATTCACGTCATGAAGATCTGGGATTTCTCTGCGCTCGAGAAGTATCTCATAGACGTTAAACACATCAGATTGCCGTCCCGCTATGAAATTGGCTCGTGCGAACGATGTCAAATTCTCATGGCTGGCGGCTGTCAAAGGCGTATGAACCAGGGACCACTCCGTCAACACATGGTTTACGAAAGTCGCAAATTCAGTATCGCGCTCCCGAGACAGTGCAGGGTCTGGAATTCTCGTCGATGGACGGCTTTCTAGGGAGTTGAGCCGTTTTCGGAGATGTGTGAAAATGGAAACCATGCGAATCATACAGGTCGCGTTGCCGGTAACATAAGCTTTGTCTGGCCCGGTGGAGTAACGGAGCCACAGCGTCCTTGCGAGATTTCCA
The DNA here is from genome assembly GCA_037576215.1 of Armillaria gallica. NCBI lineage: Eukaryota > Fungi > Basidiomycota > Agaricomycetes > Agaricales > Physalacriaceae > Armillaria > Armillaria gallica. The sequence goes on from JBANDB010000010.1 coordinate 938,299, forward strand.
AAACCGTTTTTCGCCAGTATCGCAATAAAATAGGCGCGGTCCTCTACGGGAAGGTGAACGTTTTGATGTACGACCGCTCCAGCGAGAGATCGGGCCAAATGGGACCCTGATGATTGATTGTCAATTGATTTCAGTAGCCACAGTAGAACTTCACTCGGTGGAGGCGGGTATGCGTGATGCTCGATGACAGAGGGATCGCTGACGAAGGTGTACAGCTTCAAGGCTAGGGCAAAGAATTCCTGCGTTTTGAGGGTGATATATAACGCATGAATGATATTATCGGGAAGGGGAGAGATGGAATGGAGCTGGAAGAGGAGCTCCAGACAATCGCTCAGTTCTTGGTGCCTGGCATGCTGAACACACTGATAAGTACAATCTGCGATGAGACGGTGTGTGGCAGAGGCAATCGCCGCATCAAAAGCATTCGGTTGGCGGACTCCATCGATCAGGAGTTGAATACCTATGTTTCGCCAGTCCCAATGGAACCATGCTTTCGTCAGGGTCAAGAGAACGATGACCCCAAATTCTTGCGACGCGGAGAGCTCTGGGATCGGTTGAACAAATTGCTTCTCCATCAGTACCTGGAACACCTCCAAAACCTTGTCGCGTTTGTCTGCAATCAAGAGAGAACGGATGTAGAATCCCGATCTGCGGATAAGCTGACTCGGGCAGTACAACACAGATGCCTTCTTGGGCGGCAGGGGATGCTTTTCAAGGTGGTACATCACGACGGGGTGCAGCATATCAAGCAGCTCTAGGTGTGCGACCGTAGGGGTGGGGTACACATTGCCTAAAATGCGCTCAACAAGGCCACGATCTGCCTTTTCCAGACCACCGTATAACTGGTCAAGCTTCTGCACCAGCGCCAGCACGTCCTCGGAGGATAAATGGAAGAAATGAGATGATTCTGTGATAGACCGCAGGACGGCTATTTGACCTGGTTCCAAGCACTTCCAAATATGAAGGACGTCCGAAACAATTGATTTGTACTGGTTCAGAGACAGCGCCTTGTCCGCGATGATATTCGGGTAGACGGCAGCAGGCAAAGAGGAGATGGAATTGAGATCTTCAGAGCGCATCTGGAAATATTCATCCAATGTGAGACCGGGGGGTTCTCGATACGCCGGTCGGGATTTTTTTGGAGAGCGCCTCGTAGGAGATGGAGAACGCATGAGAGGCGAAGATTGCACGCGAGGTACCGTCCGTGCAGCGGTAGCACCTGCATTTTTAGCGTATTTTCTGCACGCCGCCTGCCGCGTATACGAAAGAAGGTTGCGAAAGACGACACGGCTCAATTGTCGACGACACAGGGACATAAGTCACCTAATACTGTTCCAGTTGACTTATTATGTAGGAATAGGACGGCAACTCACTGCATGCCGCAATCCCAGTCAAGCAGGCGCGAAAGGCACGAAATAGCACGGTATTCCTGCTTCAACGATGCCAGTAATCTCGACTTGTACACCGGGAACGTCGAAGTCCAGCACTGGAAATTTTTGAGTGATGTGACAGTGATGTCATGTGCTTTCCGTCACGCTTATGTACATCGAGGCGACCACGACATACATTAATTTCGGACAATCTCTTGATATCGCCTTTCTTCTTGTCTTCGCCGCTGGATTTTGATTGGGAGCCTGCAACGACATGGGAGCAGGACAGTCGATTTCCCAGAGCCACGCCCCATCTCGTGCTCTTCACGTTCTTCGCGTCACCCCGTCTTCGCCAGCTTCGCACACAACCATTGAGCCGTTCTTTGACTTTGTCGTTGGTTTTGAGGGCGACTCGTTGTCGGCACAGAATATTGATGTTGCAGAGCTGGAGAGAATAGTGGAGAGCCACGAGGGTAGGACGCTCAACTTGTTAGTTTGGAACAGTAAAAGTCAGGAGACGCGAGGCACGTGAAGCTGTATGCTGAATATTCTATCTTCAAGTTAATCTTTCATCTTGTGCTTGCAGTGGTCCCTATTGTTCCGTCTCGTGCATGGTCCCAGCCACAGTTCCAGCCGGAAGGCTCCCATATCCAACCTTCTTTGCTCGGGCTCAGTATGCGAATATGCGAGCCGGAATTCGCCCTTGACAACGTCTGGCACGTCCTCGATGTCCTTGAAGGCAGCCCCGCAGAGAGTGCCGGCTTGGTTCCGTACGGCGATTATATCACAGGCTGGTCCGGGGGCGTTCTTGGTGCCGAAAACGATTTTTATGATTTGGTGGAGGCCGTAAGCTTTCGTTCTGCTTCTTTGCGTGGCTAGTATAATAACGCTTTTCCTTCTCTGCAGCATGTTGATAAGCCTTTACGGGTCTATGTATACTCTCACGACTTTGAGTACGTGGCCGTCGTAACGTTCTTCGACTCTGATCTGACGTGAATTCAGTGCTCTCAGGGAAGTCGTTCTTGTTCCTAACCGTCATTGGGGCGGTGATGGTCTCTTGGGTTGTGTGTTTGGGTCAGTTCGCTTCGGGCCGTGTTGCTTCATTTTTGGAGACTAACATGCCTCAAGTTACGGTCTTCTGCATCGAATACCACCGCATTCTTCCGGCCATGTGGCAACCACACCTCCTGAAATCCAAGAAGACTACGAAGATCAAAGTCTGTTCGTTCCTGCAGATGTACAGTCGGATACGACTTATATGTCCAATCAGCATATGGGCTGGGTAGAGCCACGGCAGGCCCAGTGGCGTCAGGATCTGTTTCCGACTCAATCTTCGCAAGACCATATTCCTAAATCGATTCCGACTATATTGGAGGAATCCAGTCCCGAATCTCCTTCTGATATGCCACACCAGCACTCGTCCCCAACCCTGTCTTCGCCATCTACACAAGTTTCGACTTCTCCTAGTCATGCAAGGCGTGAAGTGTCACGGCCGTCTTTTGGAAACTTGATTAATGGTGATTCGCCATCAAAATCATGATGTTTCCTTGGAGCTCAAATTATCTACGAGAAAAGGTTCGGGAGTAATCCCTCAAACTTTTGCCTCCCATTTAAGGTCGCCTGCCCCAGTGACAAACACGAGCAATAGTCTTAGCAGAATGTCCACAGAAGCTGGATATGAATCCAGCGCAGATGAGAGTTCTCACGATGGGGGAAACAGTGTTGCAGATACAGAGACGAACGGAAGTCTCACCAGTGTCGATTAAATTAAATTTCTTTGGGTTGTGTGTGCATTTTCAAAAGGACATCTGACTAGTACAAAATAAGCACTGTTGGCTCAGCGGACCGTTCGGAACAAGTGCTAATCCGCCTAATTGTCGGATTCTTGCAACGCAGCAAAACGCGGTATCGTGATCGCTGTATCGCGTGCAACAAGTCTTCGAAAGTTCACTTCGGGCAATCCTTGGCATGATGCGGCAACAGGCGGACCGCTCCTACCTTGGGCATCCTTATTCTTCGACCTTTCTCGTGCGCCCACACGCTTAGAATATGATCGCAGCCAATGGGCACATACCGCACACGTATGTATGACAACCGATGCCGCTCCTCCCCATCGTTTGGTCGGGTTCTCTGGAAACATTTTTGAACTTCATCGGCGAAAATAGTCCGACCAAACTTTTTCCGTTTATTTATGTCCTCAAGATGTCCAGTCGCAGCTCGCATATATAAGGCTGACATTCCCTTGTTTCATACATTTCCCATACTATTTTGGAAGAAATGAAGCTCCTAGCGTTCATTTTGTTGGGATGCCTTTCATCCGCTTTTGCATCATTTGGGGTCACGACGTCGGGCACCAAGATGCTGGTCGATTCGGGAGGAGGCCTAGTTACAACAAGTGAGAGATCGTCCCTATTTCTACAGAACGGAATTCACCTGTTGACAGTTAACACTTCAAACGGGGATATCATCTCCCTTGACTACAACGGAAAGGAATTGCAAGATTCTACCAAATTCACCCAACTTAGTTCTGGCCTGGGGTCCGCGACTGTCACTTCGACTGTTGACAACGACATCGCAGTAGTGACAATCGAGACTGACACCATCGTAGGCCGCCTTAATTCCGTGCTAAATTTCTATACTAAAGTTTCCCACAGAAACATTATTATATTGTCCGGTCGGGTGAAAATACCCTGTATATTGGAACCTACGCTTCAGCGGAGCCTTCCGTTGGTGAGCTGCGGTTCATTGCTCGTTTGGCGAAGGATGAGCTCCCGAATGGAACCCCCGAATCTGAGGTAAATGGAGGCACGGCCATCGAGGGTTCTGACGTTTTTGAGTTGGACGGAGAGACTCGATCCAAGTTTTATTCCAGCGTACGTGTACTTGAAACAAGTTTATTCGGTTCACGTCATAGTTGTGGCAGGTTCGCTTCATTGAGGACCAAGTTCATGGTGTAACCGGAGATAGTGTCGGGGCATATGTGGTTATTCCAGGTATTGGCTACGAAACTTCGTCTGGTGGTCCGTTCTTCCGAGGTCTGTTTTTCTCGTACCATGGAATCGTCATCGCTGAATGTCCTTCAGATATCGACAACCAAGGATCCGCCCAACAGGAAGTCTATTTCTACATGAATTCCAATCATGAACAGACGGAGAGCTATCGTACCGGATTTTTCGGACCGTAGGGCTCGGCACTTATTCCGGAGGTGTTCGCACTCACTGATTCATTTTGCCAGATATGCCCTTGTAATTACAAGCGGGTCAGCTCCTTCAGGTGACCTTGACATGAGCTTCATGGAGGATCTTGGCCTTGAGGGCTACGTAGCGTCCTCGGGCCGTGGCACCGTTTCTGGCACCTACTCGGGAACCTTGTCTGGAGTCGACGTGACCATTGGATTCAGTGTACGGATCAATGACTCGCAGTTTGCTAACCATGTCCTAATGTCCTACCTCTAGAATGACGATGCACAATACTGGACATCAGCATCCAGGTACGTTGGCCGTCACTTCACATTATCTTTTCAATTTTAATTAATGAGACTTTTTTAGTGGATCTTTCTCACGAGACTCCATGAAGCCTGGAACATACACAGCAACTCTCTACCAAGGGGAGCTTGCCGCAGGAACTGGCAGTGTCACTGTGACAGCTGGAAAGACTACTACCTTGAAATTGACTTCCTCCCTTGATGTCCCCGACACCATTTGGAACATCGGTACTGTTGATGGCACTCCTTCCGGTGTTCGTGTCTTCTTGAAGTCTATGTATGGAGAAATCTAACCGCTTATCTAGTTCTTGAACGCCGACCTTATTGAAAAAATGCATCCGTAAGTGCATGGCCGATCATCTTCAGCACACCCTACATTCCCAGGTCACAAAATTTCTAGGTCTGATTCGAGAATGAACGACTGGGGTCCAGTGACGTTCACTATCGGTTCAAGCTCGGACTCTGATTTCCCAATGGCTCAGTTCAAAGACGTATGCAACGTGGTGGCATTGTCGTTTGATGCTGATTAGAACTTATTGACAGGTAAATAATCCCACTACCATTCGATGGACGGCGTCGTCATCCGAGATTGGTGAGAAGTCTGTTCACCTTTGATTAATATTGGAAGCTGATTTTCATACTAGGGGAGCGAACTCTGCGCATACGTACGACAGAAGCCTTCGCAGGTGGAAGACCACAAATTACGGTGAATAGTTGGACTTCAAGTGCCCCTTCAGGTGAGTTTCCTCTACTCAGTTCATGTACGCTCCATGCGCGGCATTGACGTCTACCTATAGCCCCAACAGCCGTGAACTCAAGAGGGTAAGGAGAGGGTTCTTTAGAGCGATAAAAATGCCGACTTATTATCTGCAGTGTCACCCGTGGGACCTGGCGCGGCCTCAATCAAGTTTGTGCGTGTATTTCTTGAGAATTTGATATCGAACTTGCTAACGACAAGTTCTTCGTGTAGACGACTATACCATCCCTGACGGAACGCTGACTGCATCTACCAACACTATCACCATATCTATCATCAGTGGTAGCTCGGGTGATGATTACCTGAGCCCTAATGTCGTCTTCGACTCAGTGGAATTATTCTGAACGTCTGTTTGAGGTCTGTACTGTGATGTAGCGTGCGTGGCTTGAAAGATCAAACTTAGGCTTCTTCTATTTGTACCCCATAAACGTACATGTTCGTTTATGTATGTCCACATACCAAGAAGTGGTTCCCTCCTTTCAAATATACTTTGTTGGTTTCAATGCGATATCAAGCGAAAGTTTGAATTCATTTCTGAGACCGTTACTTTCCGAGCATAGATCTAAAATCATCCTGTCCTTTACCTGTGGCGGATGCAGCAGATGGCTTTGCTGTAGTAGAGCTCGACGCCACCTTGGCCGGTTGCTTTTTAACATGCCCTAGACCCGCTCTAGGTCTCGAAGTCGCCGTCCGAGGTACAAACATCCCACCCGATGTAGAAGCGGCAGTGCGCACCGAAGACTTCCTGCCTACTGCATCTTCAGTAATCTTCAAAACATTTCCACCGAATTCTAGTGGCTCGGGTCTCAAAAGAAGTTTCCCTGCGTCCTGTGTTGCAAAAAGGGACCATCAGAATCAGCGAGTGGCGTAGAAAATGAGACTAGGCACCGCAGCAGTGGCGAGCTCGACAACTGCCTCCCGCGTATCACCAAGGATTTCGACGCGAACTACCGCAACGATCTTTTCAATTGTTTGTTGAAGTAGCCCTTCTTGCGTTTCCGTATTCTGCGGAAGGTTGTGGATGCGTACGGACCGGCTTCGTACGTCAGCGCGCCTGTTTAAACCCGAGTCCGTGTCCGTGTCAGGCTTGTTTCTATATGAGATTGTTAGCTATTTGAAATGGCTGTATAATGACCCTTATCATTATTAAAGATTTACCGTTGACGAGCCTTGGCGCGGGGGTCAGACATTGTAACCGCGATGTGTCGTTTTTTGAGTTCGAAGTTGTTCAATTGCAAAGCCGCCGCTGCGTGTTCCTTTAACAACGTCAGGGATAACTTCAAAGATCGATCTGTGCGATGAACTTACAGCAACTTTGTATTCAATGAAAGCATAACCTTTACATTGTCCACTTTCGTCGGTGGCCATTCGAACATCTTTCACCTCACCATGCTTAATAGATGGGTTCAGGTTTTTGAATATGGTGACCAAAAAATTACCAAGACTTGCCTGTTCAAAAAGTTTGCGAAGATCATCGGAAGACGTCATCTTATTCAGGCCCGCGACATATATCTCCTTGTTATCGGCGTCACGGTCCGATCTGTCTTTCTTCCTTTCAGGATTTGAAATTAGGACGCTGAGCGATTGATGCGGTTCAAGCTCTTTTCCATGAAGCGAAAGGGCGGCCTGGGCGGCGGTCTAAGAAAGGCGTTAGCGCCTTAGGAATGGATACGGACCGACGGGCAACTACCGGTGAGGTGTACTGAACGTAACAGAAGCGTCGGGTACTTTTGAACTTTTTACTCGGCCAGCGAACATCGAAGATGACCCCGAACTGCACGGTATTAGAATTATGCGGTTAACGTCAAGCCGCCCTACTCACCTCGCCAAAAAGGTTCCGAATGTACGCGTCGTCCGCGCTTTCGGGGAAGTTGGTGATATACAGGGTGGACTGCCATGCAAGGTGCACAGCAATTTCCTGTTCGTGGATTCGTTTCTTGTCCTTGGTCAACGCTGCCGGTATGCAATCCTAAATCAAACATTCAGACATGTTGGGCGCAGGGGTTAGCATCCCTTACCCTTTCGGCAAATTCGACGGTAGCAACATGACCTTCTGGCATTGGTGAGATTTTGATGGCTTTGATAATCCCACACTAAACATTCGGTCAGTGGTACGTCGTCGGATATGAGAAAGTTAATGCACATCTTGGAAAACCGCACGCAAATCGTCCTCCTTTACACTTGAAAGGAGATCTGCAACGAAAACGGTGCAATTTTCCCTGTCCCTAGGAGCCTGTTAGCGACATGCTGTCGGTATCTACCGGTGCGCTTACCTTTTCAGTGGAGCTGTATTTGGCTCTTGCAAGAATTATCAGCTCTTTCAGTGTTTGACTCACGAATAGTAACAATACCTGTCTTCGCTCTCTTGGGTGCTGCACCTGCACCATCATCTTCTGACCGTCTCTTAGTGCCCCTCTCGACCGTGTTTACCGATGGCACCGATTCAACCTCCATAGCATTCTCATTAGCGTTATCATGCTGCTGCTGCTGCACAGCCTCGACTTCAGTCACAAGTTGCTCTGCGGCCATCTGTGCGTATTGCCGCGATGCCTTTTCAGCTTCCTTTCGCACTGGTCAGCGTCACATATGTACACATGGCAAGGATTACTGACTTTGGCCCGCCGGGCGTTTACCTGAAGCCGGATTTTTTCAATATTATCCATTGCGGTATTGATCTCTTCCACGGTTCCGTGAAAGTGTTCCAATGTTACCCAGGCGTCCCATATAGCTTCCGGCCAGTCAAAATGCTTCCTATGCACCTCCTGAAACACCTTGCGAGCGTCATCCGCGCGGTCATTTTTTCTGTTGAAATGCATGTTACTACCGTCAATAGATGACAATCTATGAAAATATACCCACATGAGTGCGTCAGTGTACAACGTGCACGCCATATAGCTGATTTTATAGTGTTTCGCAGTCGTTTGCCAAAGCTTTATCAAGCTATCCACCAATCCTGCGACACGATACTACAGGGAAGAATGAATATTCAGTCAAAATCAGAGGTAGACAAGCCCTCACAATCTCGGAAAGATATTTTTCGAGGCGCAACCATTGGTCGCCGTTGCTGTTCGCTGGAAAGTTAATCAGAAAGGTGATGAAACAGAATTGCGATTTGTTTTACCTTTCCGTACCATTTCAATTCCACTCTCCAAAATTGCTATTAGAGTGGCGAATGTTTCGTCATCTAAAGAGAGTATTAGACCTGACCTGAGACAGGTGACTTATAACTTACCACCATCACCAGCTTCGAACCTGCGTTTTTCGAAGCCTGCTCGAGCCAACACGACCGGAATGATTTGTTCGACCTCAGGCTGGAGCAGATTCGTACCTAGCGCCGAATTGTAGATTTCTAAAGCCAGTTTAAACACTCTTGTTGAAGGATTATCAGCGACAAAAGCATACCAGATACAGAATCCTCTGTACTCGAACCGTCTGCTAAGTCCGATATACGTTCCTAGGAGTGTGTTTGTAAGTTACATGCCTAGACAGCACTATGATCAAATGCTACTACTGACCAAGTGCCGGATATATCGAGCCCACACATCTCCGGAGGCTGGTGCGCTTCTAATAGCTCTCCTCAAAACCTCCAATTCACTTGATTCGTCGCCGAGCGTTCTCTAGTGAACAATTAGAGAAGAAAGGAAGTGCCAATGAGACTTACATACCACCGCGTCACAATAACCAACCCAAAATGACCTCAAAGCTTCCTCGGCACCCGCCTCACCAGCAAATTTTCGCTTCGCAGCTTCTGTAATGGCGCGCTCATAAAGGCCGCCCATTACCAGTAGATCCGGATATCTAGCTCTGTTTTCATAAGCAACATAGCTGGAATAGCTCTCCAGAGAGAAACGAGACCGGATCTGGAGCGTGTTAGCTTCAATATTGGCCGAGGGTTCTCTTGAAGACATACCAATGCAGCTTCCATGGTCTCTCGTCGTTGAAAGGACTTGACGGCTTGTGAGCGGATTTTGGTAGCAGCAATGAGAAGCGGTTCATACTCCTGCGATGGTTTGTGATTCGTGGTGAACGAGGAGTATGTTTGGAATGTATCATCAGAGTCTACCAACGAACGTTAGGTATACAGAGGAAAATGGCGCATTGACTCACTTGAATGAGGCTGCCGTAGGCGTTCAAGGAGGAAGCGTTGCACTAGCTCAGCAGCTTCGATTCTATTTGTATAGTTCAGCTACAAAGCGGGGATCTGGCTTGTTCAATTACCTGTCTGAGCCTGACTTAGCCTCCAACACTTCAAGCTCCCAGTCGCGCTGCATATCCCATAGTACATGGCTCTGATATCTGCATGAGCAGCGCATACAATGACTCAGCCCGTCATAGTACGCACCTGTGTCAAGTGGCCTTGGCCCTTCTTCACGATGTCGGACAGTGTCGTGCGGGTCCAGTCTTCCGAGAAGAGTTCGCCGAATGCATCAGGCTTTGGTTCTGTGGCCTCGCTGCCACAGTATCGTGCGTATTGTTCCAAGGCGAACTCTATGTGGCTTTTCAGGAGAGGTATCGCTGTACAAGGTGAATCACAAGAATCGTAGAAGATGGACGGCGCTCACATGTATAGTCAGATTCTGCACGCTGGTACACCGCCAAGAGCTCCGCTACACCATCCACGGTACCCAAATCCAAAGACGCCTTTTTGTGTTCGATAAGTTCTAACCAAAGGTCGCCTCCGACTGAGTAGAAATTGGACATCATCTCGATTGCCGACTGTAATTCAGATTCCATGCCCTGCAGAGAGCGAGCGAGACTGATGTGCTGAACATGAAGAGAGAAATCGTAAGGTTTTCCAGATATGTCGTTGAGGACATTGGCAAGCGCGTCCAAGGTCTTCGCCTCATCCATGGTAGACGGTGTTGGCCAATGGACGAGCACGTGGCCAAGAACTCCTCTTTATCTGCTACTGTCACCATCTTGAATCTTCCCCTGAATCTTCACCTACAGTATATCTATCTTTTGTCCACATTTCGTTCGTTCTCTCCTCAATTCGTATAAAGTCCTTGGAATGAGTGCTTCTACAAGTGCCGATACCTTCACAGGGGATGAAATATCCTTTGTTCGTGCAGCCGACCCTGACCATGCGCCTGACCGGTGACGCTATCGCCAGTACGGCGCAATACCGTCACCAATTCATTGTTAGCCCGTTTTCGTCGTCGCGTTATCTCCTTATTCTCTCATGCGAGGCCATGTGGAGCCCCTGCTCAGCCCTGCCTTCCAGAAATGTGCTGTCCAGTATTTCGACATCCCGTCCAGGCCAACTGAAACCATGGTTCTCTCTTTGTTGCCGCAATGGATCTTTGCCGAGGAACGTTATTATGTCTGTTTCATATTCCCGAACTACATAAACCGCAGCCCTGTCTTGAATTCTCCCACCGCGCGCCCTCGATCCAGTTATGGGCCTCCCAACATTTAGAACGCGTGCAAAGGAGCGGAACTCTGTATCAATATTTGATTCCGTCAAATCAATTCTCTCATCGTCGTGAGTGTTTCGGTATCTATATGCTCCAGGATAACTGATAAACAGTATACCCAGATCCACTCGCATCCAGGCAAGGCGGCGGTCGTCTCCACCTTCGCCAAGTGCCGTTTACCATCCCATCTTCCGCCTTCCCGCAGAGATTCTAGCTCACATCTTCACCCTGGGCTCCCGGACCGACATCATGTTCCCGGTGGTGGTATCGCATGTGTGCTCTGCATGGCGGTTAATCGCTTTGCGCACACCTCGCATGTGGAGACGTATCGACATCGATTTTCGCGAAACGATGTGGCGGGAAAGGATGAGAAGAGCCAGAGCGTGTTCGCTAGACGTCACATTGCGTCTAGTCCCCGCGACAGGATCCATGTTCATGGATTCCGACTCGGTACAATGGAGGATGTACCTGATTTTACCTTTTGTCCATCGATGGCGGACTCTCGAGATGTTCTTCGACCATTATTCCCCATTTTTGTGGAATGCTGCCTTGTCAGAGTGCTGCTCTGCCAGCGGGGTGCAAGCGATGTCTTTGAAAGAGCTCACGCTTGTATATCCCATGAATGACGATACCAAAGAGTTTACTCTCTTTTCTGGCGTTGCACCTCGTCTCCGTCGTGTGACAGTCGATGGTATTCGTCTGACATGGCTTCCTTCGTTGTTTCAAAACCTTACATCTCTGCACTACACCCACCATGGCTTCACGTCGGGGCCTCAAGCTGTTAGGGAAATCACTTCCATGTTACGAGTCTCGTGCCGGCTCGTGGAATTGCACATTCTCTTTCCTAAGAAGGCGCACCGTTTTATCCAGCCGGCATTGTATAGTCCTTCCCATGGCCGTCAGATCTCTCTGCTCTCTCTAGCCTCCTTACATCTACGAGTTGACGGCGGAGATATTCCGCTTGAACTCTCGCACTTGGCAGCTAAATTTCACACGCCAAATCTTAGATATCTCCATCTATGTGATGCAAACTATCGACAGAAACCTTATGCTACCCTTCCTCTATTTCGTCGGTTATATACTGTGCCAACGAGTCTGCGAGAGATATACTGTGACAACGGTTGGCGCAACCCTATCTATTCTTAATTTGTGAGTTTTTATTCCGTCACATTGCTGCCGCTGAGTTGCTGACCACGAATACCAGATGTAGATACAAGATTTTCGTGTATTGAATGGACCATGAACGTTAAACTCTAATAGCAAGAACTCCTAGTGGACCGATATAATGAACTGTCTGTCATCTGATCGGATGTCGATCGAGGAGGTCCGGGTTAATGAAATAACATCACTCTGATAAGGCCTGCCAGATAAGTAAAGCACACAATCTTCGCGCTATTATCGGTCTTATGATGCAATGAGGCGGCCACCCACCCAAGGAATTCATCCCGCTTTGCAGTTTGCATTGGTATCATGTCTGAATCGTCTTATCACATCAAGAATCTATACAAGCTCAGCGGGTTGGTAGCTGTGGTTACTGGTGGCGGAACAGGAATTGGACTGATGATTGCGCGTGGGCTTGCTGAAAATGGAGCAAAGGTATACATTACTGGGCGTCGGAAAGATGTACTGGAGGGGGTCGTCAACAGTGGCATCATCAAGGGCGAAGTCGTTGCGTATGTGAACTTACTCTCTTCAACAACCGATTACTGACCGAGCATGTCGCAGACTTCCGATGGACGTGACTGTCAAAGCGAGTATCCTGGAAGCAAAGAAGGTCATAGAACAGAAGGAGGGTGAACTGCATATTTTGGTCAATAAGTGTGTGGTGCTCTGTGACGTGCAGAAGACAAGAATGACATTTGCATACAGCGCAGGACAGGCCGGGCCTATGTCTCTCTGGTTTAACGACCTGACCTCACCACAGCACAAGGACGCGGAAACATTGGGTCAAGCGTTGTTCACCGAATCGGAAGAAGGATGGGCCGACGTTTTCGCTATCAATGTGTATTCAATCTACTTTGTGACGATGGCCTTCCTCGGATTGCTGGACAAGGGAACGAAGGATCAAGCTGGATACACATCAAGTGTCATAAACATAACGAGCATAAGTGCTATCACCAAGCTAGCTCAGCAACATGTCAGTCCTCGTGCCGAGTAACATGAGGCGCGTACTCACATGTGGACAGTTTGCGTATAACACCTCAAAATCCGCTGCTTCGCATTTAACCAAGATGTTGGCTACAGAGTTTGCTTTGAAAGGTATACCGGTTCGGGTTAACGCGATTGCACCAGGGGTATACGAATCCGAGATGACCAAGATCGTCATCAGGCCGGAAGATGTCGATGCGACGGGCAGCGGTGTCCTTCCAGTGCCTGCTCGGAGGGCGGGAACGTAAGTGCGTAAATACTCGAGCATCTGGAGAGAACTGACTGCCGAGCACAGGGGGGAGGAGATGGCGGGGACAGCAGTATACCTGGCGTCACCATCTGGGTGTTACGCCACTGGACAAGAAATAGTTATCGATGGAGGATACCTTGCAGTGAACCCATAAAGGTGTAGACAGTTGATCAAAATATTCTGATTCATCATGTTGTCGAGGCAACAAGTCAGTGCTTGACTGCGCGGCCTATGCTCGGCCTGCCAATTTATTAATATTTGCGTCACCGGCAGTGGCTGTGAAAGGAGCAGTGTGAGAAAAAACCATGAGCGCCAATTTCTGTCACCCACTGTCATGGCCCAGAATTCTGCCCGGCGAGCACCACCAACGAGCCCTCAAGAATACGCTGCCGTTCCTCAGAGCCCTCGTACAGGCATGCCCACCGCCGCACCTTCTTCACCTTCTTCACCGGGTCCCCGGCCGCCTGCCTCGACCGCAAGCGTACAGCAAGGCAGGGGTTCTATTGCACAAGGCGTCGCTAGCGGCGCAATCGGCGCAGGATACGGGCCATATTCTGTGTGTACCAAGTTTTATCTTCTGGTTACCGCTCATGTTTTGTAGTACAATCCCTTGAACCGTGATGCTGGACTGAACAACGGTTCACGGTTTAGTGCAGCGCCTTCTGAAGTCTCGTCACTCACGGGAGGTAATGGAGAAAAGGCGTTCTCTTCCAACACATCCACCGTCCCTCTGTATCTCTGGGACAAGGATCCTGATCTCGACGATGCCCTCCATAATCCAGATCCTGTCCGTGACGCCCAAATGGACCGCTCATTTACTCTCTTCTCTGCAAGAGGCTGGCTGAACGCTGGTGCTCTTGTCATCCTCGTGGTTGGGCTCATGATGCTCTTCGCTGGATACCCCATCATCGTTTTTTACGCCAGAGACACTGTCACAACCTCAGGGTTCAACCTTGGTGGGATCAATGGTTCTGGGCAGATACCCGACCTCCCCGGCCTGCCTTCCCTCATCGACAGTGACACTCCTTCAGATGCGTATACACGCACAGGCGAGGATGGCAAGAAGTACAATCTTGTCTTCAGTGACGAGTTTAATACAGATGGACGGACATTTTACCCCGGTGATGATCCGTACTGGGAAGCGGCCGACTTGCATTATTGGCCTACGGCAGACCTTGAGTGGTACGACCCCAGTGTAGGTTTCCCCATATGCCAAAATTTTTGAAGACTGATAGTGATCTACGTAGGGTGCCATTACCGAAAACGGCAAGCTTGTATTGACGATCACCATGGAGGATATCCACGATCTCAACTTTAAAAGTGGTAAGTCACCCGCTGTGTACCTGAGGATTTGAACATATTACTGACAACGTCTCAGGCATGATTACCTCTTGGAATAAGTTTTGCTTCATGACAGGCTACGTCGAGGTTTCCGTCAGTATGCCTGGAAGCTCAACGGTCCCCGGTTTCTGGCCAGGTGCATGGACCATGGGCAATTTGGTGAGGCTCCTGAAATACACCAGCAATTTTACGTCTCATGTTAATAATATATACTAGGGTCGGGCAGGCTATGGCGCCACGACAGAGGGCATGTGGCCTTACAGTTACGATTCATGCGACGTCGGAACATTCCCGAATCAAACAACTGCAGATGGCGAACCCGCTGCTGCCCTTACGGGCTCTACCTATGGGGGAACTCTTAGCTTCCTACCGGGCCAACGAGTGTCTGCTTGCACGTGCAGCGGAGGCGACCATCCAGGTCCAAGCGTAAATGTCGGCCGCGGGGTTCCCGAAATTGATATCCTCGAACATCAAATCGAGACCAGCATACCTCAAGGAGAAGTGTCACAAAGTTTCCAGATTGCACCGTTCAGCTATCAGTATAGCTTCGGAAACACCACGCCAGATACTATCTTCACTGATCCTTCGATTACCAAATTCAACACGTACAAGGGTGGAACATACCAGCAGGCTATTTCTGCTTTGACTCTTATTGACCCTACGCATTACAACGATGTGGCATACGGAACATACGGGTTTGAATGGTGGTCAGATCCTGACAACCGGGACGATGGCTACATTCAATGGTATAGTGGAGGCACAGAGTCATGGAAGGTTACTTCTGCTGCCGTCGGGCCTGATTCGACCGTAGAAGTTGGCCAACGCCTCATACCTGAGGAGCCGATGGTAAGCGCTTCATATCACCTCCCAACACCAGCTGACGTATTTTCGAAGTACTTGATTCTCAATTTGGGAATGTCACCAGGTTTCCAGCCAGCAGACTACAAGAACTTGCAATTCCCGGCAAAGATGTACATCGACTATGTGCGGGTATATCAGCGTGCAGGGACGAAGGGTGCTGTGACATGCAATCCTTCAACACGGCCTACACAAGATTATATTAACGAGTACGTGTTTTGTCCAAGCTCTAAAAGCCCCACTCATCCTCTTCAGCCATCTCGAGGCCTACACAAATCCCAATTGGACAACATGGTCAGCGGCTGGATACGACTTCCCTCTGAATTCTAAGTATCATGGTTGTTAAAAATCCGACGCTCTTTCGTCATCACATTAGCATTCTACTCCCAACACTACCTATACCGCGACGTCTCGGCCGAAGCACAAGACGAACTTTGCATAATGACCTGTTATACTACATAGCTATTCACGACCCGACAACCCACGCGATGCCGAGCTTCATGACGCCTCTGCTGTACTTGATGCACCACAGGTTAAGGACTATCTATATATTTATTTCCCATGTTTGATTATCCTTAGTAAAGTTATAAGCTTTCGGACACTTTGGCATTATACATACACTCCTTTGGATTTTTTTAGAGGTCTGATTCATAGGCCGTAACATTGCTGATGTGCTCGGGTCGTCAAAATTTACAGACTTTGAAAAACACTATTTTTTGGGATTCGGCTCGCTCGAGGTATGTCATCAACCTCTTGTCCTTGCCTACGTTCAAGACATCAACGTCGTAGGTAAGGTTATTCCTCGTCCTATAGTTTGACTCGAACCGCACACCCATAGCTTGAGGTTAACAGTCGATCAAGTGTATTTCGGTCGATTATTATCGAGTGTCGAAGGGATTGCAAGTATCCTTTAGCTGGATCCTATGCAATCTAGACAAGTCGCTCTGTTGATTGCAATGCTCGTGGTTGACAGTTGATTGTTGACAGCGTTGTCGCGGGGTGATACGTATCGTCTGGAACGGCAACAACATCACTTTCATCCGTGTATCTACTACAGTCGTCTGTCTACGTTGCAAGCGCTACTATTACCCTCTTTGACGACCCAAAAAGAGTTCTATGGGCATCAGTTCTCCTGTCGCTCCGCAGACACTCTAAATGCATCGGGCCCTTCTACATTCTGCGTTTGGTTGACCAAAACAAGTCTCCACCAAGGGACCATAGTCTGAATTATTCTCCTGAATCAGCCCGAATCCCACCTGTTCCCAGCTCCCCTCTCGGTGAACCGGTTTCCCCGGGTGTGTCGGCATATAGCAGTGTACTTGTAAACGAGTTCCGACCAAGGTTACCTTGGGCCTTCGAGCGTGTTCAATGGCTGGGCGTCCAAGCTTTCCACAATGGGGCGGCCGGCTAAGTTTTGTCCGAGCCCTGCCTGCCTGACTCTGGTTGCGTAGTGCTCCACAAGTAATAATGATCAGGTGCGCCCATTTACATATGGTACGAGGAAAGTCCACTGTCTCTGAGTACGGCTGCGAGTATTCGTCAGGCATCAAGCGCGGGGTTTCGCAGCTTCCCCACTATCGTTGGATTGGAGTCACTGACGTCCTATTGTACAGCCGCCACCGCACTGCTCCTGTCGCGTACCTGTTTGGTGTGTATGAAGGCTGTTCGCTAGGAAAGTACTGGCAACTGCTTTCCCCGGGGGTCACACCACCCAATGCGGGGGCGGCCCGCGCATGGGCCACAATTCCGGGGAAGGTTGTACCTCTTGAGCTTTCATTTCGGCTATGATTGAAGACTTTTACCTACAGCAACCGTGCAGGCGATGGTGTGAATCATATTTGACAACCCGTGAGTTTTGTGCACCTCAAGGCCCTTCCGCAGCTATGTACTTACGCTTTGCGTTGAAAAGGACTCAGGCATTAGGTTTCACCGCATCTTCTGATTTTCATTTCGCTCCGGCAGATTACTCCACCTATTAGCTAGCTATGACCATACGAGTTCGTTACACATTTTCTGAATATCCTTCTGATGTATAATGTACTTAATTTAAAAAAATCGACGTCAACGAGATCCGGGCTTGAGAATATTTTTGGGTTTTTTTCGTAGATCGGATATGTACCGGTCCGGCTGCCGATTCAAGGGATTTTCTGAACATGATGGTACATTCCTAAACTTCATGTCTATTGATTTGACTCTTGACCGGATAAGAGATCTTTCTCGCTATTTGCCGCCTTATACTCGGCCCACAATCCATGTCGCAGGAACGAACGGAAAGGGTAGCGTGGTGGCTTTCGTTTCCTCGATTTTGAGCGCTTCTGATCCCCCTTCATCCGTTGGCCGTTTCAATAGTCCCCATTTACTCTCTGTGCATGACTCTATCGTCATCGATGACAGGGCAGTTACCCCAGAGGTATATTCTGGTGCCAGTATACTGGTGGAGACCACCTCCAAAGAGCATAATTTGCCCATCAGCAGCTTTGAAAAGCTCACCTTAACAGCACTCATCGTTTTTGAGCAGGCGAAAGTGGATTTTGTGGTCCTGGAGGTGGGGATGGGAGGCCGTCTGGATGCTACCAATATCATCCCTGACGAGTGCATACTTCTATCGGTCTTGGCTACCGTTGATTTGGACCATCAGGCTTTTCTGGGAACGACCGTTGCTGCTATTGCCAAAGAGAAAGCGGCTATTGCCAGGAGAGGGAAGCCTTTTGTTTTGGGGTACCAGGTACACGGTGAAGTTGAAGAGGTAGCTAGGGAGGCGGTGACGTCTATCGATGGAATTTTCTTCGGTGCACTTCCAGTGTCTGCTCGTCCGTGGAATGTGTCTGTAGATGGACCAGAGCCACCTTCATTTTCAATTTCGCCAGTGTGGCATTCGCCTCCTCCTTCGCCTGTCCAGGCTTATCTTCCTTCCCTATCGCAAGACATTATTACTTGTCTACCTCTTCACGGTGATCATCAACTCCAAAATCTAGGATTGGCCTTGGGAGTTGTAGATGCTCTCATCTCCCAGTATCTAATTGTCCGAGACCGTCTCACCCCGGCAGCCATCGTCCGAGGCATCAAACAAACAGAATGGCCGGGGAGACTCTCTTTCCACTCTGTCGATCTTGATGAGCAAGAACTACCAGTACTGGTAGACGGGGCGCACAATCCTGCGTCCTCCGAATGTCTGGCTAGGTACTTGACACATCTTGTGTCTTCGTTGAAGTCCACGGAGCAACCAACCACCATCACCTATATATTGGCCCTATCTCATTCTCCCCCCAAAACACCTCGAGAAACTTTGGCGCCTTTGTTCAGTATTGGCGGTCCATCTCTCTTTCGGGTGGCCGTTGTACCATTCTCTCCACCAGAAGGCATGCCCTGGGTAAAGGTGGAGGACACCCTGGTGATGAAAGACACTGTACGGACTCTTTCTCCAGATGCGGAGATATGCGAGGAAGAACACGGCTTGCTTGATGCGCTGAAATGGGCACGCGTGCCGAGTGGTAATGGTCTGGTAGTTTTGGCTGGGAGTTTGTATCTTGTAGCTGATTTTTATCGGCTCTTCAAGAGGATTTGAGTTCCTAGATACAGCGTGTACTTTACTTGCTGTGGATCCTACAGAATTTATAATAATTTTGAGAGTTAATTGCATTACCTTTTTGGGAAGTGACAGCTTCACTTTGAACTCACCGCACCATTGTCAGCGTGCATGCACTCTCGTGTATTACCTCCCTGCATGCACCAATGACGACCATTGGATCAAGGCATGATCTTGAAGAAATACAGGGCATCCGGTCTTCGGTTCCCAATCACAGAGACGCGTCGATACCGGGCTCAAGGTGTGTCTCATTGGTGCTATCTTGCAGCTGTATTTTCTCAAGTATTTCCTCCAGTAAAGCATGGCAGAGAGAAAAACCTACCCCAATTTCTGTTCCAAGCGCTTCAGCTCCTGTGCGTCCTTATACTTCTTCTCTATCGACCGTCTTTTGACAATGACTCCAAGCGTGGTGGCTTCAATCCATTTTCCGTCAGCCGGATGCAGGATAATCTTCATGGCAACAATAAGCAACAGAATCGATCTACCGCAAGGACAAGCATAACGTCGACTAGCAACAACAGCCGACCAGTGAAACGACGGAAGATCAATGATTCCAAGCCTTGTATGCTCTCCGTCAATCATTAAGATACTAATACAAAATAAACTTTAGCCGGTACAAGCAATTCAAGGTCAAAACTCCCTCCCATAGCTCCAGAGGACAATAACGAAGTCATCATATTGGACGACGGTCCTGAAGACGTCGGTCAACGAATCGCTCAGCCTTCCAGTGAGGAGCTGGACATTCCAACTCGGATGCCAAGCGTGAAGCGGCCAGAAAAGCATGCCTTTGATGAAGATAAGCCGACGCCAGATTCCGGGATAGAATTCCTAAGGAACAAGCACGGTCGATCTACGAGTCCTATCGAATCATTTGCTTCTCCCGTGCCAAAGCGAGGAACAGTGAAAAACATAGTCAGTCGGATTGAGAAGAGGAATGAGCTAGCCCAGCCGGATAAGATCCCTCGTATTGATCTACGGGCAAAGTTGAAGATGAAATCGAAGGCTTGTCCCTTCTCGACATCCATCAATTTCCATGCGCAACTAATTTCTGCAGGATAATAAAACTCAAGGGCGACTCCCACCTCAAAGGCCACCAGATGCCCCGTTCAATCCTACACTTCCGGCCAAGGAAAAGGTTAAGGAGGGCGAATGGATGCTGCCTCTTAAGGACTATATGCTTGGTACGGAGCATATAGAAGAGAAATGCACTATTCACGTTAACAAGAAGAGGGGTACTTTTGAGCTTAGAAACGGGAATTTGTCGGCAAAGTCAAAGATTTTCCAAATTGACCGTGATTTCAATCAATTTCAGGTAGATCATCTTCAATTTTCGTACGACCTATCCTGACAATTGACAGGGTATGGAGCGGGATAGGGAGCATCCCGTTTTCGCCCTGCGATCAACGTATGATAAAACCGCGGGCGTAAAGAAATCGGCGCGATTCGTTCCTGGTCTGTCTTTTCCTTTCGCTTCTGGCCTGTCCTGACTCAGAAACTCAGGCGATAAAGGACAAAAGGGTCAACTCTGTGTAAGGTTCGATAAGGGGCATCCCAAATGGCATGGGAATTCGTTTGATAACACGTTGGCGTGGTTTAAGGCAAACATAAAAGACAGTAGTATTGTTCGGTATGATCTAGTGCATCTCTTTCTTCAACAGGGAGGTATTGAATCTTGTGTATGCAGGCACGACACTGCTCTATGGAATGCCGCTTGTGCGCCTGATTCAGACCCAGTCGATATCGATACTGCACCAGAAAATTGGTCACCGCCCCCCGTGGAATCCGTTTCAGCATCAACGTCGCGAAAGTCTGTTTTGTCACCTTCCTTGCTGGACTGCTAATTGAATATCATCTACAGGTCAAAGCCAGGCCAACAAAACACCGGCCTACTTCATGCGAACGGGAAGATCAAATCCAGTAGCGTTGTAGTCTATGAACCAACTCCAGAATCGTCAGTACACTGTATTTTCATATATTCACCCATCTATAAGATGATCCCTAGAATATCCGCGCCGCGCCGTTCGACTCGTCATTCCGATGCGCCACCCAAACCTCCGGAAGAGGAGCCTGATGAGCTGTCTGTATTTTTTTCTTTTGCTTGTCATACAGTGACTAATCGTATCAAGAATTCTGGTGTATCCGTGGGGGACGACGGGAGGAGTTAATCTCAGCAAAAGTGATCTCAATCGTTTGAAGCCAGGCGAATACCTCAACGATAACCTGATAGAACTTGGATTGAAGTATACATATCTCCTCTTCACCTTTCGTTTCTCATCTCTTCCCCAGGATGTGGCACTCGAGACTGGAGAAAGAAAATCCAGAACTCGCAAACGAAATCTATGTGTTTAGTTCTTTCTTCTATAAGAAGTTGAGCGTGAAGAAGTAGGCTTCTTTCAGACACTCGTGTTTATGACTGAGTGCCATTTTCAGCGCCGATGAGGGTTATAATGCCGTGCGTCGCTGGACTTCCAAGACCAACATATTCGCGAAGAAGTACATAATTGTGCCCATTAATGAGAAGTACTCCCCTTCCTTTATTCACGACAGCAGTGACAGAACTTACCTCATAGCTTTCACTGGTACCTTGCGATCATCTATCAACCCGA
Source organism: Armillaria gallica (assembly GCA_037576215.1). Taxonomy (NCBI): domain Eukaryota; kingdom Fungi; phylum Basidiomycota; class Agaricomycetes; order Agaricales; family Physalacriaceae; genus Armillaria; species Armillaria gallica. The sequence goes on from JBANDB010000010.1 coordinate 960,116, forward strand.
GCACATTCTTTTGCCTCCGCTTCAAATAACGTCTCCAGCAACGCGTGGCCGAACACGGCAGTCAATTGTAACTCCAGCCTCTCCTTTAGCGGACCCACTTCGAGAGATCTCCCCCGAAGCTACTCTCGACGACAGTCCTGTCTCCGCCCATGTTTTCTCTAGCGAAGCACAGGAGGCGCATGATGTGGAAGAACTTCTGCGTTTGTCTCAATCATTTAACATTGAGGAAGATTCCATAGAAGGGACTACCACTGAAGTACATGATGTGGACATGCGCGAACCCCTAGATGACGACACCAATATGGATATTGACGAAGAAATACCCGCAGGCTTTCGGCGTCGATCTCTTTCGGTCACAGCTGACGATCGTCCGCGGGGACAGTCCAGTAGTTTCGTACCCGAGGACGAAAACATCCGATCCGACGAAGCACAAGTTACAGCCTCCGGGAGTGAGTCTCAACCCCTGTCACCCCAGTTCGAAGGAGAGAGGTCAGATGTAATCGATATTGACACTGCCCATTCCTTATTCGACGGGGACGATGATGTTGAGTCTGCCTCTACCCATATCGAAGAGTCTGTCTCCTGCCCTGGGGGGATACCACCATCACGATTCTACGCGTCTGACAAAAAGGGCAAACGGAAGGCGGAACCACAGTCTGATCCTGTCATCGTTGCTGAGGATGCGCAGAGCCCTCAGAAAGGGAAACTGAAGACTTATTCTTTGCGAAAGCGCAAAGCCGAGGACGATGCTGATACGCAAGTGGAAGTCCCTGACGATGATGAAGTGACGGTACTTGACGGCCGGCCCTCGTACGTCTACTTTATAGTAATAACGTACTCGTCTTGTACTCACATTTTTCCAGGACATATATCTTCACGATGGACTCTCTCGGTTCTCGACATCCTAGAGTTATCAGTGTGCTAGGGAATTACCTTCGACTAGAAGCGATAGACAAGAAGGGGATCGAGGCTACAAGCAAACCATTTGGGAAGCAGGCATTGGTAAGTGGAATGAATGATGTTCAACTTGTGACTGACAGCAATGCAGGTACCAGTACAACCCAATTTTTGCGACTGCGGTATCTATCTTATACACTTTGCACAAACTTTCATGTCCGATCCTACGCGATACTGTAGTATCATTACAGCTGTTCGTGTTGCTTAGATTCTCTCTTTATGCCGTGTCCAAAATGCTGACCAATTTCGCAGCGTAAGGGAAGCGATAACATGCAAAAGGATCGCAAGGCGGTGTGGAAGGCTGAGGATATTGGCGGCATGAGGGAAAATCTTAGAGACCAGCTGCTGGGGCTGTCAAAGGAGTGGCGTGTATGGAAGAGTAAGGAGAAGGAGAAGGACGACATAACGATGATCGAGTCGTCCGATAGTGAAGTGGATATCGTTGAAGTTGAGACGACACCTGCTCCCTCGACGGCGGGACAGGCTAAGGGCAAGACCCGCGGCGGCGGCAAAGGAGGCAAACGCAAGTAACTGGTAATATCCCCTCTTAATCTCTATTCCCATCATCCCCACTGTATTTTTGTTCTTTTCGTGGCCTCGCATCATCATCATATCATTATATCGTGTCCATTCGACGAATCAACTTCTACGATACTTGTATTACCTTACCGTACATGCTTGGGTGCCGATACGTTATCACTCCATACTATTCTGCATTAGATTCAAGCGCAACAGAGCTTGTAATTTTTCTTAGATTGGTGATTAGGCATCACTATTTTCGTGTATTCGTATACAATCTACGTCAAAGTCCCCGTCTTGCCATCTCCAGATGGTGAATCTATGGTTTACTCCGGGCAAAGTGGGTAAACAAGTTACCCCGCCGCACCCGCCTGTCTTCTCCATTGGTATGAGATAAAACACCTCTTTAACACGGGAGTGCAACAATGCCATGCTGCACATCACACAGGGTTCGTGCGTGATGAAAAGTGAGAGGGAGGTAAGGAGATAATTCGTTCCATTCTTCGCAGAATCGGGGGGAGGCGACGACTCTCTCCTCGCCTCGTGGTATCGATCCACGATGCCCCTTACGAGATTGGGCACACAATGGCGCAAAGGATGGCCCGTCGACGTTCGTGTATCTGAAGCGGTGGCGGTCACCAGAATAACTTCTTCGTTATCGACCTCGTAGGGAATAGGCACATGGGCAGCGATGGGCAGCTGTAGGACAGTCAGTGGGAGGACTACAACGCAGAAAAAAAGAACAACTTCTCCGTTTTTTTGGGCTCGCAGGGCAGTGGCGACGGTCAGGCTCATCGCATCTCGTGCCCAGGCCACTTTTCTCTGCGACCAAGGTTCGGTTTCGCCGTTCCGACGTGGAGCATATATGGTAGGCCAGTAACTTGATTTGAGGGCAAGGGAGGTGGGCGTAAGAGCAGCGGATGTCGGTACCGGGAGCTGGATGGGATCAGGTAGATTAAAGTCGGTCGGGGGGGATGGACATGTGGGTAGTGCTGTCAGTAAGAGCCGGGTCCTGCCATCCTGCTTTTGAACGCGTTTGAGGTGACCTAGATCGTCGGTATCGAGACCAACTTGCTTGAGCCATCTGTCAGAAGTTTATTTAATGGTAGATATTGTTGATAGGTTCACTGGTATTACTTGAGCATTGCAGTTGTGTGTCTTGGGTCCGGGATATCCACTGCCCAGGCTTGAACTAGGTAGAATCGTCAATTTTAGCCTGCCTAGCTAGGGTAGGAAAAATGATTTACTTGTTCTTATGCTCGCTAGGTCTTCTTCGTCTGGAGGGGGCTTGATTTTGAAGAAAGGAAGGTTATCTTCAGTAACGATATCATCGTGGCTTTGGCTATTAGCAGACATAGGAAGGGGCTCTTCTGCCTCGGATTCCTCGGCGGGATGGCTGTCAGATTCAACAGGCTGAAACCATAAATTGTGACCATAGAAGATGCATAGCTCCTCGCCAGACTCAATATCGCGAACGGTGGTGTATCGTATGGAATCTGTCGCAAGGTCGATTTCGTAGGTGACATTGGGAGGATCAGCATGGTTGAATAGAGAACCTATCTTTCGATATGTTATACGGCATGAACAGAGGAAAAATAAAGAACGCACCAAGTCCCAAAGCTAGAGCCATCCGCCCATCCTTGCACTTGAATGTATAATGGTCGAGAACCGTGTGTCTGCCGTGCGATTCGTATTCTTCCTTTGAGAACAAGAGAATAGGGCTGATTTCAACGAGCGTCCGCTTTGCAATGAACCGAGAAGCTGAGAAGGAAATAAGAGGGTGTCGAGAAGGAACAGAATGTGTCGCCTACCGTATATGCCGCGGCCTTTGCCTTCTGAGTACTGTATGCGACATCCTGTGTTGTTGAGATGCTCGGGTGCCGAAAGAGAGGGCATCGCCAAACTCGTGACCACGACACGTCTTGACACACGACCATGGTAGATCTCGCTCCCCGACCGCTGCCCTCGATACTGTTACTTGCACTGCTGCCCGTCGCAGCCTGGTTCGTCGTCAGGCCACTCCTCGACCCAGTACCTCCCCTTCCGGCCCTATACACCTGCTTTGGGTTCTCAATATTCGCATTCTTGGCAACATTGTATCTTGTTCCTGCACTCGGGCCAAGGCAAATTTAAAGGGAAAAGGCTTGATAAAAGTCTACCACACACCAATGTACGTTCTATTCTGCGCGGTCTGGTTTTGTTCTCAAGGCATTGCAGTCCAGAGAGCCTTGAACTTGCTTGTATATCGGTTTACACCCTGGCTCTGCTGCTCTTTACGCCTTAAGTCTTCATCGGTCTTGTAATGTGTCGTTCCCGGGGAGTCAATGCTAAGGTCCGCACAAATGCTAAACTCACAGCATACTCACTAGCGCTAGCGCTCATCGACATCTTCGAAGACTGAGCGACGGATTCCAGTACGCTCAACGGAGGCTCCTTTGAACCCAAAAGATTCGTTGTACTGCAGGACCGGATCTCCTGAAGTGATCTGTTGCGTTGGCGAGGTAACTTTGTATGGCAATCTCCTTTCGCTTCTTGTTTCTTATTGTTTCCTCCGGTGTAGGAGGCTGAAGTCTCGGAGGTCACTTTATTGGAATCTTTAACTTCATCTTTGCACTCCCGACGCTTACTGCAGGAGCATCATGATTGGCGTGCTCTCCGTGTAGGCTTCGGTCTTATTGGAGATCGTGTTTTTGTATTTGACTTTTGACCGGATGGACCGTTGGCCGCGGCGGGTATATGTATGGCGTTTCGAGGTATGCTGTTGTGTTGGTTATAGTAGAAGCAGTTGCAGCGCGGTCGTGTGTACGTCGATGTACTTCGAATATACATACTTCCCTATGCTATCAAAATGAGAATACCTTCGGTAGGGAATACAATCGCCCAATAGTCGTCCAGTAGCTATTCTATCATTATCTTTTCGATACATTGTAAATACAGGACATTTGGGCGATAGTGTCCGGCTACTATTTCCCTCGAAGTCCGGTGTTATATTCCCGCCTACAAGCTTGGTGCGGAGAGCTATCTTCGAGTAAAGGCGTTTTTGGCAGTGCTTAGACCAGCTAGCGTACGACAAATCCAATTGCTTCACACCCTTAAGATTCAGGCCTTTGGTCGTGTGCATGCAAGTTCAATTTTGTACATCCGATGGATCATATATACATGAGTGTGTGCGAAGGTGTGTTATTATAATCAAGTAATATCGTCTGAGACTACGTCGTCTAAATCTATTAGAGCTTCGAAGTGAACTGCGCCTCCGTGACACCAGCACCCATAGCAGAAGTAGAAGAGACACCTCCAGTGACGGTCTTGATCAGGTTGTCTGCGTAATCGGCGCCACTCCACTATTCTGTCCGTCAGTGATCATATCTCAAGCTTCGATACCAAAGAAATGTACCTTTTGGTGAGTGAGAACATCGGTACCGAGTTCCCTCTCCTTGCGTTGTACGATCTCGACGTACGCTTTCATACCGGTCTTGGCAAAGTTCTGCGCGAACAGGTCGGATATGTACGCGTTGGAGTGCAAGCCACCGAGCTGCAAAGCACACATGAGTTACAGTACAGAATACTCTGACCGTACGACTTACCGTGATGAATTGCCAGACAAAGCCGAGTTTGCCCAACTGCCACACGAAGGACTCCATGTCTTTCTCACCCAAGCCAGCAGCATCCCAGTTGAATGACGGACTCAAGTTGTATGCCAACCAATGTCCAGGTCGGGCAGCGTGGACACCAGCGGCAAACTCCTGTGCTTGAGAGAGAATAGGCTTCTTGGTCTCCATCCACAACAAATCGGCATAGGGAGCAAAGGCGATGGCGCGGTTAATGGCGCACTGGGTACCGCCCTGGTACCGATAGTAACCTTCACGCGTCCTTGGTGAGTCCCAATCCCAATAAGGCACCGTCTTCAATCCAAACTGCTTCTGAGCAATTTCAACTGCTGATGGCCATGACGCATGGGCAACGGTCGAAAGGAATTTGCTGACGTTCGCCTGGCTAACACCTTGCTTGCTCAAGGCATCACCAAGAGTCTTGCCGAACAATTGAAGGTTGGCAGAGGCTATCCACTGATCCTCAATTGCTTGAAGCTGGTCGCCGTTCTTGCCTGCACGCTCGGCTTCTACCATGACGGAGTTTAGAGGAGGGAGTGAAGGGTTGGTGGAGCCGAGAATGAACGCGTGATCGCGATCATCGATGTTGGAGGTGATGAGGGTGGCCGCTTCGGAGTCGGTTCTGGCGACAGCAAGGTTTTCGACTCCCATAATATCATATTGGAGACGGATGGCGACAAGTCGGTTGATATGTTCGGAGATGGGCACCAACACTTTACCAGCCATGTGCCCGCACTTCTTCGTTCCGGGAGCCTGGTCCTCGACGTGAATTCCGGCAGCACCCTTCTCGACGAACATTTTCGTGAGCTTCATAATCGCAGTCAAGCCTCCGTGACCGGTGTCGGCATCAGCAACAATGGGACGGAGGTAGTCGACAACAGGAGTTTTGGCGAGCTGAGCATCAGTCAAATTGGAGCGAGCTTCGTGCTGTTTGCGATCATGGAAGAGCTGGGCCATGAACAACTGCTCAACCTTGTTGGGTACCGTGTTTGAAGGGTAATCTGTTCATAGTTGAAATTAATGAGTCATGACGAGTCATAATTATCCTAGAAACGCACCAGCAAGGTCCGGGCCGGGTTCGTTGGTGCTCGACGCGGTACTCGACGATTGCCAGCCCGAAACATAGACAGTCTCGAGGTACTTGGCCATCTGTGTAACCTGGACAGTGTCAAGACTGTAGTATCAAAAGTTAGAAAATACAAATTTTGATGACGAGGAGGCGACTTACGCTCCATAGGTGTGTGATGGTGTCCCCCTCTTGGCATGTTCGCGGAGGAGTGACCAGAGCTTCTTGCCTTGGACATTGGAAGGGTATTCAATGGGTATCGTGCCGCGCTTGGCAACGACCTGGGCGGCGGTGAACGGACGCGTTACTCGTGCAAAACGAGGGCTCTACACGATGTAGTACATTAGTATGGGGTAGAAACAGAATCAAGCAGAGACGAGTAACCTTCCACCATTCCTCAACCTTCCTGACCTCCTCGGCGAACGCGGCTCTCTCGCTGGACATTTTATCGGATATTGTTGGTATGGATGAGATGGTAGTAGTAGGAGGACAAGTTGTCTTTCGCGGCTTCCCCGCATTTCCAGTCTTAAGCCGATACCCCTTTCCGGTACAGACGGAACATGTGATTCCGTCATTCCTAAATGATGGACACCGATTTATTCCGACGGGGCTCCTAAGAATTGCCCTCCTTTCCTTCGGCAGGCGCACCGAGGATCAACCGAGTGCAACTCGATTCCTTGATGGAATGAGGTCTACACGAGTAACTACGATCTAATACCGTGTAAATACAATATCCTTAGACGCGAAGGGACCCTTACAAGCAGCAGCTGAACGGGCGCCCGTACCCGTCCGACCTCCCGCACCCCCCGTCTCGCGTTGCTGTGGTGCAATCTTCTAGTGGTTATCACGGAGTGGCGCTACCGTCTATCGCCATCATATACTAATCCCGCTAGCCCATACCGAACTACAAAACCTAAAATACTTCCGGCAACCTTGGAAAACACGGGGAACATCAATAATCCACCCCACTATAAGAACGGCTTTGACGTCACCTGAGAGCACATTAGAACCTTCACAAGGCGCTTCTCACTCATCGGACCGAAATGGAGCAGGAAGAAGTTTAAGATCGTCAAATTCGTCGTTTCTAGTATAATCCCAGAGGTCGGGTGTATGGTAGTCTCCGTCAACCTGAGCGCGGACATAAGTTTCAGTACCACGGTCGTCAATTCAGACGGTGGACGTAGAAACACGGCTTTCGACGGATGGAGGAGGTTTGTTTGCGCATCAAACCTGATCACTTGTCCATCAAAATAATACCTAGAAAGGCACAGTCTAGACTTACCTAGGGACCCTGTGCCGAGGACACGGCACCAAGCCGAACAATTGAGGGCATGAAAGGAGAAAGTTGAACACCTGCGGAATAAAAAAGAGCAGCAGCGTCTTGGAAAAATGCGCTTGGATGCCCACGACGGCAAAGGCCATTCCCGTGACATAGCACAGCGTATCTCCGGGAAACACCCTGGCAGGGTACCTGAATACTCATTAGCATATTTTTCACTTCAAAGCAAAGGTGTTACTACCAATTATGATATAAGAAGCCCAAACATACAGCCACGAGCGGCATCATGAAGTACAGGCTAAGCAGGTGTCTTTCTACGAGCACCTTGCTTCCATAGGCCATACCAGCGCTCCAAACGCCACCAAATTCAAGCTCGGTGTTATTCCCCAGCAGGTGAAGTGGTAAACGGAATCCCATTCGCCACGGAAGATAGAGAAGGTCGTTCAAGATGACGGACGCCGCAATGATCAATGCTTGACTGACTTCGGATCCATTGATTCCAGCAATGATGTTGATACTATTGGTCGCAAACGTGGAGAGCAGAGACATATAAACATAATATAATGGCCCTACAACGCGAGGTAAGAAATCAGCTGACGCTGAATGTATAGAACCCAATTACCGAGGTTCACCAAGGTCCCAAATGCCCATCGAAGAGGGAGAGGGACGACGACATGTGTGTTACCTCGCGCAGCAAAGTACACAATCAGAAGGGGTATGGAAGCGATTATTGGGACGGGAAGCTTGTGACGCCATCGTATGTCGAAAACATCGTCCAAGAAACCGAGCAGAGTGGCAATGAGGAGCGAAAGAATGGACGAAAGGTAAACCGACAGCTATAACAACGTTAGAAGTTGGTTTATAACACCAAATTGGAACCGTACTTGATGGAGAGGGAACTCGGCAACAGTTATGCCTTCATGCGTCGTCACTCTCTGAGAAAGAGAGTCCGAGAATGCAAATGGTGTAAAGAGCAGCAGAGTCAGGATGTAAACTGATGCACAAACAAGTCCAAGACTCTCTGGGCTGCAATAACTTGAGAACAAAGCCAGACCGTGCAGAATAGAGCAGAGCGTACATTGGCGTGTGGTAAACTTTTAACAAGTCCTTTCCTTTCAAATTAGCCTTGACAAAGGTGGGTCCGAGTGCAGGAACAAGATACAATGTTGCCAAGAATGCGAATATTGAGAACCCAAAGCAGGTGTATAGGGCCGGAAGAGGAGGTACTGGGTCGAGCAATGGCCTGATGACGAACCAGGCTGCGACGGGCAGCAGCGCAAGTAGCAGTATCGAAGGCAGCGGTCGGGGTGCCAGATCCACCATGGTCCGACGTCGTGTAGAGCAAGGATAAGTCACGCATCACGTCACGCGACACGACGTGTCGTGGTCACGAGTTTCAATTTGGCGATGCCTTCAGCACCCGAGCACCTCAATAACACAGGATGTCGCATACAGTTCTCGGAAGGCAAAGGCCGTGGCATATACGGTAAGCCACACACTCTGTTCTTTCTCGACACTCTCTTATTTATTTATTTTTCAGCTTCTCGGTTCATTGCAAAGCGGACGCTTGTTGAAATCAGCCATACTGTACCATTTCAACCGACTGTCTGAGTATGTACAGCGACAATAGACATCACCCTTCGAGTGTTTCCCCCCGAGCGCCTTGGGTGTGACATTCAGAATGACGTCGAAAAATCCGTTAAGGGAACCATGTACACAATGAGTAGCTATGTCTTCTCAAAATGTTTTGCTGCACCTCGCACCGACTCTGCGTCCGATCTTCAATCCTCTTACATATACGTTGCCGTTTCCGAGGTGCTAGGAATGCTGCGATTGGGGTCGATCGCCGTGTGAGCCTGACTTGAAGGCGGGCTTTCTGGCTGCCATACTGGCAGATGGCGGTGACGGGGTTCGTCGTAGGCAAGACGGACCTTTCTGGGGTGTCACTGACGAGCACGTCGTGCGTAGTCCTCGTTCGAAGACTGAGGCGTTAGGTGGGAGGTACCGGGGGCTCTCAGAGCCGGCCAAATACATCAAGAAAGAGTAATTGTAATAAATAAGCATGCCTTTCTTTATCAATGAGTACTTGAGTACGCAGAAGGGGAGAGGACGAGACGGACGTAGTGGAATCGACGGTGGCTACTGAGTGAGATAATGCGTCCAAGTGTTCCCAGAGGACTGGATAGATTTTCTTTGCCTGATAATTCGCATTGATGATGAGTCCTCGGTTCCTGAAATCAGAACATACGATGGTTGCGCTGATTTCTCTGCAGAAGCATTCCGCCTTCTGTTGGGCCATTGCATCTCCTCTGTCGGATGGTGCCAGTTGTAATTGCTGAAGAAATACACCTCTTCAGGACACGATGCCGGGGGACGAGTTTTAGCAACATCGAAGCCTGCTCGTATTATCTTTTCATCAACATCCGTCTCCAAGACCTCCACGGTCATGAAAACAGCACAAGGATTTGCTCCTCGGATCTCGAGCCGCCGTACTCCAGTGAATAGATCCCAGGGTCGTCGTTTTGCAGCACCGAAGGCCATGGGGTGGTAGAAATGTTGCTCAGAGGCGTATCCGTATCGGTCACGGGGCGAATAGTCAACATCAGATGTATCGTACGTGAATATCAGCCGCAAGTGACCATCCTTGAGCTTGAGGGCTTTAGCGAAAAGGCCCTGAACATTGATACATAGCCAGTAAGGTAAGTGTTGAGCATAATTTCGGAATATCATGGCAATTCTGGGGCATCTTGGGAGATTTCTGACAATGAAATCGGCCCGTTTCACGTCGTCAGCAGTGGATCCAAGGGTTATCGAACGACAGTGATGAGCTAAGTAGTCTGGTAAAACGAATCGTGTCGTATTGATGGTCAAGACCTGAAGCGGTTGTCGAGGGAGTCTATAGGGCATGGTGAGGTAGTAGGAGTATCTTCGAGACACAAAGTGGATATCCGTTAACGATTCTCGCAAAAAGGCAAACAGCCATGTCGAGGATATACGTAGAGACGTTTTCATGAAGGCAAGGCGGTCATTGTTGGTAAGGGGGAGCTTCCACGTTTCGTGTATGATGAGCTCGATTATTTCTGCGGGTAATGTGGCAGACATACAGACGTGGGTGGATAGGGGCTAAATCACTGGCGGGATTGGGGTTTGAATTAAGCCGGCATTTCCCATTTGGAGGTGCGACGCACTTGCTCACTTTAAATGGATCAGCTGAGTGTATCGTCAAGCCGGACTGTCAAACAGGGACCTGTCATACCGTTTCAAGGAGAATGGAGAAGGTGAAGGTAATTGCACGTATGTATATTCCCAACGGTAGAAAATGCTGGTGAGACACCTCAAAGCTAGAGCTGAGGATGTTAGACTAATCAGATGGAAATGGCTCTCATCACGTACTGCGACGCTTATTGGAAGCCATCCATAAGTGTGTGTTGATATTCTTCAGATCGCAGTCTTTAAGACGTCTTTCAGCTATATACGTGGATTGAAGGAAGTGTCGGACATCATCAATCGCAAGCATATCATACGACCCCGGGGGAACTAGAATGATGTCAAAGAACATCAACTTTGCGCATCAAGTACAACGTATAAGACCAGATCCGGTGGCACGTATTCACCGAAGGGCCTAGGTCTGCCATGGAAGTATATACATTCACGTTTTCCTAGTGCCGAGTTCACAGTGGTGCGGGGAGTCGTTATACAGGAATCGGTCGTAGCGGGCGAGAATGGGAATACCATAGAACAGCGGTAAAAATGTATCCTGGTCAATATCGATCCAAACGAGTGGAGAAGACATAAACGGGACAAAGAGAGATTGGAAACCAAGGGTGTTAGGTAGTGCAATGAGATAACGATACGCCCCGTTCGCCGCTCTTTCTCTCGCGTTTTAACTTTTCTGGGAGGTCGAAGAAGCAAGTAATGGTACTAGTAATCCGGGGGATGAAGATGTGGTAGATAATGAATTCTTGGAACCGGGCTATGCTGCATAAATAGTCCAGAAATGCGAGGTTGGTGATGTGCATATTCTAGAAGCGATAGAGGCACGTACGGCTTTCCATATTCGGTTAATCTGGGGGGAAGTAGTCATGTTGCATGAACGATTTTCGGACAGAACACGGCATTTCAGAGTACCAGATCTCACATACGATTATTTCTACAAGCTTCAGAGGAAATGTGGTCATGGCGAAAGAACAAGATTTGAACACCGATCGCGCGAGCACGGGCCGCGACGCCGATCTGGACCCTTTATGTAACTTTGAAGTCCCAAAAACTTTCTGTTTCCCCCAATACCAACACCACTCGCCGCATTATCTGCCGTAGCCTTTCTTTCGACTCTGTAGCGTCCAGTAATAATGGCAATATTAGGGCAACCAATATTCCTTGTAAGTCACCCAATATTGCTGTTCATTGTTGAATTTGAACCCAAGGTCTGTGATAGCAATTAGATTTCCTTTTTTTCCCTGGACCAAGCAAATCGAATCACTATATTATGACCGAGAAAGGCGACGAACTTGCCGCTAAGCTCCAAGAGATGCGATATGCACGCCCGCCAAATGTCCGCCGACCTTGCACTCATCCCTGCACTATCACTAACAATGTCAATGCTAAGGTAAACCACAATCCCTCCCATCGACAATTTAAAACTGACCAGTGCGCTATTTATAGTCTTTGACTCTTCAACCCCTTATCGGCAGTGCCGACGAAGGCCTTTACATGCGTCGATCTGATGTAGAGAAGCTCGGGCTCGAATTTACAGGTCGACAAATTGATACGCGCCAAGGGAAGTGCAAAGTGTACGTGTCGTCTCCATTCTACTGTATGCTACCTGTAAATTTCAGCTTCTCTTACAGGTACAAGGGTGCTTCATATCGCTTCGAAAATGACTACAAAGGCGGCGCAGTTACTTATCATGCTCCATACGTCTTGGAGTTGGAATCCTGGGTGACCAAAACACTTCACTCCAAGGCTAGTACCAACAGCAAGAAGGAGGGTATTGTCGGGGTGCCTCAACTTGACAGACACCTTGTTTTCTCCCATCACGGCGAGGTGCACATGGTCGACCTATCAATTCTCCCTCCTCTGGCGGAGTATTTCACCAACCTTACACCTTTGTCCAACTTGATCTCTGTAGGCCGGGCCCACTCGGAGGATGAAACTCCTAAGAGTGCGAATGTAGGATCATCTGTGGACTTTTCCACCTGTCTTTCTATCGCACAAGGATTTCGAGCGAAGAAGTTCGACGTATTCCGCCATATTCCCCAGGATTATGTGATAAACGTCATTGAACAGTGTCGAACATGCAGAAAGAGCGAAAATAGGAAGACACACAGCAAGCTATCGATGTGTACGCGCTGTAAGAAGGAGAACAGGCCACGCCGAGCCTTGTATTGCAGCCAAGAATGTCAAACAGCGGACTGGAAGGCACGACACAAGGAGGAACATTCCGGTAATAGACCGTGGGAGGAGGAGGGTATGGTTTGATATTCGTAAGTGGTCGCCTTTGTATGACAAGTTAGTTTAACTTTGAAATATGTTGTACAGTTTCACCCGGATTTTGTATCTGTATCGTCTAGTAACTTCAATTTCATTCAATTTCAAAAGCGCTCGCTCACCATGATGCATCTTGGTGTTCGTAGTGTCAGAGTATCTGCCTGAGTGAACTACTGTCCGCCGACTCTCGATTGTCAATGCTACATTTATGTCAGGGTTTCAAGGGCGTGACGGCAGAGTTTATCTGCCATAGTCCTGGGCCGAAAGCACCAGGTAAGAATCAATCGATGTGTCTTGTGGGAATGATGGTCCACCGCCACGCCGTCACTTCTGCTAACGACGCTCACAAGGGTGCAGTTTACGCGACATGTCCTACTTCTTCCAAACTCAAAGGATGCAGAATATCTTTATCAAATTGACGAGAGATCAGAATCCGTGTCAGGTGCGTACACAATTTCGAGATCCCTCCCTCCCTCTCGAGGAGGAATGACGGGATCGCGGTATGACGTTATCGGTCCCCAGTTAATTGACCCACTAATTGACTAGCTTCTCGCATGACAGATGGGCTTGAATGAATTGAGCCTTTGACCTGAGCATGTGAACCGATCTAGTGATTGTCTGATTCAGTAGCGACAGGAGCGCGCGAAGAATCCCTTCAGGTCGCATATATTGGGCGATTCGGATTGGTTCCGCTTGGTCCTACTTCGCTTCACAAGGTTTGACTTCTGGAAACATGCCTCTCATATCTCTCGAAGAATGCTTGTCTCGGTCATACGATTATGTCGTGGTCGGTCAGTATCATATGTTCTGGGAGTTCAACCTCAGCTCACATAGTACTTGATAATAGGTGGCGGGGTATAGTTTCTCATATCGCAAACTCAGAAACCATCTCACTGTTGTGCTATGTAGACAGCTGGTTTGACTCTCGCAGGTCGACTTTCCGAGGATCCTTCTGTGTCTGTCCTTGTCCTCGAAGCCGGCGGTTTCAATCCTGACGATCGGCTGATATGTGAGTTTCAAAGTTGTCAAGCGGACACGCCATTACTAAATATCTTGTCATTCAGTGCGTCCTGCACAATTTGGCGCGCATTTTGGTCAAGATGAATATGTCTGGCAGTTCAAAACAGTAAGTGGCAGCGTTCGTTAATACGACGTGAGACTGTTGTTTTAATGCTGCAGCCCAGGTCCCCCAGGAGAATGTCGCAGGAAGGCAGATTGGATGGGAGCGGTAAGAGAAGTGTTCGCTTCCCATATTTTTACCACTTACCCAGCATTGTCAGAGGCAAAGTTCTTGGAGGTAGTTCCGCAGTCAACTTCTTAGCATGGACAATTCCTGCCAAGGAGGATATCGACGGTATTTTAGGCAATTTCTGACCCATTCCACATGCCTAATTCCGACACAGATTGGGAAAAGCTCGGAAACGTTGGTTGGAGCTGGGAAAGCTTTAGCAAAACCCTTTCCAAGACAACTTCGTAAATTCTCTTCTTATCATAAGGCTAGGTTCCTCATAGAAGCATTCATGAAGTGCTACTCCTCCAGAACAAATATACAATCTGGAAAATTGGAAGAGAACGACGAACGGTACCACCTTTTGGCATCTGCGATATAAACCTCGTCCTGAGCATATTTCCAAGGTCCTCTACAACTATCGTTTCCGCGCACTTTACTGGACATAGATATCCGTTTTCATGAAGTCTGTATAGGAGTCCCTCGTAAAGATTATCACCACGCTAATCAGTCGGTAACAGACTTTGGTCAATTTGGGTGTCCCGAAAGCTCCACAGCCGGTTCGCGTGTCTCTGACCGTCAAGTCTCTTTACTGACATGCAGATACCTTAGCTTGGGGGAGACGTTAGTACATACCACAATATATGGGTCGCACCTCGCTCATCATCGTAAACTCCCATAGCCCCACGGCACGTTCTTCACTTTGAACACGTTAGATCCGTTCTCTAATCATCGCTCATACTCGACGGTATATCCCACCTCTTCTACGAATGAGCATTTCTGCAACTTACCCGACAACAGAGTTTTTTCCTTCAAAACTCGACTCGTCCAAATCTTTCCATTCTTCTAAACGCATACGCCAAAAAACTGGAAATTCCTGACACTAAAGGAGATTTGACGGCAACAGGAGTCGAGTTCGTCCATGGAGACAAATCCTGCGTTGCGCGTGCAGATAAAGAAGTGATTGTCTGTGCCGGGTGAGTCGTCTTTGTAAGGTTTTAAGGTCGCTATTGACCCGTGCTCAAGAGCGCTGAAGACTCCTCAGATTCTGGAACTTTCAGGGATTGGGCGCCCCAACATACTGGAAAAAGCCGGCATCACACCACGCCTTGATCTTCCTGTAGGTGAAAATGTGCAAGAGCATGCGTATGTTTCACTGAGCTACGGTCGGTCGTCTTTCGTATCATATAGCTTCCATAATTCATACTTTCTTCCAGAATTGAAAGATGGTGTGCCGGGTGAAACACTCGACGTTCTGGGCGATGAAATTCAGCGGCAGCAACATATTGACCTTCAGTACGTTTTCACCTTGTATGTAGAGTTGATTGGGCTCACCAATTTCAGTGCTCTCGGCCAAGGAGTCTTCACCATGGGCATCGTCAATTTCACCTTCCTATCACTCAGTGACTTAACTTCACGCTCTGGTTCTATCTACTCAGAAACTATCGAATCTATCAAGGAGAAAATCGCTCAAGGAAGATACCCTCCTGGAGCTACGGAAACTCTCAGAATGCAAATGCAAAAAGTTGAAAGGAATTGCCTTGATTGCGAGATTGCGACTGTGCCCACCTTCTTTTCAGCCCCAAGTAAGATCCCCACATCAAAGGTCTGTTTTCGTTCACGAAATTCTTCGCAGACCCCCCCAGGAAAGGCAAGAAGCACTTCACGATCTGCTGCTTCAATAACAGCCTCTTCTCGAGAGGAACGACAGTATGCTTCTTTATCTACTGACGAAACCTAATCTGAGAGCGAACTAGCATATAACATCAAGTGATCCGTCGGTGCATTTAGCATATGATCCTCACTATCTCGAAGATAAAGCAGGTCGGGAGCGCAACCGTCGACTGACTCAATTCGTATATTCACCACTTCCTTAGATATCGAAGCACTGGTCGAAACAGTGAAATTCGCTAGAAAAGCGTGCCGAACAGCTCCCTTTAAGGATGTCCTTGGTATGTCGATCTCTCCAATGTTGTAGTTAGCTATTATCTCACGCCAGAAACAGACGAGGAACCGGTAGAAGTTAATCCGGGTCTCGAAGTCCAGACTGATGAGGAGATTTCCGGTATGTGGTGTTATGTTTCCTTCGAGTGCTTGCTCATGATGTTACATTAGCCTGGATCAGACAGATACTTTCCTCAGCTTACCGTATGTGTGAATCTCCTCTGTAATTCACTTGTTTTTTCACTTCATGATAGACACGGTCGGAACCGCCTCAATGCTTCCAAGGGATAAGGGTGGGGTGGTAGACTCGAAGCTCAAGGTAGGCTTTGCTCTCGCGTCATCTACGTTGCTTAACTTCCGAGTAACCGATAGGTGTACGGTACCACCAATATTCGTGTTGTGGATCTGTCCATTGCACCCTTGCATGTTTCCGCGCATACACAATGTCAGCCGGCTCTAGTTTATATATACGCACCTTGCATTACTAATTTGTTGGATGCAGCACTAGCGTACGGGATTGCTGAGAAAGGTTAGCACTCTCTAGTATGTTCATGTCGATCTCCCACAACTTCTCAATAGCGGCGATAATCATCCGAGGCTCAATTTGAATGTTGAGACGGGCAAATTTTGAGGTTTTGAAAGGTGCATACAATTATTTGATACTTAAACAACGTGGTGGCACTCACCCGAAAGTTTGTTTCAGTAGTACTAAAGATACACGCAGTGTCAAGATGAGATGAGGGAACTTCACAAATTGAATTAATGCGCGACTGATAGTACAGTGTATAAATGGTGAATCAAAAGCTGAACATTATCAGAGTTTGACTGACCCTCGTAAATCGTGCATATATCACTCCTCAGATGGAAGGGTGTTATTGGACTTGCGTGAATAACACCCGAATTGAAGTGAGACCAAATGTTCTAGCGATTGTATATAAACTCATCGAAAACAATCGTAGCGGTGCGAGCACCGAGTCCCCGATTATTTCCGGACCTTATATCTTTTCCGGATCCTTCCAGTGCAAGGATGTCTCAGAACTATTTCACCTTCTATTAATCGACCATAATGACTATTATGCCTCGGGCTACACAATTTCACGTTGAACCTGTTTTAACTGCTTCGGAAGAACGTCTCGTACTTTTGCCTATCCGTTATCCAGAGGTACGCTGTGATCTCGTTGCTTTTACTCAGTTTAAATTTTCACGAAAAGGCATATAACTTTTACAAAAAAGCACAGGCGTCCATTTGGTCTGCGGAGGAAATGAACCTTACGCAGGATCGTGTCCAGTGCGAAACCGCCTTAACGGAACCAGAGCCGGCTATGTTTCGGCATGTTCTTACCTTCTTTGCTACAGCTAATTCCGTCGTTGACGAGAATCGTGTGGAACGATCTGCTTGTGAGGTTCAAGTGCCTGAATTTAGGCGTTTCTACGTCTTTCAGGCGATGATGGAGAACGTGCACTGGGAAGTGTACTCATTATTGATTGACACGTTCATCCGGGATCCTGAGGAGCAGACCACACTTTTTCATGCTTTCAAAGAAATCTCAGGTGTCAGGAGAAAGGCCGATTGCTCTTGACTTTCCGCCAGTCGCCAAGGACCCGACTCATTTCCTTAACGGTTATTCCCTCAAAGGAATCTCTGAGCTGCTCCTTAGTTCGATATAACCACGAGGGATTTGATTGTAAAGACATGTAGGACAGGTTATAGTATGAGCGCGGATGAAACTCTGCACGGGCGATTTCCTCCAAAGATATAAAGACCCGCAGATCATAAGAAACATCGTCAACCATAAATCCAGCGTCCGTCCAGATCACTTTAATGTCCGACCACCCACTCTCAGCACTAAAAATGTTATGAAGCCACGTACAAACATGTTCCACTGTGTTAAAGGTCTCCAGGTGTAACTGAGAGAAATACAGCGGACTATAGTACTCCGGGAACTGAGAAGGAAAATGCTCCAAGTCTGTCGGGGGCACCTGACTCTCATCAAGCACGCGTACGCGACGGCAAGGTAGTTTCGGAAGAAGAAAGGCCATGCTTTAACACTGATCAAAAGCAGCAAGAACGATCAAGCCCCTTAGAAGTAGCTGCAGCACGCAGAGCGTAGTCACCAAGCGACGCCTCCTCAAGATGGAGACTGTGCACTATCAATTATTGACCGCACGAGTAAAGTGCACGATTTATCCTCTGGCGGAAGTTCAGCTATCAACCCACACCAAAAAATATAATGAAAAGAGCGTACTGAACAGATAAAGACTCCTTCAGACAGCACGCAGTTTTTTTTTTTGAGGACTTAGAATCGAGCCTGTTTACAGCGCGGCTATTAGAGTCTAGCTCAAGGAAGGCGGGTCGTTGGAAGGATGGCGGTCGGGCGTTCACGCGGGAAAGAAACCTTCGCGATGACCAAGACGGCGAAACAATACCGTTCTCCGAAACATCCAACGAAAATATCTACCTCTCGTGACGCCTAAAATTCTAAATCGAGTAATTATGTCAAGAATCAATAAGTACAAAATGACCCCTAATCTGATGACTTGGCAGGACGATGGTCGTTATCTCACCAGTAATGCCCTCTGTCGTTTCCTCTATTCATCGGAAAGAATCAGGGACAACTATAAATTTCACCCTCTTCGAATTTCTAAATACTAAAACCTTCCTGAAATCAAAAGACCTTCTTCGACACGCCTGGCCTGAGCCAGAAAACCTTGTCTTGGATACCCTCCTCCTCAAAGACCTTGGCTAGCTCTTTCCCATTCTGCGTGGAATGTCCCCACGATTCATAGTCCCAAGATATCCGCCTTGATCTCACGGAACAGCCGAGCGCCCTGCTTGCCATCCATGGTGACCGTCCGGGAGCAGCACCTTGACAGCAAGCACAGCGACAACGATATGGAACTTGTCGCGTATCTGGACCAGCTCCTCGAAGTAGCCGGAGAAACAGATGGCATTCGGTAACCCGTCTGTGCTCCCGAATTCGGGCGCCTTTAGAATGAACCCGGTGTATTCGCCCCCCGGCAGATGCTGGCAGGGCGTTCCGGTCACCTGGAAGTGCTTCCCGCCCGCCTCAAGCGGCACCGTTTCCCAGGGCCGGATGCCGCGGACGCCGGGCCGCGGGTGCAGCTTCTTGGCGCGCTTCCAGCTCTTTATCCCGGCAGAAATTTACTTTGTAAAGACATTCTTATATCAAGTATTCATATCTCATAAATCTGCCACATTTCAAAGCTGTAGTATAGAAATTCATGTACTTTATGAAATGGTAGCTACCTCGGCTGCTCCGCGGAATCGGACATCGACATCTCGTCGAATGGAAGGACGATTCACTCGGACGAATGTCCGACCAGACATATATTTGCAACCTTACCAGTTGCTGAGCAGAACCCACCGTCCGTCAGGGTTCCTTGTACGCAGACCCTTCACTACATGCACTCGTAAATGAGGCAGTCATCACTACCGATGAATGGGAACGGACACTCGAAAAGAACAACTGATCGCAGAAGGATCCTAATCTGACTTATGGCTAGACTCGAACCATCGGTTGATGACAGCCGATCAACTAGAGAATAGGACTTATGGCTGGCCGATTGGAGATCCTCCTCCTCTTGTTCCTCCGAATATACCTTCCTGAGTCGGATTTCAGAGGTATCCGTCTATATTAGAGAATGTCGAGTTTGGTTTGGGAAGTTCCTATTACTCTGGAATCTCGCTCACGAGAAGTATAAGAAGCGCACGTCTCTCTCTCTCCCAATCCGGGACTCTCGTTAGTCGCTTAGGCAGCTCGAGTCATCAAACGACGCCAGGGACTGGTTTGAGTCTAAGCACATTTGCACCTGAATTACAACACCACAGGGTGTGAAGGACTACAATTGGATTTGTCGTATGCTTGCTGGTCTAAGAACTGCCAAAAACACCTTTACTCGAGGACAGCTCTGCGCCGAGCTTGTAGCCAAGAACCTGGGGTGGGAAAATAAGTACTGAGAGTAAGGTGAAGCAAGTGAGAGCATGCCTTGTCCCAATCCATCTTTTGCCTGGTAAGAGGCAAAGCGCGTCGTAGGCCCTTGAAAGTCTTCTCGCCCATGTCCTGATAGGTGTCGTTCAATATTGACTGGAACTTGCCTTCCTCTGACTCGATGAGGGCGAGGATTTTGGTAGTGGACGTAGCTGGGGAGGAGGTGACGATAGCGGAGGGGAGAGTTATTGAAACGGTGTGTGTCGTGGCGAGTTGTACCTATAGACAGATGAACAGGACAAGGGATAGGATGGAGGGAGGGATCACTGACGTTTCCCTGCTCGTAATAATGTACGTTGACGAGCACCTTCCCATCGACCTTGTGCTCGTTGAGATCAACGATGTACTCTGAGCGCCATCGGCCTGACCTGTGCGATGGGTTCAGATCGAGGGCCGGTAAGCATGCATAGGCGCGCACCAGTAGTTTGAGGGGTTGTACTTGTTCGCGACGACTTGAATGACGAACTGGTTCGGCGAGGAGGTGCTTGAGAACACTGAGGAGACGCCGTCGTGGAAGTGGGCGGAGAGGTATTGGAGTGTCGCCTTTTCTAGCACGGAGCTGAGGGGATGGTTAGGGGAGCTGAGGCGCAGTGTGTGTGCGCAGCGTACCGGAAGGGTTCTGAGTCTTCGTTTGGGTCTACGGGTTGTGGGTCTGACGCTTCCTGTAAGAATAGCTGAGGATGAGTTCGTGTATAGCGGCGAGTAACACACCAGGATGAGATGGTCAAACGCGAAGCTGGTCTGGGAGCGAGGATCCAGAAAGCGTTCTGTGCCGTCAACCCTTGCTGCCTCGCTGACGATGGACTAGGTCGATATCAGCATCAGGCGACGACAAGTGACCGGCGCCTACTTGATGATCTGTTCCGGGGACGTCTACAGCCATGAACTGGGCGAGGTTGTACTCGCGCAGTGCAGGGAGGACGCCTTCTTGGAGGCTGTCGTCGTCGGATATGATATTTCGGACATCTTTCAAGGAAGTGTTAGTGGGGATGCGTTGGTTGGAAGGCGGAGGAGGCACCGTTGAGGACGTCGTTTATTTCTCCTGGTGGGGATTGGAGGAGGAAGCTGCAGGCGGCATCGATTCGCTCTTTTGCATCCATGGTCAGAAGGAAGATCGTGACTTGCCATAATGGGCTACACTCTTTATTATAAACGCCTTGGTTTCCATTCCTTTGTACACAGGTAAAATGAATCGACGTTGGCTGCTACTCTAATTTTCCGAGGCCTGCGATGAGGCCTATCTTTCCTTCTCCCCCAAGCATCATTCAGGTCTTTATAGAACATATCTCTCAACCAAGTGGTCGCAATGTCGGGCTTCACATCTGGAACTGGCGCGATTTGGGGTTCCTCTTCGTCGTGGTCAATATCCATCGGGTCATCGACGGGTGAAGGCGGACGTGGACGCGGGGAATCAATTATTTCGATGGGAGATGACCGGCGTCGAGATGAACTCGGGAGGTCCTCAGGCTCGCTGTCACTGGATATCGAGATGACCTCCACTGGCGCCACTCGTTTGGCTGGTCTCTCGTCTGCCACCGTTGCCGCCCGTTTCCCCAGGCTGGTTACCCTTTCTCCCTTCGTCCCTGTGCAGTAACCGCACTTCCACGACAGTAGGCTATTTTCGAGGTCTGGGATATCACGAAACGTAGCGCTGAGGATGCTTGTCAGGCGATCTTGGCTGAGAGGAGGTTTGTGGCATGCTAGAAGGAGTGGATGTTAGCCGGCGTTGGTATTCAATACACAAAATGCGAACTTGCAATGATGGTAGGACGTCTTGCATCGCGAACATGTCAACAGATAGGCAGTGTACACGGTATGTGTGCCCTTACACTCCACGCAGGCAGACATCCTGGCTGTAGAGTCGAAGGGCCCGGGCCGATATTCCGCTGAGTTGAAGCGGAGCTTAAATCGTGCTTCACCTCCTAAGATTGCTCCTCAGTAAACAACCGCGACGCGTCCCATACAGAACGCGTCAAACTTGCCTTTTACCTTCCCGTGGGTCACTCTGGCTCCTTCTCCACCTTTCTTATCTTCTTCTGCCAGTTTTACACGCCATGCAAGTCAATTTCACCGAAGATGCCCTCAAGAAACTCCTCGTCGCTCAGCTGAAGGCTATATGCAAAGAACGACACCTCACTGGCGTCTCCAAGCTAACTAAAGCACTGCTGATACAGAAGATTCTTGATCACCAAGGGAAACAATCTGAACAAGCGACCTCTCCTGCTGTTGATATCGACGCGTCCAAAACTGCATCTACTACTCAGAATGTACCCAAACAGCCTCAACCAAAAGCTCCTCTTACTCCTACCCAAGACGTACTCAAACAGCCTCCGAGTCAACCGAAAGTTCCTTCCGCCTTATCTCGAGATGTCTCCGTGCTTTCTGGTCCTTCCGTCTTGACTCAGCCATCTCAGCCATTTCCGCCCTCGTCTCTAAACCCTTCATTTGCCTCTCAGTCTTCCGCTCTTTCTCAGGCGTACCGTCAGTCTCAAAAGCAGCCTCCCAAGGCCGAACTCCCTCGACGACTTATTACTCAGTCCAAAACTCCTGCTCTCCCTCCCAACAATATATCAATCCCCAAAACGTCCGATGCACAGATCAAACAGTCTACTAAACCCGTGCCCAAAGTCCTCAACAGATCTTCAGTTTCGTCCCTTCCTCCCAAAGCACCCTCAGCAATCCCTTCCTCTTTGTTCTCTCGTGATGCAAACGTTTCTCATCTTCATTCTGACTCTGTCGCCGCGACTTCTCCTGCAGCTCCGGCTAAACCCTTGACGAAAAAACGCTCTGCCCCGAAGGAAGCTGACCAGAAGAGTAAGAAACAGAAGCTACCTCCAAAACCGATACCCTTCCTGTTCCCTCCCAAAGCCGCCTCGGTCTCTAAAGAAAACGTCCGAAACCCAGGAAAGGCCGTAACTCTGACAGGCACTGGAAAGCGCTTCACTCCTCTCATCATCAAGAAGCCCGCTCCTATGCCCTCGAAAAGCCTCGCAACCACTTCTAGCAACACATACCTCGATTTTCCGGATTTCCCACCCATCTCGCTGAACAACATCACTTTGCCGCCTTCGATGGCTCAGCGTAGACTGGTAACTCGCATCGCCATTATACTGAGTCAAGTCTACGAGGAGGATCTCAAGCAGTGTGTTCTGGTCTCACGGATGTTCCGATATGCTGGTAGGCTGATTTTGTCTCCGATTGACTAACCTGACGCTTCGATAGTTTATCTTTCCGCAAGCCAAAAAATCCTGCGAGATTTCCCTGGACGCCGATTCGCGCTTCTTCTTGAGGCTTATCCGCAGAATATGACTAACATGTGGCCGTACCTGCGGCTAAGAAAGCAGGAGGTGGCGCAGCGACGGGGGATGTATGAGGCGTCGTTTCTCTCTAGGGTGTTTGAACGGAACAAAGCGATTATATCTCCCCGACTGTGGACTAGTCCTGACCATGAACATCAGGCTATGGTGGCTGTTCGGTGCGCTTTTGTGCTACCTCTGTGGAGCAGCGCTTGCTGACACTAGTATTGAAGGTTCCTGTTGACACGGCTTTTCTTCAGCGTGTCTGTAGGCGGGGACAGCCAGGACTGGATGTCGGGGACGGTGGTCGATGCGCAGGAAGTCATCAAAGGTGAGATCTGGTGCATCACCATGCAGCATCACACCGTCAGAGAATCCTTCTACGTTCTCGAAGCGACGTGTGAGGTCGTCGGCCATCCTCCCGCGAGTCAACTCGACACTCTCCCAATTCGCGCGGACTGGTCTGCGTATATAGAGCATAGGTCTTCCGTGCATCCGACGATGATGGAGCATATATGCTGGACCAACCACGAGGAGTACGACCGGGGGATCAGCAGGCACTGGTTGAAGAGGATGCGACGCGAAGGTAAGGTGGGCGCGGCGCTGGAAGTCATCGCGGGGCGGTATGTCCTCGCGTGTGTCGTTGGTAACAGGTTCGTGTTGCCCTGGCAGTGGGATGTTGAATCTGATTGCGCTCGACGGGCAGTGTCAGTGGGAGGTGGAAGTCCTCCTCGGAGATGGCCCAGGATTTTTCTGGCCTGGCGTCAACCTCAGCGCTGAAGATAAACGTGAAGAACCAGCGCGTGAACCTTTTCCTGCCCGCGTATGTGGTTTATAAAATGTGGAGTGATCCTTCTGATTGATTATGGTTTCAGGCATCATTATGTGGAGAGCGTGCATGTCAAGACTTCGGGGGGTGAGCCGCTGCATCCTGCGTTGGCGGTGGTGCAGACGCCTGGGAGGGAGTATTTCGTGTTGAGGGATAATGGGATGCAGGTTGGGTGTGAGGAGGAGGGGGTTGGGGAGGTGTGGATGGGGTTGTTGGGGTGTGATGATTGTGGACGGGCTTATTGATGTTCGAATGTATTTTCCGGTTCAGGAAGACTCCGAACCTTGACAATTGTAAACTGCTGGAGCCTCTTGGCCCCAACTCTGTACTGTTTTCTCTGCAAAACTTAAAAGCAATAATCGAGTAGGGAATGACCAGCAGAAGAGATTGTTCCTGGCTAGTACGTCGTGTGGGTAGTAATGAAGAAATATGTTCAGCATATGCCTGGCATGTATGTATACAAGAGTGACTCGTGGGACACCGCAGAGCAGAGCACAGTATGCAGTATGTCAGATAACGCTTCGACGCAAGATACTCGTTCAATCTCTGTAAACCTTTTGGAAGCAAGCCATTTTCGCCGCCAAAAATACAGTATCCAGCGAGAGACTAACTGATAGACTGGCAGCGAATCAGCACAGTCATCGGTGACTGACCCACGGTGGAGACATGGCTCCAAGAGATTAGATCGTGGGGGTCAGAAGTGTGCTTGTATTTCGGCAGTTTGAACTCTCCCCAGGGGCTTCCAGGGATGTGTGGAGTATTCAGGTGAAAGAAAAACTGTGGAAGATTATGAGTGGGAATGGTTGATACGGAGTGTGGATGGATTTACTGTCTCCGTCCATGTCCAAGGTCGTAGGGATTTGAAACCTAGATGTGCGAACCAAGCATACTGAGAAGAGTTTATTGTGGTTGTCACTACGAACGAGTCAGATCAGAGCTTGTAGCATGGGGACTGGTCTCACCAAGTTCCAGGCGCTTTCGAATATATGGATGCTTGTCTCCGAAGATATCCAGGATTTTCTGTTTGTGATTCAGTAACCACGTCTCAAAATGAGTTCCGACAAGCTCTGTGAGGCAAGCCCGCCCCAGTGTAAGGAAAAGCTCTTCTGGCCTGTCGAATCCGACAGGTATATTATGCAATCTTCTGGGGTCGGTCTGAGGTCAGGCTTCTTTGAAGATAAAGGAGGCACGAACGATGTCATCTGATTCAAAGCTCTGAGAAAAGGTCTCGGGTCGAGAAATCCGTATTCGCGGTCCCACGGCGGGTCCGGACAATGCTTCGGGTTGACGACCAACTTGGTCATACCACTTTCAAGAAGAGATGGGATAGAGTCAAGTCGGGCATCCGTCGACGACTCTCCCGGATCGATAGCGTTGAACAATACGATAAATTTCCTGGTAAGCGGATCGATGTAACCCACAGATCCAAGTGGGATGAGTTGTTCAAGCATTGGTATATCTCGGTTTGTATAATCTTCTAAACGGTATGTACTTAGTACCTGAATACGGAGAGATATGACAACACACCAATAATTGTCCTGTGGATCCAATATGCCCGACTGTATTCACTGCCAAACATAACACGGCGTGCAAAGTCTGGTTCTACAATTTCGTATTGCAAGGGGTCGTTCTGTTTGATGAAAGAGATCCCAGAGTCGACTGGAATATCGATATCAATATCGGTAATCAACGAAGACAGACATTTCCATTGGTTGAGAGGAGTAATCAGTCTTCTCGTTAAGTCAGTAGTTCCCCCGGTGATGGAGAGATGTTCGACTCGGCGGTCGATGGTGGGTCTCTCACAATCGCAGGAACGAGAACGGTGATCTGGCATCCGGTCAAATACCCAAGAACGATAGCGGTAGAGGATCGTTAGCCGTGTTATCTGGGGGGGAATCCAGAAGCTGGGGATGTGCACAAAGGAATCGTCGAGATAGTCGACAGAGATATGGATTCCGTGGCGAGGTGTCTTAGGGCCGTAGAATAGCTTTCGAAGTATGGACTCTATCCCCGTGTTTACCGCAATAGAAGGTTCGCATGCGATAACCACAACACGCTGTGGCATGACCACATACTCAACCCGAAATGTCAGAGTACGGCAAAGCAGAGGATTCGAAATTGAGGACAGAGACTTGATGGTGTATAACTGACCTTCGTTGTAGGAGAGGGGGATCATCGAGTGCATGGAGTTGACCTCCTTGATGATGGCAGCCCATTGTTTGGATACGAGGGAGATATTCCTGAAGGTTTTGATGTGCTCCTCGGTGGAAGTAAGGTCGGTCCAGGAGTCAGTGAGGATGCGTGTAATCAGCTCGACAAGAAGCGCCATAGGTAGATGAAAGTTGCTCTGGATCCTATAACTGAAGAGGAAAAGCACAGATTTCTGGTGCCAATACGGGTGAGACTGCAATATTCAAGACCTCGAAGTTGTTCTGAAAATGATCCGTAGAAGATGTTTGTTCCTGGAGCACGTGCTACGTGTCCCATCTTGGTCAGTGCCTCCCGCCGGCCTCGACCTCGACTGCGATTTGAGACTCGCCTGCTGGACAGCTCATCATGACGATACTGGACAATAACGACCAAGACCTCATGCAACTTTGGCAGATTATTACCGATCTAAGTGACCAGTTGAACCAGAATCGGACCCTTTCCGTGGCGTTGTATGGGCAGGCAGGGAACGTCAAGGTGAGTTGGCTGATTTTTTGAAGCCATAGTGAAGTCTGATTTGGTTACAGAGTCAGGCAGTTCACACACAAACAGGATTTGTGCTGCGCAGGTAAGAAATCATTGCATCTACGTGAAGGAGTAGCTGAAAGGTCATAGGTTTAACCTTGATAAGAGCCAAGGTGGGCAGATCATCTTTTGGCCGCTATACAACTCATTATCTACGATAGAGGAATATGACGCCGAACTGGAACGAATGAACACGATGATGAGCTCTGAAAATCAAAGTCTGCAGTACGACAACAAGCAGCTGAATACGCTCATCAAGGAATACGAGCAGACCTTGGAGACGGTGATGAGCAACTTTCGTAATCGCGCTGTATGTCTTCCTACATAGTCTTGGCCTCTCCTAATGGACCCTCGCACCCGAAGAAAGACGTCCAAGAACGCGAGCTGTCTCTGATACGCGAATACGAGACAAGGCTTTTAGCATTAGAAGAAGACAACGCCGCCAGGGATTTATCGACTAGTACTGCTACATCCGGAGCTATCACGCGTCTCTCTACGATAATGCGCCGGGTTCTCCGGTCTCTTGGGGGTGAAGATGGGGAGGATGCATCAGAGGAACAGGCAGCGGCATCTTTGGAGAGAGAGATCGAGCTTGCGCGCTTGGAGAAGGAGAATGAGGAGCTGAAGAGGATGATGGGGCTACTTCCGCCGTTGCAGGCGAGGAGGGAGGGGTACGATCCGAGAACTTTCTTTGAGCAGGGGAAGTCGCGTCCGGTTGGGATTGCGTCTGGATCGGCTGTGGGTCCTTTTGGCACGTTCAAGCGGACTCGTCCTGTGGCTTAGCAGGCAAGCGTTCCATTTTCTGTTGTACGTTGTTATTAATGAGGATAGTAGGTTGGTGTTTGATGTATGCTATTGTTTTTCTGGCCGCACAGCTGTGCTGTCGGTATTCTTGCTGTCGTGCATCGATGTCTGGCGTACACGATCGTATGGATGTGTTATACTGTTGTAGGTGAGAATTGTTTCTCCTGCTCTTCATCTAATCTGATTTCTCGTCAATAAAGATGTAGAGCTGCTGTTTAATTGAAGGGCGCTTCGAATGCATTTTGACTTTCCTGCAGTAGGTCTATACAGTGCTGTTCTTCGCTTCCGCAGCTACAAATGGTTTGTGTACCGACATCAGCATTTCGATTTTGATTTTCCCGCTCATGAGGTCCCACAAAGTTGCGTCTCCGTAATCAGTCTATCTGCTTATCTTGTCACTGCCGTCTTTGAGTCCCAGAACCAATTCTACAGATGGGATTTTATGCTTGGGTAGACGGCTCGAAGTTTCCGTCTCTTGGGTCTATGGCTACGAAGGGTTTCTACACGTACGACACTTCCGATTAGTTTACCATAGTCAAAGGGTACCGCAACTGAAAGTCCAAGAGCCACGATAGTCACAATGCCCAAGTAATGCGGACGATTTTGCGTACACAGACCTAAAACTCAGCGATGAGATACGATATCTCAGAATGGACAAGTCCAAATCGCGATACAATTCTCCGCGACTTTGAACAGTGGCGCTCTGCATATCTTCTGGTTTTGCCGTGCAACGTCTCTCACCTAACGGCGGCCGGTATATATTTCATCAAACAAGAGCGACGCGAATTTTGCTTCCGCGAATTTCACCGTCCTCGCTGCAAACACGAGGCGGCGACCTCGCTAAGCACAAGTCCGCATTCGTTGCGGGGTGGAGTCGTTGCCAAACTTGCATAGGAATGGGACTTGTCGGAAACCCGCAGCGTTACGATGGCCAAGTTTCACGGACAAGCTCAACTTTATACAGGTCCGTTTCCATCAAAAGTTTGGTTTTTGACAGATAAAGTCTCCTTTGACCATTCTTCGTGAAGATTTCAGTCTCAAGCTGCCGGGCCTCGACCCTTTCAAAAAGCGGCAGTATCTCGAATCAACTTTGACA
Source organism: Armillaria gallica (assembly GCA_037576215.1). Lineage (NCBI taxonomy): Eukaryota > Fungi > Basidiomycota > Agaricomycetes > Agaricales > Physalacriaceae > Armillaria > Armillaria gallica. The sequence continues at coordinate 988,972 of JBANDB010000010.1, forward strand.
ATACATTCGACGTGTAAAAAGCAGCCGCCACTTTTTTTTTTGGTCCGAAGCACGTCCCTAGGATCATGATGGGTGAGTCTAGCGATCTGATTCTACCAACAGGTGCGCGACTGATCTGCAAGGCTCTGAAGGCATCCGAAATGTAACACCGAATTCTTGCACATGGGGCCTGAACCTGTTCATCATCGCCTTGATGATTGGATCTTTCTCCCTGGACGGAGAAAGAATCAGTTAGATCCAGAGTCGGATCTTGGAGTCGGCTCCCCTTTTTTTCTGAATGACAATCTGGAATCTGTGGGGCCGAACAAATGAATCCTCCAATTTCGTTATTTATTGTACAAGGCAAGTGTGAGACTCGTGGTCCCCGGATTGGTTGTTACTTTGTTTGCCGTCGGGAATGTAGACGTCGAGGAGTACTCATTAGCTGTGCGCCGCACGGTATACCGGTCGGCGGGGCGAGAATAATCTGTTGCGGTTGTTCCGGAATGAATGATATGATAGTAAATAAATAATCAGAATGACTGTTTGCACAGGGCTGCCTTTTGCCACCTTGTCTTTTGACTTTTGACTGACGGCCGAGTGGTGGTAGTATACTTCCATTTTCAAATACCGCCTGGTAAGCCGTATTTGCCTCCGCCGAGCTTGGAGCTCCCCTGTCTGCTTTTCTATCTCCTTCTCCCATGTCGACTGCAACGATCCTTGACCACGTCTGGGTTGACGATTCCACAACCCTCAAGGTTCGTGCCTGCTCACCAATGTCGCCGTGACAGCCAGTACTTACTCGGGTTTCCCCAGAAGTCGCCATACTTCAAGGCGTCCTCGCCGACCTCGGTGGCCTCCTTCTCCGACCTTGAGCTAGTCTCGCCATTACAGCCGCTGCGCCCAATGTCGCCCGAACTGGACGCCTACGAAGGTCGGAGCGGTGGCTTTCTCTCGGCCAAATCAAAAGGAAAGGGGAAGGAGAAAGCAATGAGTGATTCACTGGACGATATCTCTTCCATGCGTAGTGAGTGGCAGCGGTATCGTATGAAATCTCGCTAAGATTGCACCCAGATATCGACCCCAAGTCGGGCACTACGCCAGACTTTCGTAACCAGGCGCCACTGTCATTCTCCTCTGAACTCCCTGGGTCACCGCGTTCGCCTCCTACTTCGCCTTCGCGACGCTCCAGAGGCAGCTTACTCATCGTTGCGTCGGACGCCCTGGGCCTCAAATTTGGTCGTCGTCGCAAGTCCATTCGCCAAACTCCTATGCCCATCATACTTCCCGGAGTTATAGAAATCAGTGCACCGCGCCCAGACGCTGAGCTCGAGGAGCGCCAGCAACTCAGGGATGCTGCTGCTCAGGCAATAGGCTTGACTTCATCTCTGTTACAGCCCGATCCACCACCACCACCCTTGAACGAAGAAGAGCTTGACCAAACTGAGCGTCAAGAATTTCTTATACAACCCGAGGCTCGGACTGCGGAAAGTGCCGTGGCGCCCAGATCTCCACAGCATTCCGCGTTCTCTCTACCTGTTTCTACATCTTTCCTTACTCGCACCCAACCTGCGTCGATGCTCACCCATAGTCGCTCAAATTCCATTGCTCCTATACCCATTCCACAGTTCCCTTCTTCTCCTGCCGCCTTGTCCCAATTCGTACAGGCCTCGGCCTCCCTGCCGAAGTATTACGCTCCTCCTTCTCTTCGAATATTTGCCCTCTCTAAGCAATGGAGGAGCCGCTATTTAGTGCTGTCTTCTCCCGCGATGCACGTAACAACTAATTCAAGTCCCACTGTGTCGTATCTGCATCTATTCAAAACATCAAATGGCGAGGATAAGGAAGTGGAGCGGCTCGAAATCAACGAAGATAGTGTGGTCTTTATGGCCGAAGAAGAAGTCGGTGGTCGGAAACATGTCATCAAAGTCGGCGGCGTTGATGTAGGTGCATTGAAGAAGGACTTGAACCCTGAAGAGGGCGGTCGAACAATGTGGTTTCTCCAAATTGTTAATCAAGCCGAGTCCCAACGATGGATTACGAATATCAAGCAGCTGATATTCAGTCAGCGGTGCGTCCTTGTTCAGCTATGCAATCCAAAAATTGGTATTTATATGTCATTTACAGCGCTGTTCGTGCAGGCCTAGGGTCTCCAGGTAGTACCTATGGAATCGTGGAACCCAAGGGTGATATGGATGTTATGCTCTCAATGCGCGCCCAGGGCATCGTCAATTCATCCACGCAGAGCAAACTTAACGTGCAGGATTTCTACCGTTCCGGCTTGTCCCTGGGACGTGTAGACCAAACCTACTCTTCGACATCCTCATCACAGTCTACACGTTCGCAGACGCCTGCCGCGAAACCTGCCCCTGCCGGTGCCGTTTCAACTCTGAAGGGCCTTTTCACCAGTACGACCCGACCGCGCTCTGGGTCACGCTCGACTTCTATCGACTCTGAGAGAGATAGTAATAATATGACGGAAGATTCATTCGGCTCCATGGGAAGTAACCTTCTCAGCATGTCTACACATTACCCAACAACACCTACACTCGGCCCGCCAATCATATTACCTCAAGATCTGGAGCGAAAGATCGTGGAAACAGATACACTAACAAGCTCATGGATTCCGCCCGCACCTGCAGTGAACAAAGATAGGGCTACGCGCGCGCTTTCAATGGGCGCTGTTCCTTTGCAACCGCCTCCGCGCAAGCGATGGACTACCTCGGGTGCGCCGTCGTTAGATATGGGGTCCTTCAGTCAATTTAATGGTACAAATGAGCTGGGCGCTCTCATTTCCCATGATCGTTCGGGTACAGATCCTCTTCCCAGTCCGCTTGCCAACGGTCATTTGTTTGGAACACCCGAGCAAAAAGCCCGGGAACCGTCTATTTTGTCTGTCTCCACACTGGCATCGGGAGAACATTCGTCGAGCGCGAGTACCAAGAGGAGCTCGAGCGTCAAGCGATGGTCACGACAGCTACCAAAACGTTTGACTCCTCCTAGTGGGCCGCCGCCAGCTATACCCTCGACTCAGTCGCCTTCGCGACCGCATCCATATGCTGGTGTAGTTGACCGACCGACCAGCCGGAACTCGACGCATTCTGCGACGAGCGGCAAAAGTCTTGTATCCACCCTCCCTACATTCTCAAAGCGCGCATCTGGTGGCTCTGCATTGAGCGTCAATACCACCAGCACGTCGTATTCTCATAACAGCGGATCAATATCTCATACACGACCTGCAACATCTCATCGCGCCTCTATGCCACCTCCGCGACCGGCGCCTACAACTGCACTTCCTCCCGCCCCGGATCAGAGACATCAACGTGACTCGACCAGCCGCGGGTTCAGGCTGTCATTAATGGCGCCAAAACCACCGCCCGTGGGTCAGCTCCCACCTCGTCCGGACGAGGCAGAACGCCGCTCACGTCGCTCTAGCGCCGGCGTGTCCATGAAAAGCGATTTGTATACTATTCCATCTTCACCGAATCCCACGAGTGCCCCCCTTCCTCCACCGGTTCGTCCGCTTCCCGAACCACCCCTGAATGCATTGCCTGCTTCTGCGCCTCCGGCTTCACGTACTACGTCATTTAAACAACGTCTTCGCATTCTGAGCGCACCATCGCCTCTACACATCAGTAACGGATTCCACACAGCATCACCACGATCACGTCATTCTACCATGTCCCCACCGCATACGCCCTTGTCCTACGTATCCACGTCTTCACCATCTACGCCCATCAGTGAGAAAATCACTTACATGCAGAACGACCACAGCTATCTGCAACTGTACACGCCTATCACGACCTCGATGCCTATTCCCAAAATGCCTACGCCAAAGGTCCATGTTCCCATCACTATTGATGACGAGCCACAACTAAGATCTTTGTCACCCCCTCCTCGCCGTATATCGAAGCAAGTTGCAGTCCCAGAAAAGGAACCCATAGCTGCTCCTCAGGAACGCAATCTACCTACCTTACCGGAGAATATTCCACTACCTCATTCGCGCCGCGGTTCTGTCGTCTCACTGGGCATTCTAACCATGTAGACGATACGGACAATCTAATACCGGTGGATTTTTCCCCATTTGCTGTCTTAACGCTTTCTTATTGCATGTACTTATACTTACGGATCGGTTGTAACGTTTTAGATATACAGTTTGTTCAATACAATTACATAAAAATATAAATGTGCCAATAATCAGTACTACGTAGGACAGATATATCACAACAGAATCAAGCAAAGCTATTTTCAACGTCTGCGCTGTCCTCTCCTTGCTCGAGATTAGCAAACTGAAAGATGAAAAAGTCAGGACTTGAGGGATAGATACCAACGTGAAAGTGCTTACTGTCAAGAATGCCGCCGGCCGATGCTCCTCAGCCCAGAACAACAGAGGGGTATCTAACGTCATGGCATAGGGGAGGTTGGGGGACCATAGCTGGGTAAGGCCGATGCCATAATTCCATACTCTGCCCTCCGGAACTAGTGTCATGCCTAGGATACGATCAGATAAGAGCAATTGAACCCTCTCTGACATGTTGGGGTTGAAGCCCTGTAAGCAGGAACGTTAGCTATAAAATTTCCTAAAACGCAGGAACAATATCTTACGGGAGGATTCGAAGAATTGTCGGCATTCTTTCTGCCCCATTCAAACCCGCCGGGTGTGAGTGAATGTCCTGACAGGGAAACGGATCCAGGAGTGAAGGAAGCGGTGATACAGATGCAAGACGATCCGAGTTCAGGATGGTCTGCCATCAACTTGGCTTGCGTTGTGATATCTGTGGGGGACATGTGGTTGATTTCCAAAGCCTGCGTCTTGATCCACCCTAGGAACTCGAGGTCTTTCAGTAGGAAATCATCTTTCGGCATCCGAGACGGTAACTCGATACTGTTATTGCTTCCGCGTTGAGGAACCCACACTACCGCCTGATAGAGTTGTCAATAAAAGCCAAATGACTGGAAGCAGTCTTCATACCTTAATCTCTTTCACTTGCTTGTTATCGGGAGGAGAGACACCATATAGATATGCAGCCACTTGAGTACGGAGATCAGCAGCAGTGATAAATGCACGAAGGATGTTCTTTGGTAAGACGTAAGTGTATGAGGCCGCATCGTCCTTGACATCATCGTTGGAGACATATATGTGCTGGAGACGAAGCGAAAGGTGTGTAGAAGATATAGCTCTAACACGCCAGTCAGACTTGCTGCTGAACACTTGCTGCTCGTAGTTGGTCGCTATGAGGACACTTATTAGACGAGCCCAGGAAAGTCCCATGATTTGACTTACTCGTCACCGTTTGAATTGTGTCACCGTGTACGTTTGTGGTTTGCCTAAATTTCAGAATTAGCTTATGGATGCCGCAAAGGTCATGAGAAATTTACGTTTGCACCGCCGTCACCTGGCTCTGCGCTTCAGAACTCTTCTCCAACTCCGCCATCTGTTGGCGCTGAACTGATGGCGCCGCGATCTCCTGACCCAAGATAATATCCCGCACTTCACTGACCGTCAAGGATGCGATGTTGACGCTGTTCCTTTTGCCGAAGTCCTGAGACACTGGATAAGGGATCAATGCATGCCAAAAAAGATGAAACACACCGCTAAGATCAATTCCTTCATTGCAACTTCAACCTTGATCCACTCTTCATCACTGAGCGATGGCCACACGAAGTGAGGCTCAGTTATTGTCGTCTTGTCAGGATGGAGGATGATCTTGGCTTTCTCATTGTTGACGTGCAAACCACGAAGCAGGAGGATCAGCCTAGAGAAAGCAGTGTAACTGGAGATCGACTTCAGCCAGTCATCTACATATGGACCATGAGCGTCTTTGGATGACTTGGAAAAGTTAGATTACGCACCATAAAGGCTGAACAAGACCATCTGAGGTTGAGTAGCTCTCTGCAAGAACGTCATCAGAATGTTTATGACAGCAGTTGCGAATCGGCGTACCAGAATAAGATCACCGAACTTCTCCATCTTCATGCATGCTTGGAAAGGTAGCTGCAATTCACTACCCTTAATAACAATGTTAGGGAAATCTAGTAGATGGACCTCAAGAGGGTCTAAAGGGGCACGAATTGGTGAGATGAAAACAAAGACGACATAGAATCATACCTAGCATGCCCTTACGAGTGACGATGACCTGCTTGGGCTGTTCTTCGACAGGTAAGGAGCGAACGAGAGCAGCAACTTCTTCGGCAGTCTTCCATTTTGCCAGTTGACCAAGACGCTTCTGACCGGCCCAAACACTAGTGTGAATGATCTTCAAGAACAGTTGGCCGGATCGAGGGTTGAAAATGAAGATAGCGCCGTCTGTTGGATAGTCAGACACCACACAGAACGCGAATAAGACGCAACTCACTGATAGGTTTGGTAGTCAAGTTTCCTTCAAACGTCTTATGTCTGGGAATAAGTGAGAAGAGGTATAGACAGAGGCGTAGCGGAACTGCTTACATGGTCACACGATAGACGTTGGTGTCATCTACGAACCAGATAATCTGATTGGAGAACAGCTCCGAATAATTCTGGAAGATCCTTCAGCATTGGCACGAAACTACCGATGGGATGTAACTGACCTGACTGTTCAAGTATGGCTCGGTTGGCTCGGAGGAATACAGCTGTAGACCTTTACGTATACGTTCCCGTAGTACGTGGCAGGCAGGATTGGCTTTCATGATTTTGGCCATTGCTTGCTGGATAAGAGGTTTCATGCCAGGGAACCAATTACCATACGCCGACCATAGATTGTAGGCCAAGTCCATGCCGATCATCACTCCTGTTGGCGACGGGTATATACTCATGGAGTCGGAAACCTTCAAAGCACGTCAGTACGAGGGACTACAGATATAGGGAGGCGGCCCACGTAGTCCAGGAACTTGGCGCGAGTGTAACGCTCAATGTCGTGTGTATCGAAATCACCCCATCGTAATTGGACATCGATCCAGTATTTGTTGCTGGTGGTGCCGTCTAGTACGTCCTTGACCTATTGAGGAAAATCTACGTTAGTATGGAAGGTCACGAATAGGGCGGCGAAGTGAACTGACGTCTGTCACAAGAGATGGTCGCGAGATGTTCCACTAAAAAAATAGACATTTAGTTATGTTAAGGCAGTGGAGTTAGCGATTACCTTGTAAGCCGAAAAGAGGAGGATATCCGCGCAAGAGCTGTTCATCTTGTAACTCTTACGAGGATGGATTGTCTCTTTCTGGACAGTCTCGATTTGCAAAGGCTCCAACTCCTGATCAAATACTTGACACTAGATACGTAGATATTTGAGCTCCCACGTCGTTACCATAGAGGTATCACTTACCAAGTCCATAACGACACTCTCATGGACTAGTTAAATCATTATTAGTTGAGTTCAGCCTGAAACCTGACATCGACGTACTCTTTTGCCACAGATGGGCTCGGAAGATCTGGATCAAACTGATTTTGAGGGTTGGGATCTTTCCGTGCCTATGAAAACGTTAAGTCATGAGAAAATTCACAGGTAAATATGCACTTGCATAAAAATGCCTGTAAGATCAAGTTGCACCTGGAAACCAACATACACGTTGGCGCGATTGATTGTTGGACTCCACCAAAGGGTGAATCGTCGATTAGGTATCTGATTGAGACCGGAACGCTGCGCATTGGTGAGTTTCTTGTATCTCATCGACTCTTCAAATCCAGAAGCCTTTTCCCAGAAGAGACCTAGCAACAGTATAAGCAAGCGAAAAGGCCGATGATAGATATTTTTACCTTCCCAGGTGGGGAAATAAGTGCCTTTGAATAGCGTGTGTTCTAAGATGCCTTCAACACCACCCAAGGCCGCGATGACGTCCACACGATAGTTGTTGAGTTGCCAAAGTTTACCATCGTGCCGCTGCGAAGTCCACCAGAAAGGATTGCTAGTTGTAGTACTGTAAGTTCTCTGTAGTAGTGAGATATGTCGGACTTACTGTTTGAGAAGCTGATACTGCTTCCAATCTGTCCTCACACGCCAACCACGATCATAGGCAAGCCTAGCCATATTGTTAGATTATGAGTGATACGAGGGCACGACCGAAAAAAACTCACGTGTGACGATCCTTCTGGAAGAGGGTGTTGATGCGAGGAATACCGCGATCCCAGCTATCCTCGAGGTCCTCTAGCGTCAAACGTCTGTTCTGCGCATTGGCCTCCTTCCGCTTCATGGAGTATTCGGACCAAACACGTGCTGAATCGAGGAATTCGGCCTCCCATGGCTGAAGGTAACGGTACAAATTGGGAATCAACTGATCTTCCTCGTGGCTCATACCAGCACGGAAATGGGTAACTATGACAAGAGACGTCAGTATGATATACAGACACAGCAACCAAGAATACTTCACCTGCAACGTCCGTTTGCTTGGACCAACGAAGATCGCTCTGTGGTATCAACACGTGTCCCATTGACAACATTCCTAAACCACCCAGCTCCTGTAAAGCTAATGAGACACTGTTCTACACTAACGTGATACACTGTAACATACCTTGGGTGTATAGAAGACGACCGGAGGGAAACGCGAAGGCATCTTACTGTTGAGACCAATCTTGACTCGAGTCTGAATCTTGTTCTCCGCCTTGACAAGGGAGTCCAACAGTTCATTGGTATGGATAACGGCCTCGCGGTAGTAGGTCATAAGACCGATGAGCGCCGTGTTCCATTTGTTCACGATCTTGGAGAACGTCGTAGAACCAGAACTCATAAGCACTTGTCGGATTCTGTTGTTGAACTGTTGAACGCCTGCGGGGGGGGTTTAGTTTTACACAGGTATAATGACTGTATTGTGACTAACCTTCATCGGAAACCCTGAGGAATGCCTGAGCAGTACGCTCCTTCGTTTGCTCGTTTGTCAAGTTCCAGACAGCATCCTTCAATGAGAATTGTTCCCCGCTCATGGTCCTGATCTTCGGCAAGATGCGAATCTCAAAGCCGCACATTGAAAACAAGAGCTGGGGGTTGTTCTGTGAGTAAACGCTGACGAATGTATCCTCCCATTCAATCGTTGTCAAGGACCTAGGAAGAGACTGCTTGACATTCCAGAAGACTGCACGACCCAAGTTTACGTCGTGTTTAATTAGCCTCATCCTGCAGTCCCTTGGCCAGCATCTCTTGTTGTTGTACCCGATGACATTGTTGTTAGTCGGGTCAGGATTGGCTGAAAGATATCTCTGTATAAGATCTCGGGACTCGTCCGCTGTGAATCGGAATAGAATATGAAGCCTGTCGACGTAACGGGAGTATAGTCGGATAGGGTGCCGGGTTTCCGTACTTGAGTCCCGATATTGCAGGAAGTTGTTCGGCATTTGAGGAGGTCCAGCCATTTCACTAGCCCGTTGAAGACCCAAGATCAGCAAGTCCAAGACTAGCCCATAGTACTGGAAGACGAAGGCGGAGAATTGCAGTCCTCGTATAAGACCAAAGGCGTTGGTGTGTGCCATATCTGCGGTAAACGGTTGAGTCGCAGAAACTGCATTTACGAAAATCTATTGCTCACCCTTGTACGTCAACACTAGCAGAGAGATTTTCAATGCGCGCCCATTTTCAGGAAACAGTTGAGCTCACCAGTGTTGTTCTTAGCCGTTATATAATCAGCAAGATTGTGATCCAAAATCAAACGAAGGAGACGATTGAGCAGTGTCAGGTCTATCTTCTCATAGACCTTCGACAGCACAGTCTCCATCAGAACATTGCATTCTCCTTCGCTTGTTTCCCAGATATCGCTCAGATTATTTATGCCTTGACACCACTTCGATACAAGTCAGGATCTCAGCATCAACAAACAAAGGAGTGGTATACCTTGTAAACGAGTAGTGGGGGAGGCTCGGTGTCAGCAGGTTTGATCCATGCAGGGAACAAACCGCGCTTGTCCGCTCTGAAAGAGATGTATGAACAAACGACTCCTATGGGACAGAAAAAAACTCACTCAAAGAAGAGGAATTGATCAAGATACTATAAAAGAGAGCGATCAGCAACGAAACCTGTTGTAAGCGATAAACACATACAGCATCAGTAATCTTCTCGACAGGTTCAATGTCGTAGCAGGGGATAAGCTTGTCATATGTATCAAAGAATTCTATGCCGGACTCCTTGAACGCTCGTTGGGTGAGGAGTAAACGCTTGATCCGTGACAGACCTTATCACGACAAACATAAGCACCTTCTGATAAGACTGAACGATGGAGAGTGACACATACACTCATGAGGATTGTCATATGCTTGTTCGATCAACGCAAGTTCTTCACGCTGAGACTGATTGAGTCGTCCTTTACGAAGAACATCAGAACGGAATAGGACACAAGGGCGAAAGATCTCACCCTTCACCGAATACGCCTCCTTGAGCTTCTCAAGTGCTAGAACAAGTAGCTTGGTGTCGTGTTTGTACGACAGCGGGCTATAAAGCTTCGTCAACGGCCAAGAGAGTGCGATGGATCAAGAGAGCTTACGGGAAAGGAATGGGTGCAAACTTTCGGCTCTCCAGCCAATGAACAGTAGCCGTATAAATGGCCACAGCTTCTTCGGCCGTAATGTAAGGACCATCCTTGAGATATCCATGCTGGCGTTCCTGCTCCGCCTTGAGGTAGAGACCTATATCTTGCTCAGAAAACGAAGAAGCGAAGAGTTCTAAACGTACGTGTTAGGCGACCAAGGTTCTTCTTGACAACCGCCTTGTCCACAGTAGCACCACGTCTGATACGCTCACGGTTATAATGGGCAACACTGGATAAGGTGTAAGAATGGTCAAAAAGATACTTCAGTAAAGACTTACGAGCACCACCAATCAGCCTTGCTTTTGATGTACCGTAAGATGATGTTTTCGATTGCCGTAGGCATTCCAGGAACTTTCCAAGGGACTGGATGAAAATTTTTAATCCAATGGCCTCATGCAGCTAAGAATAAGATCGCTCACTGTTCGCCTTCCAACATCTCCAAGCTTCCGACAAGTGCTGTAAGATGGTCTTTGACTTGTTCTGCTTGATTGATTCGGGCATCATGTCGAGAATATCATGCATAACCGCAGCCCGCAGCTCTAGATCATAGTGCGACTCGACACGCTGTTTGGTTACAGTTTTGGCGATACCCTTGCTGTTACGGCCTTCAAATTGACGTGCGAGAAGATTACCTAGCCTGTGAATAGATGAGATAACATAGTAGGACTAAGATGAGTGCCTACCATCTTTCTAAGAGCGGTACAATGCCACGCATGAAGAAGAGCCAAACCCGCCAACCAGGAGCCCAAAAACCACATCCCGGACCTTTCCCTACAGGCCCCGTGTTGAAACGGTAGTAGATCAGATGCTTCAGATCCTTGGTCATACGAACTTGCCTCATAAGCTGAGATAATCATAAGAATATGCGTAATCTGAGAGAAAGCGCCAACAGACCTTGTACTTATATCGATACATGCCGGTGAGAGCTCCAATGTGCGCGAAGATATACTGCAGCGCATCAGCAAGCTGGAAGGCATCCACGTTGCCCAAACGGAATTGAACATGTGCGTCGACAACTAACTTGGTCAAACGAAGAATCTCTCGACAAAGGTGGAAGGCATTTCCGAAGCGAGATTTCTTGCGTTCTTTCGTAGTAAGTGTTCTGGAAAAAATTGTCAGCTCTAATCTCTATAATCTCTATATTGAATAAGGTGACGTACTTGACGGGCTTCAAGTTCATGTTGTAATCCAGATGAAGGTAATTGAGATTCTGTATGTACGCCAGCGCCTTTAGTAGAATCACTTTTAAAACACAAATAATGCTCACCTTGCGATGAATCAAGAGGTTGAGCATATTATATCCCTGCCGACAGACTTGAAGTCCTGCCTCAACCCAATCCAATTTCGTGGTCTGGAAGAACTTCGTTGCCTTTAACTGGCGGAAAAGATTCTTCTTCGTCATCGCCTTCTCAGGCCTCGTATGTAGTTCGTTCAGGACATAACACTTGAGGAGCTTCTGATACGACACCCGAACTTTGACCGGCTGATTAGGCGGACAATGCTCAAGGTACCAATTCTTCACCAAAGGAATGTCTTGAGCACGACGCATGCGTCCAGATCGGCGGTTGTATGGTTCAGGCGCCCACCACAAAGCAATACCGTCGGCCGTCAAGTCATTCTCGATATCCTTCTCTTCGAGGAAGGGCTCCACTTCATCAGGAAGGACAAAGGCGTCATCGTCAGCGCCATTGGGTCCAAAGATGCTGTCTTCATGTGACACTAAAGGTGCATTTTTGGCCGTATGACCACGGAGGGAGATAGGATTAATGAGAGGATCAAAGTAGAAAGCAGGGAGGTCGGGGTCATCAGTGCGGATGTAGACGTTTTTGGCGGCATGGTAGGCCGAAATATGGACGGAGCGCGGGAGGGAGTTGTATAGATGAGGAAACGCGACTTTGTACTCCGTCCTGATTGGCTGCCGAATAATGACCTTGTTGATGTCATTGAACTCGTTCCAATCTTCATCAAATGAGTCCATATCACGATATAGCGGCTCGAACTTGGGCCCTCCTGGAATAGCCATGTTCAAGGCTTTCGCGGAGAAGAAGGATTTTTTGTCGAAAAGGTAGTTGGAGTTCTGGTCGGGCTGGTCTGAGAGAAGGGTTCGACCCAGCCGATACAAGTTTGCCATTATGGGAAGCGTCAGTGACCAGTATTTGTAAGACGAGCCATTGACAGCAGGCGTGTCGACGAGAGGCTTGGCATCGTAAAACCAGTCGATGATGGCAGAATCTTCTTCTGAGTCAAGCTCAAGCTGTATAGCCTCGAGCGGTTCAACATCCAAAACGTTATCTCCGTAGTCCAGAGGAGGTTCCTCGTCGTCGAATGGAGGGAAACGCATCCGCTTAAAGTGTCGTCGGTCCCGCTTCTCTCTTCGCATCGCCAGCCACATAGTACTCCATTGAGCGTGATAGATTGGTTCGACGACTCGTGGAATTTCGTTGACAAATGTAATCGCTCCAGTGATGTGGTATAGCACTGGAACTTCACGGACTTGCTCCCACGGATATGGAATGTTCTCCAGCAGTTTCATGACTGCGTGAGGAACGTATTTGAGAGCACCAAGATGAACACGTTTGTCGTTTCGGAACTTGCGGTTGCTCATGTCACCGTGGTCCTTTATAATTTTGCGGACGTGCTCTGGGGGTAGATCCTAGAAACGTAAGTGTGAGCGACGCGATTTTTCAGTAAGCGAAAGAGAATAAGCAGACCACTTTTCCCATATCCACATAACCACCCCGTCGCTTTTCGCCATATCTCTTCCTCTGCATTTGTTTCCACTTCATGGACTTTTGAGCGATGACTGTTGGAAAAAATGTCAATAAAACAGAGACAAGCCCACAGCGTAAGAATTGCACCTTCTGGAGGCATCTTCGATCCAGAAGCTTGATTCGCAGGATTCATTCCTGGTGGAGGAGGCATAAAGCCTGGTGGAGGGGGAGGATAACTCATCCTGCCTGGACTTGGTGGAGAACAGGAAAGTCTTTGGGTCGCTGATGTAAGCAGAGCGACGAAATCTTGTGTACCATTGTTTGCCCAACTGCAGTGTAGTTCCAGCGCATGAACCTCAACTTCCTCAACACGTTCCCCAAGTCACGCAAGTGAAGACCACTCAGTATGAACCTTTTATACAATGAATCAAATCCTAAAGATACAATATACATGAACTTCCAAAAGTGAACTAGAATGTAATCAATCAGACGTTTTGTGGAAAAGGGAAAATAGCGTTCGAATTCCCAGAAAGAAAAGGTATACAGTGGAAAATATGCTAGCCTAAAGGAAGAGATAAATGAGCAAAGCATATATATCAGAATGAATTGCGCTGCACTTGAAGGGTTGTCAAAACCGCTCGCACGCAATCAGCGAACCGCTGCGATGTCGATCAGATCAATGAAACCTTGGGAATAGATGATCCTTACCAGATAGTTCGTTACTCATCATCACCATCTTCCTCCTCCTCCTCTTCCTCCTCTTCTTCCTCTTCATCGTCCTGGACCCAGTCCACGTGGACGGGAACTTGCATTTCGATTTCCTGAAGCAGACACTTGCCATTCCGGATGATGCCGTCCAAAATGCTGTCACCTGTGGAAGTTTCCAAATCCCGGTATCGAATGCCGATACGTATGGTCCAGTTGACCTTCCCCGCCATTGTTCCCCTCGAAGCGATAACGTTAAGCAGTGTCGATCCGTCCAGGCTGAGTGCCCGAAAGGTGTCGAGGTTGGGTAAGAGACTCGGCATGATTGCCGGACGACCCTCCGTCGCCGAGGTACTGGCGACCAGAGACGATCCCGAAGCCTTCATCGCATACGAGGAGAGTGGACGAGGTAGGGGACCTTGAGGAAGGCTCCATTCGAGATCATTTTTCTTGTCCACAATCAACTCCTGCTGCTCTGGGGTAGGCCGTCGTGAAGAACGTGCCACCTCACTTCCGCCCTCTTCTAGATCTAGCTCTGACTGCGGATCGTCATCCTCGACGAAAACCTTCCATCCCTCTCCGCTGCATAGACCGGCGAAGTCCACGTCTAAGAAGCGCAGATTAACGAGTACGCGCAGTAGGGCGCGGAAACTAGAAACCGAACATTCTAAGCCAGTGACTGTTAAGCCAGTCAGTAAATGGATGTTCGGCAAAGCGTAGTGAACTGGAGGTCCCGGTCGGGAGCTCTTGTTTCCCTCTCGTCGTGGGATTAGAGAGCCTACAAAAGGGGTATAATCTTGCTCTGAGAGGTTTAAAGAGAGCTTGGTGACGCCCGTCATGACTACCCCCTCCATTACCTTGCCCAAGTACTCCGCTTCCAGATCCATCAACCCTAACTCTGTCAACTTCTCCAATACCACGGGACCTTTGCGGTTAGCAGCTGGCCAAGTGAGAGAAGTGGGCCAAGCGGTGATAGCGTCACCCGCGCTCGACCTCGGACCGCTGTAATGAAGTGACAAGCGCTCGAGATCAGGGGAACGAAGCATGTGCTCCCAATCTACGTATGGAGGACGAATGTTGTCGGCGTGCAGGGCAAGTTCAAGGGAGCGAAGATTGTCGAGGTAAGGTGATTGATCCCAAGGCAGGTTGACACCAATTAAGGATACATTCTTGATTTTAGGGACCTCGTTGTTGAATATTATGACGGGGGGCCTGTACGTCGCGAGGTACAGGTCTGCTGAGTTTTCAAAGTCCTCGAAATGATAGAGTTGGAGGGTTTCGAGGTTTGGTCCGGGGCCACAGGAAGAAAGATACTGACGAGCAACCAGTTTACACTGATTATCTCGAATTTTGAGGTGGAAGGATCTCCAGCGCTTGACATGACCAACGACGAGGTCGAAGATCTCGCGAAGCTCTTTGAGATAGAGGTTAACGTTAGCTATATATTCTGGTTCGGAGACCGTTGAGATGAGGATGTCTAGTGTGCTGGACGACTGGGGCCTAGAACGGGAGAGAAATACACGGGCCCGCTGGATGTGGGTTGGCTCATGGAAATGCAAGGTGGTCCAGAGGCAGGCGGTGCGCAGTGCGATTTCCCGCCAGGTATGGCATACATGGGAAACAGCGACCTGGAAGGCGCAGGAAGGGGAATTGTAGAATGTATTCTGCACTGGCTTGAAAAGGAATGGAGAATCGGTATACGGATATTCGTAGTTGGAGCCAAGGACGATAATACGAGTGATGAGCTCGACGGGCAGCGACTGGATGGTGGTGGGCATGAAGAAAGTGCACGAGCTTGCCAGAGGAGGCTACCCTGAATGATGTATGCTTCTCTATCAGAGATCCTTCGCTGAGTTCAATTGGGTTCAATTTGTAATTACTTTCGTCCGATTTCGGCATTTTTAGCGACTTTTCCTCCAAATATTCCTAAAAAGGAGACTCTATACCCACACCGTCGCCGGCCTGATTCCAATGGGACTCTTCCTGATCCAGTTCTTTCCCATGAACCTAGCGTCCCGCTTCTCGATAACCATCGGAACTGTCTCTATCCCACATGTTACCCTTACGAAATCCCTATTTCTCACCACAAAATAATTTGGATGACCGCTCTTGTACTCGCTGTCGACCTTTTCTTGCCGCGGTTGTGGAGATATTTCATTTTTTTCTTGTGACCCTAAACTTTCCGGATTCAAGTGGGTCTTTTGCGCTTGGTATACCACCCATACACCTTCTATCACTCGCATCATCCTTGTTTTCGGTTCAACTGGCCAGCTGGCTGTCCACAAGCCTCTAGCCTTCGAATTCTGGATCTCTTCTGGCCCGGCGCCTATTCAACAGTTGGAACTTGAATATACTCTTTCACAAGCTGAAGTACTACCATCGTTTTGCGGGGCAGAATGTTCTTCCCTACAACACGTTCTGTCGGTTCTTACTACCCACGCAAGCCCCATCTGGTCTCCAAAAGTTTCAATATCAAGGAGAATGCTTCTATCACCTCTTACCATCCCCCTTTTGTCGAAACTGCCCACACCCTACTATTATCGCCATTTATATGCTGACTTTTCTACTAGGGCACGTTTGATGGTCAGCAATGGCAAGGCAACTTTGCATGTATACCGAATGATCCAAAATCCAGTACGTTATAACCACCGGCCGAGGCCTCAAATTTCGAATGTCAACCAGGTTCCGATCTTTGCGCCAAAGCTTTTTGCCCGCCTGTTTCACTTTATCTCTTCACAAGTAGACATCGACAACACCAAGGTGACAGTTTGGGCTCATTCACGATTGAGTTTCCTCTAGCGGGCTGAACCTTCCTAATTGCGATTTGATGAGGAGCATGACGTGCGAGGTTAGAGCGGATACTTTAGGATATTCGCCTTCCGCGCTGAAGAGGCCGTTGTTCGCCTTGGTCTGGCCTGGTCGAATATACCCTTACTGTCCTCGTGTGTATCACTTTCCCAACATCATAAGTTTCACATGTACTTTGAAGAGGGAAAATATTTGTGTTCCTCATCACCTCGTATGGAATCTGGATGTCTCAACCAGAGAGAGAATTTCAGCAATGTTTACTACGCTGTATATAGTGGCTTTCGCAAGGGACCAAAGACAGCTGTTACCTCCGTTAAGGATGATTCAAGTCGTAGTGAAAAAGCTTAAATAAAAACGAGTTCCCGACTGAACGCTAATTCGAGAACTCCGCGCATGACCCAAGAATGTTTCTTGCGTCAGGTCTCAACGCAAAACAGATGGCTGATATTTTGTTATCTGGAGCTATGAAGTTATCCAGGAGTAACAAACATAATCACTACAGCAGCGCCGCAACTCTGGCACAAGGAAGGGAGTTTTTGGATCCATTGGCCTTCTGATCTCAAATCAAAAAGACAAAGTAGTACTCCCTCCTCGAGGGGTCCCTGCTTTTATACTGGGGGAGACCATTTGGCCTGAAGTAAATAGAAAGGGAGCTTAAGGGTCTCCCAATTGAAGAACAATATCGGCGGTGTTCAAGAATCAGATGCTTGCTGAGATCACCCACATGAACACTGCGACCCGAGCACATGTCGAATTACCATGCCAGCCTTTACCAAGCTTTGATGCGCCACCGTCGGGATGATCGGACCGCCCACAGTGCTGAAGACGATTTACGCGCAGCAGCAGGTGTCCCTGATCATAAGCCTCCAAAGCTCGATTACTTGAGTTATCTCAGGTGTTTGTGCAGGTCTTCTATAACATTCATGGTGTTGGATCCCGGACATAACAACTGAACAAGAACATGTCAAGAGCGGCCCGGATCCATACATGAGTCTCGAAGCGCTGGAAGAGAGGTCCATTTGACAAACGGGAATTGAACTTAAACCTAGCTAGGGCTGTGTAACCGTGACATCGCTGGTAGCGTGTAATTCTTACCCAATATCATCCAGGGTTTCTCGCGCGAAGGCGCGATCCCCAATTATCGTAGGAAAAGTATGTAATGATGATATACAAGAATTATGTGTTCTATCCCTCTATCCAGCTATCCTACCCCATAACTTAAGACTACAACTACTAGTACATTCAGAGTCGCCTATCCTTGGTACACCAGGCCAGTATACACGTCCCACATGCGTGCATCCTCCTTGGCGGAGGGTAGGGGTAACAGGGTCGGTTCGAAGGTAGGCGTTTGAGGCGGCTCGGAATCGGGAGTTGACGCGCCGGATCTTCGTTCTTCCTCCTCCGATTCGTATCCTTGTGAAAGAGTTTGCCCCATACGATACCTCGTCTCCGGTAGGTGTGCCGAAGGTGGCGGTGTAACGGTAACACACTCCTTCACGAGCGTAGGGGATACGATGTCGCCGAATGGATCGTTGAGGAACTCAGCGAAGAATTTTCGCCACTTAGGTCGCGTCGGTATGAAGTGGCCTAGAACACCAAAGGTTTATTCAGAGAACGAACACCGGATAGATAAATGAATACCGACCACCAACATGCTGTTCAACCCTCTTTGATTCATGGAAACCCATGAAAATGTTAGCTCTCTCACGAGGAACGACAAGGTCGACCTGGCCCAAAATATGGAGGATGGGGGTCCTCAGAGGGAAGGCACCTGTTTCTTGATGGAACACATTCTTCGAGCGGCCACCCCATGAAGCCAAGGGACCTCTGAGAAGGAATCCCGCAATCGTGACCAGATATTTCCTAGAACACCATGAGTAACTATTAATACAGATCAAGGGTCAGGAACTCACATAGGTGGGTGAGGTGCAACGCCGTTGGGGCAGAAAGTCGGATAGAGATGCGGTCGTTCCAACTATCGTAGGAGATGTGATCAGCTTCGATGCAACAAACTGTATAACCCCACAAACCATAGCTGCGATCAGCTCGGCCATCGCTGCTCCTTGGCTACGGAAAGAAGTCTGTCTCAGCGAACTGCGATGATGTCGGTCTGGTTTCTGCATACCTAAATCCAAAGATAGCCTACGGTCGCATTTCAGTATGTCTATACAGTGAACTAGACAAAATGCCGACCTCGAATCTGTTATTTAGGAGGGTCTCGCGGAGAAGGTCGAGGGAAGCCTCTATGCCTGGCATAGTGTTCCCTCCGAAATTATGAATCGTAAACCAACGGCGTGGGACACCTGGTCCTTCTGGGGAAGCCGTAGGAGTCGAACAGACTGGAGCGGAAATCTCTGAGTTTGCGGCAGCGACAGCACCGCTGGGGTCTGCCGGTGTCATCACCCAAGGTGCGTCCAAGAACACTAACCAGTATCATGAGTCAGTGATAAAGCCGTCTTGAAAGATGCAATGGTACTGACAGAATTCGATGTTGTCGTTCGCGCACTCCTTGATCGTAGATGCCAGCTAAAACCGCAATCAGAAAGCGCTCATCAGAGACGCGACATGATCGTATTTACCAGACGACTCATGAGATATGCGCTTTGGCCATAGCTATGAGACCGGCATTGTCAGTATCGAGAACCAGGACAGCTGAGTACAACTTACCCATGAAGCATTAAGATTCTACGCTTTTCGATTGAAGACATGGCGGAGAGCAGTACCGGTACTAGATGAAGATGTTCAGAGTTGTGTCCACCTGGAAAGGGCTTATCGAGGGCCACAGGTCTTGTTCTCCTTTTATAAGGGAAAGCGTGCCTCCCTGAACAACTGCCAACCCTCGGGCCCTGTCATTGCTCGGGATAGATGTAAAATTTTGGGGCAGGCTTGGATTGTATACGGGTAAATTTGCATTGAAAGACCGCGGTGATGCATTCAATGCGATTGATGTGACTGAGCGCTACAATAGAAAGCGGGCTTGTTGGCCTGCAAAACTCGTCCGGGCATCAGGACTAGGACAGTCCAGAAACAATGCGAATATCCCAGCCATACCGCAACTTGGATCGCATCGATCGAGTCCAAATATAGGCCAGAAATGAGATTGGTACTGAGCTGACAGCGGTAACTGTAACTTACGTTGGCCCCGCGCACATATCTCGTGCGCCGCGTGGATCCAATTCAGCACGAAATCATTTCTTAATTAGCAAGCGATGCGCGCGAATTCAGCAGCGGCATGTCCAAGGTCTGTCGGGTTTCAATGACTTGCCAGTGATTGCCATCCAAGGCGATGTCTTGTTGGCGCCCGGTTCGCTCGGATATTAGGCGTCCCTGTAGCAGAGTCCCCAACGCGACAAGAATGCATTATTACCCTGGTGCTATGTGAGTGATATGGTTCCGATGTTTATTTACAAATGAAACTCAACTCCACGCAAATATTGAGGGGTCTTTGAAGGGCCGTCCGAGCCTGAGCTGCGTAAGGTCAAGGTCCTTTGTTGCGGCTTGAAAAATATTTGCTTATCAGGTGCCGAATGGATGACATTCGCAAAATAAAGGTTCGATGTGAACTACATTTACCTTCGAGGCCGACAGTGGTTAACGAGTCATCGACCTGTATTTTAGCTGCAAAGAGTCTAAAATGGAAATAGTGATATATCTCCTCAAGATCAGAGCAAGTGAGCAACTCAGCATCTAGAATAGGAGGACCTGGTGGCGATGTTCTTGAATCCGACGAGCACAAGCCTCTAGAAACGCTGCGTACCACGGCGATGGCCGAAAGTTGGGGAGAAAATCATGATATATGGGGGCCAGGAATTCTGCAGGACTGAGGTACTATGGTCCCGTCGCCAGGAACACAATACACGGATGGCTACTGACCTGAAAGGATCTTTGCGATGAATTCGTGAAAAGGTTGCAAAAGCGTATCAAGCAATTGCAACTTCTTCAGGCTACCTCCACGCAATCCTGATACCCCGCATGGATCATCATAGAATGCTAATCAGAAAAGGTCGCTTGTATCACTGCACACTTTGTCCGGCTTCAAAAACTTGTCAGCTTTAGCCTTTCCATGAGCGATTGGAGTCACAAGAGAAGGAACCCAAGCCAAGTTTGGTCCCGAGTCTCCGTTGAATTGAGGACGATCATTGTTTTGTTGCGATTTCTCTGGGTTTCTTGTCGTCGTCCCGCTAGGGAAATGTCCGACTACGATTAGCGACGAAAGCGAACGTGGAACTCAAGCTAACCCAAGTTTGGTCAGGAAGAAAATTGGACCGATGACGGCCCGATATCTTTTGGCGGCCCGGATCGGACTAAGCTCTTTTAAGTTCAACTCGAAGTTCTACTTTCATTGTGGTTCGGTTTCCAACGACAATTCCAGACGGAGAAAACTATTGGAAGACGTAGGCATAAAAACCGCTGCTCTTGGGATCCGATGGGAAGTTGGACACCGTATCGGACCACAATAGCTTATGGAGTTTGTGAAGATATCGATATCATCGAAGTATTCCACTGGGGCAGGACATTCCGTAGTATTTCCATGGCGGGCGCAAGTGTTGAGCATCCGAGAATTAGGACGCATAGAAAGAATGCTACATTCCGACTCGGTGGGGCCGTGGTCGAAAAGAGATACCAGACGGCGACGGTGTAAAGGTCGCTTCAAAAGCAGCTTCCAGACTGATTTTCAGGATTCCAAATTGGCTTATCTGGCCTTTCGATCTCACTGCATGCTTATCTCGGAGAAAATGACAGCGCTATCTAACTCGACACGGATGAAACCAGACTGCGAAAAGCAAATTTTACATTAGCAACCGAAAGGATATTCAAAGGATACAGCCCCAAAGTATTGATAGAAGTACCCTCAGGTTGGACCAAACCATATCCTTCGATACCCAAGATCACACGGGGAAAAGGACATTCAATTAAGGGTTGGTAGACAGGACTAGACGGCCCCCAGATAACATTGTCCGTATCAGCCCAAATCTTCTCTCATCAAGGTGTCGCAGAAGGGGCCTGCGTCCTGGCGAGCGCCTACATCCTCAGGGAAGTCCGGTAGAAGCAGCTTCTGAGATAGGGGCTCTCCTTTGGCATTCCACAGAGCACCAGCGACCTAGCAACAATGCCCTGACATATAAGCTGAACGGTTCCATCGAACGTTCTGATACCCCGCCACTGTTCTCTACTATGTTTTAACCCGTACCCTTGCTTGTTCGACAGCCCTGTACATGTCTGCCGCGGCGCTCGATCTAAGGTTGAATGAAGATATGATTTTGGGAATCGCTTCTCGAGATAAGAGTAATTGTTCTTCTGGCATTGGGGACTTTGGTGATTTCTTCGGATCTGACGATCCTGCGTTTGGTGGTGATGGCAGAGCTTTGGGGAGATAGTCGTGATATATTTGGTCAAGGATCTTGCTGGACTGAGGCACTATAGTTCCATCGCCAAGGAGAGCTTTCAGGTACTGGGAAGCTCGGTACGCTGCATCACAATACAAAAAACCATCAGACCGCGTGAGGGACATGATAGCTAATGGGTACGCACCTCTGTAATGCGACCACGATCGCCATACACAGAAGAAGAATGGTAGGTTAGGTATGACGGCTAAAGGAGACCGGATGAGTTTCAGAGCAATCCAGAGTTCGGAGCGACGCACGGATGATCATGAAGGGTGCGGTAAACGGGGCAGCAATCATCCAGATCCAGAATCCTTTTCTATGCCGTGGTTCCCGGTGCTCAAGAAGATCCAACAGATGAGCGAGCGAAGCTTCTCCGGAGATTATTGAAGGAGGATATAGTAGGGGTATCTGGACGGTTTGCTAAGTAGTTGTTAGGAGACGAACAAACGACGAACCTGCACCTTGACAAGAGATGATTCTTTCCTTCCCACCTTGCCCGAGAAATCGGGATGTAATACAGTCGGCCCTATGGAAGGGTCAACGCCCTTCAATGCGAGTTCTTCAAAGTCTATCCTGTCCACGACGCGCTCGCCGTACTGGAAAACTTTCAGCTGTAGGATGTTAACGTAAGGAACGTATACAGGGCATTGATCCGGTAGCAAGCACCTTCCAGCTTCCCTCCTTTGCCTTCCCGAAACCCGCCCAAGTGTCGGCAGCCTTGTTTTGGGCCCAAAGTAAAAGACCTCCTTCCGGCATCCATCTAGGCCGCCCAGCGCTCGACTCCTGCGGCCGTGGCGGATTGAGCTGAAACTGGTAATAGGTCATGATATGCGGTCGCGGTCTTAGTGTAATTGGGGTAATGGAGGGTGGCGGTCGGCGAAGAGGCATTGAAATGATACGCAACATATCGCCTTTGCCCATTTCGGAGAAAAACAAACGGGTTACTGGCGGGGTGATTGTGTCGCAGTCCGTGCACGGGAGTAGGAAGCAAAAAATTAGGCGCGACGGATATGACGAAGCGGTACGGACGGCACGACATGCCGCTCTACGCGTACGCGCTATTTCACATGATCGGAAAAGTCGAAAGAAATCCGCAAAGTTTCCAAGGATACCATCAAAATATAGTTGGTATACAAATTCTACTTCTCAGGTCGCCTAGGTGGACTTTGGATTGTCAGTTCTGTATGGCATGTATACGATAGTAAAATAACAGAGTAAGGTATTGATACAAGTTGCCATAAGATAATACGTATAGCAGATATTATCAGTATTCAATAGAGAGCATTAAGCATTTCGTTATTTGTTTAATCTTCCTACACATATGCAGGTCTTTCTGCTTAGCTGAAGGCCAGCGTTCCTTGATTTCTCTCCGGATCTGTCATACGGTGGACGCGCACAGTCTGACCTATCGTAATACTCGTCATGTCTTGTGGCGTGATCAGAATGTACTGCTTCTTGTCGGACTGATTAGCGGTTTCAATCTGGAAAGTCCGTCAGCAGCGGCACTTAGGAAGAAAGGAGAACCACTCGCCATCATCTTCATAGATATCCGACGATTGACAGCATCCATGAACACATCAAACTCGTCTAAGGGGATACCATAAGCAACAAATAAGACACGACATGAGAAAGATACAAACCAAGGCAACGGAGTGGACACCCTATAGCCTCCCACAACGACAAGAGCAAACAAATAGTAGAGAATGACTTTTCGCCGCCGCTCAGAGAACGTGGATCTTTGTCCCTGGAACCTTGTGTGGCCGCAACATCGTCCGTCTGGACCTAGAAGGGGATGAGCCCGCTGTGCTGGGGACAGTACTATCAACATACCTTGAGTTGCAACGTGCCTTTGTCATGGTCAAACAAAACCTTCCCAAAGTAGCCTCGATGAGAGAGATTGTATTGGAATACCAGTTTGCACCGCACAGCGATGTGCAGGCGGAACTCTTGCCATCTGTTCAAACGGGCGACTAGAGAAGCCTTCAATCTCTGAAAATTACTGATCAGCGATGACCCTTGGGTATGGCGCATGCTCGTTTTACCTTGTTCAAGGAGACCATTTGCTTCAATTGGCTCTCCGCGGCTTCTAGATTTGCCCTTGTCTTGTTGACCTCTACTGTCATTTCGTCCACCGTTGCACCATGCCTGCAGGGGTGAATGAGGCGCCGCGAGGTCTAGTCATACAGAAACGTACCTCTTCTCTCTCTCCTTTAAGGCTTGTTGAACAGAGTCCAGATTCCTCTGAATCTCATCTGATCGCCGAGTAGTCTCAACACGGTCGCAATAGTCAGCTGCTTTCGCGGTCCAAGCCTGGGGAAGTACTCGTCATTGCCAATAACTCGCTAGACTGATGTGAACTTGCCTCAAACTCCTCCTCCAGAACTTTGGCCGCCTCGTTGACCTCGTTGACCTTGGTTTGCTCTTCCGCAAGCTTAGCATCATAGTGCTTGATGCTATTCTGCGCTTCCATGCGCTTCTCTGCAGCTTTCTCGACCTTGGCCTGAACGTGAATTCGTGAGTACCTGGAATCAATGTCGGAACACGCAAACCGGGTCCTCACCTGAACCGCTTTCTGCCTCGACTCGAATTCTTCCATGTCCTTCTTAACGCCGTTCAACTGTACCAATAGACCCTTCTGCTCTTCATCAATCTCGGCTTTGCGAGCGATGTGATCCTTGAATTGTGCTTCGAGGTTCTCCTTTTCTTCTTCAGATTCCTACAGGACATCGTCAGGCGTCATCAAACATACACGATGACGACGAATGCACCTTTTTCGAAGCTTCTAACCCAGCAATGTTGGCAGGCATGTCCTCCTGTACGGCCTCCTGCAACTGGCGTAGTCTATCCTGGGCGATCGATATGGCCCGACGAGCTTGCATCTCTTCTCTCTTGTGAGAGCATGGGCAGTCAAGTCACTGCCTACACACATAAGAAAGTCCAACTTACCACCTTGGCATCATATGCGCGTTTGCCCGTCATGTACTTCTGCTTCAACTCGTTGACGCGCTGAGTGTGGACTGTGACCTCGTCCTCATATCGTTTCCTTTCGCGTAAGTAATGCCTGGTTTGGATGAAGAAGTTAGTAAAGTTGATAAATTTTTGCATCAGGGCACTGACTCTTTCTCTGCGGCAGAATTTCGACCACTCAACAACAAACTGGTGGCATCGTTCCTTCGTTTGGGCAATGGGGAAGTCGATTCACCGCCTTCTCTATAGAAGTTCGTTAGAACGTTTTCATGATCAAGCAAGAGACACAAATGTGGCATACGGGTAGCGTTTGAGAAGATAGCCATCTGCGGTCCATGCTTGGCCACCACCGTGAACTTCCCGCAATATCTGTTCACCTTCGCGACGTGTTTTCGCCAAAAACATACTGCAAATCGTTGCAATCTTAGCGATCGTAAGGTGGGACAGAAGGGAAGGCATACCGCTCGATGCCTCTTTGATTAATCATGATACGAAGCACGTAGGGATCAGAAATCTGTTGAGATTGTTGTCAGTGAACTGAAGTGTTGAAAAGAGACGCTACATACATCGAGCGCGCGAAGCACAGTAAGCATATGCGCAGGCGGCTCTCCGCCGCTGTAGTCGAATATGTCCTTCGGTGCTACGAAGATGAGAAGATTGGGGCTACACAGGGAAGTTTGAGAAACGCAGGGGATCGAAGGAAATGAATGCACTGACTTCCCCGACTCGACAAGAATTCGTTTGAGCGGTTTGAGGTCCTGCGCATCAGTAACGGCGAAAGCGGTTAACATGCCACCAAGCTGTCTGCGTAGCAAGTCTGCCCATGACTCAGGGTCCCGAACCTTGACATGCACACCCAACGGGCCAACAGGCTGATCGCCGACCCATCTTGCTCGCCTGATCCTTTCAAGTACTTGTGGAATATCCCGGCCGTAGGCAGCATACTGGTTCTTATCTTGCATCTCGCAGTTCCGAACCATACCATCGCAGCGGACAATGTTCTCTCGCATCTTCTGGACGTCATCACTTGCCCTTTCACCCTGGGCCTTGGTCTCCCGGTTCTCTGCGTCAATCTGATTCTTGGTTTCAACCAAGGTCGGCAAAGCGGCCTCAGCTTCTTGAAGAGACATACGTGCATCCTCCAGCTGACGGCTGGATTCTTCTCGTTTGGTCTGTGTGTCTGCTTCCATCCTCCGTGCCTCGTCATCGATCTGCTTTTGGATGAGTGCGATTGATTCTCGCGCTGCCTTGAAGGCAGTGTCCATCTGCTTTCGCTCACTCTATGAAAGTGAGCACACAAGTCTGGAGACCCTACGACACACTTACCGCTAACTCGTTGAGAAGGCTTCTGTTGTTCCGCATGTTCTCTGACAACTCTTTCTTTCGATCCGCGAGATGATTCATATTGCCCAACGCATGGAACTCTTCGTCACAGCGAGCGACAGCGGCCGTCTCCGCCTCAAACCTGGCCTTGACAAGAGAAATTTGTCAGTCAGTCAAATCACGGGCCAAACCAAGTGACTACGTACTTTAGCTTCTTTCAGATGTTCTTCAATTTTTGGGATCCTTCGACCCGTCTTGGCAGCGTGCTCGACAGCTTTCGTCATCTCAGCCTCCTTGTCGTGGACAAAAGACCAGGCTAACTCCTTCTTGAGCTCGTCAACCTTCTTTTTTTGATCGCGAGCTTTGGTCGCCTCTTGGAATCGGGCCATGGCTTCTTTACAGGCTGCACGCAAATCTGGAAGCACTGCTTTCTTGGAGTTGAGAACCTTGGTTGTATGCTCGATGTTCTCGAGACAGGTGGTGTACTCGTCCGATAATTGCGAAAGCTGGGTGCCGCGAAGGAAGAACTACCAGGTGTTGGTAAAACTATTCATATCACTTGTGGGAACATACCTTGTACTTGTCGGTGGGATGGGAAGCACTCAAGAACTGCCTTGCCGCATCTGAACACAGCTTTAAAAAAAGAACAAGTCGACGGGTTTGAAAATTCAAACCTTGAGTCAGAACATTCATGGGATTGTCAACCTGGATGTTCATATGATCGCAAATAGCAGCGAGCTCTTCTTTCTTCGTGCTGATGACTTTGCCGTCTTTGCTTTTGATCTTCCAGGAAGAATTGCCTTCCTTGGTGAACTTGCGAGTAATGACAATGGATTTCCCGTATTCCTTAGGCTTGTATGCTTCTTCCCCTTGATTTTTTATCTGAATCGTTACTTCGGAAGCACTGGATGGTCTCAGGAAAGGTTGACATGGATAAATACAGGGAACTCACGGTTGTCCTTCTCGGATAAAAGCTTTCAGACCACTTCCTCGGCCTGTGGAGTTGGCTTTACCGCCAAGGGCAACTGTGATGGCCGAAAGAACAGCGCTCTTCCCGCCTGAAAAAGTGAGATGGAGACCTCCAACGAGAAATGGGTACACATACTGCCATTGTGACCTAAGATGCAAGTTCAGCAGAGAATGCATACATACTTCTCGAACATACCAATAATAAAGTTGATCTGTGGACCGAAACTGAAAGTTAAATACTTGTGGCACATGAATTGATGCATCTCTATGGCTTCGATGATTCCATGTTCAGCAATGCCCTACAGTGACGCGTAAGTGGAAAGATAACACGAGAAACTGTGAACGTACGCCAGCGACTTTCCGTTTGGATTCCACTGCAGCCCTGATCTGCTCTTGATGCATTTCCTCAAACTGTTCATCGTCAATACCGTTTTGGTGCATATCAGCCTCGGCGTCGGAGTCTCCATCGTCTTCATTTCGACGCGCCCTTTCTTTTCCTTTGCTCGTACCATTTTGACGCGTCTTTTGACGCGTTGGGGAGGAAGATGCCTCTTTGTACTCGCCGGTGCGGGCCCGTTTGGAAGCGGGAGTACTTCCAGCAGAGTCTTCGCTGTCACTCTCGACTGTGACAGGTCGTTTAGCCATTGAATGGAGTGTAGAGAATAGAGATGGTAGTGGCGGCCGAGACGTTGAGAGGCAACGCGAGTCGTGACGACAAGCAGCAGCAAATATCGCCACAGCAGGCACGTGACTATCGTAGGTTCAGGACCCTCGGGCCGGCGGGACGTACGTCGCATACCTACCTTTGATACACCGTGTACACGTCGACAGGTGGACTGGCCATCGCAGTCAACCGACAGTGGTCGCAATCATGCTTGCATTACTCGTAATGACAACCCTCTTGGGTGTATCATCATTTGCGTGTGGAGTTTTACCGCTATCCTTTACATTTTCAAGTATGTCTGTTACAATCAAAATGTCGTCTGTTCTTGTGTACTGCGACTCACATCCAACATAATAGAAAGTCATTTGCTTCGTCTTACATTGGTTGGGACTGGTCTACTCCTCGGAACTGCTTTGGGAGTGATCATACCAGAGTATGTCACTTCTCCGCCATCGTGGTCTTTTATTGATGTCTGTAGAGGGATAGAAGCTCTTGTAGAGGCTCAGATTGATCCTAAGCTTTTGTCGTCCCGTGTGGCCCTTTCATTACTCTTTGGGTTCACATTTATGCTTGTAGTGGAACAATTTGTCTCTCCACATTCACATTCTTCGTTGGACGTTCCAGCTATTCCGTTGCATAATCACGACACTTCGAGCGTTGAATTCGATGCTGAACTAGGGGAACTGGAGAGACAAGAGGGCGTTTCTCGACCTGGCTATGTTCAAGTTGATGGGAATCCTCGGAGTGCTGTTGTCACTGGGGCAAAAGCACGAGCCTATCCTCTTACATTTGGACTGGTAATACACAGTCTAGCGGACGGGCTTGCGCTGGGTGTCTCCCTATTCCCTAGCAATGAAGACGACTCTTCCCGTCTTTCTCTCATCGTTTTTCTTGCCATCATGGTTCACAAAGGTGATCTCTCGATGCTGTCCTTGATCACGGCGCGCATTATTCATCCAATCCGTACTTTTAGCGCCTACATCTTTAGCTTTGACGACTTCGCTGCTGGCCACATCGCTTCCTCGGCCTGACTGTAAGAAGCACCTTGCCGTTTTCAGCGCTACAACGCCGGTGGCCACATTTGTCACTTACGCTTTCTTGTCTTTCTTTGGCGCTGGAGATCATGCAGATTGGACAGGCCTTGCGTTACTCATCTCTGTACGTTGCACGCTATGTCTGGACTCCTGCTGGGCTCATAATTTAACTACTTCAGGGTGGTACTTTCTTATATGTCGCCACTGTTCTTCAATCAGTATCAGATAACTCCGGTTCCGAGAATGCTTCGGAAATTCACAAGGTCATGCGGGTCACTCTTATAATATTTGGCATGTTGGTGCCATTTACTCTCAGCTCTCTGTTAGGCCATGGCCATTAAGTCGAGGGCATTTAGGGAACTTCGTTGTGCATGTACTCAGTATACCGATGTCCGAGTGATTGCTATATATACTGTGAATGAGGACTACAATAATGCTACAGGTTCTACGAGTTTCCATACACTACATCAACCATCATTCCTTCATAATATCCTGGCCTTGGTTCTTGTACTTTGCCAATTGGTTTCGCCACGGCTCCCATGACTTGCTATACTTCTTTAATAGGCTTCCCAATTCCTCGCGCTGCTCTCTCTGTTCAAATCGATCAGAGAAAGGAGGCATATGCACGTGTATAAGGTCTTACAATATTCCATGGCATTTCGCCACCATAGACATCAGTAAACAATTCTCCAACTTCACAGAGGCTAACAGACTCTGCCCTCTTGAATTCCTTCATGACGTCTGCTTTTAACTTAGCCTTCAGAGCTTCTTCGGCTTCCGCATCCCACCATCCTTGGGATTCCATAAAGAGCCGAAATCTGGCTATGGGATTATCAATGCGTTTACGGTCTTCGACTTCAGATCTTGCCCGATATGCGAATGAGTCGTCCGAAGTCGAGTGATGTCCCACTCTGGAAACAATTCAATGGTCAATTAACGACCTCAGCTTGAAGGCACACCTATAAGTCATCGCCTCAACCAAGGCCGGACGTCCTTGCTCTACACAGCGCCGCCTAGCCTCCTTTACAGCGGTCATAACGGCAAGAACATCGTTACCATCCACACGGATGGTATCAATGCCATATCCTGGTCCTCGACTGGCAATACCATCGCCATTGTATTGTTCCGTGCTGGGCGTACTGATGGCAAATCCATTGTTTCGGACAATAAATATGACCGGAGACGGGATCGTGGATGCTAACATAAGTCCAGCATGAAAGTCTGTCCTACAAGAGTTAGCAGACGACGAGGCTTTATAGGGTTACGACCCACCGCCTTCAGATGCAGCACCTTCGCCGAAGAAGCAAGCAGCGACTGTGCCTGAACGCATACGGCGGAGAGCATATGCGACGCCTGCTGCCTGTGGAATCTGTGTAGCAAGGGGCGAGGAAATAGTGTGAAAGTGATGTTCGGGAGATCCGAAATGCTACAAATAGATGAATAGCGCTGGAATAAACATATAGCTTATACTCACGACTGGCATTTGTCTGCCCTTCCCCGACATGTCTTCATGATTCCCAAAACACTGGGCGAAAACTTGTTGAATCCCGAAATTGCGCCACAACAGGACACCCATTTCGCGATACTGACCTGTGTTCTGAATGTAAACATATGGAATGGGAGCGACCTCATGTTTTGGCTAACCAAGAACTCTGAGGGGTATCAGAACACGAGTATCAGCGCGCTTGTGAAACTTACTCGTCATCCATAGCTAAACCAGCCGCCGCACCAGTTATCGTAGCTTCCTCGCCATACTGGATCAAAATCAACATGGTGCTAGCTGTGACACCCAGAACTATGAACTGACCGTAGTCATCTAGAAGGGGTGCATCAGATCCTTGTCATGTCATGAGTAATGAATGTATAACACTGACATAGAACGATATCTTTCCCTGTCGCTGCACATTATACAGAATGTTGTCAAGGGCCGGTAGTAGTTGCATGTTTTCGTAACTGTTGTTACATCGGTTGATGGTGCAAGGAGCAGCGTGTGGCACTCACAGTCTTCGTGCCAGCTGCTCATCAATCTAGGCGACGAAGCGCGGATTATGGATCGCATTCATGAGTAAATATAGGCTTAGCACACCTCTATGGTAGAGGTCGCGTCCAAAAGCTTGCCAGCGCTATCCAGGACTCGATAAGTCGAGATTTGCTGCCCATTGGACGTTACAGTGTTGAAGAACTCAGGTCGAGAAACAATTGGGGACTGAGAATGAGGCAGACGTTCCCGCGGTTGACTGTAGCTTCTCGAAAGAGAAAAATGGGATCGCTTAAGGGCGGAAAGCCTTCTTGTGGTGGTCGACCGGAGCATAGCAGGTACTTCCCCGCCAAGTTGGGTTCCCCGCTTTCGTCATCAAACTCGGACCGATTGTGCCGAATCAGCCAGTCAGAATCGCAGAATCGCGACTCCCGAGATCCCCTATTCCCTATTCTTTCATCGTAACCAACTCAGTTGCGTCCACCAATCACAATCTACCAATCACAGTTCAGGAATGCCATTGAAGAATGTTGTAGCTCTGCTCCAGGCACTTCTGATAGCCGTCGCTATGCATATCATATCATGTGCCATTGGTTCTAACCGGCTGGCTGAATCATTTCTGTGTTTGTTTCTCACTACCCTGGTGTCTCTGTGGCTAGTCCACGACTCAGACGGCCGGTCCCCATGAACTAGTCCCCTCTTTATCTTCTCTCATGCTGGTCGTCATATCTGCTTTTCTGCTAGGCGTAGCGGCCTTGGGATCGCAGGCCGTCCTCGCAAAAACATTTAAATTCAAGTTCGACAATGATAACATTACCCAGTGCGCTCCGGTATCCATCTCGTTCCAGGGGAGCGACATTCCTGCGGATTCTATCCCTGTTAATCTCACTCTCCTTCCCCTCAATGCACCACCTATCGCTATACCCATACCCAATGCGGCAATAAACTCCTCCGGGGTTTATGTCACCTTTTTCCCACTCAAGGCTGGCACAACATTCATCGCTTCTCTCGATGATCAGGACGGTGACAACAGTGCCCCCGTATCCGACTTATTCAAGGTCCTAGATTCAGACGACACGTCCTGCCTTCCTCCCGATCCTGATGGGAAAGCCTTGTTCATCTACGATGATTCTGTAGATCAATGCGGTAATTTCACCGTGACATACACTACGCAAGAGGCCCCGTCTGTCCGTCTACTGAAGCCAAGGGGCCCATCCTTTTTGCTACAGCAGACGGACGATGATATAGTCGCTAAACGGGCCATTTACAGCATGAATTTTTCGCGTCAAAATGATGTCGTATTGCTGTTTGACAGTGGGCCTGATCAGCAGAACACTTCGTCTCTGATAATGGGTAAGTTCTGGGCTATCCTCGCCTCAGATGTCTGATCTGACCTCAGGTTTTTTCAGTCTCTGGCGATACGACAACGTCAAAGGACTGCCTACCTAAGATTAACGGAAATGGCAACGAGACCAGCAGTCAAGACAACGGTATGACTACCCAGTCGGCAGTTCCAATGTAAGTCGATGCCAGGCTGGAACTCTTCTCTTGTATTTTGATGACTTTTGAAGGAATGTTGCTATTGGCGTTGGCGTAGGGTTAGGATTGGTGGTTTTGATATCGATTCTCATTGTCCTCTTTATCATCCGTGAGAGGCGGCACCGCAGGCAGCGATTGAAACGCATCCCCTTCGTTCCAGATTCTCCTTACAAACGACGTTCATTTGGCTTCACAGAGAAAGAAGATTACTCTGCTTTTCGACCCCCGGAACTCCAGCAATCAGACGGTGTCGTTGTGGACCCGCCTTACGCCCTTGCAAATTACTCTCCGTCTGTTTCCAGCTTTTCCCGTAGCAGTGGACAGTCATGGGACATCATCAGTCCCGGTCAGACAAGACGTGGGTCCGATAGAATCACCCCCATGAGCAGGTCTACGAGCCTAGATATTGAGGGAATGCTGAACATGGCCACAAACCAAAATAACGCTCGGCCTGCCAGCTCAGGAGCGCGATCCGAATCATCATTTAACAACCTTGGCAGTCCCACGCTCACTCATTTGCGGTCAGGAATCCCAGGAAATCCTATCTCTTCTTCTATCCCAGGCCCACCCCTTACCTCAGAGAGTACGCGAAGCTCCACCGTATCCGCTCATGTCTCGCATGCCTCCTCCAACTTTGTGATCAAACCCCTTCCGCAAGCCGTTGTCGGCCTGCCATCGTCTCCTCGAAATAGAGCTTTGACGCAGCTATCCTCGAGCCACGACAGCGGATTGCCCGACATTCCATTAACTTATAATCGGGATACCATCTCGAGCTGGGGAAATGTTACCGGGTTGGCCAAATGACTGCTATGTCAGGTGCGTCGAATTCCTATTACAGTGCGAATACATATATGATGCCGCATCGACAGGATGTATTTATGGATGGGTGTCGTTGTAACTATCTATTTCATGGGTCATTGACCAATCATAGTCGGCTTGAAGCCACCTTTTCGATTTCATTAGCAAGTTGAATACGTTGCAATCATGTACTTTTTGTTTATCCGAATAGTGTAGGTCCTCTCCGAAGTGACCATCTTTGAACATCCCACAAGATGTCACCCATAGTAGTATCTATTTGTCAATCATCCGTACTGACACAAACTGAACAGCTGGTGGATAGTACACTATCCTCAAATACCTAGCTATCCTTAGGCAGCTTCTGAGCCTCCTGGCGCGCTTTCTTTCGTCCCCCCATCATTAATGATACATAATCAGCGCCTCCAAGCAGCGCCTCATTGCTCCCCCCCTTATTCCCTGCTTTGCTTTTCAGGCTGGCTCTTTTTTTAGCATGTTGAACCTGTTGCGCATTGCTCGCAGAAGAACCAGTGTCCAGCGCGGAGGATTTCAGTTTCTTCGGCTACGAGAAGAAGTTGGACAAATGCTATGATATAGACACTGTGGATCTACTTACCACACGTTTAGCGACTTTTGCGCTTCGGCCCATGATGACAATTTGAACCTCGGATTGATTTCGGAGGCCGCTTGCTTGAACGAAAAACTGGATAAAAAGGGAACGATGAGATTTATAGTCTTGGTTTTGCGACTCGACGTACACTTTGAGTTCAACAGTCACTTCAGTTGCTGACCCAGACCAAGATGACCGGCGGTGACATGGATGCTCTGAAAAGAGTCTACGGCGATCAATGATTAACACGGCGGCATTTACCGAGAGAAACTCCTTAACAACAGAATTGCAGGGACGCGGAAGTAAAAATTGGAAAGTGAAATCGAAGCCTTGGATTTGCGTTCATTCGACCCATGGGGGATTCCGCATTTTTTCCATTTTTGATGGTTTTCCTTTGTTTCACACTGTCACATCGTTCACAAACTTTTCACAGCGGGGACGGCGCGTGTTGGGCCCCCACAAGGCGCCAGGCTCGCTTATTCTCTTCTTGACGTACAAGTTTCAAAGCGTCGAATCCAGAAAAGAATACTCCGAGTGTCCATCTCTTCATTGCATCGTCTTCATGGAGATTTCACCGCAAGATTCTTTGTCAATCCTTTCTGCTTTGTCCTCCAGGATCGCCCAATCCGATCTTCACTATATTCTTCAGCAATCCGTTCGTCGGAATGCGGTAGTTGGGCATCGCGTTTCTGAGGAAAGGTCCGAGCTGTTTTCCAAGGCGGCGTTAGACGCGGTCGCGTGCATGTGCGTTGACAAGCCCCATGGACAGTCAGTAGCCGTGTCCTATTCACACCATCCAGATCTTGTCTACGCCTGGGTGGCTACCAACTCAACGGATGGAAATTCTACCCCGCAGGCACTGGAGAAATATATCCGCTCTGTCTGGGACATCCTCGCGAATGCCCCACAGGTCAAGGGACTGTCAGAAAGCCCCGCACTCTTGCTGAAACTCAGCGGGCTAGTGTATGGACGCTGTTTTAGGAGGATCTATCACCGTGTCAGCAAATTCCATGCTGATTTCCTTGCAATCCTTAAACACGCTCGTACACTGGATCCACCACCAAAGAAGGAGCACCTCGACTTCTTGGAGGCGGTCCAGGAGATCATCGTCATGCTTCGTGAACTGTGCAGGATAGACAAGGCGCTACCTGACGAAATTTGGTTGTCGGTCGCCAAACTCATGACGTCCCTTTACACAATCACATCTCCGTCCGCGTTTAAAATATTCTTGGCTGTCGGTTTTGAAGAATCAGAGACATATCACAACCAGAACGAGAGTATGTCATGTCGCTGAATACTCGAACATTTATTGACTGCTTACTCACTCTACGTTAAGGAAAAAATAAACAGCCATTCAGCCTCACACAATATATAAACACGTTGATGGAAATCCAGCTGCGCATTGATGTTCTCTTCGACATCGCTGCGGCACCTCGAACATGTACCCTTTTTAAAAAGAAACTCCGAGTAATCATCGTTGAACCACCGCCCTTCATCGGTCCCATGCGCCATAGCCGAGAGACCTTATTTAGATGTCTTCGCAGCGCCTATGACAGTGTACATACGAACACGGAGACAGAGAAAGGCGACATGGAGAACCGATTGAACGAGACCACTTCCCAGTTTCTGGACGACATCATGAGTTACGATGTCGCCGCATCTTCACAGGGACACTGCCCAGAGTCAATCTTACTTCTACATCACCATAATCAAAATAATGACCTAACGCCATATCCTTACTTCGGCACTTCTACGCCACCGTGTTATGGCTGTGTGGTATTCTTCGACGCATACAACTCTGTCGTGACTAGGGATATGCGATGGTGCACTCGACGGACTCATCATCGTGTACGCCCTTGGTCCTTACCCGGAAAATTCGTTATCCGGAATGGTGTCGAATCAAACAGTAAGGTCACAGACGCACGCGTCCAGCAGGGATTCTTGCATACCGTCAAGTATGCTGTT
Source organism: Armillaria gallica (assembly GCA_037576215.1). Classification (NCBI taxonomy): domain Eukaryota; kingdom Fungi; phylum Basidiomycota; class Agaricomycetes; order Agaricales; family Physalacriaceae; genus Armillaria; species Armillaria gallica. The sequence goes on from JBANDB010000010.1 coordinate 1,024,894, forward strand.
GGCTCTATTATACAGCGGGTGAGTCAACCGCCATCGCCGACTCCATCTTTGGAGGCCGGGGGCAAGGAAGGGGTGTCGTGCGCTTTGATTCCTTCGAAGACCAAAGAGGGGACAGCTCAACTAAACCAACCAATCAAATTGGCTTCGAAAGAGAAGGAGGGGTAGTTGTCTAATTCGGGAGCATAGCTGTACGTCTGCTTGCTGATTTTCTGTTCAATAATTAATGGATGTGGAACTAGTCATACGCTAGAACTCGATTACCGTTTTGTTTGTCAGCTTAGATTTCAGGTGATAACGTGCATTCTCCCAGAAGACCATTATTATATCGATTCAGACGATGGGTGTAATATGATATAGCATTAGATAGAGTGCCACATGCCGTGCGGGTTCATCATTCGGCGCCGCCACTGGCAACAGCTTCTGCTACACTCGTGCAAGCCAGCAGCTCGCGAATTTCAGGCTGTCCAGTATAAAACCATGATACTAATGCCTGTAGACAAAGGTCAGACCAGCCATAGGGAGTCAGTCTAGAACTCACTATCATCGCATAGAACGACACCATCGCGAATCCCTCAGCCCAGTTTGTCTTGGCATCTGCCGTCACGTAGTTCACCAGGAAACACGCTGCAATCGTCAATGCGACCTCAAATGTATCTTTTCACTTGCAAAATTAGTCCTCAGAATGTAAGCGCGTCTCCGCAAGGAAGAAACGTACCGAACAGAAGGGAGAAAGGTCTGCCCGTCCACCATGCCAGAAGAACAATGAATGGCATCCAGAACAGAATAAATTGGATAGACAGATCGATGGCCCGAGCTTTGGCTACTGTGTTCGGTGTTGAGGGCTTTCCAAGGTAGTGCCGGAAGAGGTATCGGGCAAAGAACATCATCGCGACAGCACCGTCCGCAGAGAAGGATACAATCGGGAGGAGGATAAGACCAAACCACCTAATCGCATTGTCAGTCTAGAGATATGAATACTCGTACATGACTTACTCTTGCTCAATGTTTGATTCTTCCCTCACGAACTCGATACTATCAACCAGCTGCAAGCATATAAGCGAACGACGGCAGTATTAGAATGCTTTCGACGTACCCATTCCGCAGTGGCGGCCATCAAGCCGATTGTGATAATCAGCATGATGATACAGACCCATTGACTGACTTCGGGCTCCTTCTTCGCCAATTCTTCCTCCCGTTCTTCCATCTCCTTGGTGGCATTCGGATGCAACCTCATGGCATTATTGGCTCCAGGTGGATTGTGCAAGAAAATTCGAGAGCAGATGTACACGAGGAGAAGGATAATCGCCAGACCACGGCTCATTTGGAGGAATGAGCGACGTGTTTCATCATTGACGACGCCCGTCGAGTCCACGCCCTGGATTGACGCAAAGAATGCTGTAGGAAGGAGAAGTGACAGTACCCTGTTTTATGTCAACACGTTTCGGTGGGCACTAAAAGGGATTTAGACCTACCCGATAGCCAGTAGGGTATGGTTGAGCTGTGTGAGATGAGGATGGAGATCTTGCTCCAGTATACGCGCGCCGCCCGCAATGAACGAAGTGCCGGGTATCAAGAGAAGATGAAGAACGACGACACCTGCCTGGGGGTAAGCCTCACGGAAAATGTACGGTAGCAGGGAAGGAGCCTACCGATGATAGTCGATTGAAGTAGCTTCAGCCTGAGTCGACTGTCAGATCGTTCTAAAGAACAGATAATTTTGATAATACTCACTCGCATTTTGTCATAAGTATAATGGCCAAAGTCGCTTCGACTGTGCTGTAGAAGTATATAATCAGCTGAGGAGACTAACCTACTTGGTCTGAAAAGTGGCACGTACTTATTCAGAGAGATGGTAATTAAATCCCCCAGGTCCGATCCACAGTAGAACGACATCTGTTCTCCTCCATACTCAAACAGTCTTTCTAGTGGGACAATGGCAAGAAAGCAGACTGTAGAAACGTATGTTAGAGATGATCGACAGCAAGTTCGTTGACTATCACTCACAAGTGAATGTCACTCCGTACGGCCATACGCGTTGTGCATCCCCGCTCTCACGTTCATCATGCGTATTTCCAAAATGGGCTACCCATGCTAATGGAATGAAGACGATGAAAACGTTGACCCCTGCGAAGAAGAGTAAAGTCAAGAGGCGTTCAGGGCATCAAGTGATTCCGACGCACATGACGACAGCGCGATGGCTTTGAGACTTTCCACTACTCCAATTTTCCTCTTTCCTGTCCTCAAGAAACGGTCTTTGAAGAGCATGAGACTCCTTTTGTCGGGGAACAGATGGAAGTGTCGCATTCCATAGATGTCGGACAAGGAGTCTGAGCTGGAAGACGAGGAAGATGATGATGAGCTTGAGCTGCTGCTCGATGACTCGGACGAATGTCGCCGTTCAGACAAGGCATGCTCCTCATCGACGATGCGTTCGTTGCTGTGTCGTTGTCGAGAGCGGGCTGGTTCTGACATGGTTCTGTGATGACCCAGCCAGCCTCAAGGCTGTTCAATGCTTAAATGGTGACGGCAACACTGCGACCGAACGTCGACCGGACATAGAGAATACTTACCGGTATCAGTCTTCAGTGGCTATTCTGCGGAAGAGCCGGCAAGGCTTGGCAGGGACGGAATGTTCCAAGATGAAATGAGTTGCGGCATGTGTTGAGTACGTTTTCAAACGAAAATAATCGCGTCGACAGTTATTCGGCGCGTTAAATTTTGACTCCGGTATGTATACAAGCAATGCCACCCCACAAATCTGTCCATGCACCTCCATCCACACTTTCACCGGTCTTAAAACCAGCGTCTTTAATCATGTCCGCGAACTCTGGCTGTGGGGGAAACCTTCGGATAGACTCCACCAGATATTGGTATGAATTGCGGTCTCCAGCAAGGATGGTCCCCAACAGAGGAATGATAGAGAACGAGTATTGTTCGTACAACCTATTGGTGATCGTTTTAGTTTGTTTCAGGTTTTTAGCAAGCTTCATCTTACGTGCTAAGAATAGGATTGTTAACTTTGCTGAATTCGAGACATGCAAATGTTCCGCCTGGCTTCAATACACGGTGGGCCTCCTGGAGAACGGCAGGAATCGACGTGCAGTTTCGAATACCGAACGCAATGGTATAGAGGTCATAATGATTATCAGAAAACTGGGCAGGAGGGAGCTCCTGCGCGTTGGCTTCATGAAATGATACCTGTGGGGCTACAGGAATATTAGAAAACGGTTCAAGAATTTCCCGAAAAATCACGCACTGTTATGATACATCGTCTGTTTGAACCGCTTGAAGCCTTCCTTCAGCATCTCCCCATTAATGTCGACGACCTCCACCGTTGTTTCTCTGTCGTAATGCTTCTCCCTGGCGTAGTCGAGAATTCGGAGTGCAATGTCGCCCGTTCCTCCGGCGACGTCAATACATTTTAGAGGGCCCTTCCTTCCAGGCCTCAGTCTCGACACGAAATCATCTTTCCAGAGACGATGGACACCAAGAGAGCTCACGTCATTCATGAGGTCGTACGAAGAGGCAACAGAGTCGAAAACCTCCTTTACGAGCGACTCTTTGCTTTCCTCAGGGACCGTTCGGAAACCAAATGAAGCGGTTTTGGGCGGTGACTGGGAGGATGAAGAAGATTCAGAGCTAACGTATCTGGCCCCAGCACTAAGGACCGATGAAGGGTGGAATAGTCGCCGCGCACAGCGAGAGACAGACAGCATAACGTAGAAAGAACGGACGATCTCGACGTTCGCGGTGAGTCGAACGCGTCTGGGTCCCGCTTAGTCAGGACACTTCCCGGGCCGGAAGGACTTTTCGAATTCCGATCTTGAGCCCATCGTAACAAACGACGCCCACGACATGCAACGGCAGTTTTGCGGGCGGGCGCTGTCGTTCACGCGCTCCTATGCTACCAGATATCCCCGACCTAAACCAGGGACGTCGGAAAGGCCACCATATCGCGCCCCAGATCCTTTGGTAAACAATCCCAGCGCCGCCGTGACCACCCTTCCCGACGAAGAACTCACTTTCATCTATCGTCCTCCACCTACGTCGCCTTCACCATTCTCATTGACGACAAGTCCAGCCTCACCTCTTTTGCGGCTTAGAGCTAAGCCGACAGAGAGTGCTCTACCTCCGCTATCTCGTCCAAATGAGAAAGTCCAGCCTGAACGTGTCTCTGAGGCCGTTATAGAAAAAATCAAGAAGCTCAGGAGGGGAAATCCTGAAAAATATAGTCGGGGAACTCTCGCGAAAATGTTTGGCTGTACCCAAACTTTTGTCGGCCTCGTTGCTGCTCTTAAGAGCTCGAAACGCAAGTCCTTACTGAAGAAACGGGAGGTCGGTCACCAGCTGGAGAGAGAGAAATGGAGCGAAAGACATACACTGGTGAAGGCTATTCGCGCGAAGAGACGCGAGTTGTGGTGATACTGGTTTGCTCGTTCTTTTCTGTGCATGCAAGCTATTGACGAATCGTTCAGTGACATGGATGGCTGGACACAGTGCTGGCAAGGTGTAGGGATGGAGAGAAATGGTGACCGCTATGTCGCGGCACTTCAGTTCTATTACTTTAGGAACATTCGTTTGACTTGGGCAATAATTGAATGTTGCTCCTCCATTGCTTGTGTGACAGATATTGCAAACGTTGTGACTACTTGTCACTAAGGGTACCTATTTGTGTCTGTACTCTGGTGGGCAAACCGCCACACGAGTCCTTCCAGTGGACGTCCAGCTCAATCTATAACCATGGCGTCCCCCAATTCCAACCCGCCCATTCCTCCCGCCAATGCAGACCTAATAACGACTTGGGCCTTCCTGGAAGAAGGTGTGGACCACATCATGACCAAGTTGCAGACCGGCGTCTCGTACTCCAAGGTCAGCTCAGATCTTGGCTCGATTTCGTCAATTGACAGCCAAGTATACAGTATATGTCGCTCTACACGGTCGCATACAACTACTGCACGTCGCCAAAGACGGGGCCGGAAAGCATGGGTCTTGGCGCGGCTACCAGAAGTGAGAATGCCTTTTTCAGCTAATCGAGCCGTTCTGAATCCTCTTATTAGCTGGGGCAAATCTGATGGGGTCAGATTTGTACAATAACCTTATCCGATATTTCGTGGTTCACCTAAAAGCTCTTCGGGACGTTCGTTACTTGCATTGCTTCGTGGTCGCGTCGATCGTTGATAGCTTTAATACAGAAAGCCGAGGGTCTGCAAGAAGACAATCTGCTCAGGTATTATGCCGCCGAATGGCAGCGATACACAACAGGAGCGAACTACATCAACCGGCTGTTCACCTACCTCAACCGACATTGGGTCAAACGTGAAAGGGACGAAGGGAGAAAGACGGTGTACCCGGTGTATACTGTGTGTCACATCTATTAACCTCTGCTGTATCAATTCATTGACATGCGTGCACAGCTTGCTCTTGTCCAATGGAAAAACAATCTTTTCGTTCCGATACAACAGAAGAACGCTACCCTGGCCAATGCTTTACTACACCTGATCGAACAACAGCGGAACGGGGAAACCATTGACCAAGGCCTTGTGAAGAAAGTCGTCGATTCATTTGTGTCCCTTGGACTGGACGACATGGATCCAAACAAGCCGTGTCTCGATGTCTATAAAGATCACTTTGAAGCACCCTTCCTTGCTGCCACAGAAATGTATTACAAGAAAGAGTCAGAGGCATTCTTAGCGGAAAATAGCGTACCGGACTATCTCAAGAAGGCCGAAGAGCGTCTACGAGAGGAGGAAGATCGCGTCGAGCGATACCTACACACCGAAACACGTAAAACCCTTATATCCAAATGCGAAGAGGTCCTCATTAAATCGCACTCCGAGCTTATGTGGGACAGCTTTCAAAGTCTTCTCGATTTTGACAGAGACGAAGACCTACAACGCATGTATGCTCTTTTATCCCGCATATCTAACGGTCTGGAGCCTCTACGGCAGAGATTCGAGGGTCATGTCAAGAAGGCTGGCCTTGATGCTGTTTCACGACTTGTAGGAGAGGATGGTACGACGCTTGAGGCGCTGGATCCGAAAGCGTACGTTGACGCGCTTTTGGAAATCCACGCAAAGAACTCCGCGATCGTGACGCGTAGTTTCAGAGGGGAAGCCGGGTTCGTCGCTAGTCTCGACAAGGCATGTAGAGACTTTGTCAACCGGAATGCCGCCACCGGAACCTCGAGTAATAAATCACCGGAACTGCTGGCGAAACATACGGATCTACTACTTCGGAAAAACAATAAGATGGCGGAGGAACAGGATTTGGAAGGGGCGCTGAACCGTGTGGTGCGCAATGTTTTTCTGTCAGTTGTGTTTTCCGGAGTGCTTAGCGTCCATCAGATGATCCTCTTTAAATACCTCGAGGATAAGGATGTATTCCAGCAATTCTACTCCACCAAGCTGTCAAAACGTCTGATTCATAGCGTGTCGGCATCTGATGAGGCCGAAGCGAGTATGATCTCCAAGCTCAAAGAGGCTTGTGGATTTGAATACACGAACAAGTTGCAGCGGATGTTTACAGGTAAACCATTGATAGTCCTTGACCTGTTCAATACTCATATCGCGCACCAGACATGAGTTTGAGTAAAGATCTAACGGACCAGTTCAAGGAACGCATGCAACAGAACCACGACGACTTAGACGTCACATTCAGTGTCATGGTTCTCGGTACGAACTTCTGGCCTTTGAATCCGCCTTCACACGAATTTACCGTTCCGAGGGAAATTTACTCTACGTTCGACCGGTTCCAAAAGTACTACCAAACGAAACACTCGGGGCGAAAGCTGACCTGGCTATGGAATTACTCGAAGAACGAACTGCGGACGAACTATCTCAACCAGAGATACATATTGATGACCAGCTCATTCCAGATGGGTGTCTTGGTACAGTATAACAACCATGACACACTTTCTCTCTCTGAACTCGTCACCGCGACTTCAATTCCCAAAGAGCTCATCAGTCAAGTCCTGGCCATCCTTGTAAAGGCGAAGATTCTCATCAACGACGAGTCTGAGCAGTATGATCTCAACCCTGGTGCGACCATGTAAAACACGAATCATTATTGCGACTAACTACTCGAATTTTCAGCCTTCAAGTCGAAAAAGATCAGAGTGAACCTCAATCAACCGATCAAAGCCGAAGTCAGAGCGGAAGCAACTGAGGTCCTGAAAAACGTTGACGAGGATCGGAAGTATGTTATCCAGGCAACTATCGTTCGGTCCGTCTTCTATTGCACATATTTAGTTTCGGTTTTTTATGATCCTCCTTGCTTCTAGGATCATGAAGGCCAGGAAGTCGATGAAAAACCAACAGCTTATACAGGAAGTCATTTCGCAAATTTCTCAGCGCTTCGCACCAAAAATTCCGGACATCAAGAAGGTTCGGGCGGTCTCATTTTTATCTCAACACCTTTTATGCTGACCGATCATTCACTAAGGCTATTGATACGTTGCTCGAGAAAGAGTACATAGAGCGCGTAGATGGGACTCGGGACACTTTCGCCTACGTTGCATGATTTCCACCATACTTCCCATATTCATCTCTGCTGTAGTTGTTCCGTGTCTGTCTTGTGTGTGTTTAACAGCAATTTTGTAGCATATACTCTATCCCCACACCAATCATCGTACTATTTATAACACATTTCCACAATCTCGACTGTAGCGATTGACTCAGTCACAGCCAATCCATTACAGATAAGGTAATATTTCTCACGCATGCTGTATTTGCTGTCGACTAAATGCTTCGATGAATAGGAAAGTGCTGTAACTCTTTACAGCGGGTCTAAATCACTAAAAACAGCGTGTTAAGCGCCTACGGGTCCGATTGAACTGGACACCTCATGCAGACGCTTTCTTTCTATTGGCAACAGTTAAGCTTGGGTACTTACACAGATCGGATCTGTCAACCCTACAGCTCAGCTCCATCTGACGCTCCGTCTGGAAATTCCACAGCTTGTTGACGCCCCTTAAGTATGCGCAATGGCTGGCGATATGAACTTGTTCTCTGGTGTAATTCAACTCCTTTTCTATCTATCATGGGTCTTGACTCAACATACGGAAGTGCTTTCATTGGCCTCATCGCTGCATCGATGTGTGTTGTGCTATTTCTCTCCCGGCCTTTTGTTCTTAAAGACTGTTGAACAGACTGTACGGCGTAACGCTCACCCAAACGTACGTGACAATGCTCTTTGAAGGTGTCTGAGTCTTCCAACGTTGCTGCAGATATATCTATTTCAGGTGAGAGCGAGTGACCCATCCACTTTACATCGACTGACGGTGTTGTTATAGTAGAGACTGCTCAAATGATAGGGTGTATGGCCGGATTGCGGTAATGTTTTTGTAATTGACGCCGGCTATAGATTCATCTGATTACTTGCCAGGTCGCAGTTCTGTGGTTTGTCTGATGCCTTTCAAATTGAAGCGTTTTGATCGACCGAGCATGTATTAGTATCCTGGATACCGTGCACCTTATACTGTGTATAATGACTCTTTACTGGTTGGTGTAGACAGTACATCTTTCGTTCCCCTGTTCAAGGTTGAGCGTAGGCACTTAATTACCAACTTCTCCGATGTCTCCTCCCTTGACCACCTGACGTGGTACGTTCCCATCTTCTCGTCTATTCGTCTTCCTAACACTAGAACAACAGGAGCATGAACGTGCGTGGTTGACCAAAATCCCGCACCTAACCTTCTGATATATATGTTCTGATGAACTAGGCGCAGACCGGATTCAATGTATGTTGTCGCACTAAATGCGATTGACTCATGTAACCTTTGTCATCGTAGGGACTCATCGCTCTGATCGTCGAATGGTGCGTTAGTCACTTTGATATGCCTTGTGTACTCATGAATTGTTAAACAGTATCTTTGCTCGACGGGTCTATATACGTGCGGTCTTCGATGACCCTGTCAAGCACAACGCTCACAGTTTGCCAGTTTCGAGGAATGTTTTCATTGCTACAACCATTGTATGTTCTATTCAATGGTCGCCACTACGTGTAGACACTCAATCGGCTTATTAGGTGCTCTTCTCTGGCTTCCATTTCGGTAAGTTCAGTCAGCCCTCGTTTTTGAGAGGTAATTACAATAGTACCAGGTTTTTGCATAGGTACTGTACTCTTTTGGCGTCTGGGAATTCCACGTTTATTAAAGACGCCGCAACATGTTGCAGTTTTTGTCGTCAAAAGGTTCGTCTGACCGGGTTTCCGACATCATGCGACTGCGTGCAAATGGACGTTCTAGTTTCAGATTAGGATCCATGGAAGGATTCCAGGAATTGATTGTGAATGTGGTCCAACACTAGTCTGACATCGGTTCTAAGAATTGATTTACAGTGGGTCACCAGTGCAGGAAATGGAAGCTCAGCGGTCGCGGATATTCTCATTGCCGCCTCTTTGTGCTTTTATCTTCACATAAACCGGACGGGTCATCGAAAGTGTGTGCATTGTTTATTCTCAATCAAGGACTACCGCGTAACGAAGCATTGTCAAGGACCGACTCTCTCATCACTGCCCTGATTGCCTATAGCCTGGCGACAGGTCTCGTCTCAAGGTACTTCTGGGGCTCCCAGTCTTCTCCCGGTCATGTTTTGCTTACCTCCGTGTAGCTTGATCCGCGTTGTAATAGTAATCACGGTATATTTCTACTATATACGCGCAGTAAGATGGGCTTATTCACAGTTTTTTTTAGTTTGCCACCATGCCTAATAATTACATCTGGCTGGCCTTTTGTTGGATAGGCGGAAAATGTGTGTGTTTATGCCTATGTGGGGTAGTGGCCTCTTCTGAACATCTTGCTGCATGTTAGGCTACGTGAACTCCTTCTTAGCATCGTTGAATTGTTTTACTATCCAACTCCCGCACTGTTCTGACACTGAATGTCAGGTTGAATTACCGTGATTCGCTTCGAGAGAAAGCGGCGCGATCATCGGATACAACTTTCCCGCAGCTCTCAACCTTTAGAGCTGCCTCCGCAGGAACTCTTCATCCGCCAGCTCGAGCTCTATCAAAGAGACCAGTAAGTTTATTCAAATGTCCTTGAACGAATTGAACAGCTAACAACTCAGTCCCTCACGCCACTCATGATCGGCTTTCGCTCGTCCACTGTTACAAAAACAGAGGGCAGTGCTATGACTGTGAGTTATCATTCAATCTTGTATCCGAGCTGTGGTGCCGATTCTAGTGAAAATTTAGCCAATCGGAAGCGCTTGTTCGGACGTGACATCATTTTCTGAACTTGTGTAGTTCACGTCGGCATGGAAAGTATTAATATTATTCTTGGTGTCCGTTTTTTTTGAATTCGCTCTTCTTGTATCGTAATTTCCCGCACTTTGAATGAAGTCAGGAATTTGGTAAGGATGACGTCACATTGGCTTGTATTTGGCAAATGCATTCGAACAAAATAGCGCCTGAGAACGCGTTGAACTCAGGCTTGGAAGCCACTTGACTTTTTCCACCACTTCCACCATGTCGGTCAATCTCCTCAGAAATGCCCTTCTTGACGGGCTGAAGGAGCTTCCTGGTACCCGGGAATTCCATGTCCATGTCTTAGTTTCTTCCCCCAGGAAACACGCTGACTTGTATCCTTATGCGCTTCCTAGACCCCGGTCGTACTTGCAGGACATTCTCATTCTTCTATCCGAGCAGAGAACTCCGGACTCGCAACGAATTATGGTTTCTGGCATTGAGGCCTGTGTGTACAATATACCTACCACGTCATGCGCCATTCTCTACGTGTCCAAGGTGGATTCCACTGGGCAGGCGTGTTCACCGTCCCCCACCTCTGCGCTGGTCCACTCACTGCTTCTATATTACGCTGACCCTGCCACCAGACCAGTTGAGGCGCAGCATTTTTGGATTCATCTTTTTGCCCGTGCCCAGAATCAGTACCTCTTTCCCAACTCTTCAGAGTTCGTGGGGAAACGTCCGCTGAGTGACGTACGACTGTGTGGTTGGTGGAAGCGTATCTTTACCGGTGTGGCCACAGAACTTGACGCTCGTTCCCAATCTAAAGCTATCATTAGATTGAACTATGTGCTTCCCGGGTACTCGGAACTTGAGGCAGAGAACTCCTTGAAATCCATGTCGTCATTTTCCTCCTCCTCGTCTCCACCATCCCTTCTGCGTTGGACATATGGACATCCGTATTCCCAACAAGACATTCCACTGCCTTGTCCGAAAAGCGAAGTATTAAATTTGGGTCACTACATACCATGGTTCGATGATGATCCAAAGTCCCGTTTCATCGATGAGATTGCGTATACTACAGAGAATGGTCGAGTCAAATCACCAGCGCAGAAACGTACACGTACCAATTCCCGTTTGGACTTGGCAAAAAAGCAATCAGAGGAAGATGGAGAAGACGTCCAGACGTCGGCAAAAAAGGACGATAGAAAGGACGAGCGTCCATCGGGAGAGCTGGGAATCGTATCACCAGATGAATTCTGGGAGCGCATGTCGTTTCGTCAAGAATGCGTGGCTGGCGCCGTCACCGGGTTCTTCACTCTCGGAGTAACATTCCCCCATCCAGCATCGTCAAACTCTTCAATGCACTCTTCCATCTCCCCACTCGCTCCTCAACCAGGGCAGGTTTCGTCGCAAATCAATAAAAGAATCATGACGTCGTTGCATACTGCAGTTGACTTCTCATCGACTGATTTTGCAACCCGAGCCACGGAATCTTTGGAGGGTGCCATACGGGGCCTATGCGAAGGCATCGCTTCTATTCCTACGCCTATCATTCAAGCGCCTCGTCCCATACGTGCAACTGATCGTCCTCCCAAGGCCGATAGACGTACCCCGGAGCCATCGTCGTTATTGGCGCCTCCTCAGCCTTCCACTCCACCACCGCGAATGGCAAATGGAACAAGAATCGTGCCAGATATCTCCCCGAACCCTTTTCCTGAACCCGAGCCGTCTCTCGAAACGTACAACTCACACATTTACGGGTCAGTTTGTGTCAGCAACCCAGACAGACCTTCGAAGAAGGCAGACACCGCGGCGGGTGTCAAACAAAGTGCCGGAAGTTCGGCCGATGCACCACAAGTGACGGTTTTGACGGTGCGGAAGAAAAAGAAACGGACCGAATAACGGGTAACTCTGTATGTAATTCCTTTGACTGTTCAGGCCAATAAGCTTATGTGTGTCATTCAACAGTGGCCCACGTACTCGAAACTGTTCTCACTAAAATGTAATAACAAACACTGCTGTAAATAATGCCCATGGTATCCCCGTAACAGTCGGATCGCGTTAGCCACTGCCATGAGTCAACGTGCTGGTAGCATGAAGTTATCTGAGAAGGATGGTCACATTGCTGCGCCACTAACGACATGGTTCTTTTACGACTTGGCGTCTGCTCAATTCTTAGTCCGTGCTTTGAACTTTTCGATGGTACGACCTTCTCTCAATAATTGATTTTCAATTTACTATCCTCTGTATAGAAACGCTGTCCTAATACGCAATTGGCTCGACGTTCGTGACTTCATTAGGTATAGTGTCGTGTATGGAACAAAACATGACATCTCGAACAAAGTATTGAATTTTGAAGACGTAGGCAGACTTTATCGTCCAATGTGCGCCTTACCAAGCCTGCCGATGATGAGAGCCGCTTTCCGTTGTGGCCTAGATGTCTAGTGCCAGTCCACCCCAGCAGAGCAACCGTCTGGGATCCGCCTTGGAGTAGAAGTCGGAATCGTGGTAACTCGTGTTCAGACCCTAGGGATCAAGACGAAATCAAGACGGTGAGCCATTCTAGACGCGCCTCGTCCTACGATCTTGATTACACAAGGGTCTTCGCTACATAGTAGCCCTGAAAAGATCCTCTGTTCCCAAGTTCCTAGGCTGAACAACGTTTTCTGCTAATGGACGCCCGGAATATTGCCGGCAGAATGCTGGGCAGAATAAATTGCGTTCGGCTGCATTCTGTTTTCAGAACAAGGAGATGCCGGCATGAGTTATACATACAATCTTAATCTCTTGGTGGCACGGGGGCTAATGGCTTTACAGACAATTCGACAATATTTTAGGATTCGAAGGCTACGGGGATCTTCTAAGTACTAGCGGCTCCGATACCGGCACACAACGACGACTCGGAAACTCGGAAAGACTGATCAAGTGACCGCGATGTTCAAATATGGCGGGAACATTGACCACGTCCATCTTCGCTTCAGTAACAAACTCGCCGCTCAAGATTGGGCGCAAAAGTTAACTGTTCCTTTTGTTCCGATGTTTGAAAACGATCTATTAAATTCACTGTAGTCTCGTTTTGAATCGGGGCTGCGCAAGATTGGAAGGCACAGCTGAAAGCGCAGTGCTTTGCATGTGGATGTGCGCCCGTATGAGCAAAAAAGTGTCATCGGCCAGTTTTTAACTGCGATGATTGAACCCGGAGTGTTGTTTGTATGTCTAAAGTTAGGCAAGTTGCACTTGGCCGAACTGACAAAGCAGTGTATAGGGAACTGATTCTGATATCCCGTTTGTTACAAACTCCAGAATTGTTCGATCCCTTCTTCGAAGGATGTCATCGATTATCACGACAAAATCAAACAATTTCCTAACTGAGGTGCGGTCGTGGGCGGACCATGATATGCATGCAGGCTCGAAGATAAAGGAATCTGGCACCAGAGGAGGACCATCCCTTCTGGAGTAAAGAAAGTTGCTTCGCTGTCGAGCCTGCACAATGCGCCATTGCGTAAGCTACAAGAAGAGTCCCAGCAGTTCGGGATCTCGCAGGTGATGCATATGGTTTGTGTCGAGAGAACGATGGGATCACGGAAGCAAGGGGATATTATTCTGGTGAGAAATGAAGAGGACGGAATCAGACTTGGGTGATGGATATACTGCTGTGTCGACCTTGAACAAAGGATATGACCTCGGATCCGGAAACTTCGCACCAATTCTGTGTTCCTTCAAAGCACAGAGATGCGTCGTCTTGTTTCATATCCCGTTACCGGGCAAGTGTTTGAGATTGACACATTGGGTGAATGATCTCTGTATACTATTCGATTGAAACATATGAAGAGGGAAGAAAAAGACAGAAAATGTCAGTACTGATACGACTATTGTACAAGGCTCCTACGGCCCCTTTCGTCGCGGAGGAGGCTTTGCGGCAAATTTCAAGGTCAATGATCGGGCTGCAAAAAGAGGGTACCACATTTTCCATACCGAACTTCTTTTAATTATCCCATCCGACCGAAGTAGGCCTCCCTTGTTTCTTCCAACCACCCTTTCCCATCACCTCCAACCATCATTGTCATCGTTCTCGAAGGCCGCCACACCAGCTTGCCGTCGTTATCAGCGGCCAGCACACTGTATTCGCTGAGTCGACTTGTCCAGTAGCCAGCACGGCATGTCTCTCAACCATGCGAGCAGCGTAGCGACACATATCCCACAGTCTCTTCCTTCCTTTGCCCAAGCCTTCAGTTCGACGTCGCTGGGAAATATATCCCAGGGAAACATATCGCTGCCTCCAATCCAGACACGACCCCATTCGAGCGATCTTCGCGTTAAAACGCCGACGATGACTATTTCACGTCCAGGAAGCGAAGAGGCGTCGTCTTCACAGAGAGTGAGTAGGAAACGCGCACGGGTCGAGGAGTCGCCGCCGACACAGGGAGAAAACGAGTCGGACAATGAGTGCGTTACAGAAATACAAGTATACTAAGTACACGATGCTAACAATCGTCCAGGACGAGCCGCTCGACCCGGGTCAAAGAAGAACCTGACCAGGACATGCTGCAATCCAGTCCAGAGCCAGCTCAGTCTGAGCGGCTCCTGGATATTTCTGGTGCACCGCCGCCGTCGTCTGTCCACCTCAATCCCTCAAAACGACGGCGGGTCACCGTGAGCGGCGCACCACAGCCTGGCGCCCTCAATACCGACGTTCGTGCACCAGCAGACCCGGCTGGCTCGACCCCTATATCGCCCGTCGTCATTGGCTTCAGTATGCCCAGCCAACGCGACAACCCCAATGCCGCCGAGCAGGTTCGGTCCATGATCTCCGTCAAGCAAAAACAGAAGGCTCTCATCGAGCAGCGCAGAGGCAGCGTTGCAGGCATCGTTTCGCCTGGTCTGACGGGCGCTCCTGCTACCTCCGACGACCGGTCGACGCCCTCCAAGGCACCTCCGCCGTCTTCCCGACCCATTCGTCTCAGCCCTAATTCAGGGACGGGATCACGTCGTCTTACCAACACTGCAGGCGGGAGCACTCATCCCCCTAGTCCTAGTCCTGGTGCCATCGTTATTCCCACTCCTCAACAAATTGTACCAACTCAGGCCTCGTCGCCCAGCGTTAATCCGCATTCATTACCACCACCTCCTATCAGCTTCGCGCGACGACGGGCTAATCAACTAGGCGGTCAGGGGAAGAAAAAACCGGCTGATATTGTCATCAGCCCCAGGGAGGCATATACGAAAGAGCAGTTAGCACTTTCCATTCAAAGTGCGCCACCGATACCACATGCTGGTGGACAACAGGGTTCGTTCTATTCTGGAAGAGTTCCAATGACATTGCCACGGTTGCCATCTGTGCTAGGCGGTGGTGAAAATGTGAAAAGGGTGGTAACTGGTAATGTCCCCCCCACCCCAACGCGACTGTCGTTGCAGCGCAATCCGTCAGGATCCGGCCAAGTTGCCCATCCTATTCCCGGAATTTCAGGCAGATCGCCGCCAAATGCTTCCGTCGCTATTTCTTCCACGCTTGTCCCCCCTACTCCCAGCTCCCTCCACCACCCTGGCTATTCAGGTGGAAAGGCCGCTTTCTTGGCACCGTTTGAGATGTTCTATGATGCTCTCAACGATTCGAAGCAGCTGAAGGCTTGGCTGAGCGAGCAGCTTCAAAAATCACAGGCCCTTGTACAAAATCTAAATCAGCAACAAGATCGGCTCCATGAGCTCGTGGAAGGTCTTGTCGATAAGAGGATGAGCGGCATGAGAGCGGAGATGGCGGGTATGCAGCGGCGAATAGATGAATTGGAGGATACTCTCAGGACACCCAATGGTGGTCGCCGTCCGAGCATCGAGATGCCCGGGACTCACAAGACGAAAGAGAAACAGATGGCCAGGAATGGTATTGTACCTACCGGTCCCATGGCTCCAGAGTCATACACGTTTCCTCCAGTTGCACCCTCTGACCGAGATCGTTTGATGTCTGAGCATGACAGACGGATATCGTCTCCGGGGTGGACACACGACAGAGACAGGGATTGTCAAAGCGGACGAGAATCGGAAAACGGTTCCCCGGGTCCTTTCGGTTCCAGGCGTCTTTCGGTGTCTGCTAGCCGTTTAGATCCCATACCGCGCGGTGATGGTCCTTCTCAGCCTCGTAGCCTCAATGTACAATCGCCTCCGACCTCGCATCGTGAAAGCACTCATCATGTGTCGGGAAAGATGCTCAGGCGTCCAGGACTTCATCGGCGGCAATCGAGTCCCCGGTTGTCTGAACGCGAGCGTCGCGCGTCCTCTCCACCCCTACCGCTGCGTCGGGAAGATGGTCGGTCAAGCATCGTCTTGTCGCCGCGCGAAAGCTCAGGAACGAGTGAACGTGACGGTTAATCACCTCATCGCAAAATAATAATGACAAGTTTTCCGTACGTGTTCTTGATCGCGATTCACCCTTTCATGTTGCCTTTGGACATTTTTTGTGGACTAATTCATTATCGGGTCGTCTCGTGCTTTCAATCTTTCGCTCCTGTTTGTATGCATTTCTATCCTCCTTCGACGCTGTTGTGTTTTGCTTTCTATATTTTGGGTAGTATGATTATCTTGGTCGCCACTTTCGCCTTATGTGTTCTGTTCGCTATTGCATTATCCTGTCGTTACAACTTACGATCATCAGCGCTCAAACTTCCCATCTGTTTTATACTCTCAAGTCTTTTGGACTGTCACGCTCTTTATGACCAGTCAATCTTTTCATTTATATGTACTTTATAGAGACTTAAAACTGTACTACTTACGAGTGCTTTTGGACCAATGTCGTCCATTTTCGTATCGGTGAAATAATGGAATGCCGGATCGAGAAATTTACTTCCCACCACGTGATCACTGTCCTCCTTGATCGTCATGTCGCTGAAAGGGAAAGGGAAAGAAAAGGCTACAGGTATGTACCAGTATCGCTGAAGAGGCTTCATTTTGAACAAATGTACCCAGAAATTGTGGATGATCCTTCATCTGACTCGGCTTCCAACTCCGACGACGATTCAGACACGTCTAGCTCATATAGTTCGGACAGTGAACCCGTTACCCAAGAGTATCTCGATTCTTTGCTTGAAAAAGCCAGAAAAAATGCTCTATCAGCATTTGAGGAGCCGACAAATTCTGTGGATATCTTAGAAGGAGATGTGGTCCAGCTGGACATTGAGCCCAAGTATATCTGCTTATTCCTTCATTGTGTCAATTCTAATCAGTCGATAGGATATTACCTCCCCTTGATCCCGGGAACGTTCCTAAGCCCTATTTTGAATTTGATGAATCGAGGCATAATCGGCCAACGTCCATACGCGACCCCGATATCGAACTTGCTGAAAAATCCTCATCATTATATTCCGCACCCGCTCCTCCTATACCACCGCCAGAATTGACCAAAGATGGTAAATTGTTGACAAAGAAGCAGCGTAAAGCAGTGAGCATCCTCTCTACTTTCTATTAATATGATATATCTACTTTTGAGGCCAGCTAAAACAGCAGACTGCAGGGCCAGGATGGTTTGACATGCCTGCGCCAGCCGAAGCTGATCTTCCACGACTCCACCGCGAAGTAGAAGCCATGCGCTTGCGTAATTATCTAGACCCCAAGCGATTCTATCGTAAAGATGAAGGAGAAGGGAAGGGTATAAAAGGCCTGCCGAAGCATTTTGCCGTGAGGTCTTTCCTCTCGTATGTGCAGCAGCAATCGCTCAGTTTCTCTTTGCAGATTGGTACTATTGTTACCGCAAACACGCCATTCGGTGGCAGCAGCTCGGAGAATCTCTCAAGGGCCAACCGCAAAAGGACATTGGTCGATGAGTTGGTGGATGATGCCGAGGCGAAGCGTTATGCAAAAAAGAAGTTTGAGGACTTGCAGAGCGTCCGGGGCGCACGAGGGAAGAACACCCTGCAGGCCAAGAAGCGGCAGAAGTGGTGATACTTTAAGCTGTATCTAAGGAAATATCGGGAGGCGAGTGAGAAACTTACCGGTTGTGGTGCGCGTTCTTGTCACTTGTTCAATCAACTGTATTGGCTCGCCCATCACTTCTAGTGCCACGACGAACATAAGCTCCAACCTACAATGACATGGAATCACGATCCTGACGATCTGTTTTGCCTCCCCATAAATCAATTACATTGATTCACGTTATTGGCAGGTTTGGTCCAGTATGTGAAAAAATGATATTATTATCCATCGTACAAGGGACGACGTGGAGCTACTTTGGTTTGTCTAGCGGAGAAGCGCTATCGTTGAACATGATGTGTTGCGCCACCAACAAATGTGATGTACTTTTTCGGCCCGGGCTTCTCGCAAGGAAAGACTACTCGGATTTTTATCATCCAACAACTCGCGATCTCAGCAGCCCGAGAATCATTAATCATGATACATGTGATAGTACAGCCCTGGTTTGAACAAAATCTTGCTGTCATTGCTTGTCAATCTATCGGAATGATGCTGATGCTGCCGGTTACAGACTGTCTCGCTTACCCCAGGTTAGATACAGGTAATTTACCTTACGGTGGCTTATCTGGAATTGACTTGCAGGGAGGTGTCGAGAACATCAAGGTTATCCGCGAGACCGCCGCAGACGGAGCTAAGATAATTGCGTTCCCCCAAAGTCTTTATCCCAAAGCATTCCAGTTTGTACCACTACAAAGTCGTTCGCCCATGAAGTCTATGGGTCAGGCTCCGACAGTTTATAAGTTCCTGCCGAATTGAACATGCCGGAGGAGGATGTTGCGAAATATGACCGGCTCACGAAGAGCTTCGAGGATCCCGCATTTGATGTTGTCTCAAGTTTGTTCCGCGCATTATCCGGGAAGAAGATTACTGACGCTAGGAGTTTCCAGAGGTGAAAGGCTTATATCTAGCAGTTTTTTGCATACTAAGCATTTTGTGGTCTCGACGGCCACCCTGGTAACAACGCCATTCTTAAATCCATTCAAGGTGATCTCTTTCTACTCGAGAAATACATCTTTTTGTTTCCAAACAGCCCCTCTGCTCATCGAACTCTCGGACAAGTTATACACCAAGTATTCTTCTCCCAAGTTGTTACAGCCGCACAGACCTTCAATCGTTGGTCCTGATCATACCTTCATGCCAATCAACAAAGAGGAGCACATAGCACCCAGACATACCTCACGAATCAAATTCAAGAGTGAACAAGTCCCAGATGCCGATTTGTTGCTTTCTGCTGCCGATGATGACGACGAAGATGAGACTATGCGCAGTGTTGACTCAACCTCGGGAAAGCGTCAGGGAACAAGGACGATGACGACGACAGCGAGTCGGATGGTAAGTTGACTCTCTTTCAAGAACACTGGTCTGTGTTCTGACTGCGTGTTTTTTTTTCTAGCAAGCATCCTTTGAAGCGTCGTCTTCTGAGAGGGTTCGCCTACAGAGAGTGACTCGTCCTCAGGTGGTGCGGCAACAACCATGGATGCCAAGGGAGATCGCGAATTCAAGTGAAAGAGACACCGAAGAAGAAAAAGGCCAATGACATAGAAGGCGCCAGTAACAAAACGAAGGCCAAAGGAGACGGTAAAGAAGACGATAACATCGAGGAAGAGAAGAAGAGGCCTCCCAAGCCCAAGAAGAAAAAGAAGACGACAACGCCAATAGATTTTAAGAGGACAAACCAAATGCAAACCCTAAACCAAAACCGAAATCCCAGGCTAAGTCGGATGGCGGTGTGGTGTGTGATGTGATGGTGATGGTGATGCGCTGGACGCAGTGGACGTGGACGAAAAGGCGAAGGCGAAGGCTAAACCAAGCCCAAGGTGAAAAGGGGGGAAGCCTCCCAAGAAAAGCAGAAGACTGACCGATCGCCTTGTATATTCACTCTCTGACAAACCTTACTTCCGACCCACATATTCTGGCAAAATGAGTATGTGTTCCCTTTCTACGAAGGCTGATAGGATTAGTAGTTGTCACAACCTGTATTCACCTTTCATCGTTGAATCTAATAATGCCGAAGAACCCTCTAATTAGTACTATATCCTCCCTGAGCTTGACTCTTGAGAGCATGTAGTTGAGTCAGTCGAGTTTCAACAGCGTTGAACTTTGCAGGGCTGTCTGACTCGCCCCCGGGACTCTAGTCTTAGTCTCTAGCTGAGACATGACTCTTCGGTGAAATCAGAAGTGCTGGCTGCAAACGAGAAGAGTCGAGGTTGGAGTCCTTTTCGTTTGCTTAGTCAGCGCCTTATGAACGCGTCCGGCTGATCCTGTTCTGTGATCTTCAACGACGTCAACGTCCAATTGGTAAATTGGGACTAGCCTCATGACATTCTTTCAGAGATTCATACGGCTGCCGCATTCCTTGGACCTTGACATACTTGCCACTGCTCAAATGCTTTCCTACTGCCAGAACTGCAATGAAAAAAAAGTTCATTATTTCAATCAATGCATCTTTTTGGTTCCCCCCGAACGTAGAACCCGACATTCACGGACGTGATTCAGATATTCTGTAGCCTAGGCTAATAGCGCTCAGCTGATCAGGCTATGACCTGCTACGTTCATCTCTCTCTTTCATTAACTCCAGACCGGAAATCTCAAGGATACCTTCTCATCTGCTACGGAGTTTTGGCTAGCATCAACCTCAAATTTCCGGATCGCCTTTACGTCTGCTAGGGTGCTGAAAATAAAGTGTCTATCCTCAAGCATTAATTCAAACCGGACCGACCTAGTAACCACTCATACACACAGTGCGGATCAATGACAACACCTTCGTTCGAGCGAGAATTCTTCTTCGCTGTTCGTCCCTCTCGTCCGCCAAGTCTAGGTCTTTTGCAATCTCAACATCATTTCGAATGTAGACTCTCACTTCTAATACGAACATAACTCAGTTGCGTCGTACTCTGCGGCATTTATTCGGGTTCTTTGGCTCTACCATCTTGGTTCTTCATCCTACTCTGCCATTATTTGGTACTCTGCGGAGCATAGAACTCCGTCATCGGGCGTCTTGAAACACGGAAAAAGGTTCTATCCGAGATGACCATACTCCTCTCCGCAACTTGAGTCCTCTCAGAGCGAGTCTAAACATACACCTTCTATCTGCACTCTGCTTTGTATAGCGTTCATCATATGATTTTCATCGTGATCAGCATCTGGCTTAGTGCCATTCCTCATGACTTGTCTTTGCGTTCCGAGTCGTTCACATAGCACTCCATACGTTGTATGATTTGGGCTATAAAGCCTTTCATGCTAACACACGGACGTCAGCTCGACAGCTTTCTTCTCGAGTATGAAACTGTTTGTATTCTTGGGTCTCCTCGCAGGAGCCTCCTTGGGCTCTACTCAGTCATTGCCCAAGCCCGAAGATCTCCCTGTTATTCCTGTCCTCCCGGACCCTTTCACGTTCCGTCTGACTAACCAGAGGGTCAACTCCAGGGCGGACTGGCCTGCTCGCAAGAAGGAGATCTTTACCCTCGTCCAGCAATATTTATACGGCTACTACCCCGAGCGCTCTCTGGAGGCTGTACGCGCTACACGCTCTGGAAACAATCTGACTATCAACGTCTCTGCTGGCGGAAAGTCTGCGAGTTTTGCTGCAACGCTCTCATTCCCGAGTGATGGCGCCAGTGCATCTCATCCAGTCCCAGTCGTCATCAATCCGGGAGCCATCGATAATAATGCCTTCTTGAACTCGGGGGTCGCGCTTGCTACCTTCGACACTAATAGCGTTGCCATTGATTCCACTGCTCGGACTGGAGCTTTCTGGACGCTCTACGGCAGTAGGGATATCGGTAATTCATCGTTTCGTCAACTCTTAGGCCCCCAATCCCTCTTATCCTTCTTATTTTCATGCAGGAACTCTGACCGCCTGGGCGTGGGGCTATCATCGCGTTCTGGATGCCATCGAACAAGTTGTACCCGAGATTGATGCAAAGCGTGTTGGCGTTACGGGATGCTCTAGATGGGGTAAAGGTGCCCTGGCAGCAGGTATCTTTGACGAGAGGGTTCGTTCTTTAAATATCCAATGATTCCACTACTCTTCTAACCATTCATTTGCAGATCACACTGACTATGCCCATGTCAAGCGGCGCGGAAGGCATCGGGCCGTGGAGGTTCTACTACGAGAGCCGTGAGTCCCATAATACCTTCGCTTAAAGTTTGACTCATAAGTCTTTCCAGAGGGTGCGGCGGAAAAGATCCAGAACATTTATGGTGGATTTCCTTACTGGAGCAACACTGTTCTTGGACAATTTGTTAACATTACCGGGAACTCAAGTCGTCTTCCTTTCGATGCTCATGACTTAGTCTCCCTCGTTGCACCGGTGTGATTCTGCATGTGCTCTATTATCTGTACATCATGCTCATACACGCATATTAATCAGCGTTCTATAATCTGGGACGAAGGAAGCGCAGATTGGTGGGTGAGTAAACTGACGATTCCTTGCGCTCGTGTAATCGTAGTCTGATGACCACACCGTAGACGAACCCAGAGGGCGTCGCCAGCGTAGTATTTGGCGCATCCAAAGTTGTCTTCAACTGGCTCGGTGTAGGCAGCAACGTCGGTGTACACGTTCGCCAAGCCCCAGACAACGGCCACTGCGGGCTCTCGGGATAGTAAGCCTCATTTTCCGAACAACATTGGGGGATAAATAATGATCATACTTCCGTAGTTCTGCCATCCAACCATTCCTGCAGAAATCTTTCTTCGGGACACCTTCGTCGGCCAATTTCAGTGACTTCTCTCCATTCCCTCCCCATCCGGAGGCATACCCTTGGTCTACCCACCTTCCACCTCAGTGATCCGTCAAGCGAAAATGACCTTGCATTCCTATTTGATTTCCAGAAAAGACTCGAACGTGATTGTATAATTAGGCACATTTCGCTACCATTGAAATGCTATGCTCGTTATCCATAGTTTCCCTCCTCATCGTCTGAATCAAGTGGGCGACTCGTGGATCTATACAAAGTTCAAGTATCATTCCGGCTATCGTGTCGCCGGTTAATGTTATAACGCGCGCGGCTGAGACGTGTTCCAGCTGATAAGTTTGATGCATGATGAATATCATTAATCTAACAAAGAAATTATTCCTCGTGATTGATAAGAGTAGAAAGTCATTCCCGCTGAGGCCTATCTATTTTGCGTCGGACTGCTATGTCCCACGTACAGCCATGCTAAAACAGCCTAGTGCATCAACTATTGATGTCGGAGATCATCAAAAGTCTGTGATACAGAACGTGGGACTTCGACTGCGCAGTTCATTGTGCTAAGGTCTTAAGTATACAAACGCCGGATATTGAGGCAACTGATCCGTCGGCGTGTCACCCATCGGTATTAAGGTATGGGATGCTATATGTAGTAGGAGCGACTCCGAGGAAGCTTAGAGGCCTGAAGGCACGTTTTTGGACGAATTTGACAGATGGAGGATGCACATAAGCGGTCAGCAGATTTTATTGTAGATGGATAGTGCCTCCCTGGCAGGAATTGCTAGCTTGCAGGGGTATCATCATTCTGTCTGCGTACAGTAGTAGTATAGTAGTAGTAGTCGCACTGGCAAGCGGTCCCTAAAAAGGAAACAGCCAATGTTTTCTGCGCCGTTGCTACCAAGCCGTCAAAATACTTAATAGTAGCATCGCAGACCGCGTAGGACCCCTGCAGCTGTGACTGACATCATAGTGGCGGAAACTATGAAGCGTCTCGATCCATACGAAGGGACTAGGATGTATAGAAAGACTAGTGGGGTGAGGGCCATCGCATTCGCGTGGCAGGACCGAGTCCTATGCTTCTATTCATAAGTCGGCCCAGTAGTGCATGAAGACATCGGGTTATTATCTGCATTGCCTCGTATCTGGCACCCCGTCGATGCACCCTTGGAGACGCGACCGCCTACCCAGTCGTATGCCGTCATTGTAACGCACACGCCTCTGATTGTCTGCATGAAATGATTCTCCGTAATACACGACAGTGACGACACCCACTCTATGATAGACTACATGTCCACTGTCCATCAACTACGATCTTTACAGCTTCGTCAGGCTTGGTAGTCGTATACGCGGTGGCTACGCCACGAAGATCGTCATAAGTAATGGGGCTGAGTGGTATGTGTATCTCTTGTACGTGTTTGAACCACAGCTATGGGAAGAACATCCGCCTCCTCTACAACTTTGAGCTTCTTGATGGATACATCGAAAGGGCAATCGGAGACAAACTGTGGAATGGAGTGAGCGACGACATTGGGATTCAGGAATGCAGACGCACAAGTTGAATACAAGAATTGGCCAGTCAGTGGGCTCACCGAGAGCTGTTGTGATCCAAAGTCTTCACCAGTGTAGCATATCATCTGATGGAGCATGAAGTTTGGCTCATCTAGGCCATATTTTGGGTATGGTACCTACTTGAAGAGAGCACTGCCATTGATGAGTTAAAGATCTTTGGATATGCGTTCATTGACAAGGCGACGTCGGATAGAAGAGAATAACACATACCAAGCATCCGAATGCCCATATGTATGGCTTTCCATCTCACGATCCATCAATAATTATTTCGGGAGGACAATGCGATAAAGGGGAAATTTCTTCATGACTGCGGGTGTCGATGAGCTGCGCTGCAAGAATAGGTGAGCAAAGAAGCAGCACACGCGACATGTTTGAGGTTACCGCTGTCAAGGTCGGCCACCACAAAAATCTGCTGCATGGCCTCTAGCAGAATGAGGATCGGAAGTGGCTGCGAGACCGCGGCATTTACTTACCTATCATGAGAGTATTCAAGGGGTTGTCGATGAGATGGGGATGGATGTGAGAAGCCCTCACCGACTACACCACCTTGCTTCCTAGCAATGCTCGCTTCGACGAGGACACGGACTTGACTAACGAGCGAACGTTGAAGGCTGTGCTCGTGTAGGATACCAGTGGGTACTCCGTAGATAGTCGGAGGGAGAACGATGTATGTCATCACATAACCTGCGTGATGTTTAGATCAAGATAGAGACGCGACGAACACGCTGGCAGACCTTCGTTGTCCGCAGTGATAAAGGCGAGGTCGACATTGCGGTGAGGCTGGCTTGGGGGGAGGGTCTCAAAAAGAGGAATATCGAGGTCCGAGTAGACGACATCGGTGCTATGCAGCCTTCGAGCGTTGTTGGTAAGTTCGCCTGTGCCAGACTATTCGAGAGTTCAGTATCGTGAGGGTAGTCAATAAGCTGAGCTTACGGCGTGGATGAGGATGGGGGTCTTCCCTGTCTTCTCGTAGTGGGCCTTAGCGCCCTGAAGAATCGCCTGGGCTGCCGGAAGGTCGTCAGAATCTGCCTGTGGGCTCGTCAGTTTTCTAACGTTGCGAGAGTCAGTGCACTATGCACCGTAGCAAAGATAACGTCGGCCGCTGCCGCCTGTGCCCTCAATAACGATAAATCAGCGTCGCTTCCGGAGACGGTTTTCAACCCCAAGGCCTCGTATCCAGCAGGAGACCTGGTAGGACGCAAAAGAATCGTTCTATCGAAATTTTTGGAGTCTTTATGCTCGATAAGACGTGACAGAATCGTGCCTCCAATGTAACCTTTGGTTGTGTCAGTCCTTGTCAGAAGATATGCAATGGCGACGCACCTGTTGCTCCAGTAAAGAATATTCTGACTTTCGACATAGTGACGAATGGAAGAAATCGAACAGCCCGATTGTCGTATATAAATTGGCGTCGTCTGAACTTCGATGCTCAGTCATCAGGTTACTCCGTCAGCGTCGTTGTTGCTCATAATGGTGTGATATGAGTTGCCGTCGGGTTCGATGTCGCGGTAGAGAAGAGGTGCAGAAGACGGCGAGAGAGCGAGATCGAATATGATCGAGTACAGGTTGGCCACTGCAGGCGTGACCGTGAATAAGACACGAGAGATAAAGAAAAAAAGACATACTTTTGTTCACGTCAACATTTGGCCAATGATTCTTGCTTGTCGATGTCTTCGGTGGACATAGTAGTTTCTAAGAAAATGTTATCGCGCTTCAGATTGGTGTGCATAACCCCACGACAGCTGGGTCCATGAGCGATACCTCGAAATAGGTGCAGGATGATACATTTGGCAAGAGAAAAAGGAAAGATGTCGCGCTTTGCAAACAGCGACTTCGCGTCTCCGCTGAGAGCCTTGGTGACGAGGGGTGTTGACCTGCGCTGCCGTTGCCGGGAAAGGTGAAATGGTAAGCTGAAGACAGTATAGACTAGAGCTCCAAGCTCCCAAACGCGACCTCGTTTGATGACGTTGGTATAATGGCCGCTAAGGACCTTGAGGCAGCAATGGAAGCAAGCGACTGGAATTCACAGAAACCGTAAATTAATCCCACATTGAGCTGAAGGAAAGGATCGGAGGATGAGGTCGGGCAAAGGCGGGACGAATAATTCCCACGATAAGCTCAGGCGAATGAGGCGGCAAATGCCGTGATTCCCCAGATAGAATTTCCCACGGTAAGTTCAGGTTTGCATAATGACCGAAATCCTAGATACATAGGACTCGGAAAGTATGTGTAAATAGACATTCAAAGAGGCTAATGTCTGTACAATGTTCCCTCGAAGCGGGAGGTACATAAGCAGGGACCATCACAAATATACCGAGAATGCGATGCACACTTTTAGGCGAGCGAAGTGCTCAGAGCAATCTTGCACTTCAAGCTTCAGAAGCTTCAAGGTCTACGTCTCCGAAAAAAGATCTCGGCAGTGCAAGGTCAACGTGACCCATATGCATATGGTGCTACTTCAATGAATGTCATCATGTCAGCGTCACAATACCGACACAACCGGAAAAGTTCATGTGAGACAATTAATGTCTCCTCAGTGCAGGACAGAGCCTGAGGCCTGGGCCTGAGGTTCGGTGTACATGAAGGAAATGCAGCGTCGAGGCGCAACGCTAGTAAATCCAGGGCGTCGATGACACATGTAGTTACAGCGCAAACTAGAATCACTGCAGGGCAGCGAAGCTGGATAGCAGGTTCAAACGCCACGGCATAACACGGAGGGTCTGAACTGTACCACAACTGAAAGCAGTCGTTGTTGTATGGTGTATTAATGCAATAAGAGCGAATACGTGGGGGCAAAGTGTGATCCAGGTGCAGGGCAGCGAACGAACATTCTGAGACCTTTTCAGCAAGAGCGAAAAGAGGGGGTAAAATGTTGCGCCAGCCAAAAATGCACCCTTCCGGTGATCAAAAAAAGGTGCCAGCCAAGTATCGTGTACGTATTGCAAGTATAAGTGTGAGTGGGAGATGAAAAAGGGAGGAACAGTAAATCGATGGTGGTAGTCCGTATTTACTTCCAGTGCAACTCCAACGTTGCGCCGGGGGCGGCCCTTCCGGCCCGGTCCCTGAGAAAATGACGTCACGCAAATAGCAACCTTTCGGTCCTCAGTCTATCTTAGCCATTTACGTTCTCGGTCTGAGCGTCGCTAAGGCCTTCATTTTAACTGCCGTTCAAGGTGAACCATCGTCTGTGTTTGCATTTTCTAGCTCGCAAAGGCTTCAGGTAAGTTTCATTGTCATTCAAATACAAAGACAGGCTGGCTTACTACCATTGTACGGTAGCCTTTGTCTTGCATAAACATACACGGCTCTTGATGTTGTCGAACATTATATATTAATGAACAAGTACGGAGGCATTGGCGTTTCATTCCTCTCCTATCGACTGACATGGATTCCGAGCTTAGGCGAACCATCTCTCACTCCACAGTAGGATCCTCTGCCTCGCAGGTTATACAGACATCAGAAGATGTCCACGTACATCGACGTGTCTTCATTGGTCCCATGCCGGAGAAGCTAATCTCCGGCGACGCTGCTATGGATCAAGAAGAAGAAAGGGATCTCAGCCAACTCGTGAAGGATACCGCCTATAGATTCTTTCTCTTAGGTGGCGGAAACCCAGATGAATGGGGCGAAAGCAACGAGTCCAGCGTGCGCGAAGAGATGCTCAGCAAATGGCGCGAGAGTGACTGGGGCACCGTCTGGAGTCGAAAAATTGCCGCCTCAAGCACAGGTCCGGATCAAAAATGGGTAGGTTCAAGCTTTGAAGTGGGAAGCTTTCTCGGCGTAAACGTTCTTGAATCTATGGAGGCTGTCGCGTCTGCACGTTCTAGTCGAAAGGGCTTGTCCGACGTACACCTGCCATTAATACTGGAAGATGAGGCTGAACAGTTGCCATCATCGGCGTTACCTGTCGAGGATTCTACCGCGGCGTCTGCCAAAGAACCCTTTGTCACGGCACCTTTCGAACCTAACCCCAGTACATCTTCCAGACCACCTCCCGTCTCAACTTACGAGGATTCTAAAAACTTCGTAACGGCTAGCACCTCACTACTGCCGCCGCTGGAGAATGGCGCCGCATCCGGCTCGTCTGATGGTGATAACCATAGTGCATCTTCAGTTACTGCGCTTCTAGGACGACCTGCTGCTGCTAGGAATAGGACATCCTCGAGTAAGGCCTACTCAGATGTAATTCCTAGACCTATCATCAAGATGCCATCGTTTGTCAAAAGCGATACTTTGACCAGTAGCAAAAGCAAGGGAAAGCAAAAGGTTCACTACGCAGAACCTGTGCTCACTCCTATACCAAACCCATCAGTTATTCCAGACCCGTGTCCCGTTGCTCCAGAAGAAGTATTGGAACGATGCGGGGAAGCGGTAGAGGAGACAAGTGCAGGAGCAATGGCCACCACAGCTGCGTATGCAGATTCGGACGACGAGTGGGGCGACGTTATTATGAGAGACCGGATGCTCGTGCGCGTCAGCTACACAGAGTCTGAATCTCTTGAGCCTCAATTCGACGAGTACCAGCACCGGATGACGAGTGGCCTGCGCCATGAAAACTGGGCTGAATTCATGGCTGTTTGGAGGCGAGATTCCATTGAACTTTACGAAGATTACGTATGTATATTCTCGCTTCATGCTCATATAATGTCCTGATTGTCATTCAGACCATTCCGGGGAAGGAGCGTTTGACGGGGCACAAGCACCTTGCGTTTGTCGTTCCGCTCAAATCAGGACGAACGCGACTATCCTTATATTCGTTTGCTGATTTAACATTTTGCATCACTTGCCCACCCACCCCTACATACAACGGTACTTCAAAATCCCGAGCTTTTTTTCACATAGCAAGAGCAGGCACCAACATTTTCGTCTTCAAGCCCAAAAATAGATCAAGGGGCCAGGATTGGATGTGGCAGCTGTGGTAACTCGTGTCTCCGAATTGGAAGAATGCCATGCAAACACGTTGACGTCTTTATTCTAGGCGCCACATCGGAGGCCAAGTCCCACCTATGATCGAGGTTCGCAATCCAACTCTGGACGCGAAAGTCAAAATAGATGTCCCAACGATCACCACCGTTGAAGGATATAGCAGGATGTTCACGCGGACTAATGTCATCGCCCTCTGTTTGCAATCATTTCGCAAAGTTCCCGATTGGAAAGAGGTCATTGAGCGAGAGATCGGTTCGGGCAAAGTTTTAGAGCTTGCGTGGCGGATGGATACCAATCTAGATTGGGTATGGCTCGAGGATGACGTGTATGGGCAACAAAGAGGCTGGGTGGTTCTCTGTGGATTGGCATTCAAGCAGGTAAATCTGATGCATTCGCCAAAATTCAAAATTGACACCTTCGCCAATAGGCCCATCTCGAAATTCGTCTTGGGAATCACTATCCCGCTCGTATCGCCAAACCCCTGGTTCATGGCGACACAGGAACAGAGGACCCTTTTTACCACGAACCTCCCGGTATTGAGGGATACCTCTCCCGCATCAAGCCGAACACGCAACTGAAACAGCGTGTATACATGACCACGCACGATGGAAATCTCTTTACTCTTCCTACTTTGAAAGCGCATCCTCCATCACCATTTCCCACCAGAGAGACTGAAAATTACGCTCAGAAATTGAACAAGCGCGAGGTCGAGCGAGGAGCGTTACAGATTCTGGATGCTATTGCAGTTGCTGATTTGAGGAGTATAATAACTGTACGGCGGGCATTCCAGATTGTTCCTCCGCACACCCACGTCGAGGTTGATCCATCCGGAACCCCAGATAGACGCGGGGATGCCAATTCTTCGTGGATGAATGTCTGGTCTCAGTCAAGCGCAGAGGAAAGCAGCCACAGTGATGATGAGGACGAGGGAGGAGAAGACGCCATCAACAAAGCCTTGGACAAACCTCACCTAAGAATGAAGCGTTCCTTCGAGCTTCTTCTGAAAAACGGTCATGTCATCAGGTTTGAAGTAGGTATCATATTGTTTCAATAATATCCAATTACTCACGTTTGATCAGTGCTATTCTCGCAGATTCGCGCTGGAGTGGATAAACAGATTGCGATCCTTGGTCTCCTACTGGAAGTTGCGACACAAGGCAGATGCCAAGGACGAAATGGATGTTTCTGCAGCGCGCAGGTCACGGTTGACGCCTCAAATGCATGTATGCGATGAAGGGGAAGACATACCTCCGACGGCGCCTCCGGATCCGGGTGCGCCTTTGCCAGCTCTTACCTCCTTGTACAACTGGTGCGTTCTGGAAGGTTGTAAGACCATCATAAGAGGAGGTAAAATACATATGCGGCGGGGACTCAGTGGGCAATTCAAGTTGGCTATTCCTTTCAATCCAAGTTTTGTCTATTCTTACACTGATATAGGCTCGTCCAAATGATCCTCGTTTCCGGGAGTCTGTGTTTGTTTCGCATCAAACCGCACTCGGCCCTGTATAATGCCAAGCATAAGAAGATCCTAATGTCGGATGCGTACATATGTTCGGGTTATTTTGCGGCGCTGGCACTCCCCCAAGGTCAATACGATCCTGATTCTAACAGTGTTCCGCGCCATTATCAGGACGGTTTGGAAGCTGACGACCCGGAAGAGGATACGCTGTTCGTGATCTGGTATCGTCCCCACAGCGATACGGATGCGGTGCCCTCATTGTCAGCAAAACACAAACTAGTCGTTTTTCGGACACGAAACAAATTAGAGCGCGATGCCTGGTGTTGGGCTTTGAACACCGAAATTGAGAGGATTGCGAGGGCGCAGCGGGACAAGGAGAAGAAACTGAGGGATACTGGTGGATTGACGAAATCATGTTTATAGCTTTTCAGATACCTTTTCTTGATGGACACGCGGAAACCGAACCACGACATACCACATACTTGTAGCTAATATCCCTGGGCAATAATTGTAATCAATGCATCATGAATTCTTACGAGCTCGTTCGAGAGGGATGCCTTCTGAGTTGCTTGGAGAAAAATGTAAGACCTTGTGCTCCATACAAAATTGCAGTCTGTATTTGAGGACAAGTGATACAACTGATCGAGGAACAAAGTGATCAGGACTCGAACGCGCTGCGGGGTACGAAGGAACGGTCAAAATTTGTGATGAATGGGGATGACCCCCTGCAGTGTCACGAACAGTAATCATTCTGTGCAATGATTGTAACAAATGCATTACAGCTTTTCAAGGTCATCTCGACGGAGATGAGATTACTTTTTGGGTTTCTTGGCCCTATGGACGATGAGCAAGATATTTAATAAAGCAGTAGACAGACATACCCGTATCTACTTCTTGCTGTCATACGACCTGGTACGCCAGCAAAGTCCAAGGCACCACGGACGACCTTGTATCTGGGAGCAGGGTCAACATGAGGAAAGCGACGCCGACGAAACAGAAACTCACTTGACACCAGGAAGATCCTTCGAACGACCACCCCGAACCAGAACAACACTATGCTCCTGCAAGTTGTGCCCCTCTCCTTGGATGTACGCCTGCAACGAGTTCCCGTTGGTCAACTTCACGCGAGCGACCTTCCGCTTAGCAGAGTTAGGCTTCTTGGGTTTTGCAATAATAATTTGGGTGCAAACACCCTTTTTCTGCGGGGAAGTGTCTAAAAGAGGGGACTTTGAAAGCTGAGTACGTCGGACGGGTCGCTTTTTCCGCTTCATTGCTTGGTTCATAGTAGCGGCAGTTGGTGGTGAGGCGTGGAAGGAGCGGTATTGTTGGAGGAGAAAAAAGGCACTGGGTTGGACATGTCGTTGTGGTATCGCCCTAGGAAATGCCGTGGCACATAGCCTGGTATTGAGCGCAAATGCGCGCAATAACGAAGTCATGGTCAGGAAGAAAGCGATATTTGGTGCTGGCTTCCAGACCAAACAGTCAAAACACGAATTCGTAAATTTCATTTCATCTCTCCTCCTACTTCACGCCTTCAGTTACCGCAGTAAATCGCACTTCGCGTCTCAAGATGGGTAAAAAACGGGGAACAAAACCTGGACCGTCTTCCCGGAAACCCAAAGCCTTGAATCGCGCTGACGGTAAATTGAAGAAATGGGACAAACTTTCGGACATACCCATGGACGAAGAGGATCAGTGTGAGGCGTCTTTCAGTGCTTTTAGTTTTGCAAATGCTCATTTTCGCGAAGTTCATGCGTCTAGAGATAAAATTCTCATTGCCGGTGATGAGGGAGAAGATGAGGACGGCTACGACGATGAAGTTTTCGCTTTGAACGGAGTGTCAGACGAAGACGAATATGGAATGGATGTCGACGAAGACATGGATGACGATGGCATGGACTACGAGGAAAAACCTAGCTCGAAAACTGCTGTCAAGTCAAAGAAAAAGAAATCCAAAGGCAAGGGTAAAGTGGCCTCTTCTGAATCTGAAGAATCCTCCGAGTCCGAAGAGGAAGAGTCGTGGGGGAAATCAAAATCTGCATACTACTCTTCTAATGCTGCCCAGCTGGAATCCGACGATGAAGAAGGAAACGAATTGGAAGAGCAGGAGGCCAGACGTCTACAGGCCAAGATGCGCCAGGACATGACCGACGATGACTTTGGGCTGAACGACCCAATAGACTTGACGATAGACGCGGAGAGTAACGAGTGCGTCGTCTTTCTATCTCCGTCGTCCTCTCACCCATGCAACTTTTAGTGCACTAGCTGAACCGCGCCCTCAAGCCGTACAACAACTGCCTTCAGACAATGCTTCTCTCATTCGGCATTTTGAGCGCACAGACCCGGAAAGTCTTGCACTAGCTCGTGACTGGACAGATACGGCGCAAAGTCTTGTCAAAACCAAAGAGAATATTACTCGGTAAGGGATGTTTTTTATGCGTAAGCGTTCGGCATGTCAATCTCAGGAACTAGTACCGAAAGTAAGACGCCCGACGCGTTGAGTCTTGGCATGATGCATCTCTATTATCGTAAGAGTGTCTTTCTCCTCCCTCCACTTTTCTGACCCCAAAACAGAGGCGCTTTTGACTTACGCCAGCACACTCGCATTCTACATTCACCTACGAGCAAAGGAGAAATATGCCCGACACCCAGAATTGCTCAAGACCCATCCAATCATGTCACGGTTACTGACATTAAAGGAATCCATCACCACGCTTGAAGACCTTGATTTCGGCAACTCCGACACGGGGAGTAACGAAAGTGATTTCGATTTAGACGATCTAGACGACGATATCATGCTAGATGCCGAAAAGTTATGGGTGCAGGACCGGGACCGGCATCCTCAGCTGCAAGCGGAGCTGGTAGAGCTCTTGAGGGAAGCCAATACAGATCACCCTACTCTACAAATCAAGCCTCTGCAAGCGCCAGCCTTGTCGTCAGAAAAGGGATCTCGTCCGAAGAAAAAGCGGAAAACGACAAAATCCACATCCCTTCAGGATGATGACCCCGTTTTTGATCTCGTCGAGCCCGAGTTTACTCCTTCTCAGACCTCGTCTTCCAAGCAGCCCGTCGATGTAGCTGATGCATTTGGCGAAATGACTTCCTTGCAGCATGTAGATGCCGCCGACAAAAGTGCGCGTAGGAAGAGTCTACGGTTCCACACCTCCAAGATTGAAAGCACAAGTTCGCGGAGGAAGGGCGCGAGAAACAGCACGGTTGGAGGGGACGACGATATTCCTTATCGCGAGCGTAGGAAGGAGAAGGGAAAGCGCACCGTTGAGGAGGCTCAAGCGAGACTTGCGAAGCAAGGCGGGGAGGATCTGGATGGTATTGATCCAGAGCCTAAGAACGCTGCAGACATGGACATTGACGACCCAGAAACGGAGGACGCCGATGGTTACTATGAACTAGTAAAGAAGAAAGCCCAAGACAAGAAGGAGAAAAGGAAAGCCGAACACGAGGCACGAACGACTCGGTACGCAGTGATTTTTTATGCTGAATTCATGTTGCTGATTTTTCTTCAGCATCGATTATGATGATGATGATGCAACCGGGCCGCGCTCACTGACGCGTGCCATTCTTAAGAATAAAGGCCTTACTCCTCATCGTCCCAAGAGCGTGCGCAATCCACGAGTCAAGAAGCGGCAGAAGTTCGATAAGGCAAAGAAGAAAATTGCGTCCCAAAAGGCTGTCTACAAAGGTGGTGATTCCGGTCGGTATGAAGGCGAGAGGTCGGGTATATCGAAGGTCGTCAAATCAGTGCGTTTGAGTTGAGGGCATACGTACAGACCTGTATGTAAGTAGTACTTAGCCACCCTCTGCGTTCTGCGGATATCGCACACTGTCTTTCAGGCGGCGCTTCTAAACTAATCACCTGCTCAACTCTGCCCTGCATATCCACATCGACAAATACCGGGTATTCCTTGGTTGCGTTCTTCGCTCTTCGTTCAAGGTTTGCACTCCCTCGGGGAAACATGCCCAGCCACAAGTATGTCCCGCCATGTCATGATAATCGGAAATTCATGCCTGATCATGTTCATGTTTTTAGCATTTGGGCCGACACGAGTCTAGCCCCTTTCTACGGCACAGTTACTTCTGCGGCCGTGTTTGTCGTCCAAGCTGCGTACTTGGGTGCCAAGAAGAATGACACGAAACGTGCAGACCGCGTTGCTACGCGTCGACTGTCGGTTTCTTTCTGGTTGATACTGAGAATAATTGGATGTGTGGCATGGCTGATATTGACAATTTTCTCGTCTTCCTTGAAGAAGGGAAGCTACGTTCGGTACAGAGACCAGGATTTCCGTGCCTTGGCGGCATGCATAACTAGCGTAAAACGATCTCTCTCAATTTTCTTCAATGTAGGGTGTTACTAATGCGAAGACCGTTAGGTTTATGCTACTGCCCTGGCCGCTGTTAGCCTGTCTCGCCACAGAATAGCTACCTGGCACCTCAACACGGTTCTACTTGTATCATTGATGACTTACAGCTATCGTGATTTATACCCTCTAGGGACCTTCACCCGAGTTCCCCAAGACCTCCATGAAGGCTGGCTTTTGTGGACAAAGATTGCACTTCTCACAATTGTGGGGCTCGTCATACCACTGTTGACACCTCCAGAGTATATTCCAGTGGACGATGACGTGCGAATCCTTGTGATATTTTGGACTTGGCTGACATGTCATCGCCTTGTCAATAGGATCCTGCGTTCGACCTGAACCCTGAACAAAAGGCCCCCCTGCTATTGCGTCTCCTCTTTGCCTACTTGGATCCTCTAGTGTATCTGGCCTACCGTGACCCTGAATCTGTTCCGGAAAAGCTGCCGCCTTTGGCCTATGCTCTCTCGTCCAAAGTGCAAGTCAAGGATGCCTTCCCATTCCTGGACCCATTCTCAGGCGACCGAGTTTACAGTCTTTTCCGTGGACTCTTGAAGTACCACAGAAAGACAGCTATCCAGTTGACGTTGCTTACGGTCGTTAAGGTATCTTCAGTGTCCATTCCTCAGGAACTTTCTCTTAGAACCCACCAGACACTCCTCACTTTTGTGGCGCCCGTTGGTATTAACCGTCTTCTACAGTAAGCTTTACTGTTGTTTCAAACATACAACAAGCTAGAACGAAACGCTGCAGCTATTTGGAAACTAAAGGAGAAGGCGCGATTGTCCGTCCGTGGGTTTGGATTTCATGGCTGTTTTTAGGCCCTTTTCTCCGGTCTATGATGATGGAGTGGTTTATGCACAAATCCGTATGCGATTTCTCTTGATTTCTGTCGTCCATATGCTAAACCTCCCCCGACTAGACCAGTACGATGGCTTGTACACAAGGAATCCTCACGCAACTCGTATTCAAGCATGCTCTCCGCATTCGACTGGATCTGGAGAGTCAGAAAACAGCCAAGTCAAATATCATAGGCAGGATCAATACGCTGGCGACGGCCGACGTGGGAAGTATCACCGAGCCTTCTTTACCCATGAATTTATACGAGGTTGTGTGGGCTCCTTTCAATCTGCTCCTAACTATTGGATTCTTATATAGTATCTTGGATTGGAGGTAGGGTATACATACAACTGTTCCAACTCTTTCACTCACATACAACTAGTGCGCTGGTAGGACTTGCCATCATGCTCGTAATTTCCCCCCTCGTTGTGTTGTCCTTCAGTCATTCACGGTCGTTTATCACAGATATGTATTCCTGTACCAGGTTACCTGTCGCAGATGATGAGAGATGTTCAGAAGAAGAGTATGAAAAAGGTATTTATTCGATTTTATTCCTCTATTCGTGAAGTTTATACCGTCAAGATGGACGCCCGCATACAGAAAGTTACCGAAGGTATATTCAACCATCTTTCCCGTGAAGGGTGGATGATCTGAATTGTCTGTTTTAGCTATGTCGATGTTGAGGATGATCAAATTGTTCGGCTGGGAACCCAGAATGAGGGATCAGATCGACGAAAGGAGGGTCGATGAGTTAACATACGTTCGATGGAACAAAATTCTGGTCTTGCTGACTGCCCACGCCAAGTCAGCTCGTGTCACTCTTGAGACTTTCTCCGGTGTTGCTCATGTCTTTGATAGCTTTCTAATTCCGCTTCTTACAATGATTGGAACTTATGCGACATTCGTACGTCTATTAGATCATTGTTGATCATGGCTAATTTCCTTCAGACGCTTATCATGCACAGGCAACTTACAGGTGCGTTCAACGGTAAGATTGCTGTGACAACTTACCAAAAGTCGACACATTAGCCGCTATAGTGTTTTCTTCAATTACGGTGTTCGAAATCTTGCGACAAAAATTCCGTCTAGTCGTCAACGGTATCCCGGCCATAGTGCAAGGTACTATGTCCTGACAATTACTACACGGAAAAACTGAACCTGTGCGCCCCGTTTAGCCAAGGTGTCCTTAGACCGAGTAAACGATTTTCTCCGCCGCGTAAGAGCGTAGTATCCCTATTGGCTTATGTATCTTACTGAGATTTGGCAGACCGAACTTTTAGACACATTCTCCGCCGTAGACGACGTCGCTGTTAATGCCGCTCATGATAAGCTAGGCTTTAGGAACGCAGAGTTTGTTTGGTCTAGCGAAAGTCGACGTGACTTCAAGCTACGAATAGAGGACGAGTTGTTCTTTGACACTGGCATTAACCTTATTGTTGGCCTCACAGGAGCTGGTATGCATTCATCTACCCCATGCACTCATCACTCACGGTTCATTCAGGCAAAACGTCGCTTCTGCTTGCGTTATTAGGCATGTACTCGTTGATTTTTGGTTTCGTCTGGACATTAAACATGTCATTGAAACACAACAGGGGAAATGCATTTCGTTCCATCGGGTCCTGATTCATGGTTCCACTTACCTCGGGAAGACGGCGTGGCATATGCTGCTCAGGAATCCTGGGTCCAAAGTGATTCCATCAGGGTAAGTAATGAATAAACGTTCCCCTCGGCGTCTAATCCATATCTCGTAGGACAACATCCTTTTCGGGTCACTCTATGAGGAGGACCGATATAATAAAGGTATCGTTGACAATTCAGTCACAACGCATTGCTTTGAACGTATTCGTTAGTTCTCGATCAATGTGCCTTGCTTCCCGATCTTGCTCTATTTGAGGCAGGGGACAAAACGGAAGTTGGAGAAAAAGGCCTGACTTTAAGGTGAACGATTTTTCAATCGTCGGTTACAATATATTAATCTCCGAGCCGTAGTGGTGGACAAAAGGTCAGTTCCTCATGTTATTAGTCAGGGTAAAGCTTGATTTTGTCCAGGCACGAATTACGCTTGCAAGGGCGGTCTATTCTCGGGCCAAAGTTCTTCTCTTAGACGACGTGCTTGCTGCACTAGATGTTCATACGGCGAAATCCATTGTTAATCGATGCCTGAATGGCGACTTAGTTATGGGAAGGACAGTGCTCCTCGCTGTGAGCATTCACCAAACCAGTACCATTAAATTTGAAGACGACTGACGTTAATTTTCAGACACACAATCTGGCTCTGACGCGTCCGCTGGCTCGATCGGTCACTCTGATCAAATTGGATGGATCTATTTTGCATGGATCAGTCGCCGATGTTCTGGGTGTAGATCACACGATGGATACTGAAATATTGGAGGAAGAAGAGGCTCTAGAGAGATCGAAGCAAGACGAAGATGACACCCTACTCAATAATACCCAACCTGCAGGAAAGCTGACTACGAGAGAAGAAATCGAAGTAGGTCATGTACAATGGGCGGCTTGTAAGCAACGCACTGGCATATCATTCACTCTATGGCTGATTCAGATGCAGTCAAGCTTTTCCTAGGCAATCTGAGCGGACATATCGTGGCTTTCTGGCTGGCAGTGATTGGGTCTATTGCGCTAAATACAGCAATTATAGCATTCCAATCCTGGTTCTTAGGCTATTGGTCCACTCAATATCAGCTGCGTGATCCATCTGACGTGCCATCGTCGTCGTGAGTGCTAGACGAAGTCTTTGCTTGAGGCTAATGAACTCCAACGCTAGCTACCTGACCGTATACGCACTGCTTTCCTTATTGTGTATGATCTGTTACACGGCCGGATACACGATTTTTACTTTCGGCTCTCTAAGAGCAGGAAGAATCATACATCAGTCTCTAATCGAGTCTGTTCTTGGTACGACTTTGCGGTACGTTTCAAGAATCTTTCTGTTTTCTGGAGCTTTTCGTTGAGCCATTTTCTAGATGGTTGGATACAACACCAACGGCACGGGTGATTGCACGTACAACCGTGGACATAAAGGCTGGTAAGCTCAAGGACATACATTCTGTGTTAGACAAATTAATCAATGCGGACAGTCGACAACAGTATCCCTTTTGTAATTTACCGCATCACGGAGCTAAATTTACAGCTCGTCATCCAATTTGGATCTATCATTTTCTTCAGCCCTGCCTTTATCTTTCCAGGCGTCGTGTTGACATGTCTCGGTGGTATGTTCGGGCAGTTGTACATGAAAGTCCAGTTACCGGTTAAACGATGCAATGCAAATGCGAAATCCCCACTCCTTGGCCAGTGCGTTCTGACAAGATAGCATCCCTCATATCAGGATGCTGACACCGTACTCCACAGCTTTGGGGCAGCTATTTCGGGACTCGGTGAACGCCTTTAAGTGTCCCTCTGAAGGCTGAAGGCTGAACTCTTACATTCGTTCTAGTTTCCATCAGAGCATACGGCACTCAAGAAAGTTATTTTCAGGAGTCCATGCGTCGTATCGATGCTTACACTAGATCGACGACCACCTTCTACGATCTCCATAGGTTGGGTGCACTTTCATCGTTATGAGTACTACATGTTTTAATCGAACCGCATTAGATGGATATCCATACGAACAGATGCGTTGGCAGGGATCTTCACATCGTCGCTGGCTATTTATCTGGTTTACGGAAGAGGGTCTAACATGAGTGCTGCTAACACGGGCTTTTCCCTTGCAATGGCTGGTAAAGCACTCTCAAGGGCTAAATGTCCATTCAGTGCCTGATTTGTTCGGCAGTCTCATTCAGCTCACTGATTCTTATATGGGTGAGGATATTCAATGCGGTGGAACTGCATGGCAAGTACAATCATGTATCACTTTTTCTTATGCTCAACGTTTCCCACAGGAAATAGGTATGTCATACACTGATATCCGAGATACTGTATCCGCAAATCAATGGCCAATTCATCAGCCTGGAACGGATTCTTCGTTATATCAAAACGGAGCAAGAGCCTAAAGCTTCTGCGATCGGCATTCCTCCGGCATATTGGCCAAGTAGTGGGAATCTACGTGTCGAGAATCTGTGTGCAATGTATACACTTGTGAGATGTCCTGCTATATGTAATTCGCTAAGTACATCGCATCTGACCTCCATATTATCACAGGATGGTCCTAAAGTGTTACACAACTTGTCGTTTGAGATAAAATCGGGTGAACGCGTGGGAGTGGGTACGTACAAATTTACCGCTCCTCGTTTTGTAGTAAATATACTTATCCTGTGGCAGTGGGACGTACAGGTTCCGGAAAGGTGATTAAGTTGTCGTCGGGTCATTCATTGTCCTCCCACTGAAAACTGTCGAAAGAGTTCACTGACCCTCTCTCTTCTACGATGTATTCCAACAGCAGGAGAGGTATACTACGACGATCTCCCCACTAGTACAATGAATCTTGATGCATTACGGTCTAGCATCACGATCATCCCTCAGATGGTGCGTCAATCGCTTTTTCAGATAGAAAAAATCCTCCATCTCTTCTCTTAGCCCGAACTACTTAGCGGCACGCTGCGTTACAATCTAGACCCATTCTCTCAGCATGATGATTCAACCTTAAACGATGCTTTGCGCTCAGCTGGCCTTTTTTCTCTGCAAGAAGAAAATGAAGAAAACAAGATCAACTTGGATACTAACATATCTAGCGGAGGAGGAAACCTATCGGTCGGCCAACGTCAAATGCTAGCTTTGGCGAGAGCGATCGTTAGAAGGAGCAAGTTGCTCATATTGGACGAAGGTACATAAATTTTGGTTTAACCTCCTTAAGCTTATATATCCGCTGTCCTAGCCACTTCGGCTATAGGTAAATCTGACGCCGAAAAATTGGTAGTTGCCGCAGTTTTCATAACACCACATAGATTACAAGACCGACGCTGTAATCCAGAAAACACTCAGAGAAGAGTTGAAGGATGTCACCCTAATCACAGTCGCCCATCGCCTCCAGACTATTATGGACTTTGACAAGATTGTGAGTCTTCTTGGATTTCCGTGTGTATAGTCGTCATAGGGTCTGAATCGTATATACTTAGATGGTTCTCGATGAAGGCCGCATAGTGAGGGCTTCGCTTCTTCGTTCGCGACATTGATACTGAGCAATCAAAACAGGTCGAATTTGATACACCGCGAGTGCTCCTCAATTCGGAGAAGGGATGGTTTCGTAGGCTTGTAGATAAGAGCTCGGACCGTAGTGCTTTATATGCTGCTGCAGGAGCTTAGAACGTACTTGGAAGCAGAATGTAAATGACATATCGCGAACACGTCTTCCAGGCTCATGGAATAAATACGATGGATATGCTTCTTAGAATAAGCGATGAATGTACGACTAGAACAGAAGGTTGGACACTTGTGGACGCGTAATTTAACGCGCGCAAAAGTCACGTGGTGAGCAGGTTTCAAATTTCGCCGCCGTCGTCTGCCACTCTGACCCACGATGGGTGTTGCGAAGCTCTGGCCACTCCTCGACGAATTCTCGTCCAGGAAATCTCTCTATGAGCTGACGATATCCTCTACAAATCAGCCGCCACACGCCTTTCGCCTCGGTGTCGACGTCTCTCTTTGGTTCTTCCATGCCGAGTATGGGCAGGAAGGCGAAAATCCCGAACTGCAAACTCTCTTCTTTCGTTTAGAACTCCTTCTTCGCCATCCTATACTGCCCCTCTTTATCTTCGACGGCCCAGGGAGACCAGCATGGAAGCGAGGCAAACGTATCAACACCTGGGCCCAGAACCCGCTGACCGACGGACTGAAAACTTTTATCGAGGCGTTTGGGTATGAATGGCGCATGGCCCCAGGCGAGGCGGAGGCAGAGCTGGCATATCTGAATGCTGCAGGGATCATTGACGGCGTTCTTACCGACGACGTTGACGCGTTTTTGTTTGGCGCCAAGGCCGTCTGGCGGAATCCAAGTTCGACGCACGCGCAAACTTCAGATACGGAGAAGAAGAATTTCGTACTGGTGTTCCAGGATGTGAAACTCAGTAGGGCAGAACTCATATTGATTGCGCTCTGTGCAGGTGGTGACTATTCTCCCGAGGGATTGCCTGGCTGTGGCCCTAACACCGCCAAAGGGCTTGCTCGCGCAGGACACGCAGATAGATTGTACCGTGTAGCGACGACGCAGACGAGGGAAGAGTTGCTGGAATATCTCCCTATGTGGCGTGCAGAAGTTATCACGGAGCTCAGAACCAATTACTCTGGATGCCTGGGACACAGGCACATCAAGCTGGGAAACTCTGTACCAGAGACCTTTCCGGACGTCAACATCCTATTGGCGTACACGGATCCAGTCACGTCACCACTCGAAGAGTACAATGATATTGACTGGATGAAGAAGGAGCCAAATATTCCTGCGATCGCTGCTTTGTGCGAAATGTATTTTGAGTGGGGGTACAGAGAATTGGTCGTGAAGCGTTTCAGAACGCTCATCTGGCCTGGATTGGCTCTCCGTATTCTAC
This sequence comes from Armillaria gallica, assembly GCA_037576215.1. NCBI lineage: Eukaryota > Fungi > Basidiomycota > Agaricomycetes > Agaricales > Physalacriaceae > Armillaria > Armillaria gallica. The sequence continues at coordinate 1,067,394 of JBANDB010000010.1, forward strand.
GAAGGTACATGATTGAGGGTGAACGGGGCGAGGATGAGAGATATGTTTGGCGCAAGTTTGCTGGAAACGAGGCAGTGGATGTAGGTGATGTCGGGTGGATGACGAAGATCCATAGGACACGGGAGCATCAATCGACGGGTTACGCCCTGCAGTATCGCGTTGAAGTCGACGTCTCTGTCCCTGTCCGGTTAGCGGAAGCTGGCGTGCAAGGTTGGAGAAGACCGATTGGCGCCGGTCCGGACGTTGCCGATCCCTGGCAAGAAACGGAAGACCGTACAATCGACCCTGCAGAGGACATGCGAAGTCCCCTTCTTATTTGGCTCCCGGCCGTCATGGTCCGGAAAGCCAGGCCCGCTTTAGTCGAGGAGTTCGAAGACATGATCAGGCGCAGAAAAAAGAAGAAACCTAAAGGCAAGAAGAAAGTGACGGAGGAGATGAGCGGTATTGACGAATCACCACCAAGCCCGAGGAAGAAAAAGACGGCGAATCTTTCAGCGACACCCCGTACACCTACCAAACGCAAAGCGAAACCCACCTTCCCCAGTTCCACACCTTCCTCTTCGTCAAAAATCCTTCTCGCACTTGATAAACTTCCCAGGACGAAAACACCAGTTGCCAGTCCGACTAAGACACCATCGAAGAAGCCTGCACCGTTCCCGATGGACTTGGAGCGCGAGTTCGGCAGCCCCCGAACAGAGCGAGATCTACGTTATGATACTAATAGCGACGATGACGATGACGAGCTACCTATCCTGGGGCGCTCATCTGCTCAGCTACCATCCTTTAGTCCGGTCAAGACACCGTCGAGGAAGCCTTCGGCCTTTCCGACGAGCAAGTTCGGTAGTTCTCGCAAAATGCGAGATCTATTCTATGACAGCGATAAGGATGATGACCGTCCTATTCTAGGGCAGTCGTCACCTGCCCCGCTGCCGCCTATAACACCCTCTCCCGTCAAAGCCAAAGCCCGCCGTCGAGGTTCCGAGGAAGATATAGCGAGGAAGAGCCCGCGGAAGAATAAACTAGACTCTCCTAGCCGTAGGCAGAGGGAAGGGAGTCCAACCCGAGGAAAGGGGAAAAGCAAACCTATAGAAGTGATTGTGATCTCCTCAGATGATGATTGATTTTGATGCGGTGGTGGTTGTGGAATGATATCTATGTATTTTGACTATTATTCTGGAGACCTGCTATCTGTACTTGCTGTCGTATTTTGTTTTGCTTATATACCTATAATTCTTTCGTTGCTGTATAATTGAACTGCTCTGTCGCCCAGTGATCGACGCCAAGTCTGTTTAGTTGCCGGACTAGAATTGCTTCCGCGGATGCTGAGCGGGAGCAAATTGAAGCAAGTGAATACAACTGTCTATACAGTACAAGACCTTACCTTACAGTATTTACTGCTACTACCGATACGCATACGACGATAAATAAAAATGACCAGTTATCAAAACCCCGTTACTTGGTGCCTTCATATCTGTTCATGTGAGATGTACAACCAAAAAAAATCAATCACTGCAATATTATCGTACAACATAAGGTTCCAAGATTGACAGAAAATATGACAAGACCCTGGACCTTGAGCAAGGAGCATTTTCCTTCTTCACTCATCGCTCGTCAATTTGCATATCGTCACGGCGTGACCCCGGCGACCCTGTTTCCAGAACAACTTTGGGGGCAACGGAGCTCATATGGTTGAAGTCACTCTCTCCAGTTCGATATATGCGCCGGATCTCACTAGCATGATCACCAGCTTCTTCGTAAGCCAGGCTGTACTGCTCTAAGCCATTGATGCAGTTGATTGCCTCTTGCCGTCCTAGACGTGCGAGAAGGGTTCCAGCTTGGATACAGCTGACGTGCATCACCGCTGGGTCGAGTCGCTAAGCAATGAAATTCGAGTCAGTCGACCGAAGAACTACAATGACCGTTTACGTACCAGGTACTGGTTGCTCGTCAATACTGCTGCCTGTAGATACGGTGAGTGACGAAATTCGATAGGTGGTGACTCACGAACAGACGACGTACCAGCGCAGATATCCGGCAAGCTCCATGCAGAGCTTCGTCCGCAATTTTTTGCATCACTGAATCCATTTGAGCAAATTCAGGTGTGAACTTCGGATCGACACCAAGCCGTGTGGTTTCGTTTATTTCCTTTACCCCAACTTCATCTAGCGCGTTGAAAAGAATGATCCACATCACATGGTACTGCGCATCGCTAGCACAGGAAGATACCGCCTTAGATGCGATCACGAAGGATGAGCAGTTTTAAAGAACAGATTGATTTGTCTACTCACGGTAACAAAGTCCCACGTCTGGTTCTCATTGCTGGGAACACCTACAGCCCGGAGATAGTCATCGCGCCACTCAGTAAGGGCTTTGAAAAACGTGTATAGGATGTCGAAGGGCAGTCCATCGGCTTCTGTCGCAGGCTTCCAGAGTTGCCTAGACATCTGCCGTGCGGTTCGTGCAAGAGCGTGAGCTGCTCGATAGTATCCCTGTTGACAATTATTCATGACGTCAGAAGGTGAGAGTTATCGGGTCACGGCACTAACCAGAAACTGGTGTGGAATTGCCTTAGTTAGCGTGTCGGATTCAGTGTGTGATTCGCGTACCTCTAATTGTTCTCTTGGCGAGGGAGTTGTTCCGTCATGACCGTCGGGATTAATGGGATCGACGGTATAGAAGTCAATGTCGTAATCGTCATCATCGAGGATCGGTTTGTGACGGTAGTACAGCGAAGCGTATGCATCACATATACATGCCATCCACCAGGCAAAAATCATGGTTCCACGTTCTTCCGTGTCGCGATTAGCGGACGATATGACTGATTTGTGATTAATCTAGAGCAAATTGAAATACCGGATGTCTGGATGGAGTTGACACCTACCCCGAGATCCATAAGATGTCTCGTCGCTGAGGCCAGCCAGAACCCGTGATAGCCTGAAGAGTTCAATTAAGCCACGCCACGCATGCATGACAGGGTGAGTTACCTGTCTGGTCGTCAGGAGTTTCTGGAGAAAAAAAATTTTAGAAAGAAGCTTGGGAAATAAGGTTGGTAAACAGACTTACGACTTTGGAGTGGTTCGATCAACAGTCCAATCACTACATGGTCATCCTTCGGCATACGATGTACCTTTAGAGCTTCAGCAAGCTCGCGGGTCCGTAGGATGAGGGTCCTCGCCAAGGCGCTGAGGTTTCCATTACGTCGACGATCGGCGACGAGTAAGGGATGCTCTGAGAATTTGGCGCCCCACGAAATGACAGTGGCCACTAAGGCAGGATGCAAATGCTTGGTAGCCTTTGCCGCATGGGATGGAAGCAATCGTAGACTGTTACGAAACTGCTCGGGATTAAGCAGGGGCAGCCGAGTGTGGACGATCTGAAAAAAAACTTCCACGAGGTCGAGAGCGAACCTGTCAAGTTACAAGGGCATACAGTTAGGGATGCAATAGACAGTGAGAGAAAGACTGCGGATAGTAGTCAGCAAATAACAGTAGGATTGTAAAAAAGAAACGGACAAACCGAAAAAGAGAGGTATTTCTCATGCATACAAAGGGATCAGGAGTGTATGAAAACTACGCACTCAACTCTGAAGGCTTCTTCTTCGAGCTTTGACGCTTGTTCTCCCCAGAGGAAATAAGGCGAAACTCTGATTTGCGTAAAGGATGTCGGATCACTGATTTTACGATATTGAGGTTACCAAATGAAAAGTTACGCGAATAGCGTTACCCACTGACTTTCCGATTTCCGGCGGTGAGAACAGATATGCTAGGACCTCACGCGTAGACGAGCTCATAGTCACAGGTGGATAGAAACTGTATCTGTAAGTGCTCGACAATGGCATATGACCGGGGGAACCGTTCTCTATGGAAGGAGAACCACTGAATGGATAATTAATCAGCAAGCCCGAGTACGGACACAACGAAGCAAAGACATACTTCTTGAAAGGGTTAGGAGACGGTGGACTAAGCAACCATGATCAGCGCAATTGCATATAGAAGACAGACAGAGAGCATGGGTGGTAGCAATCGGAATCGCCGTGGGTCCACGTCAACGAGTGCAATGAATGGCGCAACGTACCTGGAATTGGCAGATGATAATTTCCGTCGCCCGGGCGCAGATGTTCGCTTCTTCTCGCTGGTGGCTTGCTGGACGAAATGGCTGAGAAAAAGTGGGAATGAGGGTGATGTTTCAAGCATATCGACGAGGCAGATGGACTGACGTGCAAGGGTAGTTCTTGGAGACACAGTGCTGGAGGCATCACTTGAATGTGATGGCAATATAGAAAGAGAACAATACGCACTTGACACTAAAACCAAAAGGTCAATGATGGAACAGAAGAAAAGCTGTAGGACACACCTTCTCCTGGCCCGGCAACCGATGACACTTGACTTTCCTCGCTCTACAAGCATCGCAGGCCGTGTTTTGTTTCCTTGGTGGAGGTAGAGTCTTCGCAAGCTCGTGAATCTGATTTTGCATCGAAGGGGAAGGTAGCACGATGCCTGGACGTTACAAGGTGGAATCTGTAAGCTCAGCTATGTGCTGGACGACGAACGACGGCGAACGACGGATACCTGACTGTATAGAGCTGGTCGATGGCTCCGACGGCATTGGGCTGTCTGCCTGCATAGTACCGCGATAAGGGGCGAGCAAGGGGATGGAACAACAAGATCTAGAGGGCAAGGTACTTTATATGAACGCCGATTCAGGAAGGGGACCAAATAAGGCCAAGCCACCCTGAGGAATCAGCCCGGCTCCGAATTTTTTCTCAGCAACATACCGTCAGCCATGGTCAAGGTTGAAATTGTCGATGACAAGGAGTCCAACTCTCCCTATGCCTCCTCCTCATCCTCGCGTAACTCGTCGACAGAGTCGCTTTCTTCTGTCTCCTCAGAATTGTCGGCTGATGAGACCTTTTTCGACCGTATCGCTGCCCTCGTAGACATCGTACCCCCAACTGCCCGCCATAGCATCTCTTCGCGCGTCTCAAAAACTGCTTCCTTTGTCAAGAAGAGCGGGAAATTCTTCGGAAACATTGTGTGGGTCGTCACGACGTCTGCGCTCCTCGTCGCTCTCCCCTTGGCGCTGAGTTTGGAAGACGAGGCAAAAATTGTAGCTCAAGAAAAGGAAATGTTGGAGCAACAACAGGGTGCTCAGCAGGTCAGCTCTTTTTCCCGTCATTCTTGCTGTGTCTTATCCTGTCTTTGCTCCAGATGATATCTCCAATGTATCCACAAACCAACCAACCAAAACCACTGGTCCCTCCCGGATTTTAGACATAGTAGGGTTCAGATGACGTGAAAGGATGGATGAGATGTATTTATCACTCAGGATTGCACACCTCTAATGACTTACGGCTCGTGGTTACTTAACACCGTTTTCCGTCTGTGCCATATCCTTCACCCCACTCCATATGTATACGCATTCCATGAAAACATTCCATCAAGAAAGACATGACTCTTCACATCAAAGTGGAATAGATTCTCGAAGGATAGTATTTACTTCTTCCATCTAAATAGCGGGTAGTCTACCACTTGCTCCACCATTCAGTTCTCCAGGACAATCTGCCGAACGAGGTGAGCGAAAGAAACGGCAGAACAACACAAATAGACACCTACATCCGGCCTAGGAGGAAATACAGTTGGTCGCGTGAAATTATCCGCAGAACGGTACCGTCTTAGATATGTGATGGCATGATGTTCAATTTCTGACGGAGTAACTCCGACAAGGTCCCAATTGCCTGCTAATTCAGCATCATCAATGTATCTTCTCACCACTTCATCCGGACTGAGGACTGGCCACCACACTGACTGCGAAGCAACTTTGGCCAGAAGGGACGCCACTGCTTTAGGAATTGTGGGTGCTTTGGATGGTGGCTGGAGCGTTACGGAAGACACGAGATCCAGTAAGTACTCGTATGTGAGTGTGGATGGGCCGGGAAGATTGAGAGCTCCAGGCGATCGGGATGCGTCCACGAGGCTGGCGAGAGCTTGTGCAACATCGATGACCTGAAAAGCAGTCCTCGTGAGATCATATGTCCATAGCAAGACGGGTCAACGTACGTGTACCGGCCGGACTTTGGTGTCAGCATTGTTCAACTTCCACCAGATCGGCCAGACTGGTGATGGTTGGGGTCAGCACATGGGCAGCGGTGTACGGGTAAACGCGACACGTACTAGCGATGTTGTTCAGTAGCTTGTCTTCGTATCCATACATGGCCGAAGGCCTAACAATAGTAACATCCTTGAAGGCCGCTTTCACACGTTCTTCTCCTTCTGCCTTGGCCTGGTAGAACTTGGACGGTGAAGAAGCCGAGGCGTTAAGATGCGAGACGTGGACGAAGCGTGGAACACCAGACTCCGCTGTGATCTTTGCGATTCGTTCGGCGCCCTCGACGTGGACTGACGAGAAGTCAAAGTTTCTGTGAAGGTTCCCAAAATGAAAAAGTTTCGTCAGAGGTATGACGCCAACGGCTCACTTGGTTTCATAGTCACGTCCAACAAGATTGTATACAACGGTCGAGTGCCTTACACACTCGGCTATTTGGGACTCATTACGGATGTCCCATTCCTGTGGGGAACGGAAGCGTCAGAAGAATCCGAGGGGATGGATGCGCCGCTGCGAACCATAGGTACGATTTGTCCGAGATCACCCATAGGCTTCAGACGTCTCTTTTCGTCCTCGTCACGGTACGGAACGACCACCTGGGTGCCCGCTTTCCCTAAAATACTGTCAACTTGAGCGTCAATCGGGATGACGAGGGATGCGCACCGAGCTTGGACACGAGATATCTTCCCAAAAATCCAGTGCAGCCAAAGACGGTAGCAACATGTCCTGATACCGCGCTGTAACCCGGAAGACCTGAGGCGACGACGACCTTGTTAGGCAGCGGAGTGATACTATGGTATGTTCGCTGTTCCATATTGTATTAGCATGCATTCGAGAGATACCGCAAGAAGAGCACAAACAGTTCCTTGCCGACGGGCTACTCGCTGCAGGCGCAACATGCTGGAGGAAGACATGCCCGCCTGGAAGTGATATAACGCTGAGATTGTGGTTGGGTCGGTGAATGGCGGGATCACGACGCCACGTGGGTAGTGACGCGTGACATACGTGACTTGCCATTTTTTAATTTGCCATCTGTAGGATCTTCAACTCTTACCGCCATGGCCCAGGGAAAGACAAAAGGACTACAGGCCAAGTCTGGTCCATCAGCTCGTCAGGCATCAAAGGCGGCGGCGGCTACGAAGAAAGGAAAACGCTATATTGCACCCAAAAAAGCTGTCCTTGTCAAGCAGGCCGCAATGCATAAGGTCTCTCAGGTCCCTCTTCTTGCTGGAGTATTCACTGACGCGTCGCTAATGTAATATAGAATCTCTCGGCTAAAATCAATAAGTCCATTGAACAGCAAATGGTGTCAGCGGCCTCCGCTGGGAAGTTGACCATCATGAAAAATGCCGGTCCCGAAGCGTACGATACATCTCTCCGCTGTTAGTGAGGAACTCATTGCCTATCCTTGGTTAGGTCTAGTTCGAAGAAGTCGTGACCCATGTTGCGCACATTGCTAATTTCAACGGAGGTTCGCGATGATCCTCGCAATTTTTTTTAACGTGGTTTATCTAATGTCAACCAAGTCTCGTATCCGCTTTCTCGTCATGGATCCTGCTACCTTGCTCTACCATCTACAGTGCCGACTAGAATCGTCGGCTAATTTTTGGATTTGTCGTCATTTTCTCGGGTGCGAAGGTGTTGTGTTGAGGCGCGTAGATGCAGCGGACGACAAGCGCTTGGGGTACTTAATCATCCGACTCGGACGAAATGGCCAGGAGCTATAGATACGTGTGGGTCAACGAATTCTTATCGTTTGCCCCTGGTGCTAGATCTGTTCATTTCAGTGAGAAGTGCCGCAAGGACATTCAACTCCGCGGTATTTATGATCAGTATGGGCTTCATCAAGATTCATATGAATACACTGTCCCCGAATCCGAGTCCGGATCTTGATGCATTGATGTTTCAAATACAACAAAGTGTTAGATGAAGTCCCTGATATCTTCTGCGCATTGATTCCCTTCCAATAACCATGAGTTTCCAGCTATGCCGCAGCAGAAGTGCGCCAGCTGCATCAATTCCCTCTGTATGTGCTATGAACACTTGAGACGATCACTGGCCCTTACTAAAAGTGCTACGCAAAGGATTTCAAGTGTTCGTCATTCATCTTATAGCGCATACGCTTGACCAGTATTAATAGCTCGCTACTATCTGTGGAGCTGGAGCTCAGCTTAGGCTCGTCAATATCCGGTCAACTCTCAGTGCATCTGCGTGCGTTCCGGACTGCTCTCAAATGACTCACAGGCTCGTAGAATACCATTCATCAACTTCTAGTGGGCGCTATAACTGAAGTTTGCATGGTTGGTGTCGTTCCATAAATCTCCATTTCATATCTAGTTTCTTCACTCAGACCCGAGTTGGATGCACCCACCACCGCCTTACGGCTCTCTACGTACGCAGAGAGTCATGGGGATATGGACTGGGTCAAGGATTTGGACAATGTTTTACAGGTTGCTTGAAATATTCTCGGCTTGATGTCAATGCCATTGCGATCAGGCGCGCGGAGTGGCGAAGGGTTGGAGATAGGTAATCGTGTGTTGTTATTAGGACCCTCAAATTCAACTGAGAAATGCGATGCTCGCGAGGATACGATGAAACAAGTACCCTGAACAGAGTGGACTGATGTGAGGACATAGCCATAAACTCATTTGCACACAAACTCGTTGATTCAGAACTCATCAGGGCATGGTATAATGTAACTATCATAGTTTGAAAGTATGTAGCACTACTGTTTCCCTGAGGAATTGTTCTCTACAAATTTCAGGACGGATCATTACATTGGAGGCGTTTGAAGAACCAGGACGACTTCTCTCCATCAATCAACAACTCTGGTCTGTAAACCACCCCATGCGGAAGAATTACTTCGAGATTGCGTACCACATCCTGGCCTTTGGTGTCTCCCATGTGAAACTGCTCCAAAGCATCTGTGTCGATAGGAGGTAGAAAGTAGGGATGCTCGGGAGTGGGAACTTCGTACAAATACAACGTACGCAAACCGGGCAACGCTTTGACGAAGCCTAATAAAGATGTCTACCGTTAACGGGTAAGCGTTGCCGTTGAAATGAAAGAAGCGAAAATAGACCCTGACCATAGAACCATGATCAGATACATGTATCCCCAAGACTTTTAGCTGCTTGCATTGCGCGATCGAGTCTGTTGCATGGTCCCCATATCCCCATTTTCCCCGCATCCTAGGCTTAATATGGAGCTCCTCCAATGTACCGGAAAGAAGAGGCAACACGTCTCTGAAGAACGCCTTCCCCGTACGTTCTACCTGTTCATAGTCCCCCCTGAAATCTTTGAGCCATGTGCATAGAACCAACCTCACCATCCCCTTATTAGACCGAAGAAAATGAAGCGGTGCTGGATCGGTATCAACGACAAAGGTAAGGTCCGGAATCCGGATGTGTTCCTTGACAAGGCCATTCCAGAAGTGTGGGGACACATCGCAGCCATCACGCATGATCAAAGTTTGTAGAGAGCGAAGGTTGGGGTACAGCCAGACTGAATGGGAGACGTTCCATTCGCGGATGTCGAGATAGGTAAGGGGAAGAGGTTTGTCGGGGGATACATAGCGGAACAGACGGCAGAGACGATAGCCATTTTGAGATTGGGTATGCGAAATGTAAGAAGCGTCATTTACAGACATGGAATCGCCGTCCAGTTCCAAATAAGAGAGATTGGGGCAGGCCGCGATTGCAAGGGATAGGCCTTTCTCTATTGTACGGTGATAGTGACCTGACCCACCCCAGTGGAATGTCCGTAGTCCATTCAAATGTTTGATCGAAGACAGAAATGGGAGATTAAAGTCTGGCTGAGATATATGGATGTCCTCGAGTAGAGGAAGAAGTTTCAAGCCTTGGAAAATATCGTCAATGGCCCAAGCAGGAATGGTCCGAATACCATGCGTGTCAAATCTATGGCCAGAAGACGATGAGTGCCAGCATGAAAACACAAGAGAAGGACTATTACCGGACCGTAGCAGATACGACGTTAATCAAAGATGCTAATGCTGGCCGCAAGTCATTCTTTAGTTGCCTAAGAGCAGATCTATTATGCCCGAGCTTGCGATCAAATTTCGGAACTGATGGAGAACGTTGTGTGGATACAACCACTAACAGACGTTGTACATATCGTGAAATAGGTGTACGGCGGGCAGCGAGATCCTCAATTAATGGGATGGGGAAGATGATGCGATGGTACTTGAATTCAGCCAGGTTTAAATTGACGATCAGTGAGGGAAACAAGACCGGGTCAAGGGAAATGCATGTACGCTGGCATACTACACGAAGAGATTTGAGGTCGAGCACTTCAGCCTTTGACAGTTTGAGTACTAACACGAGATGGACGGGTAACACAAACATACCACAAGACCAATCTCCTGTATAAGTTCGTTGGGTAGAGAGAGCAAGGAAGCCATTGTCGATTTCCAGGTTGTGCCCAATCTGTCAAAACGTCTAGAACTTATATACGCCGACATTGAGTCATTACACGCTAAGACTGAGTCAATTGCTAAGAAACGCGATCACGTGGTTTCGACTCACTCGAAGATTCCTGTGCACGGCCGAGTTCCCGGCCTATATTCCTATGCAATTTCCAAATATGAGATAACGCAGAAATCGCTGAGTAATATCATCGAGGACTTTCATCCACTAGTGCCCAGGACTCGAATGTGATTCCTTGCAGGAAGATAACCGTAGTCATGGCAATCTACCGTATGCGTTCTCTCTTTTCCTGCCGCCAATGCACATTCTGTGTGTTGTGCACCAACCTCGTTCGCAACATGTCATCGAAAGAGAGTAGAAATCAGGAGGACTGACAAGTTCATAGATGTAATCAAGGTATGTGTGACACAAGACAACGACAGAGTAGGTGAATATTCCTGTGATCGCGGTATGAGTTTAGAAGGCAGAATGATGTAGAGAAGGAGGACTTGAAGCTTAGAGGACTCCAGTCACCTTGCCGGTCCGTAGAGTTTTAATGAACACAGTGAGATCCTCGGAGTTTTCTTCGGTTTGGCTTAGCTGCGCAGTCCCGAGCCCGACCGGGAGTAAAACAACTGGTCGAGCTTCGGCCAAATGCATCTCTATGACTGCAGATACACCTTTACATGCCATTCTACCCGCATTGGAACTCAGATTTTGCGAATCGTAAGATTTCAACGCTGAAAACCAATGAACCGGGCAGCGGAACTTGAATGCAGTGTACCCGAAGGGCAGAACGATGTGAATCTGTAGCCACTCTCTCACCGTGGTCGCCACCCGCATAGCGGCAGAGCTTGGAAAAAGAATTTGAGCCAAATAGAAACCGAGTGTAAGGAATGGGTTGTAGAGAGCAGAAAAGGGTCCTAAGTCGGATTGATCCCGGTAGCCGTGTGTTTTCAAGATTTGGCACCTGATAGCAAGGGACTGAGCGAGCGTCGAGTCCTGGTCGAAATAGGCTTGGTACTTTGTTGTATGAAGTCCAATCGAACCAGGCGGTTGGTCATGATGGACATTTGTTCCAACGTGACAAAACAGGAAATCACCATCTAAACAGCTCGGCAAAGCCGGCCCGAACAGGGTCAAATTTTGGATGCATGTCCGAAGTTGTCCTTTTGCTCTTGCATGTGAGAACACCATCGCCTCACAGCCCAACAAATCTCCATAGGTCCGGGAACACCGTCTGTTGAAGGTTAGGTCTAAAATCTTTCGGGCTTCGGTCCCTCTAAATGCATCCGTAGCTTCATAACCGGCACTTCTTACTTGTAATCGTGGCTGGAAACAGTCCATAACGTCGGTGACAGTTGATCAACTCATCCGCTTCTAAGGCGTAAGGTCTGATATAGACCCACCGTCGTCAAACTGCGGTTAGATTGACGCCAAAACGGGCCTTCTTGGCTGTTTACTTGTGAGAGTTAACGCTCCTTCATCTAGTGCTCGTTTTCTCGTCCTATGCGCGGCCTACGACCGGCTAAATCTGACGGAAAAGATCAAGCTTCTAATAATGAACCGGAAGGGAATAGTGTCTTTGGTAGCGCTATCGTCCGCATGCCCAGACTTATCCTAGTTTGTTATGTCGCTTGTTTTCTTCTCCCACCTGAAGTCTGTGGTATAGACCTACGCCAAGAGCCTCCATCTTATTCTCCGAAATACAGGGTCCACTATTTTCAATTGTCTGCGTTTCTATATCGTCCTTGATCTTCCCCTTACGGCAAGCGTGCATATGCATGCGGCGGGCTTGCTATATCAAAGCCGTATATCCATGAGGATATCCCATTTTATCGATGCACCCTGAAACTGCTTTCAATGTTGCCTCGCTTATACCACGCCGATGCGTACCCAATGTGCATTGCGACCTGCTTGACACCTCGCATCGATGTTCTCAGGTCCCTAATTTAATTGATCGTTCTCTCACGTAGGCTCGAGACGGGGATGGGCATTTCCAGAGGACGTCGCTTTCCGGGACCTGCTTAATTCCGCGGTAAGTTTTTTAGAATATCAGATACATAAGTGGACCGTTGACAATGAGTATTCTAAATAAGATATACGTATTCAACATCATTTCAATACCGATCAAACGGTTTTCACCACTGATCATACGAATCGATTCCCACACCAATACCATCTTACGGCCCCGGAATGACCAGCCGGTATTATTAGATGAATGCTACTGACTGGTACTTTGAAACCTATCCGTGGGCGGTGGGAGTGTTCTGAGCGACTTGATTGTACAACTGATACGCCCAAACGTAATAAGCGAGTGTTTTTTACTGGCATTTTTCCCCTTTCTTTCATGCTAATCCGTTCTTGCGCCATGGCAGGCGAGTTTTAGTTCCTTGTCAGGCCAGACACGATTATTTGTTGCGCTAGTGCTCTACTGCCTCAGAAATTCGAAGCCTCGTGCCACACTGCCATCGGTGTTCCAAGGTTTGAGATCGCCCAAGGTTCTACACCGCCGTAACCTACTCCCCTAACTGCTGCCCCCGTAATACGGCATCTCTTATATCGCGTTTGGCGATGTAAACACCGAAGGTAAGTACAACGTTGCCGCTCGCGGCCTCCTTCAATTTGTTCCAGCTGATTTTATTTTCAGAGACTCTTTTCATCCGTTCATTCAAATTTTGTTGCTTCGTATTCTTCTTTTCTTGTTTATGCGACGTCGACGTGAATACAGCGGTGTATCTTTCCCAGCCCTTATTTTTGACCTTTGTGGATCCTTGGCGAAAATATCTTGATGACCAAAGTCTTCGGTCAGCCCAAAGCCGAGTCCGTATCCAATAATTCTTCGCGAAACGCACCTAGGCGATCCAGGAATGCGTCATATTCATCCAGAAGTCCCCCCTCCTTCCCTCTCAACAAAAAAAAATACCAGATGGATAAAGAGGTTCGTATCGAATGTTTGTTCCTTTTTCTGGATCGCGACTAACAAATGAGCCATTTAGGACTAGCCGGAATGCGCCAATCTACCCGGGGGCGCATTAGACTTAATGCATCGGTGGTGGTGGCAGCGCAAATCACATAAGGGACTCAACGGAGGTTACTCTTATAAGTCGACTTAGAGTGATAGGTACAAAGTGGTAAGCGATGATAATATATTTATTTCTTGAGGAACGCAACATTACCCGCCATGCACTACCGTGCATGACAGGCGCGGATATCGATATAAAGCGCAAACTGTACATACAGGTGCATGGTATGGTATATATGTATTTCAGTATGTGAATGGACGTCTTTAACTGCCGAGTTAGTACCTAACAACAACAAATGGGGTTGGTTACATGTACAGTGAAGTGAACTGTATACAAGGATGCCTTGATGGATGGATGCAGATGAAGAATGATGGTGACGCATGCATATGAGAAAGAGAGAAACAAATGAAACCGTTATTGAGCCAGACGGAAAGGGAGAAAAGGGAAGACGGACATCGTCTCTAAATGAGAACTACGAGCGTAAAAGTCATTCAGCAAGCTATTCCCTCACGTAAGGCACGCCGCTCGCTGCTTGGAACAGGGCGCGCTTCACTTGATTGAGGTTTTCTCGATCTTCATGGCCGATGATCCCCATGCCCGACGGAGTGTCGAAGAAGAGAAGGATCTTGTTCATATGCTCTTCGACCTCGGCCAAGGTAGGTATAGAGTTGTCGGGGATGTTAGGTATAGGAATGTAGGCGTCCATAACAGGGTAGGGATCAGGATGAGGGGCCGGAGCGTACGAAGAGCTGGGAGAAGGGGGACGAGGATAGGCCGTGGGCGAAGTGGGAGCCGGTGCAGGGTAAGAGCTTGGAGGTGGATATGCCGGCGATCGCACAGACGGGCCACCATCGTATGGCACCACAGCATTTGTAGTAGCATCATACCTTGTCGATAGTTCCGGGCTTTGGAACCTGGGTTGGAGCGAGGGCTGGGACAAGGACGATTGTTCCGTCGTGGGGGCAACTGACGACGAAGTTTCATACTGCGAGGGACCGTACTGATTATATGGCGGGTGCTGTGTTGGCTCTTCTTGCGGCCAGCACGCAGGCCTCAGTGCAGCAGCCCGCTTTCGTTCGATTTCTCGGTCTCTTGCCTCGTATCTTTGGATTTCCGCCTCCGCCTCCTCGGGGCTGAGTTGGGTATCTATCGTGGCCATTCCGAGTGCTCTGGCTGCGCGGGTATTAAACCCGTCACCAGTCCAGATTCCTCCGCGTATGCCGTGCCGATGCTTGAAGTTTTCGACCCAGCCCGAGGAAGCTTTGAACCTCTCTTCAGACATACCGATGTCTCGAGCAATTTGACGAGCTTTTTCGCGCAAACGCATATCAGAGAGCGACGTTTTGGTAGTCTCTTCCTCGGCCAACCACATAATCATCCTGTCCTCGATGAGAGGGAATTTTGAAGGTCTGATGGAGGATACTGTTAGCGGGTTATGTCATCGGCTGGAAGGATCGTACGTACCGTTGCTTTGAGATCCGGAGATCTTCATCAGCGCGGACGCTGAGCCATTTGACTTTGTGCTTGAGGATCTTGGAGATAGTGCTGCGCTCAACCCCGTAGCGCGAAGCAATGTCTTCCTGACGAGCATCGGGATGCTGCCGATGATATTGACAGATTGCCTTGCGATCGACATTAAAGAGACGCTGTTTGCGCTGTTTCTGTGTTTTACCAGAAGGTCCTGGGGTATGTTGGAACTGTGCAAACTGGGGATGATTTGAGGAAGCAGACGCAGAAGACGACGAAGTGCTCAAGGCAGGAGATGCAGAACGAGGGTCAGACGGGGACTGGGAATGGGAGTTCTGGGATTGAGATTGAGACTGAGACTGAGACTGAGATTGAGGTTGAGACTGAGATTGGGATTGAGGGAAGGTGTAGGAGGGCGAGTACGGAGTAGAGGAAGAGTCGGGGGTCAGTGGATAGGTATGGGGCATCTGAAGATTGCCCAGGGAAGACACGTTCATCGACAGGCGCTCGCGGTGAGGCGAGGCTGGTGGCGTATGGGAGCGGATAGTTTGCTATAAATAAATAAATTAGACAAATAATTGATAACCCCGAGAAGACATACGCACTGGAGAGCGTGGGGCAGCTGGAAACGAGGAGCGCCTGCCCTCGAGAGCAGCCTTTTGACGCCGCGTCAGCACACGATCTGGGCCGGCAGATGACTCGACCTGGCTGAAGTCATCTGTAGGCGGCGTCGAGGTCGAGGTCGATGGCGGCGCTGGCTGCTGAAACGATGGGGCGACTGAGGCCACTGGTGAAGGATATTCCATATCTTGTGTAGAGTCAAAGGGCGGCGATGGAGTGAATCGATGTGAATTCCATTGAGAGGGAGAGAAATCGTGGTCAGCAGAATCCATTGTGAGAGGCAGTGGTGAAAGAACTGATTGCATGGGCTGGCAGTAAAAGGCAGTACAGCAGAACTAGCACATTGCTGACCTGTACCCGGCCCTTATAACGAAGAAGAAATGGAGAAAAGAGCTCGATAGCGATACCGTCACTGCCTTCTGACAGGACGTCGTCGAAGAAAAGAACAAGTCCGAATCCCTGATGATGAGACGCGATTCCCGATTGCCTTTTATGGAACTCCCATCTTTCTCTTCCGGCGACCATGTCCTTGTCCTCCCTGCCCAGCCTTGACGACAGCAGGGTTCTCTTGTACTCTGTCTTATTTCTCGCTTGTTGCGGCGCGTATATCGTGCAGAATCTAGAATACAATATTGCTTTTTGCTCCTGTTCTCCACTTTTCTCGGACTGTCAACGGGCTGAGCATCTTTGGTTCCGGCCACGCGTCTTATCGCTCGACAACCCCTCCCAGGCCATTTACATTGTCTCCGATTCCGAGAGAACATCCCTTCTACACGAGGTCGTATTCTATAACATATCACCACCGCTGCTCTTACTGTTTCCATTGCCGATGACATCTCGAGCGAATTCATCTCCGGGGGCGCAGCGTCTTCGCCTCTTTTCCGTTTCTTGCATGTATTCGAGTACCAGTAATGTTCTTACGCGATCCATCGAAGATTTAGAATCGTCTTTTCGATCTCGGTCTATCCCATGTCTGCTGATTCTCAGTGATACAGCTCACAATATGTGGCTCTCGCTTATGCATTCAACTGCAGTGGCGTCTACCAGTGTAAGCGCCTTGCGCTTCTAAACTCTCCCTGCCTCCGAGTTCTATATCTCCATCATTTTCTACATCTTCCAGTGTTAGCGTTGCTATTCGGGCCCCCACGCTCCTCCCTCCCACCGTTCCCCTTCGTATGTACGTTCTTGATGGTCGTTTCCAAGCAGACTTAATATCCTTTATCCAGACCCTCTGAATCCGGACTCTCTCCATCTGCCGAACGCAAACAATGAGGCGCTAGCGCTTCCATCAAGGGTCTACCCTCATCTGACAGAGAGGACATGAAACCTCGAGGCGAGGACCAGGTCCAGGTGCCTGACAGTTCTGCGATCACCCGAGTCTGCCTGACGGGCAAGGCAAACTCAACTCACGATCGTAGCACCAAAAACAAATCAATGCAATACAACTACCGAATCTTCGGAAGCTTCGACTCTGTTCTTTTCGCGGCGTTTGTCCGTTCTATTGGTGTTCACTCGCTGCCGAAGTCTCCAGGAACATGGTCATGGGCGCGTGAGTAACTACCTAGTACTAAGTCAATTCATCATGTTCGTCCTAATCGATGGATAGCCTATCAGCTTTTTTCCGTCATAGAAGGTCTTGCCTAGACCAGACAGCCGGCTCCATGCTACCCTGGCTCACATAATTAAATCCATAAATTTAGATCGGTTGGATGCGTCATGCATCAACGCACACTTTGCCGACTCGGAATGGTACGCGGAAGATGAATGCGAAAAAATAATCCTGCCTACTCTGCTCTTGCTAGCTTCAAGTTAAATCCTTTTGCGGTAAAGTTAGACTTGTTCTCAGGGTTAGGCTCTGCCTAGGCTGATAGGCATCAATCCAGGAAACTCGATCTTTGAAATTCTCAAGTCCCGAGGTCAATGTTTTGATTTTCTTCGACAAGTCGCTTTCTGCTGGCCGGATAAGTGCTTAACGCTTAGAGCTTAGCTGGCGAAGAACAACTAGTCTCCTGGAGTTCCGTTCCAGAAAGTTTGGCGCCGCCCGGATTTCAGTCCCGGAAACGGAAGAGCCACAGCGAGTCACTTTGTCTTGACAGCTGACAAGACTTGGT
Source organism: Armillaria gallica (assembly GCA_037576215.1). NCBI lineage: Eukaryota > Fungi > Basidiomycota > Agaricomycetes > Agaricales > Physalacriaceae > Armillaria > Armillaria gallica. The sequence continues at coordinate 1,085,145 of JBANDB010000010.1, forward strand.
ATGCCTCCTAACCGCACGGCGCGCTGTCAAAGAAATACAACAACCATCCAGGGCGTACCATACGTATCGCATATACCCGGTTCACAAATTAATCAAATGCAACATAGGATCGGGCAATCGAGGGTAGAGATACTTGCACCACACAAACAACATGCTGTATGTCTTGTGACTGGACGGCTCGCTTCCTCATGTTCGTTTTGGCGCAGCAAGGAAGCGCTCCCCGCTACTCCTAAAGCCATGATACCTGTTCTAATGCTCCCTACCTCCACCCCAAACGTTTCGTAGATTTAACCTCGCGGCAGAGGGGAGGGTTTCCCTTCAAATTCAGGACTTGCGGAAACTGCCTAACCCCGAAGTCCTTTCGGGGCGCCGTTTATCAAGTAGGTCAATCCCCGTTCTCTTCTTCCATCCGACAGAAGCTGAGAAAGAACACAGATGAAATTCAGAAACGCGTGTTTAACGCTCGGTTTCTGAGAATCACAGAAATTTTGATTACTCTTATCGACCTTTGAGAGGTGAGGGCATCTCCCGTAGGTCGCGACCGTGTCCGGCGACATGACACCATTTTTGAGGCATACCCTCACGCCCACAAGTATCATGCTTGTAGCAAGGTCTCGACGCCGCCACTCGTCGTACTGAAGTATCTAGAAATGCTTAGGAACGCACGAAAAGCGTCTGCATAATCAGCCAAATTACGCTTTCCTCGGTAAAGACGTACTCAGACAACATGTACAATTTGTCTAATGCACATGTCCTCATCGTTCAGTCGGCCGAGCCGCTTATTCTTCAGTCGTCACCGAGGGTAAGTTATGTCCTTTCTTCCTCCTCATCGTGTGGTATGGCGCTCACAGATCTTATGAGATAGAGGGTCTACCCAGAATCTCACAGGGATCAGCCTAATTCCGTAAATCCAGAGTTCTCTGCTTGCCAACCGTCCTCTTGACGTCAATTATCCGACGGTCGACTTCTATCGTTGCCTCAGCACTGTGACCCGCACCGCCCGCCAATCTCGTATCCCCCTTTCATCCGACTCGCTTTTAATTAAGAAGCGTCTCGATGTTAATTCAGGGCCTTCCAGCCGCCGGAACCCTCCAGGACCCTCCCTGACCCTCCTCAAAAAACGCATTCCCCGCATTTGTCTGTTCGATGTTTTCTCGATCAGTGGCGCCAATATTGTTGTTACTAGATTCAGATTGCTGTGAGTTGTACGTCCACATAACATCCAGATCGCAACCGCGAATCAGCTTTCTGATATTCCTTCTAGTCATATTCCCACATTATGTAGATCTCGCTTTAATCGATATAACGCCACATTCCGTATCTTTGCATACCGGACGATCAATAAAACCCCGATTCCGGTCTATTGGCAGAAAGCTGCCTTCTTCAGCGCTGAACATTCTTGAACATTGCGCCACCAATCAACGAAATCCCCAGGCGAATCTGCCTTGAATCTACGACTACGAAGCGCTGTTGTCGGGTAGATCCAAATTAGATCGAACCCTCAAGGCGTGTATAGGCCGTGTGGGCGCAGATTTTGCCTCTCATCGATCGGACCGGAGAAGACGCCAGAGATGCACACGCTGATTGGCTGGGATGCAAGGACCGTCCGTTCACTGTAGCCAGTGGTTCGAGGGGGTTCTTGTCTCAATCGATGGGTGGTCAGACAATGACACAGCCGGTACCGGTAGTTGCTCGCCGTCAGCTTGGCGAATTCAGAATATCGGCTACCTATCAACAATCATATAACTTGTCCAAACAGTGGGTCCATCGAAATTCTCCAGGTCCGGCTCGACAGGAACCCTATTTCTTCATGCCCGGCGTCTTCTATCCTTCCCTGTAGATCCAATATCAAGATTGTGTTTCTAAATCAGAATGTCCTCAGCGGATTTTTCTGTAACTGCAGTTATGTTCTTGCGATAATGACCCAAGTACGCAAGCAGCTCTTAAGTTGATCTGACATATCGGTGTCTTAGGCACCTTCCAGGAATCATGGCGTTTGTTGCTGACCACCTCCACCTCAGAAAGGCAACCAGCGAATCGAGAGGAATCTTAGGTGTCGGTGCGCGACAACCCCAGGTGAGTAAAGATAACGTTCAAGCATCTCAGAGCAATGACAAGTAGGCATGTGACTCTGCCGTTTCTCACATCAGACGATTGCCACCGAGGAACTAGGACAGATCCAGCTTTGATACATGGCTCCACTGGCATCTTTTCATTTCATTCACTGCGGAGCAACTGAGCAACTGCCGGTCAAGAAGAACAACTACAATATGTATTTTTGAGCTCTCACTGATATTGGAGCCGTCCCCTCATCGACTGAGAAATCAGTAGCTGACGGATTTATTATTGAAAATTTCGCTAGGTTCGGCTCTCCATACAGATGTACATGTGCTTCTACATCAGAAAATTTCTTGGCGCTCCCGCTCAGTGCCTAGCAAACAGCTAATGAAGGCGAAAGTCGGGACCTGCCGCATCAAAAGTAAGCGCCTGCTGTGGACCGTATCTCGCTTCGGATTGGTCTATAAAACGGACGACCAATCAAGTGGGTTATGAGACTTACAGCTTAAGTTCACCTGCTCCAGCCTGTGCAGTGAGAACTTGCCTTGAAATCGATGATCTTCCAGGACATGCACCTCGAACGCCCGCTACGAAGCTTGTCGCGGGCTAGAAACATGCAATCCGAATGCCTATCCTTTGTCAAAATACAGCACCCAATCACAACACAATGGCACAGCCAAGGACGTATTAGACGAACCAATCCGGAGATCGGCTCTTGAGTCATCCCCTCTCTAGGCGGGTCAAGGACTTCTAGGTACCGCCGATTGTGTTTCGGAATACGCAGAGGCTAGCGCTCAAACCTGAGCCTGATTGATTGATCCTGAATATTCTTGCACAAAATGCACTCCGAGTGATAAATTTTATCTTCCTCCAACCGCAGTGTGGTAGTGCTGCGCGACCAATAGCGGTATTATTTCTATAAAAGTAAACTGTACTGAGAGCCCGCTTCAGACGGCGGAGCTCCACTGACAGTGACTGGCGCTTCATACAATCCGTCGAATGCTACTGCCGGGCTCGTGATGCATCTCACTTCGATACCAAGGGTTTCTATTGACTAGGTCCCGCAAAATTCCTTATTCGTATTACAGCCACAGATACCATGGCTCCCCATTGGCTCCCAAAACCGGAGCTCGGGCTCGGGAGGAATCGGAACTCCGAATTGTAGGAGAATTGTATGCAAGAGGGGTATAAAAGTGGGGAAGGATGATAACGCTTGCTAAAAAAAACCGCTATGCTTAGAACATCTATTACTCGACTCCCTGTGCGCCAGGTTGCGATTGGTGCGCTGCGTGTTCGTGCCATCGCGTCCAGCACCACACCTCACCCTGCTACTACAATACAAAGCACCATTTCAGAGGTTAATGTAGTGCCGCATCATATCCGTAAGTCAACGTACCCCATATCCTCGTTGGCGTATTTTTGACCGCCGTGTTTAGAGGAGCGCGACCGACGAGGCATTGCCACCTCCTCGTCCCCCCTGACTCGTGTTGATGCAGTCAGCACTGTGCCAACCATGCAAGGCGACTGGGTGCTGTTCCACCCTGTGTATACTCGTGAGGAAATTAGAGCTGTCGAGGTGAGCAGGCCCTTCGTTGTCCTTTGCTCACGGTCACCAACGGCGCCAGGTCTTACACCGCGAAGCCAAGACCGTCTCAGATAAGCTTGCATATGGCCTTGTCAAGTTCGCTCGGTACGTGTGTGCTGGTCCGCTACATTCCGTCACTAAATGTCGAGCTTTGCAGATGGGGCTACGACTTCCTCTCGGGCTACAAGCACAAGCCCATTCCAGCAGATGCCAAAATGACACTGCAACAGCTGAGGAAAGAAGGATACTTGTTAGATGAGCAGGGATGGTTGAACGTAAGTCATTCTTACAATCGTAATATCATTTACTTGATAGCCTCCGGCTAGCGTATCTTGTTTCTGGAATCAATCGCCGGCGTACCAGGGATGGTAGCAGCAACGCTGAGGCATCTTCAGAGTCTCCGGCTGATGAGACGAGATAGTGGTTGGTCCGTGATGCATTCATCGTCAAGGGTGACTTGTCTGACCATAGCGCTCCTTATAGGATCCACACCTGCCTGGAAGAAGCTGAGAATGAACGGATGCACCTCATGTGAGTCAAGTATCATCGTTCGTGCTTTTCGCCTCGGTTTCTCACTAGTATGTTGAAGGACATTCATGTCCCTTCGTCAACCGTCTCTCTTTTTCCGTGCCATGATTCTCGGCGCGCAGGGAGTGTTCTACAATCTGTTCTGTGAGCATGATAACTTCTGTATGTCGACATCGCACTACTGACCAGATGTTTTAGTCTTCGCATATATGATTTCGCCGAAAACGTGTCATCGCTTCGTTGGCCATCTCGAGGAGGAGGCTGTTGTAACCTAGTGAGTTGCTTGATCCATCGACAGTTGCCGACTACATGACTGACCAATTTGCATAGTACTCGCTGCATTCAAGAGATGGAAGCAGGACGTATTCCGGAGTGGTCCGACATGCCAGCTCCGCAGATTGCAATCGACTACTGGCGTCTCCCGTCGGACTCCAAAATGTTGGACGTCATCTATGCAGTACGCTCTGACGAGACGACCCATCGATTCGTCAATCACAGCTTAGCAAACCTCAACACGAACGCAGATGTGAATCCATTTGCCATGCGTGAGCCAGACATGCATGTGAAGGGGAAGCAAATCGAGTTCAAGAGAGACGAGTCGGAAAGATATGTGCAAGAGTCACATGATATCATGGTACAGCGGAGAAAGGAAGTAAAAGAAGAGAAACTTTCACCGTGAGGCTTTTCGGGGGGGGGGGTGGTTCACATCTGTATTTGTAGGCCAGGACATTTGAGTAATATGGCTCATTTTCAACTGTCCCCGCTCAATTAGTAGTGTAGGTTCATATGTAGATCACCGCTTTCACTTACTTTGTATATTCATCAATAATTGACCTTAGATTGCAGTCAGAATTGGGGCTTGTAAAGGTGTTGATTGCAAGAACTTGGCAAGAACGAATCGAAACAATTTCAACAAGATTGGTAATGGGAAGTTGACTAAGCTGTGACCGTGACAGAACCGACGCGTTTGTGACAAACCGCGCTCTCGGGACTGTTTTCCACCCACCATCATGTCGTCGCGTCGTCGCACCAGAGCTCAAGAGTCGTCTGACATCGAGGAAGGCGCTACGCAGGCGCCATCCCGTGAGGATGTCGAAATGGACGATGAAGATGAACAACCTCGTCGCAGAACTAAAAGCAAGACAGAGAAGAAAGAAAAGAAACCTCAGGTCAACGGCAAACAGCGTATAGGGCCACAGCAAGCTCGAGAACCGGACACAGACGACGAGGATCCTATTGATGTGGAGAACTTTGCCGACCAGCCACTCGGGGAGGGTGATCTCCAGAAGCTGAATGGGCTCTCGAAGGATTGGACGCTCATGACGGCGAAAATCCAAGAACATTGCGGCGCCATCGACCGTGTTGCAGAAGCTATGCTTGAACATGGTAAAAAGGAAGTGGCAGAAAAGGTGCGCGCTTTCCCCTCTGTATCGTTATCTAGTCTGAGCAGACAAATTGTTAGGATCTTGATGAAATTGAGCTATTAGTGAAGAGATTTATTGATATCGAGGCAGAGATGCAATCCCATTCAAGCGCCTTAGATGACATACATGAGAAGCTATCTAAAGGGGAGACTATTGTGCGCTATCTCTTGTATATCTCGTTAAATTCTCTCATGCTATTTCCCTACAGTGTGATGCTGTACCCCGTTATAATGCTGGCGTCTTGAAGCGTTCGCAAGAATACTCTGCGAAGACCACGCGTCAGAAATACGCTAAAAATGAACGGTACAAGGCTTTCAAGCAGGCTGTCTATGTAAGTTTTCTTCACTTCAGTGTCAACCTTGAGATATATCATATTGTTAACAGGAAGTGGACCATCTCAATGAACCTATGCCACCAATGACGGAACTGATAGACAAAGGTTATTGCTTTATCACCCCAATGCTGTGTTCAACTGAGTTGTTTGCGCAGAAAGCGGAGATGAAAGTGACGATGACGACGATATCGAAGTCGGAGGCGTTACACAAGACTACAAGTGCCCCATAACTCTTCGCGTTATTGACGAACCTTATACATCGTTCGTATTTTCCTCTGTACTATGCTCTATGTACTGAATATTTCCACAGGAACATCTGCAATCATTCCTTTTCTAAGGCTGCCATTCAGGAGATGTTCAGAAACGAACGCAACGCGAAGAAGTGCCCTGCTTCTGGATGTAGAGCCTCGTTCAAGCTCTCGGACTGCGTACCGAACAAGGATCTAGCAAGAAAGATCAAGGCCTATGAGAGAAGGAGGAAACGAGCGGAAGAAGAGATAGAGGCGGAAGAGGTGATTGAGTGAGATGTCTGACGATAATGGTGGAAGAACTGAACAGACGAGAATTGTATGCTGACTCACAGCTGAATCATTTAGTTTTATGTTACGTACGCGAGTGCCAACCCCTTACTGAGGTAGTTTAAGAGTGTTTAATGTTACGGATACGAATTGATTTTAGAAAAGAAGAGAAGAAGATACTGCAAGGAAGGTGCATGTTATATGAGTACAGCTATGTCATGAAAATTTAGAAACTTTGATACGCGGACAATGCCTTCGAAACACTGTCGTTAGAGCGACCGGCGGAGATTATTGAGAGCTATCCTCCTCAGGCCATCATGGCCATTCTTCCCTCCCTTCCAATGGTACCCTTCACTGCGATCGAAAATCCAGTCACGAAATTCCCATCTCAGGATCCTTGTCACCCGCTCAACTTGTTTCTGATCTTCGCGGGCCCAGAACCTATTAACGAGCAGTCTGATATCCCAGGCGCAGGAGAGGACTGTCCGCTTCGGTAGAAGCCCCACATGGTGGTTTGGAAATGCCAACGTGAACAAGGCATGGAAGACGGTTGCGGAGCCTGAGACGATAACGAACACAATCGTCAATGTGCGATAGAGCTGCCAGAGTAGGTCCATCCAGCCAATCAAAAAGATGGAGAAGCACCCCAGATTCATGTAGGTGCTGGCCCCAACAACAAACGAGATGAAGGAGCATTTGGTGTACTGACGAAGCTAATTGACATTTAATCACCATGTAGATCAGAAGATCAGGAAGGTGAAGACTTACGTTGACGAGTCTCTTGGCAATGGAACTTCGTGGACAGTCTACGGTGAAAAATAAGTCCGCCTACATGCCACAGGTGTCAGTACTTGGTGGGGAAAGATGAAAAGGTTGACATTTACATCAGCTTCTTCAAGCGTCGCTCTGCAATGAACCAGGATCATTACCGTAACAATCGACGTAACATAAGCCCCGGGTAGGAAGGTATCGAACCGATGTTCGACTTGTGCTGGACCATGAGAAGACCGAAGACATATGGCGTAAATCGCAAAGGGAGTAATAATCAGCAATAGACAGAAGGTCTAATTAATGAGAAGATTGCTCTTTAGTTAAGTAAATGAAATTACGAAGGCGAATCTCTCACAAGCATTAGTTGAACTTCCAGCCTGGCAGTCCAACGTCCTAACTGACGACGATCGTAGGCCGATGCTTTTCTGATCACTGGCAACCTTACGGCTTCAACATCATTCTTGCAGAGAGTTAACGGGTGTAGCGGGGGAAGCAAAGCGACTCACCCAGTGCTTGGTGTCTGCCATTTGAGATGGGCGAAGGACTTGGTCACCCTATGATACCCCGTCTGTATCGGATTTAAGAAGGAACCGGCCCTTGGATTCCCACAGCTGCATCACCGTTGCAATAGTCCTCGTGCAGCACTAGAATTTCAAATTGATCTCGTCATGATTTCAGCAATCCTGTGGGATTGAACGGTCTGTCGAGGATCCATGATAACCATTTAGTTTTCTTATGACCTTCAAATATTTTCCCTCTGAAATATTCCTACAGTGGCGATTCATGCGACGACATGTCAGATTCTTTCTGCATCTTTAGTGCGCCTTTTCATCAATCTTTCGGAACGGCGATTTCACCGAGAAGCCAGGCTGTATTGTTACGTGCTGGGAACACTGTAGGACAAGACTGTTCGGACATTGACTGGCAGGTATCGTAATTTCATTCCTAAGCAGACGGTCAAAAATGGATTCTGAGAATAATTGCTTTCTTACGGCTGACGCTAATGCCCAAGTTGCATATATTAGTAACGTGGACAATCGCAGCTACGCTCTGATAAATTTCCCGTTCATCCTTGGCCAAAGTCAAACTGTGGCCGATAGGTATCACGACTGAATATCCTCCACGGGATAACGAGTGACAGACGTAGTGTATGATACAGTATGACAAGGATAAAAACAACAAAGAAAGAAGGGGCCGGTACAGACTTTGAATTATTTCCTCCCGGCTTCTATTGCCTCTCCGTTCTTGCAGGCGATGATCTTTATTCTCGGCGCCTTGACATACTCATTGTTGTCCATTTTGAATGACGGCTCCTTCACGATGAATGTCCATACGTCGTCGCACAGACGGTACGTATGCAGGTGGCCCTACCACAGCTTGGTTGTATCAAATTCGTGGCCGAGTGGCACAACCATGCGCACCTTCAAGGTTGTCTTCACCCTAACCTGCTTCACCATCGTATCTGCAAGGGACTTGTCGAACTGAGAAAGCGAGGTGAGTGCCGAGGCCCTTTGAAGAGAAAATAGTAGCGCAACTTGCTGCAACACCTTCATGGCCAGCTGAGGTGTGATTGCTCCGCTAGTGATCAGCTCGTCCAGCGAATCTGTCAGTGCCATTCCGATGCTTCAAGTCACGGTGAGCGCATGTCACGCTTACCCGCAGGCAGAGAGCAAAACCGAACATACGAAGAGCCACGGTAGAACTCGTAGTAGGCAGTAGCCATTTTGGTAGGAAGAAAGAAAGAGACGGATAACACCGACGATGATGAATCACGATTCGTGGGAAAGCTCCTGTTATGGCAACTCCGCTCGCCGTTATGTGTTATGATCGGAGATCGTGGCCGAGCTTCTCGACGTTGCGGGCGCTGTACTTTTTCTCTGCTGCCATCAGACGACCTTCGCTTTATGTAAATTACTTATAGAAAGAAAGTTTCAGTGGCGCTCTCTCCTACGGCATGAAGGGCTGAATGAAATGGGACGTCCTCCGCAATACATCGTTATTCCATAGAAAAATCGTATGCTAACGTTAAAAATGGTAAACCCAAACGAATGTCGTAAATAAGTATAACAGAGGGCATGGAAGGCATGAGGTCTAAGTACAAATCATTATTTAAGAATGAGAGGGGGTGGCAAGGCACTACTGCCCCACCGTATTTTTCGAAGAAATTAAGAAAATCACTATGAACCAGTGAGATAGACCTGGCAGTGGACTAATCATCCCTGCCGAGCCCAGCAAGTACTCGAACATCAGCCGTCCTCTTAGACACATCACTGAACCACTCCTTGGCTCTTGAAGCCTTCTTTTCCATTTCTTCGGCAACCTTGACCTCCTTCACTCTCTCCTCCATGGCACCCGTGAATCGCCCTCGAAGATCCCATGATGCCAGTCTCAAAACTTTCCTGGCCTCCCTACTAATCCTGCCTGCTTGGATCTCGATGAACGTATCTTCTTCCTCCCCATCAGCTCGAGTCACAGAGGCCTTCACTCGCCTGCCAACCGTCTTGGGAATTGAGGTCGGTAGCTCCAAGACGACGTAGGCGGTGAGACCGATAGTGACTGCACCAAGTACAGGCGCAGCCCACTTCCTAGCGGTCTCATTTCCAAAGATATCCGTAACCCGGATGATTCCTTCTATCAATCCGCGTGCACCAATGGCCTGACCGCCGACCATCGTAAGGGCACCCACACCAACGCTCATAAGACCCAAAGCTGTTGGTGCAGCCGAGTCATCTTCGGCCTTCCCATCGCCAAAGTGTAGCCAGAATTGATGATGGACATCGAAAAGATCCAGGAACGAGGTCTCAAGCATCTCAGGGCGCTGAGCGAGACCGATTCCCAATCCGTTGACACCACCCGCAACGACGGCACCGCTGGCGCGGCGATGCTTTGCGCCCTTGCCAGCTCGTCGAACGGCGCTAAACATGGCCTCGGGCATGAACACTCTCTTGTTTCGTTCAACACCTGCTGGTAAATGTTCTTCAGCGAGATCTTTAATCTTGTCAACAGACTGGCTCGTGATGACTCGGGCCTCGTCCTCGGCTAGTCTAACCGCTGCGTCGATGCTGGCAAGCAAGGCGCTCTTAACGTCGCGGGCGTAACTCCAAATACCCAAAAGACCGGGGTATGATGGCATGGAGACGGTTCCGTTTTCCACACCGAGGCGTCCTTGACCGACGCGCTCCAAGGCATCACCCAGCACGGCTTTGGTCTTGTTCGAAGAGTCGGTCGCACCCTGTTCCTCGACGGCCTCCAAACTCTCCTCCAACAAATCCCTGCTGCTCTGCATCTTTTCCAAAACAGGCTTAGCCTCCGCCAAGTCCTCCTGTGACCGCTGCAGCTCGGAATCTGCAACAAGGGCATTGGCACCGGCGAGAAGATCAATGTCAGAAAGGAGATTGACGAGATAAGTCGAAGCAGGATTGAGTTTGGATTTCGAGCGTTTGACCAGAACAAATGACCTCAATGATGACTCAAGGTCATCGAAAGACGGGCTGGCCGTGAAAGGCTGCAAAGCAGCGGCAGAGTCAACGAAGTGAACAAGATCCTCAGCATCCTCATAGGTGCGAGGGCTGAGCTGTTTGATCTGATCAAGGACCATCCGACGACACTTTTCCTTGTTCTTAATCTGGTCGTACTTGTTGACAACGATGAAGAGGTATGCCTTTTCGTTGCTGGCATTCCACAAGAACTCCTTCGCTGACAAGGTGAAATGATTCTCGGCAGAGACGACGAAAACAACCACATCGATTTCCTCCTGGCGCGCGAATAGGGCGGTAGTCTTCAGACTGTCACGGTTGAGACCAGGAGCATCAATGAGGGAAATGTCAACGACGCCGTTGTTAAGTAAGGACTCGGATGGAGCCCGGGTGTCAGCAAGGTATAGCTTGAGCACCTTCTCGGAGGTCTCGTTCTCGCCAACAATATCCTCGAGGTCAGATATCTGGGCACGAGTAAAGGTCGATTCGTCTTGGATGTTGTATGTTACGCCATCAATGAGAATGTGTACTTCCTCCACGCCCTTGTTCTCGGCTGCGTCATGTACCTCGCAGAATGCGGTAGTACAGGGCTGTTGATCAACAGGCATGATCTCGCGACGGAGGAGAGCATTCACGAATGTTGATTTTCCAGCATTAAGGTCGCCGGTGACGAGGACCTTGGATGAAGTGTCCTCAACACGGAGACGGAGCTTGTCGATATGACTAAGGGAAGAGGTGATACGATCGTCCAGCAGATTTGCAATGGACGCCTTTTCGAGCTGGGAAACGAGAGAAGCAGCGGACGTAGAGGAACCGTGCGCGCCGAGCTTGAGGTCGAGTCGCAGGACTTGGAATTCGGACTGGGGCAGAAGGCGTTCCGGTCCATCCTGTTTCTCTTCTGCACGCGTCCCCTCGTCTGCAGACTCTGAAGCGTCGGCAATAGATGCAAGGGTAATTGACCGGGTCATACCCTGCCTGGCACCGGAGAGAACAACGTCGGTCTCTGTGGTGGGGTCGTCTGCGAACGACAGCGAACGGCGAAGGGATCGTCCAGGTTTCGCAGAAGGAGGTGTAGCATCCTGCTCGCGTAGCTGAGGGTAACGAACGACCCATTCGTCCTTGTTGAAGATACGGATATCGCCGAGAATGGACTTGGTTGCGTCAATCGCCTTGACGAGACTACGACCCGGGTCAGTCAGCACAGCGAAAAAAGGCAGCAGACCTGTACTCACCGGCCCTTCTGCTCGATATATGCCTCCTGGACGTCCTCCACCCTCGAGTGCTTCTCGCCAGAAAAACTGCTGAACGATGCTGCTTCTTGAACAGGTGATGATACCCGGGGGAAATAGGATTGTGCCATTGCGGTGAAAGCACAAAATCTGTATTATAAATCGACTTGGGACTGCTGGATTTCCAGCTCGCTGCGATTGGCGGCTATGATGTTTTCGCAAAGTATTGACGGTGAATGAGCAAACAAATTTGATGGTTCCGGTTGGATGCAAAGCGGGGGAGACAATATCTTCCGCTGACTAATGTGGCGTGAGAATGTTCAGATTCGGGCCGAGCCTAGCTCCAAGCAAGCTGTCACTGTGACACCCATCACGCTTACCTTTATTTTCTGCCGATCATGCTTCGTACAGTGTGAGGGACCTCACAAACCCTTGGGAGAGGAATACTGACGACCTACACGTAGAAAACCTAAAAATGCACGATCCAAACGTGTCCTGGATGCCCGTATGCCCAAGGAAGTGGAGGATGTACGGACAGCAATATTTGTAAAAGGAACGCATACCGGCGAGGTGCTCAATGGTGTAATGAAGGACCTAGTGCGTCAAGGAACTCATTAATTTGGCTCCTCTAACACATCGCAGATGGCCCTCAAACGACCTGCAGCAATTTCCTTCTCGAAGAAAAACGACATTCACCCTTTCGACAGTACATCCTCATCAACTTCTACCTCGTCCCTTGAGTTTTGGGCGAACAAAAATGATGCATCACTGTTCTTGGTTGGCCAAAGTAATAAGAAAAGACCGAACAGTTTGATATTTGTACGCATGTACGATGGTCGAGTACTAGACATGCTCGAAGTCGGAGTGGAAGGATTCACCGGAATAGCAGATCTCAAGGTACGTCCGCCTTACCCATCTGAAGTTCGCCGTTCTGACCATTGTGAAGACACCAAAATCAACGCCGGGACACAAGCCATTGATGCATTTTGCCTCTGAGCTTTTTGATACCCATCCGCGCTTCATGCAACTAAAATCTATGCTCATGTCATTTTTCAACGGAGAAGAGGTCGACGAAATATGTCTTCCGGGTATCGAACATGTCATCAGCGTCTCTCTTGCACCAACACCTCCATCTCTCAACACCACATCGGATACCCCTACTCCCTTGCCAAAAGTCCATTTACGGACCTACACCATCAAACTACTTTCATCAGGGACACGGATACCGCGGGTTGAGCTTGTACCGATGGGTCCATCATTGGACATGGTTCTGCGGAGACACGAAGCGGCAGACGCAGAGATGTTGAAGCAGGCGTTGAGGAAGCCGAAGATGAAAAAGAAAGAAGTCGAACAGGGACTGGGCAAGAAGCGCAAGAACCTGGAGATTGATGAAATGGGCGACTTGCGTGGACGGGTCCATGTTGGTGCCCAGGATTTGAACAAGCTACAGACGCGGAAGATGAAAGGGTTGAAGGACGATGAGGAGCGGCCTGGTAAGCGGAGTAAAACGTCTTCGTGATGTATTTTCTTTCTAGATAGCAGCTGATAGCGGCATCGGGGTCGTTATAATGGATACGTTTATGCGGCAGCCTGGTCATTTTCTGGGAAGTTCCAAGTGCTCCGGCCCAAAACTATCTGGAAGCAACTCGCCAATGCTTGTCTCCTGCACGCCGCCCTCAGTCATACCTGATCTTCCTTCGTCCGTCTTGTCGTCTGGCGATATAGGGTAATCTCCGGGTACAAGGAGCACAGGCATATCGAGGGCGCAGAATTCACGGATGACTTGACGACACATGCCGCAGGGTGAGATTGCTGCCGGTACGTTGCTAAAGCGTAGGCTTAGAATACAAAAACGACGGCCGTATGAGAGACAAGTTACGTCGTGACGGCAAGCGCGATGAATGACTTGATGCCTTCACTCTGTTGAGCACTGAGCAAGAGAGTATATGCAGAAGAGGAGACGATTACGGACGACCGCTTTGACGATGGCCGTTCGCTCAGCACAGATAGTCCCGCCTGTAACATCGATTAGACCCGACGACGACGACAATATAGCAGACGCACCATAGGATGCATTCTCGATATTAGCTCCCTTGATGATTGAGCCGTCTGCAGCCATTAGAGCGGCACCGACTGGGAACTTTGAGTAAGGACTGTACGAGTGTTCCTTCGCTGGGATACAGATAAGAAAGATATTCAGAGCGAGGTGAGATAAGGATACCCTCGAAGGCAGCCTTGATGAGAGCCTGGCGGTCGTCGACGGAAAGCGCCCAAACGCGTGTAGTCATCGTGGGAGAAAGCAAGCCCTTCCCTCTACCTCGATCTTGCCTATTACCATGTCTCTCCCTCGTGCCGACTACGACCCCCGTCGCGTCTGCCTCAATCCTTTCCCAGAATTCACCTTGGGAAAGCACCGCCGTACAGTAGGAGTGTACATTGCCGGAGCACTGGTAGGTATTCGTCGTTTGCTGTGTTTATATGGTTACAACTCCACCGCAGTTTGCTCTTGCCCAATGGACTTTCCTTGACGCAGCTATCCTTTCTGCCCATGCAAAACCATCCTGGGGCGGAGACCCTCCAGTGCACGTAACATTCCTGGACTGGCTTCCAGGTATCTCGTCGCTGCTGGGCTTCCTCATCGTCAACGTCATCGACAAAGACCGTATCAAGGGCGATGCGGGATTCGGAGACTCCGGAGCTGTTTGGAGAGCTCGGTTGTTCTTGTTCATCGGGTTTGCGTTCATGGCTGGTGGTTTGGCAGGCAGTGTAGTGAGTGCTCAGTTCATTCCGTTGTCGTCGTCCGTCTCATGGCTTCATAGTGCATCCTGATTCTCAAATATGTCCTCGGCGACTATCCTCAGCAATTCTCGTACTACGGCTACGCCAACGTGTCTCAGAATATTGCAATGATGCTTGCAGGCGTCGTGCTGTGGATTGCCCAGAGCTCGAGCGGAGAATACGAATACAATCTGACACTATGAGTAGTGTATGTACACTCGATTTTATAACGATTAGCTTCACGAGACGCAGGCACGGCAGCATCTCTCCCTACTATACTTTATGATTTCTCTGGATGTCCTGCAACATTTGCCCCCTTGCATTTGAAGTCTTCAGTCATACGTTTTGGCTCGTACCCGGTTCTCTCCCCATGCTCGAAACCACATATCCGAGAAGTGCTGCTAATTATGTAGTAATAAAGAATCAATAGTAAATAGCAGGCGGATGGTATAATCTCATGGTCTCCCTATTCTAATCATGACTGTAAGGCTATCATAGAGACCGCAACGGCAAGTAAAGGAATCCCGAATCCAACTACTTGGGCTCTCCGTCGTGCCTTGGCATCATCAGGCGACCACCATCGGATTTCTGACCACAGCAGTGGACCAAACACGACACACGCTGTCCAGAACTATGGGAGGGTTGTCAAATAATATTACCCGAATAGGTCAAAGGTCTACATACCACCCGAAGACTTTTGAAAAATAACACCGGATACTCATCAAATTGCGGGGCAATAGATTTCGGTTTTTGGTCAACTCGGCTCTGGATAGTTCGCGGATGTGTGAACATGACCCAGATCGAGTACAAGGCGACCGAGAAGAAATGATTAAATAGTAATACGGGTGAAGGGCAGATGCTGACGGTAAGTTAGTAATTGTAGGCTGCTTGAATCGATGATAGCTTACGCGGATAAGAGGGAGACGGGCCCCCTTACGCATTCACCGCCTCGTTCAAAATACTTGAAGCAACCCGTGCGAAGCACTGCGAGTTCCTCATCTAAAAACCGGTCAGCATGGTACCAAACACGAGGATAGAGGAGCATACCTTCAGCACCGAAAAGGTCGTATAATGCTACACTCAAAATGTTGACCGTCGATGCGACCGGCTTTCGCTGCCAATGCCACTTGCGCAAAGCTGCGCGTACGGCCCTCCAATCATCCAGCTTTTTAACATGCGTTAACAAATCGCGAAGAATAACAACGTCGTTGAACGCTACTGTCATTCCTCCACCAGTCAAAGGATGGCGCATGTTCCACGCGTCGCCCACGAGGAACGCGCCCTCCTTTGCGACAGGCATAGAGCTACCCTGTATGACTGAAGGTAGGAAGGAATTGGGCATTCGACGAAGACGGTCCTTCTTGAGCGCGACACGGACAGAATTTTGGACGGATGAGGGGAGTTGAGGGAGAATGTTTTTGGAAATATGGGACTATGAAAAACGACTGAGAATGAAGCGCAATCAAAGGGCATGAAGATGTACCTCAAGGTCGGCAGGTATCGGGGCCTTGACGTCGACAAGCAGGCGAGTGTCGCGTTCACCAATGCGGTATAGTAGCACCGGACCGTAATCCTTGACGAGCACAACGGTGCCATGATTGGGTATAGGCAATACAGCATCCTCAAGCACGAGACCAACAAAATGGCTCTTCGTTACAGGTTTGCACAGTCGGTCGCCCATTACGGCGCCCCTAAAGTTGGAGAAGCAACCATCGGCAATGACGACGAGGTCAGCAAAAAAGGACTCCTTGTCAGCTTCGCCCCCCGTCGTCAGCCCATCCTTCCTTGTCGCACGTACGCCGATGACTTGCTTGTTGAAGTTGGCCTCAATCAAGTCTGTGACCGTCGCCTCTATGACCTCGACGCCTTCCGCCTTCTTTGCGGCCTCCCGGAGTTTCATGATAAACTTGCCATGGTGGAATGAGCGTCCCTCGTGGCCGTCTGGATATGGGATGTGGACGGGCTTGCCATTGTCGACGACACAGTAGCCCTTTACGGGGACAGCGTCGATACCGTCAAAGCAGGCCTCCAATCCGAGGTTTTTCATAGAGTCGACGCCTCCAGGTTGCAGCAGTTCACCAACAATCCGGTCGGGTTCTGCAAGGGAGCGTTCAAGTAAGGCGATACGAAGGGGTTTTTCGCGTGGAATGGTGGACAGAGCATGGGCGAGCGTGCAGCCAACGACGCCGCCGCCGACGATGATAACGTCGTAGTGAGTTTTCCACATGACGGGATTGGACGAAAGTCGTCGTCGGTGGATATCAGTTCATATTAAGTACTTCACCAGGTGGGCCCACTCAAATAAAATCAGAGGGGCCGGCGGCAATTCCCGCGCCCATAGACTCGACAGTACCGGAACACATCCAGGCCTTCTTCTGGATTATATGCCCACTTTTAAGTGTGGGGAAAACATTGGCAAAGATCTCAGATGTCGTTGATTCCAGAGAGAAAAAAAACGAAATGTATCTCATGATTTGGTATATAGAATACGTAAGTACTATACGCCAACACGTTATTATAGACTTCAAGCAACCACCTAGAGTTAGAAAGGATGAATGGCGGGGATGAGAAACGACATTTTGCTACTTACCGGCCAGCCCGTAGAAAAGTCGAGGAGGTTGATGCCAAGCTGAAGAAAGTTAACATACGCATACATTGGAACGCTGGGATAAAGATCTTTACGTAGCTGCCCGATGAGGTGTAATAGTCTAAAAGAGCAGCTTAAATACTTGACCAGATAGTCAGATACAGTAAACTCACGGTAAACAAGGATAGGTCCGTCGCCGTCTTCGTAAACGTCTTGACCGCCGGGACCGTAGATCTGTGAATAGATAGATAGGCATAAAGGGACTGCTTTCACGACATCGAGGCATCCGTGTACCTTGTCGTGACTCTCCAAAACAAGGGTTCCTCCGCCCTTAAGAAGAGAGACGCCATCTTGGTCGTAATATGTGCCAGAGATACTACAAGACCGCCATTAGCATTCAAAGTCTTTATGCGAGAAGTGAACCTCTACCTTGTTGACCTTCCAACACGGATGTTATAGGTGCTGGACGTCCCTTCACAGCAGGCATCCCAAGACGTGAAAAGATAGTAGTAGCTTCCGTATTTGTAGATGCTGCTGGCTTCCACGGCGCCATCGTCATCCGTACGTTCAGCCAACGACGTAACGGAAGAGCTCGCAGAAAGTCCCGTGGACGAGCTGAGCCTGCATACAGTGGGCCAAGAATCAAATAATGCATGCTCAAAGACTTACTTGATCATCTTGATACCAGTCCAGAAGCTTCCGAGACTAAGATACCAGGTGCTTCCAGCTATAGCAGAGTTAGAATGCGTTGTGTGAAATTACCAGCGGACGAACAAATGAATAAACTGGAAGAGGAGAGGCGAGACTGAGCGAACTTCTTTAAATAGCGAGCAAGCTTACTTGGGATCAATAGCCTAGGATGCTTCGTTAGAAAGTCTGTTATGGTGAATACCGCGACATACATTATAAGTGTCGCCGGACGAGGTCGATGTTACTAGGCCCTTGTTGGTCCAGGTTCCTAGAAGAGTACATCAGCGCAAAGAAGAAATTACTCGGCTGAAAGCGAACCAGGGGCACCAGTCGTTGAAGTTGCCAAGAAGATAGCAGACTAGGCAATGTATTTAACAAATAAAAGGCGAGAAGCAATGGGTTTCTGACATACATCCTGGGATCCGAAGCTGGATGCGGCATAGTAAAGCTGGAAACTATGAGGCTGGGTTCGCACTCTTATTGAAAGTACGTACCCAGAACTTGCTACCATCATAGTAGCAGTCGGGCGCCCACAAATTTCTAGAATCCTCAAATATTGAGAGACAGAAAATAGACGGATATGGGACGAATGTAACTACCCGTTGGAAGTACCGGTGTAATCGTCGGTCCAACTCGCACCGTCGGGCCACACCAATCCCTGGTACGTCCACGCTGTCCTGTCCGTGGACGTGGTAATTGATATACCGACAGCGGTTGCTGCAATGGTGGTGAGGGTAAATTTCAGCACACGACTCGAGGATTCAAGCTTACCGAACAAGAAGTACTTCCCATTGCTGTCTTTACAGATGGTAGGATCGTGAGTCTCGGTATCACCGGTGACAGTGCCAGGGCCAACATAAGCGCGACCGATACTGGCACATGTCAACACGACACATAGGATTTGAAAGAAAGACGAAGCAAGATGGGAAGCCATCGAGGATAGAACTGTCTGCTGAGTGAGCCGAGGGTCGAGTGGCTTTTATAGAATTCTGGCTGTCTAGATGACCAAGATCTGGAACATTGCTCGCAGCCAAATAAAATTTGAGGAAAAATGCAGGAGAAACTGGAAGATATTAGTGGGTTGTCGATATGGTGACCAGGCGTCGGTTCCAATCAAGTTCCAGTAGAGCATTCACGCCGCGCGCCGGTACTTCTGGACCTTATTCCTCTGACATCGCCGAATTGGTGATGTCCTTCCATGATACACATACGGAGAAAACTATGCTTTGTTCTTGTTGGACGTCGAAAACAGAAATGAACAACCGACTTCAGCGGCCCGAGCGTAGTCCGGGCCGGTGCATGTCCTTTCCATTCCGATCCGAGAATTTGCCATCACCTCTTCTTTAGCACTCACCAGCTTGCATATAGGCCCCCGTGCTGCGTTTTGACCTGGTTTTTGCGGCCTCGATTCCACGCTTGAGGCCTGTTTTAGCCTGTCGGTCTCTCAACCCTCATCTGACTGAAATCACGCCGATAGCATCATATAGAGCAATTATTATTCTGTAAAGTGGATATTTGAACGATGTCTGTAGCATCCTCGCAAGTTGCGATACGATTCCACCCTCCTTCATATGATATTCGCGTGGAGAACGTTCCTATACCAGAGTGAGCAGAATTTCTAGATGAGGTTCAGATGGAGATTCTCAGTGTTTTATTTTTAGAATTACCCATCCGGACGATGCCATCGTTAAAATACATGTAAGTCGGAAAAATCTGTTGGTCCACCTTCCAAGATTCACGGAAATATATTTGTGCTAGTTTTCCGGCCTGTGTGGTACGAACGGTCCAGCCTGATGCGTCTTCTGTCCGATGACACGATGATTTTAAGGTAGCGATCTTCATGTGTACAGAGGACACGAAGCCGTTGATAAAATGCAAGCCAATTTGTCCGTTGCGCAGCCGGCTGGCCTAACACTGACGCGCCTTCTAGTCATACTTGCGGTCATGAGTTCATCGGCCAGGTTGTCAAACTGGGATCGAGCTTCAGCGTGCATTCCCAAAGACTTCCGACATTGTACGCGAATCTGAAGATTGGGGACAAAGTTGTTTGCCCATTTACTACTAGTTGCGGGGAATGCCAGTATGTCGAATACATTGTCTGCACATAATCCGAGATCCTCATATGAAATGTTCACAGAATGTGCCGATCAGGATTTACGTGTCGATGCATCCAGAGCAAACTGTTCGGTTCTCCTGCATTGGAGGGTGCACAAGCGCAGTATATCAGGGTACCGAACGCGGGCGGGACACTGTTCAACCTCAGTGACCCAGACATATGGCCTTTGTCGACGCCCAAACAAGTTTCCGACAGCTCGCTGCTCCTCTTGGCCGATATCCTCCCCACTGGAATTTTCGCTGTCATTCAAGCGTTGAGCCATCCTAAAGTGCTGCCCGTACTGGCGGCGGCGCCTTGGCCACTGCACGACCTGGCGTCAAGCGATATGTTAGGCCTTTTCCCGAAAGAGAACGTCCCTACTTTTGCCATTGTAGGGCTTGGTCCTGTTGGGGTCTGCGCAACAATAAGCCTACTTGACCAACTCGGAAAACGACAGTTGCCCTCAGGGTTCAGGATCGTCGCCGTCGATCCTATTGAATCCAGGAGGAACAAGATGCGTTCCATCTACTCCAAAGTCTGTGACTCAAAAGTTCAAAGTCGTGATGTCTTCGTAGTTCAATCCATTGAGGAAGCAAAAGAAACTGTGCAGACTTGGACTTCTAGTGTGGGATGTTCTGCTGTTTTAGAGGTTCGTTCATCGTAGTCTTCTTTCGCTTACGATCTGACTCCTGCGATCAGGTCGTCGGCAACAACAGTGCCCTTGCACTGGCTTACGAGCTTGTCCAGCCATTTGGAACTATCTCCTCTGTCGGTGTGCATGGAGAACGGCCATTTCCGTTGACTGGGGGACAGCTTTATGATAAGAATGTGTCGTTTGATTTTGGGCGTTGTCCCGTTCGTTCATTGTTTCCTATGGCATTCGATCTCCTAAGTGAGTATTTGCTTTCGACCTTTGGTTGTCAACTCACGACCAACATCGTTCGACTTCGGTAGTCGAGCGTCAAGATATATTCGGAGGCGTAGGCGATGAATCCGGTTTGATTGATAGAATTGTCGGTTTTGATGAGGCGGTAGAGATGTATGCCGCGTTTGATAAGGGCGAGGTCGGCAAGATCGTATTTGATCCTTGGAGAAAAAAAATCATAGATTGAGTGAATAGACCTAACTGGAGTACGACAAGAAGTATATAGAATGAAACGGCATGCGAAGCAGCGAAAGAGAAGACTGAAGTCACACAACCACCTATAATAGAGTGAATAGACTTGCCCCTGCATTGAAATTGTAATTTTTCTTACCGGCCAGCCGCTGGAAAAGTCCAGCCGGTTGATGCCCAGCTGGCAGAAGGATCAGTCGGTGAGGATTAGAAGATAGAAGTAGAGTCGGACGTACGAAGCTGCCTGATGATGTATAATAATCTTGGTGCATGATCAGTCAAAAACGCCAAAAGAAGTTAGGAGCCGGCTAAACATACGGTATACAAGAATGGGGCCATCAGCATCATCCATCAAATCCTGTCCTCCAGGACCCACGATCTAATGAGCGCTAGTTAAGTTGTTCGCGATGGCACCATTGCCGAAGATACATACGCTGCCGTGCGTGCCCAGAACCAGAGTCCCTCCACCGGAAGTCAACGCCACGCCCGCTTGGTCAACAAAGCCAGATGTTGGGCTAAGAACGATGATCAGCGAGGTGCGGCTTCAGTAAGTCTGGACATACGATGTGGATCTTCCAACACGAATATTGTAGGTCGAAGATGTGCCTCGACAGCACAGGTCCCATGACGTGAACAGATAGTAGAAGCTTCCGTGCTTGTATATGACGCTGGCCTCAATAGCGCCGCCATTGGCTGTGCGCTGAGCAATGGGCGTTACCGAGCTCGTAGAGAGTCCCGTGGATGGAGACACACTACAATAATGCTGAGGCCAAGGATATATACAAGATAACAGCGACTTACGACTCGACTTTAATTCCGGTCCAAAAGCTTCCCAAAGAAAGATACCAGTTACTGTCGTCTTGATGATGCTCAGCAGAAATTTGTTCGATGCAGGGATAGACCACTCACTGACTAAAAGGCTTTTGTAATATTAGTACGATACTTCTAAAGCTATCAAGACCACCGATAAGAAATTTAGTCACACACTTGGGATCGATTGCCTGATGTACAACCGTCAGACAGCCAAAGATGAGAGAAATGTCAACACTAACATTATAGTTATTGCTTGATGAGGTTGATGTGACAAGGCCGTGGTTAGTGAAGCTACCTAAATGTGGTATGAGACTACTGGAATATCACAAACGGCGGGAGAGCGACGTACCTGGCAAACCGGTCGAAGATGTGGCGTAGAAGATCGCAGACTTAAAACTCGCTGAGGTGAGTATCCTTAACGACAATAATATCCCGTACGTTTTGAGATCCGAAGGACGACGCGGCGTAGTAAAGCTAGTTGCTGCTATTCAGCCCAGACCTGGACTACAAACTGTTTCAACGACTTGCATGGAAAACGCCATTCGCGTAATAACAGTCCGGGGCCCAAAGTGCACTACAAAACAGAAGTTAGTCGTGCATTTGGTGCATGCAACAGTGGAACTGGTGATACATGCCCATTAGATGTGAGCGTAAAAGCTAGAGACAAATGGTCAGAACATAGATCTTCAAAAAGATTGGGACTGACGATCGGTCCAGCTGGCACCATTAGGCCAGACCAAACCCACAAAAGTGAACGCGACCCTATCAGGCGAAGTGCGAATTTCTAGACCAACTCCGGTGGCTGAAACAATCGTTGATTTTGCGTGAGTATACGTCAACGACGGTCGGATACCTTACAAAAGACAAAGTATTTTCCGCTGCTGTCTTTGCACATGGTTGGATCATGGACAGCGGTGTTTCCGGTGACAACGCCAGGTCCAACTTGAGCTCTGGTAATGCCGAGGAGCAAAAGAAGAAGGGGGCCAAGAGGAAGAGATGCATGGCTGGGGGGTATCGTTCGAAAGCACTTCCGGGCCATCATATTATATATCAGGATGGACCAAAGGATAGAATAATAGCACCCGAGAATGTTTAGTGCTCCGAGAATTTTCAGTGCCGAGCGAGCGAAGTGACAGATTTATTCTGATTCCGTATGGCAACCAGAGCAGATGAGCATGTTTTCGTGTCACGAACGCGATGCAGTACGCCTCCCGGTCCGGTTGCTGGGAATTATAGAGTGGTCGCTACAAATATCCATGACTCGTCGCCCCACATGAGGAGAAGCTAGTAGCAAACGCGACGTCACTGCTATTTGCGATCTCTGCCAAAGGAAAGAAATTACGAGGCAATTTCAATATCATCGGCCAATCGTCGGAGGTTGTATGCTTCGATTTCGTTTGGAGGACAGCAGCTTGGGAAGCAAATAAAGTGACAAATATTGCTGCTCTCTCCTACCTCCATCCTTGAAAATGAGCAGTAAGCAAGCCCAGCTGGACAAGGAAAAGGTGCGCCATTGTATAAATGCTTGCACAAATTATTCTCTCTGATCAAAATTGCCAGGGAAATGCGGCTTTCAAGGCCGGCGATTACGCGACGGCTGTTGGACACTATTCTTCTGCAATTGTGAACGACCGAAAGGATTACACGCTTCCTTTGAATCGTGCTGCCGCATACCTCAAGTTAGGCAAGTACGTTTCTTGAACAATTGCATAGCAAGTACTCTTCTCATAGCGCCTGAACATAGGCATGACGACGCGGAAAGAGATTGCACAACCGTTCTGTCTCTCAATGCATCCAACGCCAAGGCCCTCTTTCGCAGGTCGCAGGCCCGTGTTGGCACAGGAAAACTGAAGGAGGCTGGAGATGGTTGGTTTGCTTCATACTTGCCCGAGAGGATACTCACCGCAAATACCAGATCTCAGAGCTGCCGCGAAACTGGAACCTTCAAATACGTCCATTGCTCAAGAACTAACAAAGGTCACGGATACTCTAAAACGCAAGACTGTTTCCAAGGTAATTTTAAAGTTCAGCAAGAGAATTATGCTCATGATGTATTTTCAGACTAAACCCATCGATGTTGCACCGAACTCAAAACCAATGCGTCGCAGAATCCCGATAACTATTGTCGATGATACGATTGACAAGCCTCCCTCCGCCTCTGTGACCTCCTCTATACCTGAGAAGATTGAACCCTCTGCGCGGCCAGCACCGATAAAACGAGTAGAAATACAGCCGAAGCAGGCTCCGAAAGAAGTCAGTTATACAGCGTCTTTTGTGAGCTTCAGTCTTATTATTAGAACTAGGAACACACATCATCGACTCCCCAAGCGACGTTCAAGGAGGCAAAACGGAGCCGAGACGACGTGAAGACCACACGCGTGGGTGGAGGTATTTTCAGAAGCAACGGCTCAAATACGATATTCCCCACGAGAGAAGTGACTGTATCTAAATCCAACGACGCAAAGGCTACGCCTTCCCATCCCGTGGAGCACGATGTTCCTGCATACACACCCCCGAAGGCGCCTTCAGTTCCTGTGCCCACATCATTATACGACCTAACAAAAGCTTGGGACGTGCATCGGTCAAGTGAAGAGCGGTACCAAATCATCACAGTAGGTGCAACTGTTTGATCAGTGACAAAACCTGATGTACTCTTGAAGAGTGTCCCTCCGGCACAACTACCGGCACTTTTCAAGACGTCGCTGGAGCCCAGTTTACTAGCATCCATCCTCGAAACGTTTCTAAATACTTCCAACAAAGACAGTGACGTTGTCGCCGGATATCTAGAAGCCTTGTCAAAAGTTCCCAGACTTGGTACGATAATACTGTTTCTGAGTGAAGGAGAGCGTACGGTACTGCGGAGGTTAGTAGAGAAGGTAGGCGTAGATAAAGTGAATGTAATATGGCGAAAGGTGTAATAAAGTTGCAGCATTCGGCAAATGCCGGCACCTTGTCTATTCACGACCACGTTGTTCCGCGACTACAATGAGCTTCCAGGACATTGAAGCAGGCTACTCCCATCCCGCCACTACCGCGACGTCGTCTGTGCCAAAGTCAAGCGAGGATGCCGCGTTTCTTTCTCTTCAGTCATCGCTTTCGCTGCAAGTATTCAAGATGAACGCCAATGTACAGGGCATCCTCAAGCTGGTCGACCAGCTGGGCACAGCGAAGGATTCCGACACCCTCAGGAAGAGCCTGTTTGTGTATTGCTACTGTCGCTCTAATCCTTACCTGAACTGTGGAAATACAGACACGATTTGACAGAGAGCACCAGAGCAATGGCCAAACGCGGCTCCGAGGACCTCAAGAAACTGGCCACGCAGCAGTCGAGTCTCGTGTGTAACAGTCTGCTGCCATGTCGCTACACGCTTACATCGTCTGCCTCAGCCTCATCAGCGCACGTCGCTCCAGAAGACATCCCATGATTTTCAGATGTCGTTGGCCGCATTTCAACGGGCGCAGCAAGTCAGTGCCGAGCGTCAGAGGACCGTGGTCGAGGGTGTCAGAATAGCCGTCGAGGAGGAACACCAGTGCGAAACGTTCCTTATTGCGATGAAATACTCACTGACTATTCTAAAGACATGATGATGAGCAGACTAACTCCCCCGAACAACGCCAAGCTCTGCTACTTCAGAATCAGCTATCACCCCATGAGCTTGCATATCAAGAATCTCTGATACAAGAAAGGGAAAACGATATTCGGGAGATTGAGACAGGCATTCACGAGCTATCGGAAATATTCCGTGATTTGGGCACGCTAGTTGAGCAGCAGGGTGGATTGCTTGGTTCGTTGTCCGTAACCGTCTTATCGTATATCGCTGATTACCGCCTCAGACAATATTGAATCCAACATGTCCTCAGTAGCAGTCGACACCTCGCGAGCTTCTGAAGAACTCACTACAGCGGCGGAGTACCAACGTAAAGCTGCCCGGAGAGCTGCGTGTCTTATGATTGTGCTTGTCATCGTGGTGGCGATCGTCTTATTAGCCGTAAGTCACTAAGTGTACTCTACTAGTGGCCATCAGTACTAACCCCTAACGTTTTCAGGTCTTGTCGTAACATTTCTTCGGAAACACGCGTATCATTTTTATACCAGCTATCAAGGTAGTACCCTGCGTTATATTATATAATATTATTAGCGGATATCAAGGCCTAAGGATCTAAGGCGACATCATGATTCAAGTGCGATAACATTAACTTTTACGACCCAGACGCATTGTCTCCTTCTATCATGAGACCGTGTCGTCTGTCCCTTCTTGATGGAGCCTAATCTCTTTGTTAGTCTGATACGCCGCCGCCTTCTTGCTCTATCGATTATTTAGCCCAAAGTTTACTTTCGTATCGGAGCGTTATCAGTGTGCGAATATACACCTATGACCTCATGCAAATTCGTGGCAACTGGGATGTAGTGTTTGAGAATACCAGTTGTGCTTCTATGATTCAGCCAGCTTGTCCCTCATCATCGAACACAGATCACAAATTGCCTTGAAATGCTCAGGGTAGCAAAGGCCCAGCAGCGTCTGGGAGTACGGGTTCAGGGTGGAGATTGACTGATCCACGAGGTCCAACAATATGAATACTTACCCACAATGCTCCAGAATAGAACGGATTCTTGAGGTTCTTCCGTTGACCTCGATCTCTACCATGTCCTTCCCAAAGTGCTCCACCGTCGGAACCCGACAATTCAAAGGCTTTCCAGGACGAAGCACGAAGTCGTCTTTCTCCCAAGCATCCTTTCCTCCCAAATTTGCAGTAATGGACCCTTCGGTACGTTGGCCGGTTTCTTTCGTGGCAGAGGTACTTCAATTTTTAGTGTAGCATCCGTCGTCTAACTTCTCCCCCCTCCATTTTCCCCCAGAAATGGAGTGGAATCCGATCATCGACGCTCCTCAGACTAGAAACATGACATCGTTGTATCTGACTCCAGGAAATATAGTGAGTAAACTATGTGATTTCTGATTGTTTGTTCCAAATTGGATAGGTATCGCACTGCCTGTTGACTCCCTCTACCCCCACCGATTTTGTTTGGGATGTGACAGAATGTGGTCGAGTTCAGTCAAGCTCTGGAGCCTCTGATACGATAGCCTTTTTTGATGTGAGTGTCATTATGTTGTATTCGTCGTACCAATGTGACCTTTTTGTATTTCAGCGATCAAGCCAATTGAGCACGGACGTGTTCATAGCGTTCCCTGCGTCCAATCTCCATCCTGCTTTGGATGTGGAGCAGTGCGATAGCACTCAAACAATATATCAAAGTAGTGGTGGAGTGGCTGTCACCGCACCTCCCGTATGTAGTCTCTTCGCATCTTTCAGTCCGCCATCCTTATATCCCCCCGCAGCTGCCAGACCAGTCATGCGGCTGCGTGAGCGCCATATCGACCCAGTTCAGTCCTGGCTTTGAGTTCCGTGGAGTTACCTCGGATATGCAGATTGTCTCTTGGGATTCGGTTTTATTCCACGTACATCGGGAACGACTCCTCGAAGCGTCTTTTAATGGCTTTAACGCACATTTGTACAGTGCAGAGGCCCGCATTGTGGTCCCAGAAAATTCAGATCTGCTCAATATCATCTTGCACGCGATCTACGGCCTTTCATGCTTACCTTTCCAGCCCAGTGTCGATACGTTGATGGATGCTGTATGCCTATTTCCGAGATACGGCTTGAAGGCCAAGGATTACATCTCACCCTCATTACCGCTTTTCAATGACATTCGGTACCAGATGCCACTGTCGCCGCTGTTGACATTCGTCGTATCCTCGAATCATGAACTTGGGGACCTCGCCGTTCTCGCATCAGCCCATCTCCTCGCTCTGGACATCTCTACCATGAGCGACAAGATGGTCGAATCCATAAACCCCGTATATCTAAAGCGTCTCTTCGACCTTCAGACCAGCCGGATCAATGCATTCAAACGTCTTCTAGCTGTTCCTCCAGAATCTCACCCAGCTACGCCGAAATGCGACTTCATAGCCCAGAAAGCTCTGACTAGGTCCTGGGCATTTTACACCGCGTATATGTTGTGGGATGCCAGGGCAGGTGGGTCGCCGGTTTCTCCTTGCCGGTTGGTTCTGACGATTTTTTAGATATGACAGCTGGGACGATCGAACGTACGTTCCAAACTCTTGAATGCGACATTCTGTGCGACCTGTGCAAGGACTGTCTGAAAAAGCGCGTCAAGAGCATCGTTATTGAATGGTCAGAGCTGAAGGTAGGAGGCAGATGAACCCTTTAGAGGTTTTTATTCACAGGTCGTATGTCATAGCGAACGATTTGATAGCCTCGAATGCCCAAGTTGCCGGTTTCCAGTCCGAGATGTTTTGCGTTGTCGTTCTACCGCATGTGCCTTCCTTTAGACGCACATATCTGTAGTGTATTTTCAAAGAAACAGCAGCCTGAGCGTTTGCACTTGGAATGCGGGAAGACTCGGTAGCCAGGTTGGCCGATGAGCGTCCGGATATCAAGCGCTTATTAGAGAAAACAATTTCTGAGGTACCATGTCGGTTCAACGTCATGGCTGGGTCAGCGAAACGCACCAAGGAAAATTAGGATATAAGAAAAACCAAGCAAAAGTGAGGCGACCGGCGGGTCTGCAAGCTGTAGAGATCAGGCAAAATCCATGGCAGTTCAACACCGGCAAAGAGTCCTGTAACGTTGATCCAAGTTTGATATGCCTCTCATTCAGCCCACTATACCTCAATATTGTGCGACCGGGGTAGAGCAAATGCTGGGAACACGTGGGGACAGAACGACTGGTGAGTGTTGCGTTCCTTTTTCAGCACGAAATCCGTCTCGAGCACATAAGCGTTCAGCACGACTCGTGCCACAGGGCTGAACACAGTCCTTCATCCACGCTATGCACGACCGAGCGATGAGCGACGATCCCATCACTATCACTTTTTGAACGACATATTCCATGTATCGGAGCGTTTGCATAATTCAGAAATTACCGAAAATTGGTCCACATGGACCCAGCCATCTTGCCGTTGGCAGCAACAACATTCCGTGCTCCAGCCTATGCGCTGTTTATGGATCAGAGGAGCTTGCTCTGCCCTCGTTCATCTGCAGGCGACGAATTTACAAGTGCAGGAACTGGTCAATGATTGGGATCTGGACTCGGAAGCATGCTGAGTGTTTATGCATCTGGTCTGCCCTCACATACCTGTCGTTTCAGGCCGATATATTGCAAGGTACTTAGCAAGTCTCATGCCGGGCCCTGGGGAATTCGAGTGGTACTTTCGCCCTCGTTGGTCGTCGATCGATGAGCCGCCTCGATTCGACTCGGACGTCGGTGGTCTGTGAGACATGCTACCGCCGGCTAGCTGCATTCAAGACCCAATGCAACCTCTGCTTTGTCAAGGATAGCGTGAGTATACGTCCCGATGCGTCGTATACTGAGAAATGCCAGGCAGAACCTCTAGTTTCAGTTTCAGCCTTGCTTGGCGACCTCGGGATCGGTTAAAAAAGGTCGTCAAAAGCTGCCCGCCAAAACTAGGTTGGACCGAATGTGCCCCTGGATGCTGAGCGCAAGCACAGCCGTAGCTGCTGCATGTTCGCTTGGAAGTTGGAAGCAACCAGTCCGGTGTAGGTATCTACAAGAGACGCATTGCTTGTTCTAGGGGTAAAGGGGGAGTCGCAACACGCAACAGGAGCCTGGGCCTGTACTCGCTGTTTGTCTGTATTGGAACGGGTCCTGAAGAACAAGTCAATCCGCCGGTGGAGCTCACCGTCGTCTACCAAAACGGGTAGACGCACTCACTGTTTGTTAGGACAAAGGCTCATCTGATTTTTTGTCGCACGTCGGTGGTCGACAACATTGAAGAGGAAACTGGATCGAGACCCCAATGCACTCTATCGAGCTTGGCACTGGTGAGCTGCGAGGAAAGTGGCGGTGTGACATTCCAACAGCGGACTCGTCGCCGCTTTGCCGTGGCGATGACTACTCTGAGGACCTCAGAGACGCACCAGAAAGTCAAGCCGTACTGGTATCTGCGCTAGTGTTTTCCTCTGCCAACCAAGCAGGCGCCCCAGTCATGTCACGGTTCACATCACGAGAAGATACCAAGATCTGCTCTACCTGACTTGCCTCTACCCACGATGTCCACTTCAACCACCAACATGTCCTACGGTTAGTCCCCAGTTACCTTACTATTTCCACTGACGGGGTGTCGCCAGTTTCCCTTGGGTCCGCCGGGCTCAAGGTGTCGAAGATTATCCTTGGTTGTACGGTGTATGGCAGTCCTGATTGGTTCAGTTGGGTGCAAGGCGAAGAGGAAAGCATCAAACAAATAAAGGCTGCGTAAGCCAATGTCTCTCTCTTTCTTCGATTTTTACCCTACTCTTTATCAGCTACGATGTCGGAATCAACACTTTTGACACTGCCAATGTACGACTTCATTCGCCACTACGTACTAGCTAACGTTTACCTGCTTAGATCTATTCCAACGGGCAATCAGAGATTATTCTGGGAAAGGCTATCAAGCAGGAGGGTTTGCCACGGGATGGAATCGTCGTAATGACAAAAGTTGGTGGTTATTCTGTTTACTTTTTCATAGGAGTGACATATATACGTAGGTTTTCCATCCAGTAACACATATGGGCGAACGAATCCATGGTCGAGCATCGGCGCTCGCCGATAGCAAAGGTTATGTGAACCAGTACGGGCTCAGTCGCAAGGTCCTTAGATTTCTTTTTCCAATTTGCATACTTATCGATATCTCAGCACATCTTTGATTCAGTCAAGAGGAGCCTGGATCGTCTGCAACTTGACTATATTGACGTCCTTCACTGCCATGAGTTTGACCCCGAGACTCCAATACACGAGACGGTAAGGAGACATACGTATGGTTCTGTTCCTCTGACCATTTAGAATACGTATAGATGCACGCGCTTCACGACGTCGTGGCGGCTGGCTATGTCCGATACATCGGAATGTCGACTTGCCGCGCCTGGCAGTGTATGTTCCCTAATTCTCTACACGTCTGCTCCCTGACATAGTTTCTGTCTGTGCAACAGTTCACATCATGCAGGGTACGCGCTTGGGATACTCATTTTAACGCTTCTCATGGCCTGCATTTGGAGACTACGCTCTCAACAACCACTTGACGCCTTTTATCACCGTGGAAACCGATTACAATCTTCTCTATCGCGAGGATGAAAATGAATTGTTCCCCACATTGAAAGTATGTACATCGTAGGAATCAAATCTGCTGCCGTATCTAACCTTTGCTCCAGCAATTCGGAATTTCTTCTGTACCTTGGTCGACACTTGCTCGTGGGGCTGTGGTCCAACCTCTCAACCGAGAGCCCAGTCAACTGGCAGACAGCCAGTATGCTTATCTCAGGTACGCTATTCGTGTGTGCTTATTTCCTCCTGCAGAAACTCCGAAGGCCAGCAGTGGCATGATACGATTGTCTTGAGGTGACTCAGGTCCTCACTGGGTCCGTCGGTCTCCTGACACCTCTTACATCAGGGTAGAAGAGATAGCGAACCGAAAAAATGTTACCATGACGCAAGTCGCCGTAGCCTGGTCGATGAGCCGAGAAGGTACAGTCAAATCGAGGCGTTTTATTTAATCACCTGTTGAGGTATATGGTTCAGGTGTTTGTGCTTTGATTATCAATGCATCTACGACTGACCGTCTTATGGATGCTGTCGGTGCGCGTTTTTCACTACCTTTATCTTCTAGCACTCAGTCTTATATAGGCGGTTTGGATGTAGTGCTCACTCCCGACGAGATCCGGTATTTGGAAGAGCCATATACTCCCCAAAAGCTTCACTATTGACATTGTGAGGTGCTTCAGTTACACAAATTCTTGTTTCGAGTGATGCTTGTCCGATATGTAGGTATGTAGGAATGAATCATGTTTATCTGTTGTAATTCTTTGCCTAAAATTCATTGGTGTATGACTCATTGAGTCGTTGAGTGTTATCGCCGCTGAAGTATGTGACTGTCATTCGGCCTGGGCCGGGAGCTGTTCCGTGCGTATAAGTAGTAACAAAGCTGTAGTGATAATTCCCTGGGTCTTAGGGGGACTCCTTTTCTCTGACCGCATACATGACTTCATCGACGACATCAAGACAGACACCATGGGAGGTTCTGGCGTTGCAGACAATTGAATCTTACATAAATATGGAAAGACCTCGTGGCCAGTTTCGAATACAAAGGTCCAACGAGCACTGAGCTTCTCAATCTAGTGTATGGCTACGGACCGCATAGGCCCATCACGTTTGCGTCCATACCATACTCTAGGTCAGCACGAGACCGACTAGTAAGGTTGTCGTCTTTTGTTCTATCTTACTTTTTGATTATGCAAAAATATAATAGGACTGTGATACTTGGCCCCACACAAGACTGTGCACTTCTAGTACATCAAATTAATCGTCGTCCTCCATAGTTAGAGTTAGTCTGTCACGACACAGTCGGGCTACCGCTTCTCCATCGATAGGAATAGCATTTCCTAGAAGTAAAAAAATCATGAATACTGATCCACGGACGAACATGTAATACATACCTTGGAATCCTTCTACATACTTGGGGAGAGGTACGCCAGGGCTGGTAAAAAATCTGAAGGCTCCTCAGTAAGTAGCACAAAAGAAGGGCTAATGATGCAACACACTGTGATCCCCAGAATCCGTAGTGTATCATACCGAGCGCGCGGGTGGTATATTCGTAATCGTGCGCGAACCCTCCGGGAAAGAAAAACTCGATGACAGTGGACCTTGGAGAAGGATTCATCCATAGAAGTGATGTAAGACCATTTCCATGTACACCCATCATTATCTATATGCCAGTCAAATCGAGGGCAATAAATCAAGCTGACTCCTTACGGTTGTTCTTGCAGCCAATCTAATCTGCTCTTTTCGCGACAATTTGTCCATGCTAACAACGTTCACTTCGTATCCATACTCGTCACGCAGCTTATAAAGCTCCCTGACCAGTCTATCATGATCCTCCGGAATCAACATACGTCGGCCCCATTCCTGCCTTGAGATGTATGTTATAACAGGGGTAGTCATTGTTCCACTACCGACGGCTGGTTCCAGGCCAGTATACTTGACGACGTTGTTGCGAATTGGCATCCACCAATAAGCACTGCCGGGCAAAGGGAAAGCTACAGCAGCCGTTCTTTGAAAACGGGCGTAATTGTGACCCATCATGGCGGCGGAGCGGTCGGCTATGAGGACTCTTTCAAAAACAAAGGGTACCCCCATTGATGTGCGATCTTTCCAGTCGTCTATGAATTCCATAGTAAGCGACGGCCAAGCTGATCGGATAAACCATTGGTTCATGGACGCATAGTCACGCCAACGGGCGGCGTCAACGCGGTTGAAAATGATGCGACGTGGAGGCGGAAGTGTTGTGTTGCCGTCGTGGGTGATATAGTGGTCGAGAGAGCTGTACGCTCGCCAAAGCCCAAATCCTAACTCGGCAGACCAATGGTAGTAGTGAGTAATGCTATAATGATGCTTCAGTATGCAAAGAAACAGGCGCAGATGGAAGCACACACAATTGCTGGGGGTCGTTTATCAGGAACTAGAGACATATTAGAGGAGACGCAACAAATATAAGGGCCGACGCACTGTTACTCCGTCGATGACTTGGGCGGCTGCCCCAAAGAGAGCCTTAGCCTCCTTGGAGCTGATGATTTGGATGTCCTCATTTGTGGGTAGACGAGAATCCTCTGCTTCTTTGCCGTTTAAAATTCGTATACCTTTTGAATAGAACTTGGAGACGTCGGGGATGTTCTTGGGGTCATCGCAGACGACATAGACGGTGCCATTATATAGATAGAGCTTATCGAAAATAGTCCAGCCTGTGAGAGCATGTTCTTAGCGACTGACAATGAGGGCAGGGAATTCTTACCTGGAACATGGGAAACAAGTTGGGTCTGCGGAACAGCTGAGGCTCCCCAATTTAATTGGGCGCTGAGAGAGGGAGCAAGGTTATTGTGGGGCTCTGCGATGGCAATGTCTCCTCGAAATGTCAGAGGAACTGTCTGTATTCTGCTCCGCCCCGAGGAAAAGAAATAGATAACGGAGACGAGGAGAACACAAACGAGGGCGAATTCCCGGCGCGTGGGGGGAGAGGGAGACATGTGTCACGGTCACGGTCACGCACCAATTTAGCTTCACGTTCCTCACTCAACCACGACGACAGCCCACCGTTTCCTGCATCGGCTACGCGCATACATCGACCATGGACGGCAGAGACCAGTGGTATAGAGATGGTGCTTCTCAGAGGGCGACTGATTCTGTCCACGAGTCTCACAAGCTCCTGGCCGCCTACCCTATGGCATCCGCGACTCCCTCGACACACGGTGCGTATTATTCTTCTCGTGTAGATATCGCTGGGCTCACAGGCAGCGATGCAGCGGCGCGTCATCTGGGCAACATGACCTCCGTCGCCACTCCGCCGTCATTCGTGCAGCCAAATTACTACTCCATGCAGCCGACAGATTATCCTCAGGGCAATCCTCCACCGT
Organism: Armillaria gallica; assembly: GCA_037576215.1. NCBI lineage: Eukaryota > Fungi > Basidiomycota > Agaricomycetes > Agaricales > Physalacriaceae > Armillaria > Armillaria gallica. Next base: position 1,119,628 of record JBANDB010000010.1, read on the forward strand.
ATACTGAATACGCTCCAGAGTTGACCTACCTCAGCTCGCAGAACGTACCTGCTGACGACTCCGGATACTGGGAGAATACGAGGAACGACGCTGTTCGTTTGGTGCAAGAGCAAGCCGGACCGTATGTTGTCTTTTGATACTATCGTTACTGAAATCTCAACGGACGTGTTAGCTCCTATCCTTATCCAAATAATACACACTGGCATCCTTCTGGTGTCCCGGCATCCACTTATCCGACCAATTCTTTAGCCCAGTCTGTGTTCCAGCATACGGCTCCGACCGCGGCCTATCCGACACCCCCTCCTCCTACTATCCCGACTTCGTCCTCTTCTTCTTTGGCCTTTGCGTTGGGGCCTCCACCCACACGGCATGTGCCGCCGCCTCCCAAAGTCTATACTCCTGAACAGTCGCAAGACTTCATCAACGATTTCCTCGCCAAGAAAACACAGGAAATCAAAGTTCGGGAACAGGCGCAACGTCCATCGACACCTCCCCGTCAACGGAAGCTGTCTACTCAAGAAAGTCCTGACCCCTTGGCCCTCAAACCAGTTACGCCTCGTATTGAATTAGTCACTGTCACCCCTAGCAAGCGAAAGCCTGTCGTTGAACTGCTATCCTCGTCGGTAAAACGCATACATTCCAAGGATTCATTTCATACGCCCCACCGGACATCCGGGACATCCCTTTCCTCGACGCCTTCCAGTTCTCGTGCATCTGTGCCTATTACCCCGAGTACTGTATCAGGCCAGTCTACACCGAAACGAACCAAGACCATGGCATATGTTGCGATGCCACGAAACCCTTGGGCGACTCCTTCTACCTCAGGCAAATCGTCGACGTCACGAAGATTGAATGATTCTCCCAATGACTTGGGCGGATTTGGGTCAGAAGACGGACCCTTCTCTAGTCCGATGAGAGGGACTATCCGTGGTAATCGGGAGGATCGAGGTATGTTTTTCTTTCTCAGCGGTGTGATTTTCGTTCCTTACAGTGAATAGCTCCTATGGAAAAGCTTGAGTCGTTACTGGAAGACATATTTGAGGCAGAGGATGCTTTGCCTGCTGATGTCGACCTCGCTGATCTCAACATGGATTTCTTTTCGCCCGCTACAACTGATACTTCGCGACCGCTTCTGCATCCAAATATTGTTCGTAAACTGAGCAAGTATATTGGACAAATTGCGAGGCCAAACAAGCGTGTTCGGCATGGTGGACCTAGTGTTGCGGGAACACCACGCAGTAAAGGTCGTCTGGCGGAAGCCACAGTTCAGTCGCTTTCCCGGATTCTCAAATTGTTAGAGAGAACTGTCAGGACAGGAGAGAATTTGGATCCTTTCGCTTATTCCGGGTACACAGCGCAGGCCTCTCCTCGCAAAGCCAGTCCAAAGAAGCCCAAGGCAAGAAAACCTGATCGACGTTCCAAGTCAAAAACACCGGTAGATGGTGAACGAGAAGAGGAAGTAGATGCCATCCATGCTGACAACCCTTCAAACCGCTCTCCGACTGAGAGCGACTTCGAAAACTTAGGTGTGCAATTGGAAGCAGCTAAGGATAGTGTCCTTGCTGCAGAATGCTGTATCACATTGTTGGGAAGTGATAGGCTACCGAAACAGGTATTTCGTTCCCCTGTACTGTTTAGCGAACTACGCTCACCGTCATGAAGCTTTATTCAGAAGAACTTATTACAGCTTGTCTGAGCACCTTGAAAAACCAGCTCAACAAAGTCATTTATCCGTTTGCTGAGGCCTCTTCTGAGGCTGCCCCCACTGCCACCAATCCCCTACTTCTTCATGTCGTTAAGAACTCCACCAGTAGCGAGTCGAAACGAAAAGTGTTGAACGAAACTTTCCAAACGTTATCGGCATCCTTGTCTCGTATAAACGCTTTGATAAATGCGGAGAGCGTGGCGATGTCGGATTCTATTGTTATTCAAGCGGTGTATATTGCGATCGGGCCTTTCTTCGTGGTAGAGGGAGACAGTGATACCAAGGGGAAGAAGGACCAGAGTGTCGTTATTCGCACATTTGGAAAGAGTGCTATGCACGGCTTAATGCTTGAAGCGCTATCGCTCATTCGTAGCGTGAGTTTATATAACCATTGCGTCTGCAGCATCCTAACCCATCTGGTAAGATATTTGCAAGCCATGAGGGGCAGCGGTCTTGGATCATCGAAGAGATCTTATCTTCTTTGATCAAGCTGTCAGACTCCAAACAGAAGGCTGGATTGTTTCGGTACGTTTAGTACACCGGCTTGTTTCGTCCTTGTCCTGACTGTTGCTCAGACTACGTGATGGACGTTCCATTCGTACGGTATCGGCACTACTTCTCCAACTGGTACAGACGTCCGCGCATGATGTCCGCATTCAGGCGAAGAAGATAGAGAAGGCTAGACAGCAGAAGGTCGCCCTACGTCGTCAAGAAAGCTTTACTGAAAGCCAAAGCCAGATTAGCCGTGAGCCCTTCTTGGACGAGCACGATTCCGAAGTATGTCTTTTTCATAATATCTTTTGTCCAAACTGATAGAGTATACACTAGGAAATTCGACTCTATTCTTCTGGTTTAGATTCTGCTTTAAAGGCAGCGCAGGCAATCATCATCTTTCTGACACAACGGTTAGTATCAAGTTTGAATTCACACAGAACAATGTTTAATATGGCGCATAGATCCGGGAAGGGAAAAACTACCAAGAATACGAATGAGGCTGAATATAGGCTGATCTTTGACAACTTGATTTCGGATGTGTTGGTCGTCTTGTATTGGCCCGAGTGGCCAGCAGCTAGCGTTCTCCTCAGTGTTGCGTCCAAATTTATGGTACGTGACGAGCCAAACCACTTACCACCATCTCATCAAGAACGTAGGTAGCAGCTCTAGACGACGTCAAGACGAGTCAAGCGGATAACAATGCAGCCAAGACCATGGCATTGGATCACTTGGGCGTTATCGCTGCTCGCATCCGGTCAAGCGTACTCAAAGTTCGAGACGGAACTGGTCACAAACCCAAGGGTTTGAAGCCATTCGACGAGGTTCGAGCCTTTTTTCTATTGGTCCTATTCTTTATTGACCATGCTGTCTTCTTCAGATCGTCAGCGGTGTGGAAACGAAAGAGCTCGAGAAACTATTGAGTGTACACCACGACATTTCAACGCATCTTTCGAAACGCTCTCTAGAAGATCAGGCTTATGACGCAAGTGTCATTTTATCCACATCGAACGTAAAAATGACTTTATATTGTAGAGCGCCCAAGAGCTTACTGCGGCCACGCTCGGACATGAGCTTGCGATTGCATTGAAGCACATAGGCACTCTTATAGGTGGAGATGACGACGATGAACTAGCTATCAGCGGCCGAGATACGTCCAAATTCGAACCGTTTGGTCAAAAAATAAAGGCCGCTCTCCGAAACGTCTGTAAAGATCAATCAGGTGACATATTTGACATAGGGTGGGTTGATTTTTCCCGAAGGTATACAGTATCTCAAAGCTGCCCTTGAATAGATCACAGGAGGAAATATCTCGCATTGACCGGTATGCAGAAGAGATAGGTACCATCCAAAGCCTGCGAAATTCTTTCCAGCCTATTCTTAACATCATACTCACCGCTTTGGATGCGCCGCACATCTTCATGCGTACCAAGGCTCTTCGTGCATTGGGACAAATTGTTTTGAGCGATGCTACAATTCTGTCAACGGTAAGGGTAGCTTTGTGTATAAGGATAACAAGTTAATACTGTCTTCATAGCCTGGTGTTCGTAGGGGTATCGAAAATCATCTATTGGACAGTTCACCAGCTGTTCGTGATGCGGCAGTAGAGCTGATAGGCAAGTACATGGTAGATCGCCCAGAGGTCGCTGGTGACTACTACCAGAAAATCGCCGACCGTATAGCTGTGAGTCCATAATATTTCTGGTATGATCTTTATTGACTTGCTCATAGGACACTGGCTTGAGTGTCAGAAAACGGGTCATCAAGCTGTTGAAATCCTTCTATGGCGTGACACGTGATTCCGAACAACAGACAGACATCGCGACACGTCTGGTACTCAGAATGTTAGATGAAGACGATACTGTGAAGGAGCTAGCCATCAAGACACTTGAAGAACTATGGTTTCCTACCGTTGTTCCTCTTCAGTCCGCGTTGAAGTCGAAGTCAGTAAACAACGTTGACGACAAGAGCGCACTTCTCGGCAAAGTCTCTGTAATCATGGCTGTATCTGGTCATTTCAAGGACCGACAATCTCCTCTTGAAGAAGTTCTGCACAAGATCATGGCTGGACGACAGGAGTCCGAGGTACCGCTACTACATTCTCGTTACAGTGAGATCTGTGAAGCCCTGATCGACGGCTTGGTCGATGCTTCAGATTTGCCTGGTTTTGTGCGTACCCTTCCTGTATGTATCTTCTAATCTGATGGTTCGCAGACTGTGCTTAACTGCATCAGAACAATCCATCTATTTGCGTCGGCATACCCTTCGGTTCTTTCTGGCTCTCATGCGTCCACACTTCTGCCTTACCTGAAAAATCCCAGTAACGTAAGAATTCTGCTAATGTACATCGCTTTCTCATCCAACTTGATCTTAGCCCGAACAACAAATGACCACTGACTATCTCCTCAAAATATTTCGTATATCGATACCCAGGTTGCCGAAGACGACTAGCAAATTAGGGCAAGAACTTCAAGCAGCTCTGCAACCCATGATTATAAAGCCGACTGCCGGGCTACAGGTGAAGATGTTTGTCTTTCATTTTCACAGAGATTTTAAGTCTCTCTACAGGTTCTTCAAGAGTGTATTGCCTGCATGTGTACGGTTGTCCACCACCTAACCCGCGACTTTGTGCGGATAGTGGCGTTACTCAAGTCTTGCAACAGTCTGCTTCTCTTCTTTTTGTCAAGTGATGTGGTTTGATCGTTTATGCAGATCGACTCCAAAATGCCATCAGTGGGCCTGCGTTAGCACAACAGGACTCGAAGGGTCTGAAGGCTTTGTCCATACTCATATTCATTGTGTCTCTCCTCGCGGAGCACATGAATTTCGACAGTCTTCGCTCGGAGCACTCCGAACTTGTTGGGGAGTTGAATTTGATAAGCAAGGCATGTCCCAAGCTCCCGAACCGATTCGTCTAATGATTCATTCGTAGGGTTCAATCCTGGAGCACATCTATAACAGTCTCTTAAGTTTACATCAGAAATATACCGACGCGGATCTTCGCGGTCGAATTCTTCAATGTCTCGGTAAGTACTGTTCACCATAGTCTGTGGTCATACATCAACGCCGCATACCAGGTTTTCTGTTTAGAGCTCAACCCACACTTATGACGGAAGAGCGATCCGCTCGCATCATGGATGAGATATTCCAATCTGGCAACGAGGATGCCCAAGGAAGACTGCTGAAGTTGCTACAGGAGTTCCTGGTTTCTGAGGCGGCCAAGCATTCTTCCAAAGAGAAAGGTACGAGCTCCCTTGTTCAGCCATTACTATGGAGCTTAGTCTTTCAAAGAAAGCGCCGTTAAACGTAACGCTAAGGCGTCCGATGTGAACATGGATGAACTAATCGGTAACACGGACGGATTTGCGGATTCAGGGTAAGTAATATTCTCCCAATCGATCTCGTAACATCATTGAGCTTCCCGCAGTGTCAGCTCTGCTGTCGTTCAGCGATACTTGAACCATATCTTGCAATCGGCGTTGTCGCAGCAGCCTCAGATTCAAGCGGCTGCTATTGATATACTGAGCTTCACTATCAAACAAGGCTTAGCCCATCCACTTCAGGTGTGCACACAGTTTACCTTGTCGTCGCAGAGTCCACTGACGTTATGTTTCCAAGTCCTTCCCTGTCATCATCGCCCTCGAGACTTGTCCATCAACGCCGTTGAGCCACAGGGCCAATGCTCTGCATTCGATCTTGCACACGAAACACAACTCGCTGCTCAATACCCGATACGTGAATAGCGCCCAGGCTGCATTTGATTATCAATCAAAGATTACGTCGGGTGCTGTGAAAGGTCAGTGGCATTTACAGACATATTCAATTGTCTTGCTGATATTTTTGAAGGCTTCAGGATCCAGTCATCGATGCCTATTGCTTTGCTGCAACAGTGGTACTCCTTGGCAAGGGAAAAACGTTCAGGGCGATTAGACTTCTTGAAGTCACTGTCGAAAGTCTTCCAGGACCATTCTTCGACTTCCGCGACTCAATATGATGTTGATTTTGTGAGATTCATGGCCGAGAATTTTGCCTCCTTCGACTACAAGACGCAGGAAGAGGTCTTCATCGTCGTTAAGACATTGACTACAGTCCTGTCGACAAACGGGACACAGGTGCTCGAGATCGTTTCACCTTCGCACTTGCTTTCCCATATGAAGCAGCCATCTGAAGTTAATGAGGTGAGATCATGTTTATCCCCAAGGGGATTATCTGACCATACTTGGTAGATCGCCATGAATGTCGATCCTGTCGAGGGATGTCCGACAGTCGACCTTGCACAGGACAGAATTCCCCTCATGCGCAGCGCACTCATCATTGGGATGGTCATGTTGCTAAAGACTCATCTGAAGACGCTGTATTCCTTATCCGAGGAGTAAGTTTTTTGCGCTCCGTCCATAACCGTATTGATGGTCTGCTCCAGGAAGTGCAACAAGTTCGTCTTGGGGAAGAAGAGTGCGATCGGTGATAAAGCATCCGTCAGACGACATCAGAAGGCGATATCCTGGGATCGATTGCCCCTTGCGACACGGCCAATATTGACCTCTAGTGACGCGGATGAGCAGAAGACCACAGTGAGCCAAGTATAGCCCGGCGATATTCATGTTTGCTAATGATTGTGGTACAGTTCCTCAACATCTGGAACGAAGATGGCCTGACTGCTGAGCCTGAGGATGACACTGTAGAGTTTACTTGACGTTAGTGCTTGCCTGCTTTCCTCTCTCTCCGTTCATCCAGTTACACGTTGCTGTTGCATTCTATCATTATTCTCTGTTATCGTTGTTATTCTTCGTATAGTAGCACTTCCCCTGCCTTGTAACCGCCAGCTTTCCAAATGGAACTAATGAAAAATATCTGATGCTTTTTTGCTCGACAGACGGAGTTCGCGTTGGGCGATAAGGGGGTAATGGTAAATCTTTGCTAGAAGGCATTCATTCCATTGTACTGGCATATGAGCGTGGTTCGCGAAGTAGGTTGCGATGAAGGCACAATGGGTCGTTAAAGGGAGCCCCATGTATCATGTCACAGAAACAAGCCCTTTGAAGGACGTATTGGCGCTGGCCAAGGGGCAGGGCAGGGTCAACGTCAACTCATTCACTAACATTTCGCTCTTCCAAGGCGGTCCTGTATTGGGTCCGAGGGATTGCCAATGTCTCCATTCTACGGACCCAGGGTCCAGCCCATAGTTTTGGGAGAAGTGAGGCCGGGTCTCGGACATGATGCCGTCAGTCATGAGGTGGAAATATCAACCGCGCTCAATTTTTCATATGGCAGGCTGAGCAAACTAGTATATTAAAGTCAAGAATCTGTTGGAACCGCTCTCTCGGGTCATCGGCAGATGTATAAACGATAATGTTGTGGGAGGTTGTGAGACTGCATCAATGTTATGTTCCTTGAGAATACAGAGACTGAGCTCTGCAGAAAATGACTGCTCGGACCGCTCCAAGGCCACTGCATCGCGGTGTCTGAGCTCGGCTAAGTATTTGTATCATCTACGGACGCCACATTCCGGGCTAAATACCATAACGAAATCAGCGAACATGCTACCTATGACAGATTTCTCCGTTTACGTTGTATCCATGAATATAGAAGGAAATCCTTCACGTCGAAGACTTCCGAAACGCGACATTGTCAGCTGAATGGGGAAATGATGTGGTCACGTGACCGTACTACCGCGAAGTTGATCTTTCAACCTGAACCTCAACAACGCGATACCGGGTCCTTGCCCACGACCACCATGTCCTCCTCCTCCTCCTACTTTCTCGACCAATATGAACCCCTAGACGTTATAGGCAACGGATCCTTTGGGATAATACGAAAAGTTCGACGAAAAACAGATGGCCTGGTGTGTGGACTGCCACTCACAAATGGCACGCCTTGTTAACGACACGGTTCAGATATTTGCACGTAAAGAACTAGATTTTGAGCGCATGAATGAACGGGATCGGAAACAGATTGTAGCAGAAGTGTGCGTCGTTTCCAGCTCACCGACCGCCAGAAGACTTACGCACAGCAGAAATATTCTCAAGGACCTCCACCACGACCACATCGTTCGTTATCACGATCGACATGTTGACCGCGACGCCGGAATTCTCTACATACTCATGGAATACTGTGGAGGCGGCGACCTCTCTAACATTATCAAGCAGGCAGTCAAACACAATCGACCTATCCCGGAGGACACAGTCTGGAACTACTTTATGCAGATTCTGTTAGCCCTCCATCATTGCCACCATCCTAATGCGAACGGTCATGGACGGTCAGGGAGCACGGGTAGCACGGACGGAGATAAAGAGAGAAGAGCGCAGATATTACACCGCGATCTGAAGCCTGACAATGGTGCGTCGGTTACGCTCGCTGACAGCCTCGTGTCGAACTAACAGGGTCTAGTATTCCTGGACGAGTCTGGTGCTGTGAAGCTCGGCGACTTTGGCCTGTCTAAGGCCCTTGCGCATACTAGCTTCGCCAACACATATGTTGGGGTGCGCGTGCTCCCTCGTTGATCGTTACATACACTGACGCGAAGTCAGACGCCATACTATATGTCACCAGAACTGATGCAGGAGAAGGCGTACGACTCCAAATCCGACATATGGTCGCTGGGATGTCTAATATTCGAACTATGCGCGCTGAAGCCCCCTTTTCATGAGGCAAAAACACACAATGAACTGAGCATACTTATCCGGTGCGCCTCTAGACCCTTCTTCTGTCACATTCGCTTATTACTCGAATAGTAACGGCCGGATACCACCACTACCCAAAGGGTATTCTCAATCTTTAAATGCAATCATCAAGGCTATGCTCAATCTCAACGTACGTTGTGGCATTGTCTTAATGAAACGTTCGATGACGCATCTAATGTCTACAGCCGGCTATGCGGCCGTCAGCGGCCCAGCTATTGCAACATGAACGCCTGGAGCTTGTATTCAAGGTTTCGGAGACAGAGCGAATGTACGTGCTTCTGCATCACGCCGGAATACGTCAATTTACGACTTGGTAGGCTGCAAACTGTCAAGGCTCATAAGCACAATCTATCGCTGCGCGAACGGGAGTTTCACGCCCGAGAAACCAAGTTCCTTGGTGAGCTTGCTGCCCGAGAGAAGGCTCTTCAGAACCGTGAAGCAGGGCTTTCCACGGCGATTAAGCACGCCGTAGCGGCGCGCGAGGAGGAACTGCGAGTCCTTGTTCAACAGAGAGAGGAAGAGGTAGCAGCGGCCATCGCGAGACGCGAAGAAGAAGTTGGTGCGGCGATCAGGCGACGAGAGGAAGAGATCATTGCCAGCGTCAATGCGAGGGAGAAGGAGATCTTCGACGCTTGGAAAGAACGAGAAGACGCTATGGAGGCGCGAATACGATGGGTGGAGATACGGGAAAGGGAGCTGGAAGAGGAAGCAAAGAGGGTGGAATGTGTAAAGAATGAAGTAGAGGCGAAGATGCAAGCTTGGGAAGGAGAAAAAGGGAAAGGTGCGTTAGTATCTGTCTAGACTGAATGTTAGTATTGACTTATCCTAGGCAAAAAAGGGCACCAGACGCGACCCTTGGAGGAGGTTAAAAACCTTCTTGAGCCTTTAAGCAGGCTCCATACGGTGTACCCGTCGACACCGGCACCACCTAGACCGCAAGCACAGACACTTCCTACGCCAGCATCGGCGATGCGAGGTGTGATGCTCACAGACACGGGAGAACTGCTCGCGACACCCGGACCGACAGAGCTATTTGTAAATACTCCGAAAGTGGGGTTGAACTTTGTGCGTATATTCGACTTTGAGGACGAGCCGGAGGATGGGAATGAGGAGACCATCCCTGTACCTGTGACACCAAGTCGCAAGCGCACGTCAACTTCGACGCGTGATTCCACCCTCACGACGTCAAAATCTACGACATCTTCAACGAAACCACCACCAACTCGGCTACGGCGGCCATCAATAACACTGTCGTCGACTTCTTCGTCAAGTTCGAATTCGGACGGGGCAAAGCCTCAGCCTCTGCAGCATCCGCATTTGAAGCCTGCAATCTCTCCGCCGCCGACATACGATTTGGCGGATGAGGAAAACCTGCCAAGTCCGTTCCTGAAGAGGGCCGAGCGTGCAAATAGCACAGGGTCGAAACCGAAGAAGCGACCGAGTAACGGGAACCTTCTCCGGGCGGTTGCTGCGGCGAACTCTGCAGTGCGGAGTAAATCGACTGGCGATGCCGTAGCCCGGCCGTCTGTTGCGAGTGCGCGAAAAGCAGGAGAAGAGGCGCGTAAAGCGTTGTATAGGACATAGCATGGTGGGACATATTTTTATTTTATGATCGGTTTGTTTTCATGTTGTGCATCTGTTCGATAATTATGTCAATAATTATTTTATTTGTAATGCCGGGAAGCCGAGTCCGGGCACGATCACGTGGAAACACATGACGCAAGTTGGACTTTGGAATCAGGTTCTGTTTTTGGACATTGATTTCATTGTTCTTTGTCTTTCACCCGTCTGTCGGTTCAGCTCTCCGCCGTCATGGAGAACATCAGTCCGTCCCTTTACTCGACGACGCCACGCCTCGACCTGCGCCGACTCGCTGCCTCCTCCCACGACGACGCGGCGAGGATGCTCATTAGTCCACCCCCTGAGGAGGAGCTCAGGATGAGCAGGGTGCGTGCACCGCGCTGTCGGTTATTGTCGGTTTTACTGAACTTTCTCTTCAGAATACGCCAAGGTCGGACTCGCAGACAAAGAGAAAGAGGCAGACGAAGCAGCCGCAACAGTCGACACCAAATCCTAAACCACGGAAACAACTACGAAGTCGCACACCTAGTCCATCACATATTCGTTCACCATACAAGACAGTTTTGCTACAGTCGCCACACGCAAACAATCCTAATGCCGACTACATCATTCCCACAGCTTACTCTCGCCGACGAAGCACCACTCCCGTCGTCGTTCCCTACGAGCCACCCGCCGACGTTTTCTCCCCACCGCGAGAGGTCATCGTGTCGCCCGTCGTCCGTACACCCAAGCGACGCACGAAGCTTGCCGTCACCGTCAAGAAAGAACCCCCAGTAATCGACCTTTCCGAACCTATGCCCCCACCAAGTCCCACCGACGACCCTTTGCTGCTCACCGGCCCGCCAAAGGAAATTCTGCCCAAGAGGTCGACAGCGAAGCCGCGCTGGAGTCTTCCTCCGTCGTCGCCCCAACAACCTACCTCTAGTCCACCCAATGAAGCACCCTCCTCCTTCCAATTTGAGCCACCCCCGGACACATCCCTGGACATGGACGTCGACGAGCCATTTAATAATATTCTCTTTGGGAATAATTTCGCTGGCGATGGGTGGAGCGACAGCGATGATGACGACGTCGAGATGCAAGGTCAAGGCGACTACACCGGCAAATGGAAAATGAAGCTCGTCAAAACCAAGAATGATCCCCCTAGCAGCGCTACCCGAACCAGGATGGAACACTGGGGACGTCCCATTAGTCCTTATCCCTGCACGAGACGCCGTGTCAGCTGCGTGGTTGAAGAGGACGACGACAACGAGGCCGAAGAACCTGTCATTCTGGAGAAGGCCACCCTGCAGCAACATAATAATGCTCCCGGTGATCCACTGCCCTCTATCGACGACGATAACGAAGCAGCCGAAGAGAACCAACTTGGGGCAATCTCCGTCGGGGTCGACAAAGAGGGTCAGGACCCTGACAACAGTCAAGAAAACGCGTCGCGGGCGATGCAGATTAACCAGGAAGATCAGGATGCGCAGGAAGAACGTGAGGTCAGGGAGATGTCCATTGGACCAGGCGAAGACGAGCTTTCTGTCCAATCTGCCACGATTGTGCCATCCGACAACGATGCAGAAGAGGAGAGGCAGGTCAGGGAAATGTCGATTGAAAAAGGCGTTCCAGTTCCTCCGAAACCAACGTTCCTAAAACCCGTCATCGGTCCTGTCGCTGCCGCGGTTCACTTTATTACAGAGCAGCATGAAGCTCCTGTCGCGGAAATGGATCTTAATTCATCACCGGTAGTCGATGCTGAGGTCCAAGTTACTGAAGCCATGGACGAGTCTGATAGTAGTGACGAGGAGATTGATATGGGAGTTGTCAAGATCACAAGCAGCGATCCTCGGGCTGCTGCGCGGGCAGCCGCCATCCTCAAACAGGTTGGTGCAGTTATGGACTGGTGTTGTCTCCATATTCTAACAAAAATTATTAGCACGATTATGAATGCTATACAAAGGCCAAATTTGTCGTGAAAGAACGCGATAGAAAGAGACGACGTAGGACCATGGATGGAGGCATTGCCAAGAGCTCACCTGTACGTTTGGGAGGTGCATTTGTAACTCCAGTCAAGGGGCGCAGAAGAGAAACGTTGGGTGGGGTTATTGGAGATCGGGTGTACCTTCCTGGCAGTCCTGTCATGACACTCGAAGGGCTGTTGCAAGAGGCAGAGGTACAGGTCGCGAGCACGAAGAAGCCTACCTCCAGCAAAGAATCGATTGAGAAGTCGTCTACTACCATGAAGGTTTCAAATGTCTGGACCAAGGACGAGTGGAAGCTGCTAGACATGTGCTTCACGGAAGAGAGATACGTGGCGGGGGGTGGGAACATTATGGCTGCAGTCGATGATGTAGATATTGATGCTGTCGTATGGCGGTTTTTAGAATTGGCGCCTGATAGCCGGTGGGACAAGTCCGTATTCCTCCCTCTTTTTTTCCGGCTTTTTGATTTACTATGTCATCCACAGGAACGAACTAGCCCACAGGTCACGAGCAATAGCGAAGAAGCAACGCTCTGGGAAGGCTGCACCACCTCTCACCCCACGGGCGAGTCCAGCTGAGTGGGAATCTTTTGTGACTGCGAGTCCGCTTGAGAGATGGGGTCGTCGGGCAAGTATGAACGTCCCGGACTTTACTCCTTTAGGGAGGAGAGCAATGCCTCCTGCGCGAGTTAAGAGGTCTCCGGATGCACTCAAGACGCCGACCTCATCCTTCAGGTTACCGGAACCTATCTCGACGGGAGCTCCCTTCCAGACCTTGGATCATCGAGCGGTGGAGAAGTCAACAAGGAATGTTCCACCGTTGCTCTTTGCCCCACGATACTCGCATTTGTTAGAGGAGGCGCAGGCGGTTAGTCGGGGCGTAGCACCCAGGCCAGAGGCCGTGGCGGAACAGGAACAGGAACAGGAACAAGAGAAACTGATAACGGAAGAGCTCGTGGATGCCAGTATTGACGAATCGGTGGATGAAAGCATGGATCAATCAGTGACCGACGCCAGTTTCGACGAAAGCGTAGACGATAGCAGAGAAGGAGAGTTTCCCCAAACTCCGGCATTCAAGCAACCCGATGCTCCTGCCCCTGTGCCACGTACGACCGTTGGTGGCCGGGTCAAAGGATTCCTATTTTCCTACCTTCCGACGATGAACAAGACAGCGCCTGTTCCCAAGCGTTCTATTCCATTCCTAGCCAAGAACCAATTGCCACTTCCACCCCTTGAACTGCTTGAGAAGACTCGTGGACCCATTACGACACCGGTTCGCGAGCCTGCGCCCAAGCAGAAGCATCCCAAAGAGCTGGTCGACTTGAATCATATTCAGGTCAAACCAAAGTCCATGATACCGAAGAGGATACCGCCGAAGAGACTTGTGGAATTGACTCACGTCAGCCCAGAGAAGCCGGTCGAGCCTATTCGTGTGAGGCCACGAACGAGTAGTGGAGGGAGTGTCAAGGATCTTGTAAAGGGCTTCGAGGCAATGGAGAAAGTAAAGAAGGCGATTGCTGGAGGTGAGTTGAGGAGGGTGAAGAGTTTTAATGATACACGATCAAGGGTTCAGACGGAAGCCCGACCTAAATGGAGGCCTTGAAGGTCAAGTTTTTTTTGCATTTTGTACGAGTTATAGTTGTTATGATAGAATGGCTAAGTAAAGATTTATGATATCTCCAAGCTTCCTTGTGTTTATTATACTGTATATATGCTGTGTTAACAGTCGTTGATTATTCATTTCTTTTACACAACACCTAGGGTTCTGTGAAATCTAATGTATTGAGATGGGTACGTGTAGTGTAGTGTAAATACAGTTGACGTCCTTCACTTCGTAGAGGGCGCAGGAGATTGGACTTCCTTGCCTTTCTCCTCTTTACCCTCCTCCGGCTTCGGAGGCCCGCCCTTCATTTGGTCGATAGCGTCCCACAGATTGCTGGGCACTTGAGCCGCCATCATCTGCCGATCTTGCTCCAGCAACTTGTCCAGCTGTTCCCGATTTTTCTCTATGTACGCCTGCTCCTCCAGGTAGTTTCGCTGCGCCTCCTTCCGCTTCTGCTCGAGGTAGGTCAGCGGTACGGGCTCAGTCTGGCTGCCCAGGCCAAACATAGCGGCAAAAGGATTCGGTGAGCCCTGCTTCTTCTTCTTCCACTCCTCGATATGCCTCTGCTTTCCCTCTGCCTCCTTCTTGGCGTATTCCAACGGAATATCCTTCCCTTGGTAAGCCGTTATGATAGGACGGACGTCGGTGGGTTTGTAGATAGCTATTGATTCTAGGAAAGGGATCATAGCTACGAGTCCTCGGTCGCCTTGGCTTCCGTCCCATTTGGGTAGTATTATGGCGTTTTCGGGATGGGTGGAGACGTGCTCTGGGTTCGTGTCGAGGACGACAACTTTTGACAAATCGCGATTAAGATACGATAGATCCTATGCGTGGGGGTCATTTACGATTGTCCTGTGATTATGTCGCTTCTTACCTTTACAACGTGCCCATTCAATGACCTGGTAGCCTCTCGATGGAGACGGTGGGATATAAAAAATCCATATTTGTCAAGTTTATCGAGTATAGGTGCGGCCGTCTGCGCATGGTCGTTGGAAAGGAAGCCCGGAGGAATAACCGACACGCACATAAAGATGTTGAGTAGTAAATATTACCACCTCATAGAACTGCGAAACATAAGCAAGGAAATAATCCACGCCCGGTCGTTTCGCGGTTCGCCATCCATGTTGACGCTAGGGTTGAATTTAGATGATGATGGTGATAAGGACACTAAATGGGCAAGACGTACATCCCATATCGAAGTGACCAGTAGGTCGTCGACGGATACTATTAATGTATACGGCTTTTGGTGCGGGGCAGGATATGGGGGAGGTAAAAGTTCTGGCCATGCAGGTTCACTGAAGTACTAGCACAGAGAGGAAAACCGTTAGACTTGAATTGACAGCAGCCAGCAGCGCGCATACCCCCAGCATGTATTTGAATCGTGTCTTCGTTCTTCCCCATCGTGTTGAAGGAGCATTTTCGGAAGTCTAAGGAAAGATTACTGAGAGTCGGGAACAAATGCCCCAGTAACGTACCAATCTTTTGTCTTTCAACTCATCTTCACTCCAGTCTCTGGACATGTACGCGACATTGAATCCAAATAGCACTGCCAATAGAGCCGCTGAGATCCTTCCCACTTGTTTCCGCTGAGCTTCTGCAGATGTCACCGAGTCTCTCGACCGTGCACCCGTCCGCCGAGGTTCTTCCTGTTCTTCTGTTGGCAAGATATCAAGGCTGGGGAATGAGGTGGAAGTGGGCTGAGGTTGCTCTTGTGCATCTGTCTGTGGAGGTTTCGGGGGGGCTGGAGGTATCTGAGACATACATCGTGCGGCATATCCGACGGAGCGTCGCGCAATGGGCCGCGAAAGAAGAGCGAACATGAGGGTGAACACAAGGAAAATATTCCCGATTTGTGTATGACCGTATTTGTCTCGGAAGCTCTCGGCATGGCGGCATAGCGGGTATAACACGCCACCGTTATGCGTGACGTGACGATGCGTGAGGGCCCTGCGAAAAATCGACGCGTCTCTCTCTCTCTCTTTCTTACCTACCACCCACCACCTAAACGCGTCTTTTCCCTCCCCGCCCGCCATGCTTGAGGCCAAACTCCAGGAAGCCAGTGTTCTCAAGAAACTGCTAGATGGTGGGCTCTCCATGATATCGCTTTGACGCGCTTGCTGACCGTTCTTGCAGCCATCAAAGAACTCGTCACCGACGCCAACTTTGAGTGCAATGAGGAGGGTATCAACCTCCAGGCGATGGATAACTCCCATGTCGCGCTCGTCTCCGTGTTGCTGGAAGCCCCTGGCTTCAAGCGGTACAGATGCGACCGACCAATGCCCTTGGGCGTGAACCTCGCCAGTCTCACCAAGGTCCTCAAATGCGCAAAAGATGATGACGAGTGTACAATCAAGGCCGCTGATGAGGCTGACGTGCTGAATCTGGTATACGAAGCCAAACGTAAGTGGCTGACACGTTCTGCATCTCTTTGTGCTGCGTGCTGACAGCGACTGGCAGATACGGATCGCATAGCAGAGTATGACATGAAACTGATGGACATTGACTCTGACACGCTTGGGATACCGGAAACCGATTATGACGCGCGCGTGACGATGGCGTCCGTTGAGTTTAGCAGGATCGTGAGGGACCTGTCTTTGCTCGGTGAAAGTGTACGGATCGAAGTCAGCAAGGAAGGCGTGCGATTTGCCAGCGATGGAGAAGCTGCTAATGGAAGTGTGCTTTTGAAGCCTACAGAGGGTGTTGGCAAAGTACCGAAGAAAGACGAAGACGCCGAGGAGGAGCAAGGTGAAGAGGCAAACGACGATAACGAAGATGAGGAGGAAGCCGAGGACGGAAAGAGGGTCAAGAAGGAGAAGACTAAGGTTAAGAAGGAGAAGGACACCGAAGATGTCGAGATGGAGGACGAGGAGGAGAACGACAATGAGAACTTCAAGCCCGAGGGAGACGACGATGAAGAGAAGGACTCTGATGACGAGGAGAGCGGAAAGAAGAGAAAGAAGAAGGTTTGTCGAGTCGTACTCATTTTGCGTCCCACTTCACTGACAGGCGCCGGTCATCAGCAAGCGAACGGGGCGAGCAGCAAGAAAGCCAAGACCGTGGCTTCATCTTCGAAAGGGAAGGGAAAGAAGAAAGAAAAGGATGACGACAAAGACTTTGAGGGCGTCATCATTGAGCTGAACCAGCACGTCTCGCTGACGTTCTCGCTCAAGTACTTGGTCAACTTTTCCAAGAGCCAGAGTTTGTGTGGAAAGGTGCAGCTGATGATGAGCAATGATGTGCCGCTACTGGTGAGCTACTCCAGGTTTCATTGTTCTGAAATGCACTGAATATCGTGAATTGCAGGTGTCATATGAGTTCGGGCAAGGACATATCCGATACTACCTCGCACCAAAGATCGGAGATGATTGAACGCGGGCATTTTCAAAAATTTCAATCTATCTATCATAGTGTTTTCTCCTTTTTCTCCCTCGCCTATGTTGTGTTATACAGTATGTCTGTCTGGTTGCCACAATAACAACTCTGTGTCTCCCCCAGCTGTTGCTTGATGACGATTACTTTTTGATAATGTGCTTTTCGCAAGTGCAAGTTCACTTTATCGTAAACCCAGGTTACATACTTGGACGTGAGTCTATAATTGCATTCGTACGCACTTACCTTCTTAGATGCCCCACCCATTCGGAAGAGTCTGATTTTCTTGCATCGTGGAGACATCTGCGATATAAAGACAATGCGATAGATTTAGAGCTGCAAGTCACAATACTCGAGTCGTTCAAGATGGAGAAGTAAAACTACAGCTACGCCGAACATCGTTCCTTCCCTCCTTCAGATGCAACTAAACACTGGTGTGGTTAGCTGTATGGCTCGGGGCAGCGCTGTTACTGGGAACACAGAGCCTCTACAGACACAAATAACAGGTTAGGACACTGTAGACAAGACATCGAACCTGACTCACATCACCAATCTGCAAATTGTCGCAATCGATACCAGGATTGGCATCCTCGAGTCGGGAGACGGAGGTCCCTCCTTCGGAGGCGATGTCCCAGCAGGTATCTTTGGCGACGACAATATGGGTGTATCCTGGGGTTCCGTTGTCGCACTCGGCTTTGACACCTAAGGTGGAAGAATGAGTAAGAAGGAGACGCCGGTGTGAGGAAACGTACTGGCACTCATAGCCGCTGTCGCGATAAAAGCAAGGACGATTAAAGCACGAGAGAACATGTTTGAATGTAGCTTTGGTGCTGGGATGCAGAGAGTGGTCGGGTGGCCTTTTTATACGCAATCGAAAGTAAGAGAAATCCTTTTTGCCATATCGACAGGAATTAGTCTTGTTTCATCGTCGTCCCGTGGTAATCGCACTCAAGGTTAGTGTCTGTAAGCCAGAGGAAAGTAGAATCGAGGACAGATTCCTGAGCCCCGTTTTGTGCTGCGATCAACATGGGCGAACTCGTGTTAGAACTAGAAGCCTCGATGTACTGAAACTAATTGCTCTAAACATATTTTTGCCTAGCATGCAAAGTGGGTCACAAGCTAACGTTTAAAACACAAGAGAAATTCACGAGGACAGAGGACGGCGACAGCATGGCAGATTTGTAACGATAGAAATTTTCATGGTCGCTGGCCGGGAGAATTTCCGGTTGGTGAAAAATTGCGTAGAGGCATACACGAAAATTTCTGGGATGCAAATTCGTCAACAAGATAGCAATATTACAGAGAGTGAATTGAACCTGCTGTGGTTGGAGGAATGAAATAGTGGAAGGTGTAGAGGAGGAAAGCAAGTACTGATGGACCGGGCCGACCGGCCAGTCCACCGACTCTCGTTACTACTTCGACTCACCTTTCGAGGAAACTCTTGGTCTTCGTATCGACTGCATGTATCGCCAGTCGGCCCTCAAACTACGAATCCTCGTCTATATTTTTTGTCTTCTGTGCCATACTTGAAGATGACTCATCTACTCTGTTGCTCTGCCATTCACATCCAGCAGACACCGGTGGATGTCTGCAATGATTCTGTGCCTCTTCTAAGGATTTTTGTTATTCTTTAGAGTTGGAAAACTTGAATATCTGGGACCTAGGTTGTTGACCATTGAACACCGTCGCTCACGACTTGTGAATTCTGGAACCAAATATCGAGATTCGAAGACAGCTATTCACGACGTTAACACCCCCACCTGATTTTCTTTTCTTCCAGCCTGGCGCGATGGTCCTTCCATGAAAAGACAACCTGTCTACTGGACCTGTGACTATAGATGGAAACGACAAACAAACCGGTAGATGGTATTTTCCAACCGCCGTGGAGCAGTCGAAGAGCTCAGACGCTAGACGTATACGGTATTGGAACGTAATTGAACTCCGCCGAAACAGCGAAGCTCGTGGTTCGTCATTGCTAGTCAAAACAATTATCTTCTTCTAGCGTATACACCACTTCTCCCATTTTGATCGCCATTCGCAGCGCTCGGGAACCCCGCTTTTTTTCTACACTAGTGGCTCACGAACCCGACTACCACGGGCATCAGGACGATGGAAGTCCTTGATCTGTGATATTCGTACTCTCAGCTGGTGCGTCGGTGCTGGGACCTGGACCTATATAAAGGCCACCCGACCACTCTGCATCCCAGCACCAAAAGCTACATTCAAAAATGTTCTCTCGTGCTTTCATCGTCCTTGCTTTTATCACGACAGCGGCTATGAGTGCCAGTACGTTTTCTCACACCGGCGTCTCCCTCTTACTCATTCCTCCACCTTAGGTGTCAAAGCCGAGTGCGACAACGGAACCCCAGGATACACCCATATTGTCGTCGCCAAAGATACCTGCTGGGACATCGCCTCCGAAGGAGGGACCTCCGTCTCCCGACTCGAGGATGCCAATCCTGGTATCGATTGCGACAATTTACAGATTGGTGATGTGAGTCAGGTTCGATGTCTTGTCTACAGTGTCCTAACCTGTTATTTGTGTCTGTAGAGGCTCTGTGTTCCCAGTAACAGCGCTGCCCCGAGCCATACAGCTAACCACACCAGTGTTTAGTTGCATCTGAAGGGGGGAAGGAACGATGTTCGGCGTAGCTGTAGTTTTACTTCTCCATCTTGAACGACTTGAGTATTGTGAGTATTGTGACTTGCAGCTCTAAATCTATCGCATTGTCTTTATATCTCAGATGTCTCCACGATGCAAGAAAACCAGACTCTTCCAAGTGTGCAGATGCAAGACTCACGTCCCAAGTCCGCCGCCTCCGGAGGAGGGATCTCCGTCTCCCGATTCGAGGATGGCAATCCTGGTATCGTTTGCAACAATCTTCAAATTGGAGAGGTGAGTCACGATAACAAACTCGGCATGGGCGGTATGATAACATGCGGTGTTCACAGAGAATCTGCGTTCCTCGTAATACCTGATTCAGCAGCTTCCCTGTTGTTGTTCAACTGTAGCTTCATTTGCCCTGCTACTCGACTAGGCACTTAGAACCATAACTTGCCACTCGAATTTCAATTGCATCATGCTCTGTGTCCTTTTCCACTGTTCGCGCTTCTTGCGAAGACGAATTGGCCTCTTGGAGTCCTCGTCACATCATATCCATGACGGTATCATCATCTTTAAGCAATCTGTTTACCATCGCAAGCATGACTACTATGTCGAGAATTTGTCACCATGATAAAATCCGGCCAGTCTTACCAATTATTGGGATGAACCATTGTCTTCAAGATCAAACGGTAAGTTCTCATACCAGTGATCCTCGGCCCGACATACATTCAAACATATTTAATCTAGATACTTGCTGAGGTTGAGTCCCGAGCTTGCCTCGAGTTCTTCGATAGCACAACGGCGCCATTCCCAACTCTTTCCTTTCGGTATCAGCATCCCTGGCACCCAATTTCCATACTTTCCTGGTGCCATTCGGAAAACAGCCCCTGCCAATGAAAAGTCGCGCATCATTGTCCACCAAGACTGACCCTGCGCAAGCGACGCCGGGCAGGTTTCATCTTCATGTATAAGTTGGATGGCAGTGAAGATGGAGAGAGGACGCCCATCCTTGATAATAGAGACTATATGTGTGTAAAGGGCTGAATTTTTCGAAGACAACAGAAAAGATGGATACGTACAGCAACAGCAGAAGTACCCAATTATTTTGTCATTGGGCCTCTCAGCTTTGTCTTGTGCTTCGGCTTCTTCCACCTCAAGTATACGCCCCATTTTGTGTACGTGCGGTGCCCCCTTTACCTGAAAGGCCACTGCCGGATTTTCTGTTCCTGACGTGTCGTTTGTAGTGTCGAGCGTAACGAAGAAGGCTTCATTTTGTCGATCAAACGCGTTGCGGCCGATGTACGAGGTAATCATCGCAATCATCTCATATCGATGAGTCTCAACCCAATCTTCGACTAAACGGCGTTGTTGAATGTAATAATCGTCGGTGGTAGTTGCATGAGCTTGCACTGCCTTGCAAAGGCTTTTGTGCAAACGCCAGTGGGCCCTTTGGTGTTCCTTGCACTGGATCGACAAATAATAAATAGACGAAGATGTAGCTCATGGGAAGGCACTTACGCAGTAGCGCACCCTCTTGCAGCCCCCGCATAAGCTCATCGGAGGCTCTTCAGGTTTCCGGTGCTTGTCGCAGTGAACACATCCCTCGGCAATATTTCGAGTGAAGTCAACTTTGCCATTCTGGCGTTTGAAGACGAACTGTTGGTTGAGATGACCTCCCATAGTGGCGTGTTGGAAGTAGAGTTAAGACCTGTAATAGAAGAGAAGAAAAAGAAGCAAGAATGGAAGCTATTGCGACACAAAAACGTCGGATCAAAATGTACCTCTTTTATACCACTCCTCCTATCCCTCCAGTAAGGAGGTATGGTCAATTGTGCCGACATATGTAGTACTGGGAGAAACAATCCTATTATATGACTCCCGATTAGGCAGCACAATAACACTAGACACAGATTTCATCACGTAGATAATTCCGTACGAGACTCGGGAGCTCAACGGCGATTGGCTGTCGGTGCCACGAGAAGGTCGATTCAACTGTGAGCAATTTCTCTGCCTACTATGAATATTCGTCGATTGAGGAGGGATCGTGGCGAAATGGCCCTCACCAAAACTGTTCTACCGGCAGCTTCGCAAATTTCGCTATCCGTGGTATTATATTTGCGGGTTTCTTTCATCCAAACGCTGCTGTGGAACAGCGAAAGAGCCTGCACCGCCTGTGACGGGAAGAATTTTGCATTTCATTATAAGCCAAACTCACGATCCTACGAGACTACTTCTAAATCTCTATAATGGTGTAATGAACGAGTCAATTTTCCAGCGACAGGAAAGAACCTCGTATCTTAAAGGACCGAGTCATATCAAAAGAAGGGAGTTTGTGAGCGTGGAGCAAAAAATTGTCTTTCTGCAATACCATCTATTTGTCAACGATCTCAATGCCCGAATCACTAGCGGTTGTGTCGTTGAATACAGGACGCATCTGCGCCAATCCGTAGGCATTCTTGTAGAAGATGACATCGCCTTCATCTTCAACGAACTAGTGGAATAACATTCAATTAGAAAAGCAAAAGTAACCTGACTTTGAGGCGTTACCTTGCACTCCTTGTAGACGCGATACATCTCGGACCAGCCACCAGGGCGGCCATCCAATCGGGTGTGCCCGTTTGCCCGAAGCTTCTTCTTGAGGGCAGCGCTGGCTTCCCAACTAAATTTCGGGACCGTCAATTCATCAATGCATCAGGCCATTTCATCAATAACTCACGCGTTATAGTGGGGTATTTTGCTGGCGACATGGTGAAGGATGTGTGTCTCCGAGATGCCGTGAGTAGCATGAGCGCCGATCCAACCCATGACACTGCCCAAATCACCGAGCAAGTTACGATCCAAGGTAGCTAGAGCACCCCGAGGGAAGGTGAACTCGGGCGCTCGGTAGTGGGGAAGAAGGGGATCGGTATGCTGGAGGAACGTGATCAAGACAAGCCAGTGATTGACCCTGTGCTTAATCTATCAATGGCGTTGATGCAATAAAAATGAACAGATCCAAACCATAGGTACGGTACAAAATAAACGCGGAAAACGTTAAGCAGACCCCAGTTACGAATGGAAAAGCCGAGAGCAACGAGCCAAAGGCCAATACCAATGTTCGACCAGATGATCTGGTTATAGTGCTGAGGACCGAACATCGGGGCATTGGGGTTGAAGTCTATTCATGCATATGGATTTAGCTGATCCATAACGATTCTGACAGGACGTACGGTTCGTTGTACCCTTGGGATACCTTTTTTGACCAGAAGCATTTTTGATCAGGTGCATCCACCAACCGCCGAGCTGATCGAACATTTAAATGAAAGAAACATCTGAAGATAACGGAAATGCTTACCAAGTAGCTACCGGCACCCAACATAGCCCCAATAGGAGAATCTCCCAGCGCCTCCCACATTTCCCGCTTGACCTCTTCCGTGACCCGTGAGCCAAGCAAATCCTCCTTAGCACAGTCAATCGGCTTAAGCCCCACGTCAGAGCGCGTCGGAGGTACGAAAACTTGATCTTGGGTCATATGGCCAGTGGATGCATGATGTTTACCGTGGGTGATCCGCCACGCTTGGTACGGAACGCCAAGTCTGTAATACGGAACAATCGAAGTCAGAAAAAGAACCTCAGGGGCCACCACGTGCGCAAAGATTTTTTTCCTCCATTGAGGAAAGACTCTTTGACATCGGACAGCAGGAATGGTGGACCCACCCTGAATGCAAGACCCAACCAACCGCGGTGTTCACTGCCTTGGATTCGGAGAACGCTTGGTGCCCGCACTCATGCGCAATGACCCAGAGGCCGGTTGCGAAGAGACCCGTCCAAAAGCCATACAGCGCCCAGATAGAGAAACGGGCAAGGGGATAGAGAGCGGGGTGTGGCAACGTGATGGTCTCCGCATTGACAAAGGCGTCAGCTTTCGTTACCAGCGTGTAGAAGGCCGCAATAACGATCAGGTCCTCGACACTGTATTGTCATGTTAACCGCAACGAACAAGAGACACACAGAGACATTCGCACATGTAAAGAGACGACCTCAGTGCCGACCGCTTGTGGCAATGGGCGCTGTAATTCTGCAATGAGTACGGTTATTCAGAGTAGACTTGATACGATAACTCACGGAATTGCACTGAGTAAATCCTTGACAGTGAAGTCGGGCACCACAAAGGCCTCCTGTTCGACGACGGTATCTGCAGCGTCAGGCGTCATAGCGGTCGATAGAAAATGCCTCGCTCTAATCTGAAAAACCAGAGGCGTAGGAAACGGCGGTCTAGAAGAAAGGGAGCAAATGAAACGATGGTAAAGGAAAGAAAGACAGGAGCATTTCCTTCAAGTTGGGGTTTCTTATGGGGAATTAGGCGGAATTCCGGATTTTGCCGGTGAAAATTTAGTATTATGGGGACCCAATTGGGCCCTGCAAAATATGTTTGTCCGGGCCAACCCAGAAAGCTCCGTTTCTGATACTCCTACACGCTTTACAATAAAATGGTACGATAGATATTGGGGTCGTTTGTCTCATCTAATGACTCTAAGTTGCTCTGCAACACCTTCCAAAAATGCAAAGCCATCCTATCAGCGAAGTGGTGAGATACGGCGACAGGATAATGTCATTGCATGCGCACCTTTGTTACAGTCCGTCCGTTGCTACGGTTCGTAACTCTACCAAAGTCTTCTACCATAGTAGCGAGCTGCTTGTTGCTATAAACTGTGCTCACTTCACGGCGAAGCTTCGCTACAATTCCCAGTTTCGCGAGCATAGGTTCTCGATTTTGGTGGACATTCTGCGACCTTGATCTTGATGTCCTTCAATAGAAACGTCCAGATTGGACGTGGATCAATACCGTGACTGATGTGGTCAATATGGTGGCGCTTACCTTAATGGTGTCACGTCAAAAACAGAAGGATCCTCCAGCTGCTTATACAACGCGTCAAGAAACGCAAAGCCTTCTTTGGTTAGACTGCGGGACGTATAGGATTTTAAAACACGCGAGAACTCGAAGACAATATCGGATAATGCCGCATTATCAGTAGCGGCTAGGGCTCTCTTCGTAAGTTTGTTTAGTTTCTGCGCTTTTGGTGTGGCAACGTTGGCAGCGTCATCCTCTGAATCACTGCTGATGACAATACAATGATCAGGTTCAGGTTTATGAACTTCTTGTCTGGCCTTTTGAATTGCATTGTCAATGTTGCGTCTGTCGCCAAGAACAACGCGGTCGCCCAGGTTGAGATTGCCCAGACCATTCAATATGTGTTCCATTTCTTCCGGTGCTGGAGCAACACTACGACGAGGAGCACGAACGACCCTAGGTGTAGGAGGCTGCGATAATTGATCAGCTAGGTTCATCATCATCATCATCATCATCGCCGTTGTGCGTGCTCACCGGCCATATGAAGTCGTCACTTGGCGGAAAACCTTGTGATACAGCGAGCTCCCTAAATTCATTTATCCACCGCCCATAATCAGGGCAGTCCATGAAATTTAACCGTCGGCAATATCTCAAAAATTCTTCGAATTCTGATGGCATCCCTTGACAAAGATCTTCAGGACAGGCGGTCCTCTTCATTTTCTTCAATCGCTCATGGGCGTCGTCCGTCTTTGGAACACCATTGCGTGTCCAAGGAAGACCACGAGGGGTGAGCAAGTGAATGAACATTAAAGCGGCTGCTTCCATGTCATCGCGCCGTGACGGGACTAGAAACACTTCAATGTCAGGTCAGAAGGATAACGAATCACTGGCTGACCCTTTCCGCGGCAGTGAACACCAACAGAACTGCTCATAAAAGTAAACGGAAGTAATATCAGCATCAGTGGCGTTCACGCACCTAAACCAGTAGTTCCCGATAAAGTCTCGCTTTCCTTTGCCTTCAGGTATATGACGGTGGGTGCGTGGATCAATATAACGTTTCGAGAAACCAAAATCAATCATATAGATCGTGGTCTCGTTAGGTGGAAGGCCGATGGTGCAGTTGGCGAGCTGGATATCTCGATGAAGGATACCTCGAGAATGCATGAACTCCAGCCGTGCTATCTGGATACATTTGAGATGACGAGGACAACTGGAAAAAGTCCCGACATACCACTTGCATGGCGATGCAGCACGTACTCCTCAGGTCCATCATTTCTTTGCCGCTCTTACGATATAGACTGTCCAGACTGGATCCGAGAAGATCGATGGCAAGGTAGTCCCACTTTCCTTCTACGCCGGCAGCCCATAGGGTAGGCATGCCCTTTCCGCCTTGCAAGGAAGGGTAGAAAGCCCGTTCATATCGGTTGGTTGGGCATTCATGATCCACGTCCTGGACCTTGAGGGCGACAACCTCGCCGTTGTGAATGTTCTGGGCGCGCCAAATCGAGCCTATGTGCATGTTATATACGTGTAAGAAAGTGTAGGTGCCTTGCGACACACCTGAATACCCCGACCCGAGGTTCTCTCCCAGCCACCAATTTCCGATGACATTAGGTGGACGCGCAGTCATTTGTCGAGTTAGATTCGCGTCTTCGTTGACGCTATGATGGGCTTAGATAGGTTGTCGATTTGTGCAGATACCGAGGCTGCTGCTAGGGGCCTGGAGTCAGTAATTTACTTGAACTTTGCAGAGATTGTTACAGTAGCTGTAGGACTGGTAAGGCGCACAACAGAAAGGCACGCGTAGTAACGATAGGATATGGGTAGCAGGCGAATGTTGTGGTGGTTGTTTGATTCCAGGTTTGAGTTGAACGCGTAGTCACGTGGTGGCACGCGTCGCATGTCGTGGCTGTGCAGACTCAACTGTCCTTCCTCTGTATTTTGTGCGACGTGTTGGCGGCTGCGGACAAGGAATCCTCAATGAGGATCCTTCTGAATATGAAGCCGAGTCCACGCTACAACTTTGCTACATTTTTGTACCGATTCTGCGTAGGGTGGCTGACCTGATGGGCACGTAAGTATGTCCTGTCGAGGTCCTCTGCCGCTTTTTACATGGACTTTGCGCCGGGTTGACACTTATTGCGAGGATACTGCGGTAAAAGTGCAGTTCCAGTCTGGATTGAACAGGATTGAACATGCTTCGTTGAGGCTACGTTGCTTTGTCGTTAGATGCCGTTGTTGGGTTGGTCTGGTCTGCACCGTATAATGTATGTCTCCGACTATCGCCTGTGCTTCAACGTTCTGACTATCACGCCGCCTCTTCTAGGTGCTCCGGACCCTTCCGAGGCCCATCGGGCTTTGATTGGTGAACAGGAACCGTGTGCATCGCTGTCGATATCATTGGTGCCAGGCAGGCCTGTTGTAGTTATCGGGAAAGCAACAAAATATGTGTATCCTTGTGTGTGTCGAGGTCTCGAACGACGGAGGCCTGACCGCTGCTTACCACATTTAATTGTCGTCATCAATCGTCACAGCCGAGACCAATAAGTCGTCACTGAGCCCTGCTTCGGTGCTTCGCGTTCTATTTAGTCCGGATCCGTATATAACCTGGAGACAGACGGTGTTCACCGTCATTACCTCTCAACCATACCACCATGTCCTCTTCAACAACACATACTGCCATCCACGCCGAGGTCAACCGCCTCAAGCTCAAGCTCCAGGCCCTCGAGGTCGAGGATGGTTCTGAACAGATCTATGTTGGACAATACCTGCTTGCCAGGTTGGAGCAGTTGGGCGTCACGGTCAGTTCGCTATCGCCCTTATCGTCGCGTTCCTCACCTTGCGATAAAGTCCATGTTCGGTCTGCCTGGAGACTTCAACCTAGGTTTCTTGGTGAGCCATATATTTCGCTTGATCTGTTCGGTATGCAAACTCTGTGGTATCTAGGATCTGGTTGAGGACCATCCCACTATCGATTGGGTTGGTAACTGGTACGCATCTTTCCGTTCTCGTGAATGGACTCCTGACCTGACCTATTCTGATATCATAGTAATGAACTCAACGCGGCGTATGCCGCTGACGGATTTGGCCGCGTGAAGGAGCAGAGTATTGGAGTTATTTTGACGACGTGAGGATTCTATTACCGCTATCGCGACGCGCCTTTCCCAATATCTTTTATTTATAGGTTCGGTGTTGGAGAACTATCAGCAACCAATGGCATTGCCGGAGGTACGCGCTTCGCTACGGTGGTCTGCAAGCCTAGCCTCATTTCTATTCAGCTTTCTCCGAGATGGTCCCTGTCCTTCATATTGCAGGTGTCCCTAGCACTGCCCAACAAAAGACCAAACCGATGCTTCATCACACGCTCGGTGATGGAAGGCAAGTCTCTTGACCGCTTCGATGGTCATGTGGCCAATTAACCCCGCGTAGATATGACGCGTATATGAAGGTTGCCGAACAGTTCAGTGTAGCCCAGGCATATCTCAACAATCCTGCCACCGCGGCGGTTGAAATCGACCACCTCCTTACTGAATGTATGACAAAGGTAGGACCACAGTAACGTGCGTTCGACCCTAAACTCTTACCTGGTGATTTTAAGGCCCGCCCTGTTTACTTGACTTTGCCTACGGACATTGCATACGACAAAATATCGTCGGCGCGTCTGAAAATCCCTCTATCCGGTATCCCACCGCCGAATGAGCCTGAAGCCGAGGCATTTGTATTGGACAAGATTGAACAACTCGTGAAGGAGGCGGACGGTAATGTGGTTATCCTCCTTGACGCCTGCGTTGTCAGGCATCATGCACGTAAAGAGACGAGGGAATTGGTTAGCAAAACCGGATTCCCCGTTTACGCCGCGCCTATGGGAAAGACGGCTATAAATGAGAGTTGGGAACGTTTCGGGGGTGTGAGTATTCACTCATGTCATATGTGCGCATTTACTAACTCGATACTATAGATCTATGTTGGATCCATCAGTCACCCCGAGATTAAGGAGAAGATCGAGTCGGCCAAGCTCATTCTCTCTCTTGGGAGCTTGAAGAGCGACTACAACAGTGGCAATTTCACGTATAGCATCCCCACCGCGCGCACTGTTGAGGTATGTGTTCTGGTACATCTGATTGTGTGTCGTTCATCCTTTGTGTAGTTGCACTCGTCGTGGACCAAAGTCCAATTTTCCGATTTTCCGGGCATCGGCATGAAAGATCTACTTCCCAAGTTGACCAGTAGGCTCCAGGCCTACCAGAGTGCAGCACTCAAATACGATGTTCCGCTCTTCCACGCTACTGTACCCCAGGAAGACAACGACATTATCTCCCAAGCTTGGTTCTGGCCGACACTCTCCAAATTCTTCAGGCCAAAGGATGTTATCGTCGCAGAAACTGGTAAGCATCACTCTCTCTTCTGAATGTGTGTTCCAAGCTCAGTATTTGTTTGTTAGGTACTTCAAATTTCGGCATTTTAGACACACCATTGCCCGATGATGCGATTCTGCTCAACCAGGTCTTCTGGGGAAGTATTGGTTGGTCCGTTGGTGAGTCACAAGCTACTTCCGGGGCTTTCGACATTAATAATACTCTTACAGGAAGCTGTCTTGGGGCTGCCTTGGCTGCAAGGGACAGGGGCCTAGGACGAGTCGTTCTCTTTGTCGGTGATGGTAGTCTGTGAGTACTTATCTAATCTTGTTCCGACTAAGCATTGACTGCCATCTCTTAGTCAACTCACTGCTCAAGAGCTGTCGACTATGATTCGCAAAGACCTTAAGCCTATCATCTTTGTCTTGAACAACAGTGGCTATACTATCGAGCGGTATATCCATGGTGAAACTAGGTTCGTATTTTTTTCTTCCCCTCACCTGCATGTAAAATAAACACAATTCTAGGAAATACAACGACATTACGAACTGGAAATGGACGTCACTTCTTGAAACCTTCGGTGACCTCGATGGCACGCGCTCAAAGTCCTATACTACTAACACCAAGGAGGAGTTGACGAATCTCCTGGATGATCCGGAGTTCGCCAGCGCCAGCAAGATCCAGCTTGTCGAGGTCGTGATGCCGATGCATGATGCTCCTCGAGCCTTGAAGGTCCAGGCCGCACTCAGCGGCAAGACCAATGCTTACACCAAGTAAAGGACGAACTCCATGTTTTCTTTTTACGATAGATCTTGCTTTAGACAATGCCTGACAAATTACCCCACTGGTTGTACTTTTTGGTTATTAGATATATAGATATTCGCAGATTGAATGAATAGCGTGGCTTGCTAAATTTATTCAAATGTTTGCACAAATACTACAAGAACCATCGTCAGCACTAGATTGTACAGATTGTCCATTATATCCCGCTGGCTGGAACACCACTACAGACTCGACTTCGACGACGGAAATATTTCCTTTAAGAAGGCGTCATTGTCGGGTGCCCTACCCAAAAAGTCCTGATAGTAATCGTAGTCAGCAGCTATCAAATCGAGACGACGGATCACAAACCTTCAACGAGTCGAGCTCTTCTCGCCCTCCACCAGCACGTAATATCTTGTCGCGGTAGCGCTTACCCCGAGCAGGATCCAAAGGGTCAGCTTTGAATACAGTAGCTGCAGAACAGTCCAGAGTGGGTACACGAGGCATCTAAATTATGATGATCACGCACCATACATGTCCGCTGCAAACACCAACGAGTACGTGTACCTAGTGATGCATCAGTAATGCGTTAGTCCTCAAAATTTAAATTAATGCCAATACCCGTAATAGCCTGCATCGTAGCCCCCTGTAATGTGTCCGAAAGTGCCTAGACTATGTTCAGCCGAAGAGGGGCGAAGATGAACTAAGTGTAAGGTACCTTGTCCAGGGCATGGTTTGCCGGCCTTGACTAGCGAGATGGACTCCCTGAGTTCGTTCCAGAGGTTAGTGTAGTCCGCGTCCTCTGATCATCATAGAACGTCAAGTTGTTTTTCGGATAAGACATTGAGCACCTACCTTGGTCCGTGTGTACTTTGATGTCGAATTTGGCGAAGAAGAGCTGTCGGAGGTAGAATAGGCCAACGTTGACGTACCGGCTAGATGAGGGGATTAATGGAGTGAACTACATACGCAGTCATTATCAGACCTTTTGATGAGTTTGTCAATAAGCTCAGGTGACAGAGGTTGACCGGTCTCATAGTGACTGGACATCTTTTGCAGGACCTTTGGCTCCCAGCACCAGTTCTCCAACATCTGAGAAGGGGCCTCCACGAAATCCCGCGCCACACTGCAAAAAATTAATCTCTGTACATCTTTAATCCGAGCAGGACCAACCTTGTGCCATGGAATCTCGAGAATTTGGTTCGGCTCAGCAGACCGTGGAAGACGTGCCCCATCTCGTGGAAGAAAGTGACAACATCGTCATGCCTCATGATTGCGGGCTTATCCGGTGTTGGCTTTGCAAGGTTAGCAACCATCGCAGCAAGAGGGTACTTCCGTGAACCATCGGGAAGGTCATAACCGGGGAGTAGGGGCCATACGGCGGCGTGTGAATACTTGGAGGCTGTTGGACGTGAATTTCAGGGAGGTTTAGAGTGACTGCGCACGTACCACGCGGGAAAAGGTCAAGGTAGCAATACCCAACGAAATCAGATTCATCTTTAGCGTTCTTTTCCCAGACAGCAAATTGTTGGACATCTATTTGATCGTCAGTCTGTTGTCTATGAAAGAATGATGGACTTTACCTGGATGCCAAGTCGAACCACCTTTGATTTCCTCGAATTGAACACCCAACAGGTTCTGGTAGATGGAGAGGATGGTGGGGATAACAACGGAAACTGGGAAGTACTCCTTGACAAGCGAGTCATCGAGGTCGAGAGTCTTTTCAATGAACTTTCGGTCATAGTATCTATAATCCCAAACATAAAACTCCCCGTCAAAGGGAATACCAGCTTCCTCATGTTCCTGTTTCTTCAATGCGAGGAGGGATTCTTTGTCCTTCAATCCGACAGGTCGAAGCTTTTGCTCCAAATCATCAAGGAACTAGGGAAACGATTAGCTTCAAAAGTACTCTAACAGATGTATTCACCTTTTGTGCGTTGTCTGCGCTTTTGACCATCTTCACTTCCGTAATGTAGTCGGCCCAGGTCTTGTAGCCTAGGAGCGAGGCAATCTTACGGCGTAGCTCTAGTGCCTTGTTCAGTAGAGGTACGTTGATCGAAAGTCGCGATTCATGGCCTTCTTGAGCTCGTTGACGCGTTGTCGGGTTCTTCGCGTATTTGAACTATAAAAGACATATATCAAATCGCGTTCGCACAGGTACAACTACACATACGATGGGGAAGATATCGGGAGTCTTGTAGGTGACGTCGTATACTTCCTTTGAACCTTCCGAACGCTTGGTATATCCGGAAATCACGTCTGAAGGCACACCCTCAAGCTCTTCGAGGGTGAACGAGATGACACCCTGTGAAGAAGTCAGAATAAGTGTGAACCGAGACAGACAGACGTACATTCTCCTCATTGAAGTTTTTCTGGACCAGTCAGTGAGTAAAGGCCCCTAAGCACGGCATGATCGACTTACGCTGAAATCCAAGCAAACCTTAGATAGCTCCTTTTTAAGGTCCATTAGTTCAGCTCTCTCTTTGTCGGGTAAAGCAAGACCAGCGCGTGTCCCTTCTAGAACCTGGAACCTATAAGGGTAGAGCGCTTTAACGAGGAAGGATAACAAACCATCTTCTCGATGAGCCGTTGTTCCTCCGAAGATAACTTGTCCCAAGCACCGGATTCCTTGATATTCTTCTCCGCAGCCTTCTTAGCATTGAAGACGTCCAGACGCATGGATGCTTCGACACCGTAGTCGCGCACGATAGTCTCGGCATCATTAGAAGCGTCCCGAAGTTCTTTGGATGGCGAAACATTCTGGTAGAAGGAGAGAGGTTCAATGACGGTGTCGAATGCCGTTTCGGCCTCTGCCAGAGGAAGCTACAAGCGGCATCAATAATCGACCCAGTCGAACCAAGCACAGTCCTTACAAAAACCTAAGTTAAAGTAAGATTCAGATATCAGAGGTAAGCCCAAGACTAGTAACCACGCACCGATTTGAAATCAGCGTCCTTGGCTGCCAGACTGCCGACCTTGTCCATGGCTGCACGATCCTTTTCGATAGCATTCTTGGTAATGCTCAATATCTGCTCTGGGGTGTGATCCCATGATGGCGGCGCCTGAGGAGGAGTAAGAGACATTGGTGAAGTGAACGGGGTAGAGAAGAGAGAGGTGCTGTATAACCTAAAGAGAGTCTTATGCGTGACTCTCCGGAAATCTCCAGCACCTGATCGATAGCTGGTGGCGACGAGCCCAACAGCGAGTGCTCCTCCCCATCCCAGCGTCCGTTTTGAGTACAGAGGCGGTCGCAGGAGCCGAGAGCATTGACCGAGATGTCGAACAGACATCTACCATGCAGAGGAAAGAAAATTGTCGATCATCCCGGACGGCACTTTATCTTATCAAGAATATTCTGTCATCTCTATTACTCAGCGTTCCTCGACAGAAAAATAGCCTGAATACACTTGTATACTTCCTGGTCACTATTAATTTGAATAAATAAAACTATCTATAAGAGTAGTGCTTGGCCCAATATTTGGCGAACGTAGATAAAAGTCCCAACAGTGTCGTTAACCTGCCACCTTAACGCCAGATGGGCTATCATCTTCATCGTCATCCTCCCCATCTGCCTCTTCTTCTTCTACGTCGTGCACCGGCTCGTGCCCCGCCGCAAATCTTCCTGTGCCGCCCGCGGCATCACGACGGTCATCATCTCGCTTTATTTCATCACGCATGACTTTCACATCCTGATCAACCTTGGCTGCAACACGATCAATTCCAGCCTCTGCGAGGGACACATGTGCACGGTGCTTGGCGAGATGCGCCGACCGTCTTGGGGGACGCTTGAGTCGGCGACGGGCAACCTATACAGGGCGAAAAGTGAGTGATGTATTCAGAAAACATATAAACAGCAACGCTGACCATCACCGGTACTGAACATTTCTGATAAAGAACCAAGTATCAGTACATTGAACACCGGTATTAATCAAAAACACACCTGAATGAGATAATTGGATGTGGACCCGAGAAGAATCCTAACCAACGTGTTGCGTTAAGTCGGATAAAAGGATAAGGTATGAGGAAGGCATACCCCTTAAGTTGTCCTACTCCACGAGATCCTACAATCAGCATTATGGGTTCAATATGATCCACGACATCTGTACCGCAGTTAGTTCTTCCTCAGTGAGTACCTGCACACGCCTCACCTAACAGCATATGCCTAGAGTTCTTCGCGTGCCATGCCTGGCACCGTACAGTAACGTTCAACTTGGTGCGTTGCAATAAACCTGTGGCCTGACGGGCGAGAATATAAGCAAGGCCTTGTCTCTGGTAATGACGATACACGTTAGCGGTCATGATGTATATCACAGTGGATAGCTTGCCTCTTGCTGACTTCTCAATTTGATAGCACGGTCGGCCGCATTCGGGATAGCCGGATCCACTTAAAGAAGACAAACAATGAGCTCGATAGTCGCATGTCGTTGCTGCTGGGATCGACGCACCTTTGCTTTCGTTTTCAACCACTGTAACGATCAGCATTTCATCCCCATCTCGGATCACAGTACCTATACCCCATTCAACTGCATACCGACTCTCCTCACTCATGTCGCTGGCAACTACGTAACGTTTCGGTCGTCGGCCCTCGAGCTTTGCTTCGGGATCACCTTGGGTGATGGTTATGGTACAACGATCCCTTTGAAACACAGGACGTGACGTCTGGAGGGGAGGGGGCTCATGTCTCACCGACTTTCTCCGCCTGGGATTCCGTTTGCCCTTAACAGTGCCTCCGGCACTACGCGCGTACGAGTTCAAGGTGCTGGGGAAGTATGGCTCGGGAGGTACAACG
The DNA here is from genome assembly GCA_037576215.1 of Armillaria gallica. Taxonomy (NCBI): domain Eukaryota; kingdom Fungi; phylum Basidiomycota; class Agaricomycetes; order Agaricales; family Physalacriaceae; genus Armillaria; species Armillaria gallica. The sequence goes on from JBANDB010000010.1 coordinate 1,154,366, forward strand.
ACGTTGACACCTTCTCCAAGTGGATCAGGGTCCACATCTATTTCGTCTCCACCTGTGAGAATTGCATCTCCTACGGCAGGCTCGATGAAGGCATTCCGCTCAGTGTTGCGCTCAGTCACAGGATCAAACATATCATCGTCGGACCAGTCGTCGTCTTCCGTCTCCCCGTCGTCACCAACGGTTTCATCGCCCGAGTCATCGACGTCGGTCAGGACGAATGCATTGCGGGGACGGATACTCGAAGCTGAATCTGACAGGTCAACATCAGAGTGTCCGAGAGGAAGGGGCTGCGGAGTTGGTGATATCTCTCGCTGGCGAAAACGACGGAAGGAGAATGGGGATTGAGAACGTGCACGAGATTGGCTTCGGGACGGTGGTTCTGAGGCGGCGGGGGTCTGAGAAGCCGAACGTACGTTCATCATCTTGGAAAGCGACCGTCCCCTCTCCTTATCCTCCTTCTTTTCCTTCTCCTTCTCTTCGACCATACTGTTCAGACTCGAATTTGTGTTGGTTCGAGTGAGCGACAACGAAGACAGTCCTCCAATCATGGAGCTGAAGCTCATGCGACTGAATGAGCCAGGCTTGAGAGAGCTGTCGGCTGTCTTGGGTGAAGTTTGTGCAGGTTGCTGGGCGGAATTTGTCCGTTCTAGGCCGTTGGCGATGAGCTGGGAGACCTCATTGTCGAGATGCTGTGTTTTGGAATAAGATGTAAGTAAAGGTGATGCAGACCATCTGCGTGGCGTAGAAGGACGAGAATGGGGTGGTGTGTCTATAGCAGGCGTCGAAGGGCCGTCGCCACCGCAAGACGAATTCACGGACGATGTCATGGGTGGAGACATGGAAAGCTCGACGCCCTCAGTGGGCACGGGTAATCCAGCGCTACTGCCTGGCCGACTAGAATGCCCAGCACTGCTGCCTGGCCGACTGGTATGCCCAGCACTGCTACCCGGCCGACTGCCTGGAGTGTATTTCGCATACCAGCTACGCCTTTTGCTTTCTGTCGTGGACATGCTTTGTGCGGTGCCGGTGCTCCGAGTAGAATGAAACACTCAGCCAAGAAATCAGGAAATCAGCTTACCTGTACAAACAACTTCTGGGTCTTGGCGGTGTCCTATACAATCTTTTGTGAGGTAACGCGATGGCTTGGCAGATGGTGTACGTACACTAGTCATCGATATCGGAGTACCTGGCGTTGGCTTCAGGTAACAGCGGTAAGAATGAGAAAAAGGGCGGTTGTCGCTGTCTCTGACCAAGAGCCTGGTTAATTTAAATTCATTTTTCCTTATCATCCTTGCACAGCCACCGGTCCCGGCAACAACGACGATCTACTTTCGGACCGTGCAAAATTGCGGGAGTAGTGTACTATATTGAATGCAAAAAGAACCTCTAGTATATATAAAATAAACATGTTACTTCTGCGTCTCATCATCCTCATCTGATTGTCTCGCTGTTTTTCAATCTGCGATGACTGTGGCGGCGGATGGTGCCAGAAGGAGACAAAGTCGGACTTTTAACAGTCTGGACGTCCTCCGTCTGTCGGCAGGTCGGTCTGTTTCTGAGGCGGGGCAGTCATTAAAGTTTCGGGTGCTGTCGGATGTAACCAGGCACTTGTTCCCGACAACTCTGTTTGAGATGACTCTTCAGCTGAAGCGTCCACAGCATCAACTGCAGAATCTTGAGAATCCACTTCCGCTGACAGTGAGCTCTCTTCTGGTGCATGCCCTATAACGGCCTCGGGTACAGCCTCACCTGACAAGGAGTTCCTTGACGGCCTTTCAACGCCGGAAAGACTTTGTGCAGCAAATTCTTCATCATCCATTGGTCCACGGATCTCCTCCGCAAACTTGGTCTCCTCTTCATCAGCAGGTTCAATTTCAGCACCGACATCAGGGCCTCCATGCGCAACGGCCTCATCAAACCTTTCTCCAAGAACATAAATAGGTCGGCTCTTGTCGAGGTCCTTCAACCGCTCTGTCTCTGCCCGACCGTTCTTCGCCGCCTGTCGAAGCATAAGAATCATAGCATCTGGCTCCGTAAAGTTCTCCAGGAAAAACTCGGGAGACAAAGCCACCGCAGGATCGGGTGGTTGACCGTTGAAGTTCAGATTCGTCCAGAACTCGGCGATATTCGAAAAGCTTACGCCTTCAGGTAGACAGTGAGCACGGAACTTGCGCATCAGAGTTGCTCTGAATTGCGCTCGTATTTCGTGTTCTTGTTCATCTGGGGTCAAGCCGATGGCCCAATGTGTCGTCCCTGGAAAAGTAACATTCAAGGCTATCCCGGTTCCGTAATTAACATGATACTCACAATCTTCAACATGTGAGTTCTCAATGGCTTTCTGGCCAGAAACGATATATGGAGGAGATCCAAGGTAATGCTTCAACCTGACAACTAGCTGCTTGATGGGAGGTTTGTCTTCAGACTTCCAGTCGGCAGGTTGGACGAATACATTCAGGTCGGACCTTACGGTCTCAAAAGTCGCTTTAACCGACTGCATTCAATCAGCCAATTATAGAGGAAACCCAAACAGAAAAGGCGAACCTGTCCCGGGAAACAGTTGACAACCTCTTCTGAGATGGCTTCGAGCAGAGAAACACATTTGTCGAACACTCGATCGCCTACGCCTTCAGTTTGTCCAAAAAGGCAGCTGTCCATCTCTGCTAATGACACATATTGGAAACCGAACATGCGCTCTGTATTGTGGTATGCAACAAATACGCCGTCCATGTTTCCAATGCGCGCCTGGAAGCTAGACAGAGAAAGATGAGCGTGAATAATGTTGAAGTGGACAGGTATTGAAATGTTTACCTGTACTTGAGGAAAGCAGCACGGATGAGATCATAGTACTCCCTTTCAAAACTTTCCATGACACCATAATGCTGCTTTATTATGTATCCAGAGTTCTCCTGGTTGGTCGAATTAGCGAAATATTCCCAGGTGTCATTTATTTATACCAACCTTGAAATTTAAAATGTCCATCCGTATAGGCAAACAGGCTCGTGTCTTGATGTCGAAGACGCCCGTACCAGGTAGCCGAGGGTCCTGACAATCCAATTGAGACCGCATGACAAACGTTTTCGACTGCAATTTTGATGATAGTTAATACTTGTCTCATCGCATCGAACTTGGTCCCCAACCTTTGAAAATCGGAAGGCGTCTCTGATATTCTGCTCGGTCGTGTCGGCCTCGAAATCGGGTGTTTCCGTGCGCATAAAGGTAGGAAATTCAGGTAGCGGAGTGGTCAAGTATTTTTCAAGAAGGGTACCCTGCCATGAACGTGGATAAGTCATTGGGGGAATATTCTCCGTGTGGTCTTACCATCCATGTTAAGATATTCTTGTCAGATAATGTATCTGCATGAGAGTCTATGGCATAGGTACCATTTTGGTGGTTAAAGACGACAGTTGGAGGCATTCGTTGGCCTGGTGTAAAATTAGTTGGCTGGACAAGTCGATCAATTAGATTTTGTAAGCTGTGAATGGCAAGTTCACACACCGCGCGTTGGAAGTTTTGGCTGAGCGTTACTAGATTGACGGGTTTGTTTCCAGAGATAAGGAAGTATATTTGACACAGCATGCCCGACAAAGATGACGTTGATCCTGCGAATTTACGATTTTCGCGACTTGCCAGATCCCAGAGTTCCTGATTAGAGAAAAGTTCGCGCCGACTGCAAGATAGATAGGCTAAGGCCACGTACATCATCTCGCGAGCTCTTTGTGAAACCAGGAAGCCGTTCAAAAGCAAAATCGAATACGCGAGGTATATTCTCCACGCTAGGAGGGAAATTATACACATGCGACCTAGGATCGCGTAGCCAGTGAACACCAGGGCTGCCTATGCGTCAAGATTTACTCGAAATTGAAAATCAAACGACAAACTTGAATAAAACACGATCTAGTCCGTGAGAAAGCTTCGCTACTGGTCTTTGGGCCACGACGGGCTTTACGTCTGAAGGGGAACACCATGAGAAGGAGCCTCATTGAACTACTAACCCATACCTCGCAGAACATGTCCTTCTGCTGGGTACAGCGTGCCCTCGACCATGCGAGCGTAAGGAAGAATTAGCTTGAGCGGCGTTGGATCCGCTATCACTCCGTCTGATTCCATTGGTGTATCATCATCCTTCTTCCCAGCCTTTGCTTTCTTGGCCAATTTTTCTTTCGCCTTGGTAGGGGCCTTGATCTTGGGTGCCTTCGCCTTTGTACCCTTTTTTCCCGTGCCTTTGGCAGCTGCTTTCGTTGCCTTCGTGAGCGCTTTTGAAGCCTTGGCTTGCGACTTTTTAGTTTGTACATGTAGTTTTAGGTCCTCGGGCCTCGCCAACTTCCCCGGGTCTAGCGTATACGATGCAGGCCCTTCTGGCGACGGGTCATCGGGAGGTATCAGTTTATCGGCCACGAGCGGTGTTAGCTCTTGCACATTCAGTCAGTAAATCTCAATGGCCCAGCAACGAACATACGGACTATTCTCTCCCCATCCTGTCACAAACTCTTTCTCCGGAAGTGCGGTTTCATGTGTACGACTTGGCGTGGCCGCCATTCTCGAGATAGTCTCTAACACTCTGATAGTCGTTTTAGCGTTTTCCGACAGTGCTTCCTGAGACTGAAGAGATATTTGGAAGAACCTCTTCCGAGCCAAGGGCTTGCGCCGGGACATCGTTTTGAGTGAAGATCGACATATTGACGATGGTCCTGGCAGGTTTGCGCGGCCGGTATGGAAGAAGGACATAGAATAGGCGCGGTCAAGATGAGCTAGCGTCGGCTGAAATTTGGCAGGCAAAGCGGCGGTGTGAGGTACGTATTTCAGTGAGAGAATGCGGTAGATAGCGCAAATATTGGCTGCACGGTGCGGTGCACGAGTAGAGAACGAACGCGAGTGTTCTCTTGAAAATTGGATCATTCCAAAGCGGGGAAATTTGGTGTCATGTGATATGAGATCACATACGTCACGCGATGTGTCACGCTGTGCATCTGGCTCCCTTTCGAAGACTCCGACTCCCCTCGTTCCCTCATCCCGTACGCGATGGCAGGGTTCTTTGGATCTGTACTGCAATGGTTCATTGGGTGAGCACCTATTCGCTTATGGGTTCTTTCTCTAATCCGTCTATCTCAGAATATTCTTCTCCAAGTCAGCTGAAATAGCCGTAATCGGCATCCAGGTCATAAATCTTGACACCGTCAATGATTTTTCGCGTTAATATGGCTTGTTAACTATCCAGGCCTCCGGGAAGACGTCCTTTGTAAATGTTATCGGGTCGGGACAGGTGATCTCACAACGAATATGTATGCGTATCCTTCTAATCAGACCGCAGTGGAGTGAGGATGTTGTGCCAACTGTTGCGTTCAATTTCAGGAAAGTCAGAAAGGGAAACATAACTCTCAAGATATGGGACGTTGCTGGTACGTATAGTTGTCTATGTGGTCGTATCCTTCTTATTCACGGTACCCAGGGCAACCCAAATTCCGGTCCATGTGGGTGAGTGACATCCCTGATATTTGTACCCAGTCACTTCGGATAACGCTACGTCAAGGAACGGTATTGTAATGGAGTTGACGCTATCGTGTATGTTCGGACTTTGGCCATTTACATTGTCTGATTAACCTCTTTATAGGTTCGTTGTCGATACAGCGGATGTTAGTATTTGCTAAACTGCTGTTGCACTGATTCTGACCACTCTTTGGAGCAGAAAGAGAAATTTAACAGTGCTCGTTTCGAACTACATCAGCTACTGGGTCAACCTTCACTTGCCGGAGTTCCCTTACTAGTGGTCAGTTCTTCTGTGTCTCTACCGAGGCTGTTCGACTTACTCTTCAATCTAACACGCAGCTCGGCAACAAGAGTGATATCGAAGGGCATGCTTCTGTGAAAGAACTGATCAAGGAGCTGTAAGTCCGGCGTCTATTATTCCTAAAATCCCGTGGCTTTAATCACTCTTTAACCGTTCTCTAGGCAATTGGATAAAATTACCGACAGACCGGTCTCAGTACGTATCTTGCATTCTTTGAGAGTTTCATCTTTTATTAATTGCTCTTCTAGTGCTACTCGGTATGTCTTCCATCTCCTTCTGGCTGCAGATCTAACGCTCGCATCAGTGCTCCATGAAGAATCAGCACAACCTGTAGGTTCCTTGCCTTCTATATGATAGACGTTTGCTAATATCGCATTTAAAAGCGGTGTTATTATGCAATGGCTGTCGGAACGAGGCCACTAGTCGTGCTCTTTACCAGTTCTCTTCCCCCATAGGTCCTATTAATTAAATTATTGTATCCAGTGGTTTTCTGTGCTTGGCTTTTGTGCATCTTATCGCATTCTGTTACATTGTGCGTCTCTTAGTCAGGCTCTGGATTATGAACCGATAAGAATCTATCTTCGTTTCGCCATCTGGACTGTCAGGTTGTCGATATACATTTGCAGTGTTTCATTCCCGGAAGTCAGTTTATCGACCTCCTTTTGAACAGCTTGCGCCCTTTCATACAATGCTGAGATCCTAATCAGCATGGATATCCTACGAGGGATGAAGCTACACACTACGAAGGTCGTCTTGCGACGCTGCAATTTCCCTGAAGAAGCGAAGATTAGTCCTGCAGTAAGACGGCGAAGGCAGAATCCTTACTTGATGAGTTGTTCCTTCCGCAGCGCATCCTTAACGACGTCGCCGGCCTGGGGCGAAGGACCCCATCCCGGAGCGTCATCGTACATGGTGAGTGAGTAGACAATCGGAGTTTGAAATCTTGGTGACGCGTCGCGTGTAGTGTGCTCACTTCTGTACTACTACCATCACCACAATGGCCGATATTCTTCTCGCATTCAAAGCTGGCAGAGCCTTCAGAAGAGAAGGGACAAACATGGTTGATCCAGTCGCTGTCAAGGGCGCCGTTATGATCACCAACGGAGAAGATGGACTGTTACATTTCATCTGGAAAAACAGAGTCACCAACGATGTCGAAGAGGTCATTTCCACCTCATCTGAAGCATATTCTGGTCTAATATATGGATATAGGACTTGATTCTCTTCCCTTCGGATGCAAGCTTCATCAAAGCATCTGGGCGCATGTATGTTTTGAAGTTCTCCTCATCGAATCAAAGGCACTTTGTGAGCAATCTTCTTTTGGATTGCAGAACATAGTCTGATTTTTTCTAGTTCTGGATGCAGGTAATGAGTGTTTGTACAACTATTCGACGGCTTCTCATCGCCCGTAGGATGCTTCTCCAGACCGAGACGATGAGTTTGTGCGCAATGTGAATGGCCTTTTGGAGGATCCGGAATTTCCTCTAACGTGGGGATCAACATCGGCACCAGCTCAAGCATCAACATCCTCTCAAGGTGCTTCTTCGTCGTACGCCTTGCCTCCACTGTCTGTCGTTCATGTTTTTGACCTCATATCAGGTCCGCTGCTTCCCAATTCCAAGCAACGCCAGAACAGCTGGAACAATTGCAATCGATACTTACGTCAATGACGGCAGGAACAGGCGGTGCTCAATCTGGTATCCCTGGTATGTCTGGTAATTTGGTTATCAATTGGCTAATGAACAAGCCATTTGTCTGTAGAGATGTCCCTCTCTGACATCCTTACACCCGAGAATATCACCCCACTATTCACCACCCATCCTTCACTCTTACCAGCACTTTTCCCTCATCTGCCGCCCGACCTGCCAACACCTCCAACGCCAGAAGCACTCCGACGTGTGATTAGGTACGTTCTTCTTAACCCCATAGAATTCAAGATAACGTGACCGTTTTAGTTCACCACAATTTCGAGCTGCTGTTTCGAACTTCGACCAAGCATTGAGGACGGGTCTTTTGGGTGGGCTTGTGAGAGGACTAGGGTTACCGGAAGAAGCAGGTACAGGAATTGTCCCGTTTTTGCGCGCCGTGCAAGAGCAGGCGGATAGCCAGAATCAATCAGGAGAGGACCAGATGGACACAGATTAAAGTAGACTGTGCATCTTTTATAGAATCTCTTCCACCCAGAATCGAACGAAGGCTGGCATGTAGATCGTCGTCTTATGCCCTGGGCAAGTTACTCTATCTCATTGCCTCGTGATTGCCATTCGTGTTGTTCTAAGTGTTTTATGACGGCTTCACCTCCAGGCCCGACGAATCCGTGTATCGCACCCTTTGATCTCATGCGAAGTGTCTGTCAATGAGCGTTTGTGCCGATCTAAGGTCACTAGATTGGCTTATAGCGCCGTCCAAGGCTAGACTATACAGAAAATTTTGGGGATTTCGAGGCCTGGGCGAGGTTTGTGGTGTCTAGGTTTCATCTCATCATTTCACGGCACGGTACCTTCAGCAATTCGGACTGGATGATTCCGCATCGAGCATCTTGCAAGCAACAAAAACATATAGCAAGCGGATCGTATTCTCCCTCCGTATCCTGTTGATCGCCTGTAGCTAATATTGATTTCATAGATACTTTGACGCTTCATTTTCGCCAACACAATCTCTATCAAACTTACGTGCTAATGGAAGTTTCTAACGTTAAACTAGCGGCTACCATGATTAAATTGAGGACCTTTCCCGGAGTAATAGTACTAACACATCTTTCAGGGGAGCACCAGACGACATTCCACAACCCGATTCCAACGTGTTTGTACTGCGGTTTGCGGACCAATGACCTTCATGCACTACTTCCTTTTAGCTTACGGTGTCGAAAGCTACACGCGGGTCATACGAAGGTGTGAGCATTATCATTATACACGTTTTCCTTCAATTCTGTGTCTCGGCCAGTCATTCAGCTTTCGAGGTATTTTGCAGATCAGGACAGGTTGCTGTTTGTGCTCATAGTCAGCTCAGCTGCGATTAATTTTTGGATGTCATGATCCGAGGAGTTAGAGGGTTCTGCTTCGGTCCTGAGAATAGGCGCACGAAAACGTAATCGAAGCGAGAGTAAATCTCGGTCGACGCAAAGGATTCCTGCGCCCGCCACTCGCCGTCAAAACCTGGGTCTACTTACTCCACCTAAAACAAGGCAACAGTGGACGATAATCACAAGGCAGTGAGCTACCCATCACCGTACCCAAGGTGGAACCAGGTGGCGGGTACTTCCATGTAATAGCGACCTCGGTTTAAAATGGGCGGGCCACGCAAACGCATAATTCACCGTTCATATGGCATTCATTCCTCAATCTCACTGGAGCAGGACTTCTGTGAGTGCTGCCGTCCTTGATCTACTTTCATAAACTTAATCGGCCTATAGATGCAGGAGCAGCTTGGCATCAAAGAGACCCATGATCTCCGCACTGGTTCGACCTACGCGGTTAGGCAAGCGACACCCTATGAACGCTACAGCGCATCACGTATGAGGGTGAGGTTGAGGTTGCAGCTGTTCATCGTAAGTACTTCGCAAATCGGCTCTTCACCGCCCTAATAGTTAATATAGACCACCCTGATCTTAATGGTCACCTCTCCCTTTGCGTTGCCGATGCTTTTACTCAAGCTTCATCACCTGGATCAAATATCTACGTCTTTCGAGACCATCATCCCAGCCACCTTCGTCGCGACCTTCGTGGTTGCGCTTACGATTGCTCATGCTCGCAGGCTACTAGTGAAATCCAACGTAAGGCATCTCTGAGTTAGTGTTAATATGTCCTGCTCAGTTGTACTGCTTCTCTAGGTGGATGTGCTCTATTCCGGAAAAGACGTGCGTTGATTACCCAGGCATATCTTATGTTACCGACTCTTTCTCAGGTCTTCCAAACTGCGAGGCTCTCGTACATATCCAGGGTTTCCAAGCACTCTGGTGCTATCAACTTCGGCTGCGTCTCAGCATATGCCGCAGGTTGTGGCTCTCTGCTACTTGAACACTACCCCACGCCCACTATCGCGTTTGGAATTGCATTGTCCACCGTCATCCTTGTTCATACGCTCCTCTCCATGATCCCCCAAATCAAATCCAACACCTTCTTCAAGCGCAATGTCTTCTCTGCCGTGTCTAATCTTCGGGACGCTGTTTCGGAAAAGAACGTGGCTGCTCTTGCACCGACGCTGTAGCCGGACGGTCGTGTTACTTGGGATTCTACGGCTGTATATGTCGTCAGTGCAAAGCATTAGCCGCTTTTTCTGCAGATATAACATTGTGATGTCGCACAAGCTTGAATTGTTTTTCTTGTTTGATCGGTGCAATCAGCTTTTTAGCTACACAAATACGTAGACTAGATGGTCTTTCATCCCTCACTAAGGACGGAATAACTAAATACAACTCGTATTTAATTACTCACTGCAAGTGAAGGTAAATGTCAAAATTAGACGATCGTCAATCGCCATAGACTCGAACCAGTCTCACCGCCAGTTGATGACAATCGATCAACTCGGGCAGGCGAATGATCGACTGTCATCAACCGAAGTTGGGACTGGCTCGAGTCTACAATCGCCATGCCTACGTGTCCGGAGGCCTTGTACGATCACAAACATACACCTCCGTGGGCCTCCAGTCCTGAAATCCTGATGTTTGTCGGCTCAGTTGACTTTTGGCCAATGATGTCGCAACCTACGGGTCAAGAAATGAGTTTCTGACCGTCCACTGAAAAAATAAATGAGAGTGAATGATATTTTCGGCCATGACATGCATGACAATCTAGTCGGTTTTCTCGGTCAAATCGCGTTGTTTCAGATATCGTGCCAAGTCCTGTCAAAAGGCGCACCAAAATTGCCGAAGAATTGAAGAATCAACATGTCGCCGTAGGAGGAGGGAATGTTGGAAAAGATTTCAAGACGATATTTGAAGTTCATAAAAAAACCATAAGGCTATGGATCGAAAAACCGATTCAATCCCATCGCAGTAGCCCTCCTCCAGCTGAAATCACAACGATATTATTGGTTTCTAGTTTCCCGTCTATAGGTCTTCCCAATTTCTACAACTGATAGGGTGGCTCGATCTGGGTTTCTCTGTTGGGGGTTGACTAGATGGTAGCGAGGAATGGGTTTCATAGTGCATTTGTATGTGTCCGGTGCCTAAAGATACTGTGCTGTTGGTGAGAAATCAATTTGAAATTCCAGTTGTCTAGTCGTTATGCGACTGCCACTCTGCAATGTTGCCGGGTAATAAAACTTCCTTCTTTCTTTTCTTGCTAACTTTCTTCCGTTGCCTTTTGAAATGACATTGGAGTGAGCTGATCCTTGCTCGCACTACAGCAACAAAAGAGGGGCAATGTCCTGAAAGTCTACTCTGATATGGATTTTTCTGTATTTTCACGGTTAGTCTTCCGGGCAGCTAACGGACCACTGTACCCGAACGTGATCCTTACCAGCTTACCCTGACTATTGCCGTCCTCTCCGAAATCAGAGAAAGAGGCTGTGTAAGTCGCCACCATCACCAACATAGTCGTCCTCGGGAGGCCTCCTCGTTGACGGGCGATCTCTTTTCTCTTACTGTCCCATGCTGACACTAATTCTCTTCTGGACGCTGGTCGCTCATTCTCTTCTGCTAGTTGCTGCCCAAGATTTCACTCCTTCGTCTTCCTGGCGAGTGAGCAATCTTCATGGTCATCATTTTGCGCAGCCGGCAGCTGATTATCACTCTCTGTTAGAGTCCGAATGTAACCACGTCCCAAGATGACCGTATCAGCATTGCGGGTGCTGCCCTGGACAAAACGGCTGGCTTCCTTCGGAGTGATGGATCATTCAATGGTCAGTACTTTATCTCCCCCCCTTGCGCGTTTTTGACGTCGTGCTTAGATTCTGCTTACGGGACACCTGGAATGCTTTACGCTCAAATGGCCGAGTTTGACAGGATAACAAATCAGACAAAATACAAAGACGTGTTGAAGAAATACTTTCCACTCATGGAGGCAGTTCGACCAAACTTTTTGGATGAATTGTGCGTCTCCCTCACTGCAACGCGATCGTGGCTGACTTCTTGTATTATAATGAAGCGTCAGTCTATGTTTCATATGCGTCTTCGTCTGCTCATCTTTCTCCTTTCCCTCCTCCTCTTCAATAGCTGAACTATGGGCTGTGAGTTGTTGCCTCGTTCTTTTTGCCAGATGACATGTTGAAACGGGTTATAGCTCTTACGGCTATGCGGCTGCTCGTGCTTATGAAGTCTACCAGGACGAAACATTTTTAGACTACGCTATCACCTCTTGGACCTCCGCAGGAGCATACACCCTCTCAGACAGCGACACTTCGTCCGGGAGCACGCCTGGAAAATCATTCAATGTGCAGGCTACATGCCAAGGCAGTGAGTATCACACGTCCGGCCTCCGTCTGAATGATTCTAACATCGGTTTGCAGTCACCATGGCGGGCGGTACTTTCTGGGTAAACCATACTTGCTCAGGTGTTCTAATCACATCTCATTCCGTGTTAGGAAACTGACCAGGACAATCCGACTATCGTCGGCTTAGCCACAGGGTGAGCTCTCTTGGCTATCACCAATTCTCCAGAATCTGATTTTTATATACTTAGGTCATATCTAGTGTGGGTTCTCTGAATTCTTCATTCATTCCCGACTCTTATAAGCCGCCTGAATGTACAGTGTCTCTGCTCTGTTGGCCGAGGCGACTGGCAATAAGACCTATCTGGATGCTGCCATCAATTCTGCGACTTTTATCCATTCACATCTCTATAATGTACAGAATGTGGTCCAAGATAATATTTCGGCCAGAAAGAACGACTCATGCTCAGTTGGTTCAGGGATAAACCCCTATAATTCTGGGTTGTTCATCGAGGGCCTGGCCATACTAGATTCGATCAGTGGAAACGCGACCACGCAAACTTTACTTCGTGAGACCATAGCAGCAGCAGTGACCAATAATGCTTGGCAAGGCGACGATGGCATTATTGCGAACTGGAGTGGGTGCAAAGTGTTTGATTCCTCGTCACAGCAATTAATAGTTGTTGCACAGATTCCAAAGTTGGCGACCTCCTTATGATGCGTGGCCTGGGCGCAGTGTATTGGCGGAACACCACATATTCTGACATGCGGAATTATGTGAAGGAATACATCGGTGTGCAGGTATGTGTGTCCTAGCGTATATCCATCTTGCAAATGATATTTTTTCTCATCCCACAATCTCTCCAGTACAACGCCGTCCTTGACCTGGCGACATCAAATGGAACCAATGTATATGGTGCTTCATGGGTCGGTCCACCAAGCGCTGTCTTCTCAAGTGACAACCAGACCACAGCCCTGAGCGTTCTTATCAACGGAATATTGCTGAAAGACCAGGAACCCCCCTCGTCAAACACATCGGACTCGGGCTCGAGTTCTGGTTCTGGCTCTGGTTCTACCCCAGATAAGTCTTCTTCTAGCCCAGCAGGTGCCATTGCAGGAGGTGTCGTTGGTGGTATTGCCCTCCTTGTCATCATCGGTCTCGTCGTATTCTTCGTTCGCCGGCGGCGACGGCGCGAGAAAACGCGCAGGTCCGTCTTATTGGATGACGACTTCTCTTCATCGTCACCGCTTGCGCCTACGCCATTCATAATGGCGCCTCTGACTTCTACTCAGTCGAGTCCTGACAGACAACCATATTCCCCGACAAACAGTCAGCGGTCCGAAAAAGTGCTGGCAGGAGGACGTAGTCATATTGGGCAGTCATCTATGGGAGAGAAAGCCGCTCTTCTGCATGCTCAGTCAACGGTGAGCCTACAAGAGGGTGGCTCAATGCAGCCACGGTCATCAACGCCAGAAGCCGCAGCTGCAGCCCCCGGGCCATCGAACGAGGAACCACCAAGGGTTAACCTGCCCACGGAGGAATTGGTTAGACTCTTAAATGAGAGGCTACAAGCAGGCGGTCATTGGGATGAGGATGAAATGCCGCCAGAATATCATACTGCTTCATGACGGCGTGGTTGATTTATTCAAGAACAATCGTTTATCCTTGGTATCTTGTTGTCTGGACCTCCACAGCGAATCATGTGGTGATTGGGACCTGCCTATTGTTATTATTTGTACCAGTGTACCTAAGCTATACCTTAATGTTTTTCATGTAGCAATTACATACGGTGTTGATCCTCTATATTCGCGTCTGTATGTGCCTGGGAAAAGATGAGCGCGACAAGCATGTGATCGAACAGTCTGGTTTTCAACATCAACATTCCGACAAGCTTCTCAGCGTTAACGTGACATTCGCTAAATTCTAAGAACTTCACGACGCAGAAATGGACGGCCTGTTAACGAATCCCTTTCTAAAGAAGGCTCGGACTGTGTTTGCGGTCCTCGGCGGTGTTTACGTAGTCGCAGTGGGTCTACTAACCATACCTTACTTTCAAGGCCAGTCAGTATAACTTTATCTGCTGTTGCATGCACATCTTTCTAACCTGATTCAGCACAATATATCTTAATGCTGTCCGTATTCCTTGGTTTGCCGACTTTGACGCCCCAGAGAGATACGGTCTTTCTCGTGCGTTATTGCTACTTCTACATCTGACAGTGTCTGACCTGATTACAGCAAACAAAACGTACAATTTCAAGATCCAAACATCCGACAACGAAACTCTCGGCTCGTGGTTTATTCTTTCAGACAGACAGTACCAATCCATTCCATTTCCACCTCAATCACCCGAGCTGCTCATCTCTGATGCTGTAAGAGGCTCACCTACCATTCTCTTCCTGCATGGCAACGCCGCCACCCGTGCTTTCAATGCACGCGTGCAACATTATCAAGCTTACTCTTCTCGGCTTCATGCCAACGTCCTGGCTATTGACTATCGTGGGTTCGCCGAAAGTTCCGGAGCACCTAGTGAGGATGGCTTGGTCCGTGACGCGAGAGCTGCGTGGGAGTGGTTGATCAGCCAAGGTGCCAAAGGCGAGGATATTCTCATCGTTGGTCATAGCCTCGGTACCGGCGTGGGCGCTCGTTTAGCCGCCGAACTCTCAGACGAAGGCGTGAATTATCGAGGAGTCGTCCTCATGAGCCCCTTTTCGAGCATTGAAGAGGTCCTGAAGACGTATAACGTGTTTGGAGCTGTACCCTTGATGAAGCCCCTTTCTATGATACCATATGCCGCCAGTGAGTTATGTTAAATTGGTTCTCTAACCTATTGTCATGACGTTTTTGTCTAGATGTGGTTACATGGGCATTGATACATAAATTCGACACCATTAGCGTCATACCTGTACGTTTTTCATCTTCAGATTGCACTAAATACATTCATTCACATCTGTTTGCAGAGAATAAAGGGCGAAGTGACTATTGCTCATGCCGGTCAGTGTGATCGTTCTTTCGCTTGCTGTGTCTTATCCCTTTTTGTAGAGAATGACTGGGACATACCCTATACCCACTCCGAAACACTCTTCAACGCCTTCCTTGAACCTCACCTTCCAACTGTCAAACTGCCCACAAATCCTGCAGCTTTGTCGAAGGATGAGTGGGCGTCCTTCACCTCGCAAGTAAGCGCTAGAAAAGAAAGGCGCGAAGAGTTGGTCACCCAAACAAAGCTGGCCAATTTTGGATCTGTAGAAGAATTTACTGATGGCAATAGAGACGTCATGTTCGTCAAGTTGTTCGCTGGCGGTCATGATTTGGTTGGCGTGCAGGAAGGACTTCAGGATATTATTGGAACTAAGTATGGATTTATCAGGGAACGGAAATTGATTTTAGACTGAGTAGAAGAAACTTATGGTCGTTGATGATGATGTTTATATTTGAATCTCCTATGATATGATATAGCGCGCGCGGTTGAAGGATTGGAAGGAACATCGCTTTTTTACAATATTGTCGCATAGATACTATCCTTAAACACCGGGCATGTCGCCTTATGATTGTTCCATAATCCTTGAGTATGGCGTCCTTAGCGTCGTACGTACAGCCCAATGAGAATATCAAAGCTCTATTGGGACAGAACGCTGGCGTGCGAGGATCAGCTGGTCGCAAGTTGACCCGCTTCAGTGGTCTACTACCGCCAAGGACTTTGGGGTTCCGAGTAACTATACAGATAACAGGCGTTCGTTCAGTCCACGCCCGTAAGCTGAGAGCTTTATCGAAAAGATTTGGAAAACCTGGACGACCTAGTCTCTTGTGCATGTATTATTTTCAGAGACAAGTTGCTGTGTCTCTCTCATGAGGTTGAGTCACTAAAATAAGCATAAGATCAACGTCGTAAAAAAAGCGAGGAAACTCACCACAGAAGGAACGCCGTCAGCGAGCTGCCCGATTCTTGCAGAGCATTGATGCGCGCCACAGGTTCAGTCATTCTTTAGTAAGAGATGTGTATTATTCTATAGGTATAAATGGAAGCAATAGCAGATCAAACTTTGAATCCCAGTCCCCGCATACACGCTATATGACTTGCAACGAGCTCCTTGCATTTGTCATCAGCCTCGACACCGGCGTGGAGGAAGCAGTCATCGCGAGCTGACTTTGTCTGTGGGCATGCGCAGCACCTTGAGAGAGACTGTGAACGCTGCACAAGTAAACATTATAACTCGACGCACGGTTTCAAGCCCTGCGGGTTTAGCGGATTCATTTTGGGATCCGTTGGGTCGAATTTTGCTGGTGCGGGAGCAGGCGACGGCGTCCAGAGCCAGGATACCTTAGAAATAATATGTTACTGCTCTCTAGAAAATGGAAAAAGGTCTACCTTTTCTAACATGACGAACGGACGTGAAAGTTTGAAAGCAAGAAGCTGAGTAATGACACCTCCGCGATCGGAAAATACCGTGTGCGGCAATCAAATGACACACCGCTCTGACGTCTATATTATTCTGTCTTTTTCTTTTCTACCCTAGCTCCCGCGCTGTACAATATGCTACCCAGGAACACCATGGAGGCACCAACACCAAGTTGCAGATTCCACCCGTTTCCAAACCACCATACACTGAAGCATAAACTGATTGCTTTTCTTGTCGTTAATACCAAATTCGTTGACACAGACGATACTCGCTGTAGTCGACTCAGCTAAAGACTTGGCATAACGGATAAAACTCACCGATGTCAACCGATTCACCCCCGAAACGCATATAAGCTGTGTAACAAGGTTCCCTGCTAATATTAACCATGCCATGCCAGCTGCCGAAGCCTCAGTTGGTTCCGAAAGACTTGCCAAGCCCTGCTTAACATCCTGAACCAGGAAAAGGAAGACGGGAAGAGAGAGACAGTGCTTTTGTCTTCCATCAGCGAAGAAGGGGGCGGAATGACAAAACTGTACCGTATAAAACACTCCTTCTTTCCAGCAGGGCCCGTATCGTTGATAGGTCTTCTCTTGCAGCATCCCGAGAAATCCAGTGCACAGCAAGGATAAGACCAACATCACAATTCCTATGGAATATTTCCGGACATCGGAATTTGATTGCGAAGGTGCATTTGATGGCGGTCGAGAAAAGGTCGCGATTGTAACTCCAAAGGAGACCATGATGACCGAAAACTTATTATAAAAGCTCAGGTAACAAAAAGCTGAGAAGCAGGAAGGACCTACCACTTGCACAAGGCTGTACCTCCTCTTCAGGAAGAAGAATCCGAATAGCATGGACACCGGGAGACCTATAGGTGGTGTGAGAAACATCACAAGTCAGACAATTGGACATGTTTACCAGCTGAACGGAAGACCATTAAGACAGTAAGAGGCACATTAAAGGCAAAGGCCCAGTTATTTAATAGAGACCCCGTAGATAAAACGAGCACTTGGGTAGCCCAGTTCCTGAGTGGTACTTGTCGTGACTTAAGCCGTGGTATCCATGCTTCCGGTGAATAAGTGACGAACGACGGCAGTGATTGCAAAGAAATGAACATCATTTGGGAAAAGGTGAGTGCCGAACCTGGAGTGAAAGAAGCAGCGTTGGCTCACGTCCGAGAAACGACGAGACAAATGGGTCTAAAATTCACCAATTCGTGGATTGAGCAGGAGGAGATTTTCATAAAGCCAGACGTTCCTAGAGATCGGCTGAGTTACAAGTGTATCCTGACGGTGTCAGAGTGAAACGTACGAGCAACAACCTCCAAATACCAATGAAAGTATCTGAAAACATACATTAGCTAGATGACAAATACCGAGAGCAATGTTGTTACAGAGGTGTAGTCAAATAAGCTGGACGATGCCTGTGCCAGTGAAACACCTGGGTCGAACGACACAGCATCAGCGCCACGCGTAGAAGACGTTTCCTTCATCTAAGAAAGAGCTGGAGGAGGCCGACACGATGCCAGATGACGTGGGAGGAAAAAGACACGTAGAATGAAGCAGAGAGTGGAAGACAACCGGTCCGGGACATCGGTCCGGCAAAAGAAAAGCCGATCACTTGCCCGATCAGGGTTTACCGGAACCACCACACTACGGCACTTTCATGCTGGAGCAGTGGAGCTCACCTCGGTGGCGAACCCTGGACGCTTTCACTGAATACCTGTGCTGCCACTGGACATGATCTACATGAAGGGGAACCTCGGAGTCGCTCGGCCTGACGCATGTGGCACTGCGACAACTTAGTTCATCTGCTTCGGGTATAAGCTTGAAGGATACAACGCTTCTTCAAAACCGCTCCCTATATTCATCTGCGGATCTGTCTTCTGTATCTGCGCTACAAGAGTTATTTCCGATCGTGAGCCTGACACTGTTGCTTCACTGAAGCCCAAGTTCCGCTCCGCCTCTTCCCCTTGTCCTTTATCAGAGTCGCCAACTTTTTCTTTGCCCTGCATACAGGGCCCAAAGGCCCCGAGAGAAACTAGATTTCCCTGAAGAAGGTATGAAGTTTTTTCGAAATTACATCAAACAGTTAACTGATGGATCTGCAAAGACGTTGTAAGGTTTCTTTGGTATAAGTACTCACTACGAACATAACAGTCAACATTTTTTCTTTCACAAAAGCTGACTGGATCTCAATTCTCCAGCGGACACGAGAGCTCGGTTTTAAAAATGGTATATCACGACATAGCTATCATCTGAGTTTTATCCTTTACCAGCCTCAGGATCCTTCTGAAGCCAAATAAGGTCAGCTTCTTCTGCTATCTGGTAGGCACGTCTATCCTCGCTCGAAGGTCGACAGGAACTCCGGATATAATTTAGACATTCGCGACTGGGATATCACCGGGCTGGGCAGAAGTTTTGGTCAGGCTCACTTCACTTTTTTTCCGAGTCTCTTGGCGCACCTTTGTCGTTTCTCACTTGAGGCCGAGTTGCCCAGTGTGAGCAAGCACGCGATGCACCGGCATCGATGGCATCCTCGTTCCAGGGTTGTGCCGACGCCACATCGACCACTAGCTCGCGGCGGAGCGGATCCACCGCCCACTTCGCCTTGGAACTTCGGAATAACTTCAAACTCCAGACTCTTCTCAGAACGATGTGTGGGCGCGCGCATCGCTGCTGTGTCTCAAGCATCAGTCTGTACTGACGCACAGGCAGAGACCCTCGGACTAAAGGCCGATGCCAACTGTCGAACGACCTCCAAGCGGCGCGTCAGGGGATGTTAAAACACCGTTGCCGCACACACGAATCATACAATGAAACTAGTGTGAGGAGGGCGACTGTTTATTGAAAACTTCTTTCCTTCAAAGGAAGGGTTTGTGATGCGCTCAGCGTGAGACCGAAATGCAAAGAGGAGGATAACAATCATAGGAGCTACAGGGACTTGTTATCTCACCAGGCTTCCAAGAAACTATTTTGATACCTTCTCTCTTCATCAATCCTACACAATGAACCTCATTCATGTCCATGAATACTCATGTTCGTGCCTTGTACATGATACTCTTCTCGTCTCGTTCTTGTAACTGAAACAGCCCACCTACCTTCAGAACCAACTCAAACTGATTCAGAATCAGGACAAAGAATATCTTCAGTACCTTGTTGATCACAGAAGCATTATAGGTAGACAAGAACGGAAACACAGCGGTATTCCTGATCGGCGTCAATCTTTTTCCCATCCGTGGTCCTCGCCCATCTCGTCTATCCTTTGTTGGTCCGATATAAACGCGAATTACAGTACCTCGCTGACCCACTCGTTTCCGTTTCATCTCAGACCGTCATCGAACACTGAAGGCATGGAATTGGTGCCTATGTTTAATTATTTCTTCGTGTACCCCACTCTCGGTCAAGGTGGGTATATGGTGAAAAAGTAGACGCATACATCCATTTGTTGTTGCACGGGGCACTAAGAAGATAAGGTACATTTCGAAATCACCGCATATCATGACCCCTTCGAATCTACCAGAACTCATCCTCCAAAACGGAAGCATCCCAAACATCAGCCTTGGTCCACTCGTCCGCAGGTAACTGCTCAAACTGGGTGAAGTTCTCCCTCGTGATATAATCTTTTTCCCATTCCTTGTTAGCATAATAAGAAAACACCTCCCAGTTCCTGACGTCCCCTATCAATAACAAGAAACCAGGCGAAGTAGAAAACGTACTGTACGGGCCAAGGGGAGACGAGTCTACCACCGTGTTCAAGAGACTCGTTGTTGAGCCACGCCACATATTGGCGAACGATAGCTATCAGTGACAGTCAAAACTGGGGTCCAGTGTACTTCTGCAAAGACTGACCTTCCGAGGGACCAGTTCCGAAGAGTCCGCGGAAATGTGTATATCTTGTACCGTTGTATTGCCTCCAAAGCTCAGCTTCATTAGGGATTCGGGCGGTTCCTTCCCAAACCTTAGCTAGTGCGTACGATTGGTATTGACCAACAGTCCACGGGCGTACTTGTGGCCGGAAATAAGCGGTACATCGTAAAACCAAGGATATTATTACACACCATTGGTGAACGCAAGCGTTGGGTCAGGGATGTAATGTCCAGTCCAGTGAACATTCCGCAAAGCATTTCCATTGAACACATCGGTTGGAGGGCCCGATGGGGCTTGGAATTTGTTGCCAAGAGTGCTGCACGACAACTTGTCAGCCGAAGACCAGTCGTGACTTTGGCCAAGACCTACTCATTAAGAATCGCTGACAGGAACGAGTTTGACCTCTTGTATCCTGTCGCAAGGATAACCTGGACATCATTCAGCACTCGTAAGGTTGTCCGAGAGAAAATGAGACCGGGTACCTCGTCAATATCTTCCAAGACACTCCCATTTACGAGAGAGATCTTTCCCGCTTTTATGCCGTTATCAAACGAAGGCAGTGCGCTGAATGAAGCTATCTCGGGAATGAATTCAGTCTCTGGAGGGAATCGGCGGAATGAACGGCGCTGGAAGGGGTGGAGGTTGTCCCAATCGTATTTCTATCCCGAGAGTCAGCGACCTTGCTGTGGATAACAAACCAAACTGCAAACCTTCGAGCTAGCATAGACCTTTTTAGCATAAGGTATGATGTCACGAGCTATTTCCGAGCCAGAGGTGCCAACGCCAACGACCAATATTTTCTGGACGGCAGACATTCATTAGTCACCTGTTATCCTTCAAAATTATGCACATACCTTTCCAGTGTATCGCTGCGGAGTACGGTAGATTCTCGAATGATAGACGCTAAACCTCGACGGATCATTGACAGCTCTCACTTTGCTCCACTCAATCAGACCATCAATGTCAGGTACATGAGGTTGATCATAGGGACCCGAGGCAACAACAACAGCGTCAAATTCCTCCGTCCACCAAGTAGCTTTAATCCGTTGTGATTCTTCAAGCTTTTTGAGATGCCTCAGGGTGAGCGTCCACGCTGAACCGTCAGATTTCTTTGCCAACTTTTCGACACGTGTTGAGTATGCGGTTACTGCTGGGTTGTCGTTAACGTTGAGCTTGTGAAGGGAGGCGTAGGCGCGAACGTGCGCTTGAATTGTATGCGCAGGGATGACCCAAGGCTAGGAAAGATATTACTAAGGCATCAAACGCTAGAACAACGTGATGAACATACGTGATCAGGCAAATAGGGCACATCGGGAAGTCCAGTTATGACTGCGGGTGAGTTTGTGGCAAGTGAATCCCAAATCGGACGAGGGAGCCAATGCTCTCTCCACCTCTCGTCCAAACTCAGGCCACCATCGCCTTCTTGATAGTACTGGGTAGCGGGGAGATGGTCGGGAACCCATTTTTGCTTTCCCAAGGGTTCATCTCTGCGTACGATATGAGAAAGTTGCGGGAAGATGTGATGCCCAACTTACGGGTAGGACTCTCGAGCAGGAACCTCTTCAGAATAGAACCAGTTCCCACCCGGGCCAGGGGCGCGATCGAAGAGACGGACTGTAAAGTTGTGTTCTACCAAGGCAGCAGCTGCTTGAAGTCCCGCGGGACCTTGGATCGTGATCAAGTCAGCAAACGTGCGAGATGTCGACCACGAAATGCTCCTGACCTGCTCCGATAACCGCGACACGCTTGATTGTATGGTTGAATTGTGTCCATTCCGAAGCGGCGTGACTTTGATGGTAGGAGTCGAGCCCTTGGAAGGCGACCTGCTGCGCTAAAGCGCTAGATAGAAAAAGTAAAGTGTAATGTAGTTGGGAGGAGACCATGGCTACACGAAAGAGATTAGGAAGCGGCGCCGATAATAAGTAGCTATTCTGGGTGAGAACGAGATCGCGCCATCATGGAGTCGAATTTCGCGACTCGACTCTTTTGTCACTGTTAGTAACTATTAGATAGACAAGTTCGCAATCTATCAGACTTTGCACTGAAGAGCACGGAATCAAGGCTTACCAAGAAGAAAGTAATACAGGCCGAGACCGCAAGAACAAGGCGTTCCGATGCATGGAAAGCGCCGTCACAAACGGTGGATGGCGGATTCCTTTGACATATAAAAAAGTCTGAAGCGGTGTTTGGTATACTCGGTGTTTCCATGAGGATCTCTTGTAAATAATAAATATTAAGGCTTTACGCCAAATGATTGCAAACGTCGCTCCTTCCTAGCTTCGACTGCTATTTTCTCCAGATGCACGCTGATCCAAGGGATAGCAAGACCTGCCATCAGAAGAAATGGGACCATGAAAGCAAGAGTAGGTACGACAGAAGCCGGGAGGAAACCAAAGTACAGGCGCTCCAAGATGATATTGAACGACACGGGAGTGGGCTGCTTTGTTCGTCCTGGAGTGAGGACGCCGGTATCGACGAAGCGAATGTGTGCTCGAGCTGGCTTGTCGAGGACGTCAATGAAAACGTTAGTGGGGTGCTGCACGCAAGTCAGAATGAGTACTTGGTAGAGATGAGCATGCCACGAACGTATGCCGCCTACGAGACTCGCAATGTATAGGCCGTCCGTTCCTTGCTCGACAGGTCCAGGTTGATCCAGAGCTGGGAGGTATTATCCGATAGATACAGTCCCAAAGGCGCCGGTAGTATTTCCCATTGCTTCTGCTTCCATTGGCGCTCAACGTTGTCCTGGATAGACGTTTAACGCTTTGCTGTGAATTGAATGCTTGCTTACCATTCGTTCCGTGCTGCTTGTTGGTCTGAAGAGGCATAGAAATTGACAATCTCAGTATTCGCAGCCACGACCGTGAAGAGAAAGAGGAAACAAAGTTTTAGCATGGACGTAATAAGTTTTTACAAATACTACGACAAACAAAATTCACTGCCTAGGCATGCCCGAGCGCAAGCTAATCACATCAAGCACCTCCTCCATCGAAAACATGGCCGCCTCAGTGGACCAGTCGCCATCAGTGGCAAACTGCTGCGGTACAATTCTCAGAAATTTCAGGTCCTTCAAGATATCCGGCCCGCGGGGGGACCCATTCGGGTTAATTACTGTGTCCAGCGTTCGGACTTGCGCTTTCGTGAGCCCAAACATTTCTTGTGCAAACTTGCTCTCCGTGCAATTCCAGCTTCCGTCACATCGTCCCAGTCCAAAATGACGGATCAAATGGTAGCAGGTTTGCGCCAGCCCTTCTGGCAGAATCCCCCCGACAATGAGACCTGCCTCAGCCTGCGGGATGATGTAGCCTTCAACAAACTGATAAAAATGAATCCCGAGTATTTCCTCTAAACGTTTTTTAAGAGCATGCACGTTCTTTTCAAGTGTCGGCGCATTGTAGTTGTCGATAGACAGGAAGATCGGCCAATCTGATTTCTTGACGAATTTCTAACATGAGATCATTAGTTGCGAAAGTGGGAAATGCACAGGACAATCACCATGACCGCAATGATACAAGAACCATTAGTAGGGAAATTGCGACAACAATCTTGAATCTGTTCCTCCGTGAGACCCAAATGTTCTTTATACTTTTGCATGAAATTCGTCAACGTGTCGAGGACATATTTGTTGAGAGTGCTCTGGAAATCTTGGGCAGACGAGGTGATCAGTGTCGAGTGATTCATGTCGAACTCCAGGACTAGGCACTCGGGAGCATCGGATCCTTCGAGAAAAGTCACGTCTGTACGACGGACATCGTGCAGAGCAGCGAGCATAGCTAACAGTATTGTTTTTCCATAACCACGAGGGCGGCGAACTATAGTTACACGGTACTGCTCATGGCACCGCCGCCATGGCCGAGTCTTATCGACAAATAACACACCGGGAGTCGTGGCCAGCTGATTGAAATCAGTCAGGGAAGTCCAAGGAATGACCTGGAAGCGAGAACCGAGAATGAGAACTATGAAAGTCGACGGCGACACACCGGCGTTCCGGGACGGTTGGCCTCCTTCATCAACACAGAATTCCCGAACACTATGTGCTCGCCCTTTCTACCATCCACGCGTTTGAAGGGAGCTATGTCCAATTCTGAAGTAGCAAGACGACAGGAATCTGCGAGGCTCACCTGGGCGCGAGTCGTCGGTATCAAACACAAGCTGAATAGTCGCAGGTTCTTCGCTCACGTCCCGTGGAGGAAAATGATCGATGACGCGCGCGCTGATGTCGATGCTGTTGTCCTTGGTTCTCAAGAGCTCATCCTCATCGAAGTCGGTGAGTATGCGGTCGACGAGGTAAACTTCCCGGTCGAGATTTGTTCTCCAAGCATCGGTGAGGCGCGCCCCACACTCGCAATTGGCGTCGTGGTGGTTGAATTGGACTTCTGCGCGCAGCTCTTTGAACGTGGCCGATTGGTCACGAAGGAAAACGGAATCAGTTGTGCTGAAGATGTGGCCGGTGTCGTGGCCAGCGATGGCGCAGATGAAGTTTGGCAATGACATGAGGGCAGGAAGCAAGACAAATTTGTTTATTTCACTGCTTCCAGACAGCGCTGAACCTCAGCCGCATATACATCATTTGCCAGCGTCCTTGGCTGTCCTGGCAGTCAATCCTACACGTCTCCTCGACCTCCTTCATGATATCTGCGGCCTCTTCGTCACTAAAGTCCTTCAATATCATGGGTCGAACGAACACTGCCAGCCAACCAAACACGCCTGCTGGGAGCGCTGTCACTCGCGGCGTCAAAGTAACCTCGATGGGCTCGAACGACTCAGCTCTGAGAATCTGCAGGAATCGTCAGCAAGAGGTACATGCAGCATAGTTGACGGACATCTGTGTAGTCTTCCACCGACGGGAAATACCACGGATCCATGGCACCAGCATCGTACCCTCTCGTCTTCAGAGCCTTGTGCAGCGCCCCTCTGATACCTGCTGCAGCGTCAGCCCTGACCAAGTCACGGAATCTCGCAGCTCACCAATGCAATTCATGAACCCGCCCATCTCGCCTGCAATCCTTCCACCCGGCTTCAGTACTCTCTTGGCACTCCGTAGAACGCCCCTCGGATCGCGTTTGCACCAATGCAGCGCCGCGTTCGTGAACATCGCGTCAAACTTGATGTCCGCACCGATAGGAAGGTCAGGCAAGTCCTGAATATCAGCGACATAGGCGTGTTCTAGTCCTCGTGCTCTAGCCTGTGTGATCTTCATTATTCTAAGGTCAGAATAGCATAAATTCCAGTGAACCAGGAAATCCTCACCATACTTTCACTAAAATCTACTCCGACGACGCGTCCACCTTTCTCCTTCACGATCTTCTCTATTTCAAGCGTCACCTCCCGGCTGCCGCAACCAAAATCGATTATCCTCTCTCCTGCTTGGGGTGAAAGCATCTGGAGGACCGGCGCAGTAAATGCATTGGAGTATACGAAGGGGGCGTTCTTGTTGTACAGATTAGCAGACCATCCGGTCTTGTCAGTATTATCGGCCATGTAGATAGCATGCAATTACTAGCTTTTATACTGGCTTACTTCCTTGCCTTCGGCCGATATATGCTATCCCTTTCGTCGGCCGAAATATTCAACGTCTACGAGGATTCTCATATTTGTTACCTCATGTAGCACTACACAATATTGTACACTACTCTCGCTGATACTATTACAAACTTCCTATTATTGTCTATTGATGCGTAAAGAACCTTGGCCCTGAGATTTTCATGAAGAAGCCGGCGCCGGGGAGTGTGCTGGGCTACCAGCGGTAGCGGGGGAAGCTTTATGTTGACCAGCGATACGACGCGCTTCTTCGTGAATATCGTGGACCTGCTTTGAGGTTGTCGTGTAAAACTCTTTGACTTTGATGCCAAACGGTGACGCCAGGGCCTTCTCGTAGTACTGTAGGGCATATATCAGAAAGGAGTCTAGTACATCAAATTATTCGTATTACCGTTCCTGCAGTCTTGGAGATGCCTTTCTCGGCGTCAACAGTCTTAGCCTGCTGAGCAGCAGCGGTGACAGTCTCATGAACTTTGCCTGAAATGGTCTTCTCAGGACCGAGAGTGCGCTCGCCGAGTTTGGAATCCAAAGAATGGATGTATTCTAGGAAACGTTTAGAGATTCCTTGCTTGTCTGTACGCAATGTCAACAACGTGCATATGCGAGATGAAAAGAAGCACTCTTACTATCGATCTCAATCGCGCGCTGTAGGATCTGATCAGAAAGGGTGTATCCCTTCGCAAGATATTCCGCCGCGACTGGTAACAACCGATGAGCGATAAGAAAAAGCGGAAAATGATAACGTACTTCCGGCCCGAGGCTTGTCGGATTGCTGCAGAGGGGTGCCTTCTTTATGTACGTCCTCTTCATCAGGCGGTGGGACATCAGAAGTGACGGAAAGAGTGGCGCCATCCAAAGCACCGCCATTCAACTGAAAGATAAGAACTAAGCGGGAAGCTTTGCGACATTTAGCCAAACGGCGCACCATGAGAGCAGTCTTTGCAGCCGAGGGCTTCTCGAACTGGATAATAGCAGTCTTGTCGGCATCCCTGAAATCGATGGAGGTGATTCTGGACAACTGCGGGTAAGTAAGACGGCAAGGCAATGAAATTGGAACAATCTCACGTTCCACAGAAGCTAGACACGGTCGATGTTAGTACACAGATAGACGATCGATGATGCAACATACGTAAAGAAATCGTGAAGGCCCGACTTGGTAGTTGTTGATGCGATGCCTGATACCTGCAACGAAACAATGAAGAAGCACAACGACGGCGACGGCGAGAAGAACGTACGTGAACGGTATGAGTGGCGGACATGGTGGTGGTATGAGGAAGAGAATGGGAAGGGCGTCACCAGAGTGCATATATGCTGCGCCAGTGACGTCATGGGCCAGCCCGGGTATTCCCTGTTTCCAATTACTTCCCTGCTACCCCTGTTTTCCATCATTCATCTGCTTGTATGCATGTTTCCTCGCTGCCGCCCTTTTATTGTTTTCCATTGAGAACAATGGCGCGTTGGCGCTTGCAGCACCGCCAGCGGAGGCGAGCGTGTCGTAGCACGTGGCAGCTTACCCAGAACGGAAGTATTTTTTATTGCTTCTGCCGTGAGCCTTTCTCTTTGCTTTTTCGTTCTTCCTTCGTCGTTCTACCTTCTTTTTTTCGCGTATCTGACACGTTGCAGTCGCTCAGCTCGCTAATTCGCGCGTTGCTAGTCCTATATCGCGGCTCACACGCCACAGCATTCGTTCGTGAGGTCGTAAACTAGAATTCCCAGCCAGTTTGCGGTCAGTACTACCCTTAGATTCCCGGTCGATGCTCATCTCATTCTTCTTCTTTCTTCTTTATATTCAGTTCAAGGCTAGAACGCTGGCCTCTCGCCCTGTCAAATTCCTTCCTCGCTTCACTGTGTCCGCATACAACTCCTTAATCAATACACAAAAAGCGAGACAAACTACCTTCACTGCAAGTTAGCTCCACTTGCATCTTAATTGCCGCCACAACGTGAGCTCTTATCACATTAACGACTAAAATTTTTGTTAATTCGAGTCATACCAGGTCATTACGCCGTAGTCTAGGGATACAATCACACCGGTCGTATAATAATCATCCCAGATCACACCATGGATCTTTCTTCAGGCCAGCTCGCCGAAGAGACCCTTGCCTTCTCTCGCAGGCCTACGACACCTATTGAGATTCCATCTCGACGAAAACAGGCTCTGTCTCCGCATTTGTCTCCCATTCGGGATCAAATGCCAGTGTCTCCAGAGCTGCTCTTTGAAATGTCTCCACTTATCTCTGATCTTTCCCCATCTGCAAACTACCCGCTCAGACCTTCCTCTATGCACAACTCTCAGGATCCAGAACCATGCCTATACCGCTTCCCCGTGTTTTCTCCGCATCGTTTCAAATCAATGCATCCTTCCCCGTCACCCACTCCTTCCGGCTCTACCTCCACCCGTACTTCCAAGTTTATCTCTGACACTACGTATAAACCGGACTCGTGGCCCAAACCGCCTACTTTTATTCCTGGTACCTGCAAGAACCAACCATCTCCTGTGGTGAAGGCGAGCGCGAAACACAAAATCACAGGTTTCTCACCCGTGTACCCGAGCCCAGTCTCCGAGCCTTCTTCTCGTAGGAGGCTTGAACGTCTCTCACCGCCCCCGAGATCTTCGTCATGGAGCATCCCCGGCCGGTCTTGCGACACTTCGCTGGATGATCCAGATGCCCTTGATTCATCCATATCTTCTCCGGGCGCCCTCGACTTTGATAAATTTCTGATCCGCCGCATCACCGATATGCGAACGCCTTCACTCCGGAGGCCCACCTCCTCCAACCTAAGGGTCGCGCTACGGCACTGATCTTCAACCTCTCCGTTTCTCCAATAAACATAGTTGTGGGTAATTTTTAATTTATCACTCTGTTCGAGGCTTCAGGAACTGATGCTGATTCCTAATTCAGAGCGCACACCAGTAGACCGCATCGCCTCAAACCAACTTCTAGCATTGATTTTTGTTCTCCATCAACAGCATCAGCCATCAGTAACCAGCATATCTCATCTCGCAAGTTTTCTTTCAATAGCCATAGCATGGACAATTCCGCAAACATATCAATCTTCATGCACGCACATATCTCGTAACACCCTACTACTATAGCGTAATAATAATTCGATTCATTCAAAAACCAAGTTGTACCTACCTGATCTTTTCCCTCGCTCCGTTATCCAAGCAATCCCACATATATTTTAGCTCCACGAGTGTTTGGACCTTTCCTCATGATCGCAAACTTCCTGTGATAAACCATTTGTCCGGCAGCTGGATCTAGACTCAACGCTCACAAGCAAGGCGCTCACTATGAACCGTCCTTATCACGCCCTGATCCTGATCCCAGGCACCGACAAACTCCTTGTCCCACTCAGTAACAGCCGACCCCTCTCATTGGCCCGTGAGTTTGTTAAAACCCAATCACCGTGCAGCGGCGGATCATACTCAAGCAATTACGGTTCTTTTCTCCTCATATTTCCCCTCGTTCCTCGTTCCTCCAGGTTCCTCCCCGCCGGCTAGAGTGGGATTTACACGAGGGATGAACCGGTCCATTTCATCAGACGTCTTGTAATCTATTCAACTGCGGGGACGTAACATGGTATCTGCGAGCCGACAGTTCTAATGATGCAAATACTAGCTTGAAGAGGGAGGCTTCCTGGAACACTAGGTGAAGCATGCTTGCGATATATTGGAATCCAATGACTGAATATGCAGTACTGGGCCCAAGTATCTATCTACTCACTAACGGCTCCGTGCTTCGACGGAAATGTTCCAAACGAGCTGTGTTTCGGGGTTCCAACGGGGACCCACGAAAGCGTTACTCGCTGTTACCGGATGCAACTTCGGGAATCTAGGCACACTGGGAATACATATATCAGATTCAGAAGACCCTGACTAGTTGGTGACGCAGATTTCTTATCACTCTTTCCCATGACGCAAATCAAGCAAAGCTTCGAGACGAGAGTCGCAAGAAGTTGAGTAGATAAAGCGACTATGGAAGTAACTCGCACTAGCCTTCTCTCCTAGGAGCTCTCCGGTGCACATCGGACCTTCAAATTCGCACATATCTCACTCCTTTGTTTAGCACCCCTTTGCAAACATGAGGAGATTAACCTTGAGGAATCTTGATCGTGGAGACATTCTTTCAATTAATCACCTACGCCGAGAAAAGATTGATTTCCCCAGTGAGGGTTGTTGCTTCGTCGAGCAGGTACAGTGCGAACTATCGGGTCCGGGACGAGATATTGACGAAATCTTGCGGAAGCAGACTGAGAAATGATCGCGAAAAGCCTGAATCTATGTAGAAGCTCTTTCGAACCCACCCTGCACCGACCAACTCTTCAACATGCGGTGATGGAACTAAATCTAAGCGGGCCTTTCATCACCTGGTCAAGGGAACATTGGAAGATCATGCAGGCGTACGGATCATTAGGCACTGTGGAAGCGCAGGGGAACACGAGTTCAGCGTTGAACGTTCCGGTGGCAATCGTGGTTCGACTCATAGGGCTTAGATGTTCGGGGCTACCTGAACGAGGGGGGTTGATTGCTTCCCATAGGAAAGAGTGATATACTAGCCCATGAAATCCGGACTTCGGAATCAGTACGTGGTTCCTGTTCCTTTCATTCCGTCGTGACTCGCTGGAATGGGAAGACGATTTAAATGGGTGGCTGAGAAGGAGGGGCCACCGCTGACAGTATCAGAGAAAGCAATATGTTCGATAGACCATATGCAGGAGAAACAATATAGTATGTCAGAAAGCGAATTGTACTAGTCGGGACCGTTGCCTACCAACCGCAGAGATACGACATTGATACATGTATGTTGCAACACGTCGTAAATGTTTCGATGCAACGCCTAGTCTCACGGTAAGATACCGAGCGAAGTTGGGGAAAGCCTCGCGGGTGGATGCTGCCGTGGAGATTTTCAGGTTCGACTTTGACATTGGACAAGGATTGGACAAGGTCAGAGTACGAAGCACCGCCAGATGAAGAGACTTTCCCCAGCGAGCCGGGTCGTCCGAGGCCGGACACAGGATAGGTATAGGTCCTCATAATAGTCATGACCTCACCGCACGGTTGCGGTTGACAGGTTCCTCGAGGTCGGTACTGGAGTTCGGGAAGCCCAGACCTGACCCACTTTATGGAGAGCCCGTGACTAGAATAACCCTGGTTGATTAAAGTCAAAGTTGGTGCTTTGGAGATTCATTCGAAATCGCTCCCACAGGTCTGGAGTGCCGTTGATTGTATTACCGTATCTATGGGCTGTTGTATCCCGGTGTCCTGTTCCCTTCCGCAGTTACCACTACATCGGTCCTCACCGAGGGGGGAGGGGGGAGCAGGCGCTACCTGTCAATTCGGACTTTCCTCGCTGCATCGGTAATCTGTGGTAAGCTTGTATCTGACAGGATCGACGCGTTAGCCTAAGTATAAACATATGAAGCTGTTGAAACTGCTATCCACCTTGAACGAGTGAACACCGGTTTGACGGGATCGTTCAAACTGTGGCACCGAACCCTGGACCAAAGTGATGAGCATAATCGTTAGCAGCTACACACGTCAAAGCCAACCTTAGCACATAGTAAAGAAGCCCTGGGTGAACACTGAACAGAGATACTTACCACCCCAACCCACCGTCTCGGCCCAAATAACATTTGACAAAGATCATGAACGAATGACGAAACTCGAATGGAAATTCGAACGCCGTAGTGATTAATCGCCTCTGTGGAGTCGTAAATCATCATTGTTACGCGGGGACATTGCGCATGAGGCTGTAAGTGGCTGGAGATCTATGCCAAGCTTGGGTTTCGGTCATGGTGTCGGGGAGCGAGCGTCGATAAGTAGACTTAGAGCTACAGATGCGGATTGTATCTGATCGGGAAACGCTAATGTGAGATTTAATTAAGGAGATTTTTAAGTTGGGTTGTGCGTACCGTACGGATGTTTCACAGCTATAACTTGACGAGGACCTTCAGTATAATTGGCCCGCCCTCACCACTCCAAAGGTGATTATTCAATATTCAGGAATATACCCCATAATCCCGTGCACCTGGCTTAGAGACTACATCCAGAGGGCATTGGCCATTTCATGCCTTTTAGAGTCCGAAATAGCCTGCCTGCCTAAACTCGTCGTAGGGGCGGGGGGACGAGTGCAAGGGATAATGGGATTCACAGGAACACCCAGCGATCGTGAGGACGAACCAGCTCGAACGTTGGTTGACAGTTCAGATCTGTCATTAATATAGTCGGCTATGAATGTCATATCAACTCCGCCCTTTCCCAAAGCAGAAGGGCGTCGGTCGCGCGATCACGTGGAGAGCTCGAGGACTGCACCGCCCTGTTCTCGAACGTAAGATGGTTGGCGAGAAAAGGACAGTGTGTGATATTTGATCAGTGCGCCAGGAAAGGATTTCTGACGGGATCAAAGTAAGACCAAGTCAAAAGTCAAAAGTCATGTCTGCGCACCTTGGATAGGGAGATAAGTAAATGAAACAATGATTCGCGTCGTCGATTAGTCGTGGCTGAGTAGCCAGTAAGCCCATGTACCTTAAGAATCATGAATAGTATAAGATCAACATTTGCTTGTGTTAGAATCCAAGCCAAGAGAACTCAAATGGAGATCTGTGGTTGCTCTGAAACGTAGCAAGAGATGATAACCTAGGAGGACATAACGCAACAATCACAGCCATCACAATATACGCCATGTAGATCATGGAAAGAGATCCACCAGTGTTTGATGACGACGACGATCAGCATCACAACTGTGGTGCGAAATGCGGGCTTGACTCGTACCCGGTGGAAAAGTATGCTCGTACGGCCACCACCATCAAAATACATGTCAGAGTACACATGAGAATGAGCTACTGCGGAAAGAGTAAAGTCTGACGTGCGGGGGTTATATGTGACTAGGACTATCAACAAATCATGATGCACCATCAAATCAAAGGGACCCGATACCCAGGACGAAGCGCGAAGCTCAGAGGCGAACTTCTCGAGAATTTCTCAGAGGAGACGGCAGATGACCAAGTCGCGACAATAGCGGGAGGGCTGCGTACCTTTGAGTCAATTTTTGAGGACCTGCACCGAGCTCTCATACTTGTATAGCAGATCGCCCTGCAGAGAGCCATGAGGATCACCATCAAGTCAAAATCCAAAGGCACGTATAGACTCCCTTCAATGTATTGATAAATCAGGACAAAGTGGAGCGAGAGAACAAGGTAGGAGAAAGGCTCCGCACAGCCTCGACTCTAGGTTCGTGGCACCGTCAGAAAACGGAGTGTTATTCGAACGCTGCTTTCTCCGTTTCTGAAACATCAGGAGTCATGATAAACATATATACGATCATCAGGATCACCAATCATGTCAAAATGAAGGGTTTGTTAGTGACGACGCCGCTAAAGTAGAAGTCGAGTCCTTTGAATTACGGTAGTTCTGTCAGTGAAGTGAGTGAGGATCGCTCATCATCAGTCAAACACGGAGACGAACTCGAAATTGAGCTTGAGAGACAAACTGGACAAGTCGCTCTGAAACCTCGGGCAGGGTTCAGGAGAGAGAAAATGGCGGCACCCAATCGAGGCTGCCGGCGAGAAGTAAAACAGAATCAAGGCAGGAATGAACTGAACTATGCCGGCGGTACTTATTCTCCCCATAACCTGTGTACACTCCTGTAAAACGTAGGAGAAAGCGTTGAAACAAAGAGCTGGAACTAGAGTCAAGGTAAAAGCCAATAGGACGGGCCCGAGCTAACTGGTTATCACAGCATACGCGTCGGGAAGAGATCACTCCGAAATTTGGAGACGCCGATAGCAACGAGGAGGCCCGCAAATATAGTTGAACCGTCGAAGCTGAGCTGAGATCGTCCCTATAACCTGTGCGGCCTTATCAGAGAGCGATGAATGGTTCGAGGGTAGATACTTACCATGACAGGCATCTCGGAAGGTCCGGAAATTGCAGCAACCGATGTGCTACTGAGACAAAACATTACGGTCGTTTAGAAACAGCCCGTCGTATGTATCGTCGGTCTTTCCGGTGGGCGGCGTGATGAATAGAAGGAATGAGCATCATGATAAAAAAGTACGAGGGAAAAATAGAGCAGCATGAATACGGGATACCGATTCGAAGAATTACGTCAGGTCAGCGCTTATGGTCGCACAGATACCGTTAGCGGCAGTGCCTAGCAGCGCTCAAACCTGCTGTTTTTCTTCGATGTAATAGCGCCTTTGTGATCGGAAAAAATTGAAATTTTGCAGAAATCGAAGGCACAGTGAGATTTATTTCATGTGGAAGAAAAAAATGGCGGCCAACGCTGCAGATAGACAGGCGGCCATGGCTTTAGTGAGTTCGCAGTGCCCTGGTCGTGGTGCGCAACAGTAATAGACTGGAGAATCTAGACAGGCGTAGAATCCGAAGAAGAAAGGAGTAGCGAATTGAAATATCGGAAAATTAAATGACCCCACCTCTAAGATGGCGGGAGTTTCGTCGTCGTCGAACTAGCTCGCGATCGGAGCCATCCTGAAAAGGCAAAGTCGGAGACCGCAGGCATACAGAGCCAAAGCGCGATCACGTGCAACGAATATCGTTTGTTGACCAGAACGTCGACCACCTCGAAAAGGAACATGGCCGCGCCGGCCTGGCAGACGTCAGAGCTCGCCGACGAGTGGCCCGACGAGGACGACGACTACACCCGCTCAATATCACTCACCGCCCCCCTTGCCACTGTCATATCTACTCCCGCCACCGCCAAGGACAGCAACTATTCTGCCGGCACATTTCTCGTGCACGATGCCCTCCCGCCCGCCCGTACACCGGGAAAGACAAGAGTCAAGGACTTCTTCTCGCCGCTACCTCTTGAGCGCATGTTTGACCCGCCCTCGCCGCCGCCACAGCCCTCAACGAGCCTGGCGCCACCCGTTCTACCTAACAATGCCAGATTTACATTCACTGTGCCTATCCCACCGCCAGCCTTTCAATCTACACCGAATCCACCACTACCACAACCCACAGCCGCGCGCACCCCGGGTGCACTCAAACTATTCCACTTCCAATACGACACTTATACCCGCGAACATCTATCGGCACTTGTTGACTCTATTGCTCCTTCACCATCATTTCCTTCATCAGAACCGACGCCGTCGCGCTCAGGAGACTTAGACGAGTTTTCTCGCCTCAGGTCGGCCAAACGCGTCAAGCTCTCCCCACGTAGCGACTACTCTGAGGAGGAGGACATCAGAATATCGCGACCGCGCATATATGGAAAGCAGTATCTGGGCGAGTCGCGGGAGCTTATGCAGCAGATCAGGAGTGCTAGGGACTTCTCAACCGTCTCAACGGTAACAAGTGGTGTGTGTTCATTCATATCGTGCTTTTCTTTCTTTACATTACACATAGGCAAAAGCAACCGCTCCTCACCAGCCCCTACCCCCGTCCCGGCTACTCTTCCTCCAAATATCGCCAAGATGCAGCCAACCTTATGGCTGCCATACGCGACAACGTGCAGAGCCCCCCAGAAAGCAATAAAGCTCCAGGGAAACGCGTCTTTTCGGGCAGCTCAGACGTAGAGGCGAGCTATTATCACGACGAACGTACGCCATCTCAACCATCCACCTCAAGATCAACAAGCGCAAGCCACGAACCAAATTCGAAAGAGAGAGGAGAAGCCGCCATGGAAGCAGTGACGGCAGGAGTAGCGCGTCTTCAAGTCTCGCAACCGCCCTATTCCTCGCTTCGGTCCGACGATCTCAATCGGCTAGTATCCTCCTCGACAACAACCGGCTCGACCCTTACGGCCGGGAGCTACGTTAAGCATGCGGGACCGAGTGATAAGAAGCAGCTACTGACGATCCGGCCTACGGAGGTTGCGATGCCGGCGCGGATGGGAGATATGGTCTATGACCCCAGACAGATGCGGTGGGTCAGGCAGGACCTGCCGGGGGACGACCAGAGCAGTAGTGCCGACGTGTTTGGCGACATTGAGAGCTTGAGGGATGGCGATGAGGAGGATCACCAAGAGGAAAGAAGAACGGACATTGATCTTAGTCGCGTCACAGAAGAGGAAGACGATGAAGAGATGGGGCTCACCAGTTTCGAGACTGACGAGGTCGTGGCCGTGATGACGGGAGACATATCCACGGATTCGGCAGACGATGATCCTCCTCTCGTCCCTGTTGTTGTGGAGGACGACCCTCCGTCTTCTCCGGATCCCGATACATCGGGACGACCTGCCGTTAGACCTGCACTCAAGAACTACAGCTATACAACACCCTTGAGCACACCGGTCACCAAGACCACGATGCATCCACGAAGTGTCAGTTTCTCAGACGGAAAGCGGGACGGCCAGATACGAGGGTTGGGTCGAAATGCCAGTCCCAGTGAGAGCACTGTTTCAGGGTCTGATATGCTCGGGTCGAGCTTCCAGTCGAGTCTAAGTCCTGGCATGAGCACCCGGACTAAGAGGATCGCAGATCTGATGGAAGCTGCGCTCCAGAGTCCCCGTTCGACTTCGTGGGTGAGAACCAAGGGTGAGGGAACGTTAAGTTTCAGAGCCCCGGCTACCCTAAAACCCGCCACCTCCGTTAACGCAACCTTCCTCACCGAGTGCTCGTTTGGAGTTGCTCATGACCAGCTTGTGCAGGTATTGACGGACGTTGAGCCGTGGCATCCCCATTGGGAGATCATCCGGGGCATTGATCTCAAAGAGCGGGGGCTGGAGAGTGTTGCCCGTCTAGGCGAACTGATGCCCAGTCTTTCCGTCTGTTCGCTGAACGGTAATGCGTTGACATACTTGAGTGGTGTGCCCAAGGGAGTACGAACGCTGGGAGTTGCGGGCAACCGGCTAACAAGTTTAACCAGTTTTGGACATCTGGGGGCACTGGAGAGTTTGGATGTGTGTGGGAACGAGCTTGATTCTCTCAGACGTAAGGTTCTTTTACCCAACGACGTTTCAAAGTTTTTTTCTGATGTTTTGTTAGAACTGTCGTGTCTACGGAATCTACGCGAACTCAAGGCGGATGGTAACCGGATAACTTCGCTGGAAGGGCTGGAAAAGCTGCAGCTTATCAAACTGAGTCTAGTGGGTAACTGTCTTCGCGGTGTCGTGGACATCGGACACTGGGCCAAGCTGGAGGTGATGAATCTGAGCGGGAACCACATCGAAGCGCTGCAGCGAGTCGAGAGACTCACTCAGCTGGTGGTACTCCAGGTCGAGGACAACCGACTTTCAGAGCTTGACATTGGGAGACTTTCTAAATTGAGGATCCTTCGCGCAAGCGGGAACCGGATAAAGAAGGCAGAGGTCGGAGGGTTGACTGCACTGCGAACCTTGTATCTCGATGGCAACTGTCTGAAGACGGTGGGAGGACTCGATCGACTCCGTCGCCTAGAGAAGCTCAGCATTCGGAATCAAAACGCGGTGTATGCGCTGGCGACGCGGGATGTCCGGGACGTGAAGCGGCTGTACGTCAGCGGAAACAAGGTGCCCAAGTCGTTGTTTGCCGACGAGGCATGTTACAACTTGAATTACCTTGAAATTGCTGGCTGCGCGATGCGGGAGCTGCCGACGACGTTCGCACAAATGGTCCCCAATGTGCGAATTATCAACCTCAATTACAACCAGCTGAAGAGCATCGAACCGTTACGAGGTCTACGACGCGTCAAGCGGCTGTCGGTCGTTGGATGCCGTCTAGAAACGACACGGGGAATCGTACGCACGTTACGGGGGATGGAGGAACTGGAGGTTGTAGACTGCCGGATGAACCCGTGTACGCTGGGGTGGTATGCGCCACTGCTCAAGAACACAGCGGAGGGGTGGGCGGAGCTAGACGCTGGATTCCGACGGGGACTGCCTGATTCGGCATACGTCGGGCGACTTGCATACCGGGGATTGGTGATGGCGGGATGTGTGGGGGTACGGGTCGTGGACGGGGTGGCTGTGTCGGCGAAGGAGCGGGCAAAAGCGTCGGGAGTGCTTCGGTCGCTGGGCAAACCGGTTTGAGATCTACGATGGATCTGAAGACGATCTGGTTCGGGTTTGTTGGGGGCCTGATTTAGCAGTATTATGAAATTGGCCCGATTCGGTTCGGGGTACCTGAGTGATTTAATTTAACTGGATTTGGCTGCGGAATTGGAGTATTAATTGGGACAGGAGGGACTCTCAGATGGACGCTGGCCTACGCTCGTTTTGTTTACTGTTCGGATTGATCGTCGTATAACAAGTACGACGTCGGATGCTGCCTGTTCAAGACCCCGTCCACATTGACTATCAGTGAGTCTAATATGTCCTCCTCATCGTCCTCCTCATCGTTGCTCACGTCGTCCAGCTCCATGGCAGACCTTTCCAACAACGACGAACAGAAACCCAACCCCGACGACGACCGCGTCCAGCTCCCCAGTATCTTCACTGGCTTCAGCGATGACGCCCGTGAGCTCCGTCGCTCATCGCTTCCGACGCTCCACTCAGAGAGTAGGCGGCACGCGCCCTATCCACGGCCGTCGTACACGTCGAGTAACCTCGCCTCCTACACTTTCCCCCCAACGAGCGAAGAGACCGCGACGACCTATGCTGCCGACAGTGGCTATGGTGGCAATGGCCTCTCACCATTCTCCCCAGAGAGTGACTGGAACAGTAACTCGCCGGGTATCGTT
Source organism: Armillaria gallica (assembly GCA_037576215.1). Classification (NCBI taxonomy): domain Eukaryota; kingdom Fungi; phylum Basidiomycota; class Agaricomycetes; order Agaricales; family Physalacriaceae; genus Armillaria; species Armillaria gallica. Next base: position 1,192,950 of record JBANDB010000010.1, read on the forward strand.
CGTCCTTCGTCGACACCTGGTACCGCGACGACGCCCCAGCTCAAGTACGATGACTCTATGCGTCACCAGTCGTACCCGACACCCATGCTGCGTATATCAGGCCAGCAGCGCTCGTACCCTTCTCATTCTCTCCCACCGACCCTCCCGACATTACCTCCCGCCGACTCGCCCTACCCGTCAGTGGGCCCAGATGGCGCTCCACCGGTTGAGCGACCCCAACGAAAACGCGGCAAGTTGCCGAAGGAAACGACCGATTTCCTCAAAGCTTGGCTCCACCGTCACTCGGACCATCCATATCCGAGTGAGGAGGAGAAGAAGCAGCTCTGCCATGCGACGGGCCTGTCGATGAGTCAGGTCTCCAACTGGATGATCAATGCCCGTCGTCGCATTCTCGCGCCGGCTCGACCTTCGTCGGGTCCGACCACCACCGCCCCCTTCCCGCCTTCCATGGGTGCCCGTCGCGCCTCTCTTCCCGCAACCGCCGATTCCCTGCAACTGTATCACCCTATGTCTCTCCAGTCCGTTCCTTTCTACCGTCAACATTCTCTCTCTCACCCTTCCCAACATTCTCACTCTCATTCGCCTGGCCCCCTGCATCACTCGCCTTCACTTTCCCTTTCGGCCGCCCAAAATGGCATGTATTATCCAGCCAACCCTCTCTCAGCCCCAGCCACCATGTCCTCTTCGAATCCTTTTACGGGGGGAGGTCATCATCAGGGCGTGTATTCTAATGCTGGCACATATAACAGGGACTATTTCCCGGATCCTCAATGAGTATACCACCGTATTATATTACCGTAGATCGTGTCTCTCTGTTTTGTCTTGCTATTATTTAAACGTCAGTTGTATACCGAGTATATACTTTATTCCAAGTTTAACCTTATAATTACCTGTGGACACTTGTCACTACTACAAAATTGTAAGTACTACAGTACTGTCGAATCCACCGCATCGAGTGTAGCGAAAAAGTCCAACTTGGCGACGGATGGCTCCTTTATCCGGCTTATCTTAGGGGATTAGGAGCTGTAAAGAATCGTTGAAATCGTCATTGTTCCTGGTCGGAAGGAACTTTGTTATCCCAAGTCCTAGAGCTCTCTTTCTCTATCCTGCGCCACATATCTGGCCAGACATCTTGAGAAAGAAGCAGACGGAGTGCAACCAGGAACGTTAGAGGGCGCCGCGCACGAAGCCCAAAGCAATGAATTCAAAACAGCAGGCAAAACATTTTCTCGAGTTCCTATGTCGTTTGACGGAAACTGCCATTCACACCCGGTTGAATTTTCATTTAGGACGGCCTAGACTGCGCTGGGACGCGAACACTGGCAATAGGTGGGTGCATCGATTCCACTGTGAATTGGAAATGATAAAGGGCAAGGGGAAGAATTTGTAAAAGGCCCGACCCGACGTCGAGGCGGGGTTGTGGTTCTCTTTGATCGGTGAACTCGAATAATGCGGGAGCCCGACGAGGAATTAAACAGGAGCTATCACTTGCTTCTTAATTGCAGTAGATGTATTTAAAGATTTTCTACTTTTTTTTTCACTAGCTCGAAAAGAAAGAATGAAAAAACACGAAACAAAGCAACTGCCTCGAGGCGTCCCTCAATGACACCGGTTATGTTTTTTTAAGTTTAGCTTTTAGACAGTAATGGACGGGTCAAAGACTCCCGGCCCGGATCCCGAACCTTTCGGACCCCGGCCCGCTGAGTGGCTTTCGGAAAATTTTTCAGTGCCATGGCTACGCGTCCTTACTTCTCCTTCTCCTTCCCCTTCCTTTCCTCCTACCCTTACACGCATTCCTTCCCTGTACTGCGGCCAAAGCGCCACTGCGTATGACGACACCAACGATTCGATCCCACTCTAACTGATAAATGGATTGATTGATTAGCGGTCAAGTCGAGAAAAGGAAGAAGAATACCTTTCATGGGTTTCTTTAATATCCGGACGCGGCGTTCGAGGTTGCCGCTGTGTGTGCTGGCTGGTGAAAACAAGGTGGTTCAAAGTCCGATTCCGGCTTGCAGATCTTCCTGATCCTATAACGTATGCGCGTTCTCGTACGGGACGATCTTCCCAGTTTCACGGAGAGAACCAAGGGCTGCTTGCGAGGGATGCGCACACCGGAGTGCAGATCATGAGCCTCGTTTTCTACTCTTTTGCGGCACCGATATCGATTCTATTCTTCACGCCTGATTCTTTGCCTTCTACTTCCTACTTGCATCGTCGCGGCTCCGGGTGTCCCTCTGAGTGGAAGAGCGCAGTTGGGTCTTGCAGGTCCACGGTACTCGTTGGGCTTGGCATTTTGTAAGGTAAGCCATCATGTCAACCTCTTTTCTTCTTTCCTCTGAAAATCCCGTCCTATAGCCGTACCAATATGTGTTTTAATATCGCTGTATTGACGCACTGGCAGGGTCCGTCTGCAGAAGAAGCAGAGCGAGCCTTGAAAGAACTCGGCTGCCAATTGTATGTACTGCACAGTCTATAATTGAAGAAGATTGCCTCAACTTTCTACTTGCCTAGGTCGGATAATATTGATTTCCATCAGCGGCTTCATCGTAGAATGTAGGCTCAGAAGTCAGAAGCATGGCTTGTATCCCTCATTAGACTAAGCGGAATCCGGCTCCCGGACAGCGCGCAGAATTAGAGACGAGTATTGTGGCGGGTCCCTCTTAATGGACGCTGTATTGACGCATCTGGCAGGGGAGACCGATGAAACTCGCAACGCCTGCGCAAATCCCGAATTTTGGGGGTTTGCACGAGTCGGCCAGTGCCGATTCCCAGTCTGTCTTTGCTGAAATAGTGCGTATATGATTATAATTTATTGTCAATGACCCTGTATCGACGCGCACAAGTAGTTCTGCGGTCGATCCGCCCCTCCAACGTCCGGCTGCCGTACCAACGAATTATGTATTGTGGCGATTATCACTTGTTAATGAGCTTTTTTTCTGACATTTTATGTCCGCAGACTTCGCTTTTACCCGCGCGAACTTGTGCTGAGTCTTTCCATACGTACTTGAGGTTATATTGATCTTCTGTGGTGAGTTGATTCAATTGTGTTCGTTCAATGCGGGTGTACGGCCTACGAGAGCGTATCATTGGATAATTGGTTCCAAACTGACGCGGGAACTGAGCTCGAAAGCCATTTGCAAGTCATTCTAGGCCTCGTGAGTCCTGAGTATGCAGTTCCTTCGCAAATTCGCTGATTTCGCATATGCTTGCTCATATAAGGATGTATTGTTCACACCGAGTACCCTGAACTTTGAGAGTTATTTATGAGGTGTGAACGTGGTCCTGCAGGCCGTGGTAGGTATCCTAAGTCCTGCGAAGACCTGCACTACGCACAATGAAAGTACTATGAGCGCCACCGGCCGTTCCTTACCGGGACATCCCCAATCTCGGTCCAGCCTTCCTATTCTCCCCCGCTTGAAGGCGATACAAGGCCCCATTTACCGCCACCGATACCATTGTCTAGGCTCGAAGATTAGTTTATGGGGAAACGCTCTCTCGAGCATACTGAATCTGGTTCGCACTTTCCCAAACCACATTGCACCGATACTTGGTTTTTCCCTTCATCAAGGATGACCTTCTACTTCTTCGCTCTGGATTGTTTCACCTAGCCTCATTGGAGAAGAAGTTACTCTGATTGGGTAAATGCTTGTCGGGACCTCTGAGATGAAAGCGAGTTTGGATAGATTCTCTCCGCCGTCAGTAGGGCAGCGTACGCGTTGTTGGTCTTTTTACAGCTAGCAGAGGGTTTATACTAGACCGTGGAGTACAAGGCTAGCTCTAAGGCACTTCTCGTTACCTGCCCGTTACCTGCAGGTCCCTTGATTCGACCACGATCATCGACCGCTTTCTTATGGACACACTATTTTCCACTGGCAAGGATGCGACAATAGTTTCCCAGGATCTCGGTACTCATCTCGGGTCATTGCAGAAAGCACCCATACTGCTTCAAAAAGGGTACCGAGACTACTGTGTATTTCCAGGGAGAAATCGACTAAGACGATTCCCACTTTCCCATGACGTGCGGTCTTCACTTCTCGAAGGAAAATGCAATCCAAACGAGGGGACGGGATTTTTATGTGGGTGCGTGTGTGCTCATGCGATTACCCTGACCCTGAGAGACAGAGGGGCCTAGCCTAGTCAATCCATCCTATAGAGGTAGACATTAAGTTTCATCTCAACTCCTCGGTTACATAACATCGTAATCAATAGTCTGCAAACAATCATTTCAATCGTACGTGCACGGACCTCAGCTGTTGGTAATACCTTCCAGTTGAACTCGTCTCGTGATTCATTTCGTGAATACAAATCGTTCAAATGGGCGGCCAAGATTGCACCTCGGTCCAGCGTGTTGCTGATGGTCGAGAGGTCCAAGCTTCACTGCATAGCATGGACAGTTTATGACAACACTCTATCATACTGTTATCACTGAGGTTATCCTCTGCCAAGGAATGGCCGCAGAGGTATACACGGCTCCCTGCGGGGGTACCTGTACCTTGCTTCCCGACGACATCATCTCCCCTATATAGCTTCCGCCCACTGTGATAACATGCCTCCGAGCGAATAGTAATACGTGGGGCCGTGCGCCTCCCTGCAGCGGTTCCTGCCCCTTGATTCAAGGTTCCGACATCGTAGTAAGCTGTGAAATATTTCCTATTGGATCATCGCGCTAAGGATAGCCAATCCAATATAACCCGAATTCTAGACCATGTTTTTGACTTGAGGAATTGTGTTGTATGATCGACGCAAAAGATCGACGAGTCTCGTCACTGTGACCGGGCGCCTTATCTTTGAAGGAGCTACCACATATATGGAGATGACGCCCACACGCTCCTTTCACGAAGGCAGCTTCTTGCTCCAGTGACATGAAGCAATACCGCTTACTCGATGCAAACAAGTACTGTACCGCGGATCAGCACCGTGCTGCCCCAGGTTCTTCTGAGACGGAAGCTATTAATATTGGAGGTCGGAGTAACCTTGATTTATGCTAGATTACTTAAAACAAAGAAATTGCCGTGCACCTAAATCACTATCGGATGAAGGGTTCGGCTGCGGACAAATGTAAAGGCGGGGCCATTTTAGGGAGAGGACGAATGGACGTACTGCAAATTTTCAACGACTTATCACGAGAAAAAGACAATCAGCGACGGCGACTGTGCGCAGACCGTACTTGCTACTCAAGGGAAATCCCGATGCTTGGCTACCGCAATGATATCCCGCACCCAAAGGTAATTCAAGAACACGTCTGATATAGATACGTGTTTCTTATTGGAGGAATGCTACTGTAAGCTATATCCTGTCTCTTATATGGATGCCGTCCCAGCAAGAGATCCAGGCAGCGTCGGTCCGGACCCACCGGATCAATCAATCTGGCTTCCGATAAGTACTCATCTTGTACTCATCATCGAGTTGCTGTTCCGGTCCTCAACATACAACGGGACTCCTACGGGCATAAATGGACGGCCATTATGCCTACTCTGGTCTATGGCGGACAAAAGGGTCCTTGATATTACTGCTGATTGCTAATTGTTATGCTCCGGTCTTTCGCTTTCGCTGGCTCCAACTCGAACCGTGCCTCGCTGAGCTCCTGTGCTTAATCTGCTATCAAGGTACATCCTGCTTTGGTCATAATGGTGGCGGTGGTGCTCAGCTGCTACCATTCCTTGTTCTCTATCGGCGTAGTGTTATCTTCGATGCTCTGAGGCCAAAAGGATATATGGCGCATCCTGTAGGCGTTTGTGTTTCACATTATTTAAGGCCAGGCGTCTGATTCTATGCGGCAGATGATGACACGGTGAACCTGAACTGGGACTAAGCGACTTCGACCCATTCGTCAATGTTATAGATTGCATGAAAAAGGTAACATGCTCTCACTCCCCGGTCCTCCAAGCGCGCTGTACTGCGACATGATCGCTGTTCTTTATCAAGGGGTGTATACAAATGCCATCATTCCCGCCCTTCCCATGGCAAGAATACGCCCCAATCCTGACTTCGATTTCATCAGGTGGTCCACTCGACGTTACGTTTGCCTTCTTGCGTCAAATCGCCAGGTTAACAGTCCGGCGAGATTTGATCTACGCGAGCTCGAAAAGAACGGCCCTGGGTCCTTTGCCGTGTCCCTTCGGGACACTTATATACGAAAGCGATAGCGGCCTGTGAAGGTAAACATAACGCCCACCATGTCCCTCTCCCACCAGAATCAGCGACCCTTTCCGGAATCCGAGTCATCACAATGGCCATCAGGGTATCCCAACCAAGTGCCTTCTTTCACGCAGGATCCCTGTATCCTTCCCTCCCTTACACGTAGTGCATCGACGTTTTCACACTCGAAATACCTACTCCCTCCCGGCCAACTCCTTCCATCCTCCGACCAACTTCTTGCCTCTTCCGAAATCCATATGCCCACATCGCAGCTCAACCAGCGGAAGATACGCGGTAAACTGCCCAAGGCTACAACCGACTATCTCAAAGCATGGCTACATGCCCACTGCGATCATCCGTACCCTAACGAGGCCGAGAAGAAACAGCTTTGTCTCGCAACAGGGCTCTCCATGAGCCAGGTATCCAATTGGATGATCAATGTACATGTGTAGTTCACCTTGGACTGCGGCGTTTATCGTTGACACATTTATCAGGCTCGTCGACGCATCTTGGCACCGGCGCGGCGCTCTTCTGTCCCTGACCTTTATTCGCCAACAGCACCGTTCCCCCCGGTGCCATTTGGTAATTCCCAAAGCCCCGTAGGAGGTGGGGGGTATATGGATGGGAGCTCAACGACTTTGCCTCCGATCAATCCTTTTTCACAGTCCTCGCAACAAGATCAGCGTCATATACATCCCGTGTATTCGAACCAGAGCAATGTGGGACTGTATTTTAATCTGTACAATGGTACATCAGGCTATGGCAGACAATGATGCATGTATTTTCACGGTTGCTCTGTTCTGGCTATGCGAGTGCAAGGTATAAGTGTGGAGTGGTCGTAGCTTAACTCTAGTGTATTGCTGGCTCGAAGAAACGAATGGTTCAACGTTTATGAGCTTATAATTCTGAT